>JAOXYL010000001.1:16517229-16553976 GCA_028564955.1 Terapon puta | reverse complement strand
ACACACAGGCCGGCCTACTGTACAACTACAACCAGGCACTGGGGCCCGTGGTAATTGGGCTTTCTCACTCCAGCAGCCAACAACAAGCAATGGCACATTCCTGTCTTGCCACAATGGCAGTTAAAAAATGGCATAATAAAAGACAGCACAAACAAACATCCCAGAGGACCCCAGGCTGCAGCATTCAGATTGCTGCAAACCAGGCGATAAACACAAGCTCGGGAACAGACGACCAGAACATGGTCAGGAAAACAGGAAGCACTCCCGCAAACAGGAAGTGACACGGGCCCTCTCATCTAGATCCTCTTGCTCAGTAACGCGTGGGGGAAATAAAAGAAAGGCTAATGAGAACAGCAAAGACATAGGTACGGCTGTTTACAAGTGTCTGCCTTCAATTTGAGAGGGAACTGAAATGGAAATTGAGGACAAACAATCAATGCCTCATTATAATCTCACATCATGTACGCAGGCTTGTTTTTATACCCCTGTCAGTTTATTGTGAGAGACTAATTTTGGCTTGTGTTTGTTATTCTACCGCTATTACAGGCTGATGTGTCCTCATTCTTAATTTCTGTCCCAGTTACTTTTTTTGCTTTCTTGTTTATATTCTGCTCAAATGTCTCCCGTCGTACTTTGAATTTACTTTGCATCTTCAGCGGGATCCATGCGGGCCCCCTAACAGTGAAACAGTTAAGTGGATGACATAGCTCTCTTATGCTTTATCCGCAACATTATCTTTTTATTCTTATTTTCTTCCCAAGGCAGGGGGAGTGTTGATGTCTGCTAACTCAACTCCTACTCTCAGTCAAACCTGCAATTACCGCCGTGTCTATCTCTACCTTAAACATTGCTTAACAAGAAAAATATGCCAATAAGCCGCAAACGCTTTCATTTGGGCTCTGAAATTAAACAAGCTGCTCGGAGCCATGTTGTAAATTACCCTAAGGAATGTGCAACTGGGCGCAGACACAAAGAGCACATCACATGGACTCCTCAATAGCAGAGCGCTTATAATTTGTAACATTTTAGAAATATTTATTATTTTTCAACCTGTTCTTTTGTCCCAATGGCTCTCTTGGGCCGCAGGGTTGAGCTCTTATCTGATTAGTGTGTCATGTCAGAGATTTGTCACAAAGCCATAACATACACTTGGAGCAGAGGCACTCCCTTGGCATGTGAGGACATGGCCTCGTATAGCTGCTAATATGCAGGGAAGCTCAACTGTTTAGTGTCTGTCTCTCAGTGGCACTGCACAATGCTATCATTAATAATGCTCTGCATATGGGGTTATGTGTTTTGATGTGAGTGTTTGATGATGTGTGCATTTCTTTCTTTTTTAAGTGACTGACTGTCTTTTATAAACCAAAACATTATGCATAATTGCATCCATCCACTTATTTTTTCCAAATATATAAATATTAAAAAAATGAATAAAGTGTGTGTGTGTGTGTGTGTGTGTGTATTTATGCTATAACCTTAATCCCCAATATGAAGGCAAACTGAAAAACAAAAGTTTGTTTCCCAAAACCCTGTTGCACGTAGTGGGCTGCACATACATAAATGAACAGCAGGTGTGCTTGGACACTGCCTCAGGACATGATCTCGCAATTTCAGTTGGACATTGCAACCACCAGGCCAAGAACTTTGACAACACCACTCGCCACAATTAATTGTAACCCACATTTGGTGGGCTGGTAGGTGTTAATTCTAAGTCCTGTGCACTCATGACCACTAGCACCTGAGGGCAGGACTGGGCCCAAAACAGGCCTTAATACCTGGCTCAGTGTCCCGCCCGAGGCTGCTGTCAGTGCGTGACGGATCAGACACACCTGATGGCTCTATCTCTAACAAGCATCTCTGAATCCTCATCAGAGCACTTACTGAATTGTGATTAATTCCCTCCAACATTGCTGACAGACAAGGTGCTTCATCTGTCGCTGTTCACTTGCCTGGCTGGGCCCCGAGCAAAAACAGACAGGCGGAGATGGAGCGATACAGACAGAGAGAAAAAGAAGGTGTTATGCAGTTTAGCTCCTGGTAAAACAAATAATATTGAGAGCAGCGTACTGTAAAGGAGGAAGAACAAAGAGCGTGAGAGATCTATTGGCAAACCTTTCATTTAACAAAGGGAGTACTGTGAGACCAGCAGAGGAGAGAGAAAGACGTAGCACGGGAGAAAAAGAAAGATGGAGCAGCAAAGAGGAATGACAAGAACAGAGCAAGAGGCAAAATAAAGAAAATGGCAGGCAAACAACAAAGGGATTACAGGGTAGACGTGACGAGACAGGGAGATGTTCGTTATGCGGTAAGCGGGAGCGACAAAGACGATCAGCTACTGACACTTTTACACTTTAATTGCCGAAATAAGAAATTAGTGCAGGCGCTTTGTGCTTTCTCTTGAGAGAGGGGGGCCAGACAATATGCAGTCAGAGGGAAAAACATGAGGAGCACATGTGACGAGATGTCAAAGCGGAAGCTTCCGTTTCGACCCTTATGTGCCATTTGCCCAGTCTATGTATGGGTAATGCAAGAAAGCAACCCCCACCCCCTGATTTAATCTGGTCTAAAATGGACAAGAAGCCACTACAGTAAAACCGAGGAAGACCCTGTGCTCTGATGTGTGATATAAGCTCTCTCTATGGAATCGGCATGGATTTCTAACAGCTCTTCACACAGCTTTAAATATCCAGATCAACACAAACGGTTAGTTTGCATAATAGTGGTCACGACGGGTTAGCGCTTACTAATCGTTTCCAGGTAGTGATGCGCACGTTGAGCTCGATTAGAGGAAAGCTGGACGGGAGTATCTGGTGCTTTGGTGCTTGGTCTCCAAGGCTGAAATGGAGTAAAGCCGAATCAATGCTAGCTGCTTCACCCCTGTCATCGTTGATATCATAAGAAAGTGCTAATTAACTTACTGCAACCCCTGGAACAGCTCTGACCAGAGGGCTAATGTAGCCTAATCGCGTGTGGGGCCCTGCGCTTACTTCCCCAGGACTTTCTCCCTTCCCAGTCAGAGTTAATCGATTGTAAACTGCAGCTGGGGTCACAGCAGCCCACAACTTCCCCTGCTGACCCCTCCACACCCCCGGGCAGGACCTTAATGGAGCCGTGCTCCCCAGAAATCAATACTCAAACTGGGTATGGATCACTATATGAGCCCCCCTCATGATGGGATCTGACAACAGGGCTGAGCTTTGAATGTCTAAATACAAGGAGTGGTTGCTAGAATTTATAGGCTGCTGCCTTCATTTTTTTTTTCCCCCTTCCGACCGACTTTGTAAAGCCATTCCATTAAAGGATGAATAGAGCTGCAGCAAATACAAACAGCAAAAAAATTAGATTGCGCATTTTCTCCTCTGATTCGATTTCCGTTTTTTTTCCCCAATCCAGGAGCTTCCTCCAACTCGTGTCTCAATACGGCGCGTGCAGCAGAACACATGTCAGCTACAGGCCGATCTGGTCTATCGAGACGCCTAAGCCCACAAGCTGAGCGGGGAACGACCTGAAAGACAACAGCAGCAATAACCAGTGAGGCAACCACATTAATTCCTCCTCACCTTGGGAGGACCTGTTTGAGTGGCTGTGTCCCGTTAAGATTAATTCCCGCCTAATACTAATTGGTCCTTCGGCTGGGAGGGCCCTGGGGGAGCGGCTCCCTTTGGTCCACTCTCGCTGGGGCTCGCCACCATTGGAGGGGTGCTGATGAGCTGGCGTTTTTATCAGCCGCAGCATTCCGCCAGAGCTCCCCCAGGGCTCTGCACAAGCTATAATTAAGTCTCACACAATCCATAATTGCTGTGTTTACAATTACTGTAGAAGAGGAACACAGAGGCAAGGCAAGAAGAAGATGGGAGAGCGTGCGCAAGGAAGTGGAATAAAGGAGAAAAAAGAGAAAGGATGAAACTGAGAAAAGAACTAGCCTGGCCGTACATTAAAAGGTGCAAAATTCATATTAAAATCTCTTTTTCTGCTGCCCCCATCTCCCTTCACTTTGCCTTAATAAGCTCTCAGGGCTGTTTGGCAGGGGTAAAGCCCATCACTTATTTATTTTTCCCAGATAGCCCTATTAATTTTCCCCAGGCCTGGAGTGCTCCGGCAGACAGAGATGTGGACTGGATCTCCAGTCCCTCGGGTGCTCCTCGAGGAAGAGCCGTAAATGACCCAAATAAAGGGTACTTTTGAAGGCTGCGGAGAGGCGCCGGCACCATTAAAACTAAATGAAGTGTTTATTAGCCATGCCGACAGCACTCTAAACACTGCCAGATCAAGGGCAGTTACAGTTAATGTGTCTCTCCAAAGCATTCGCTGTTTGTTTAGCCTCGCCAATGGGCCTGAAAGAACCAAAGGACAGAATTTTTCATGCTATTTTTCCACGCATTTCTCTCGCCCAGTCTCCCCATTTCTCACACCTGGTCTTCCCTCGTCTTCTTTTTCTATCTCTCACTTTTGTGCCGTCGCCCACCCTCCCAAAAATCCTTGCCACCGAGCTCCCCCTTTCCTGTCTTTTCAGCAGGAGAGAGCCTGTATATTGTGGTTTCCTCTTGGATCTGGAAGCCACACGGCAGGGTTAATGCAAGGGAGGTGTGACAGCGGCAAAGTGCAACCATAGAAGGTAGAATAAAGACAGTAAGACGCTGTGTCTCTCTGTTGAAAGGGGAACCATTACCCTCTGTGTACTGTCTGTGGCTAGGCAGGAGACTCTCTGATGGGGGACCAAAAGCTGCTTTTAAGGCTCTGATTGCTCTGCATTCTGAAATTCCCCTTAAAAGTTTCCCTTCCCTCTAATTACATTCTTCATTTCATTTCGGTTTTTGGACAAACTGCCAGTGAAGCTTTTGGAGAAGTCAAAAAAAAAAGAGAGGGAGAGAAGCTGGGCTCTATTTCACTTTGTTATTTTTTTATAAGGTTTGAGTTTGTAATGAAAAAAATGTGCTGAAATTGGATAAAATGGGGAATAAACTGTCCATTTATCTTCTTTATATTTTCCCTCTAATAGGCAGAGTTATTACGCACATGACATAAAACAGACATTTACATTTACAGAAACACATTTCATTGCAAGCACCATACCTGAAATGGTTCTCTGGCAATTTTGACGAAGCCTTAAAATCAGTTGGTGAGTCTCATTTTCTCATTAACCCATATTTAACATTTTAATGCGATATTTTTTTTCCAAGCCCTCGTATATTTCCCTCCACAATAATACCATGTGTGAGTGAGAATAATGACACTCATTTAGAGCTGAATTAAAAGTTCAAACAATGAAAACTGTGAAAACTTTCATATGCCACCTCAAAACACTCCCACCCCCCACCACCCCCCTCCACAGATCTCTAATTATTTTTCATAACCTCAAGCAGTGTACAGTAATATCACAGCTTCCTGTGCTAACTTGCCTGTCTATGGCTGACACCATTTAAAGCAAGTCTTCTGCTCCAGCTTCTGTTTAACACTTCACTTCTCTTCTTAAAAATGAGCCCGGTTGAAGACTCAATGGCAGTCGCAAATGAAGTTCTTCCCCAAATAGTGGGGTTTCGTATGAAGATTGATGTTGGACACAGCGCACTTCTGAAGTCGTAGGGCTGAAATTACAATCCGGTGTGATTATCCTTGCCCATTAATAGCAGCAGATAGCATGTCACAATCAGGGATGTGCATAATTAATCAGTGGTTACTCTTTGCCCCCCCCCCCTCCCTCCCCTTTTACCCCTTTTCCTCTGGGCTATTTTCAATGTAAAACAGGGTTACGGACAATTCCCAGCAGTGTAACTAAATGCACAGCCCAAAGCTTACAAGACGATGTGAGTCCTGCTATTGACAAAACATCACCGACTCGTAATGAACACAGTGAGTGCTCTTACTAATTCCTGATTCCTTAATTCATCATCCCTACACGTTATCACAAACACACACCATTACGAGGGATCACTTAACATCAGACAAACACACTCGCCTCTGCATGAGCACGGATGCCAAGAAGACATTATTTATGTTCTCTGCCTTTGTTGATGTTTGTGTGCCCTTTTTAATGAGAACAGCCTGATTTTGTAATCCAGCATTATTTTTCTCATTCTCCTTTTGATATCAAAATAAAGCCCTTCAGGCAAGGCAAAAGACGGAGAGAGAAAAATTCGCACAAATTCAGCTCCCTTTTATACTTTTCATAACTTCACCTGTCCTGGTCTAACACACTGTTTGTAGATCACTATCAAAGCTTTCCTCTCTCTTTATTTGACCTTCTCCCCAGAAAGAAAACCTCAGGCTGATTCCCTTCGCAACAAAACAACACTGTCAAACCTAAAGCCCGCTGACTTTCAAACTTTCCCTCAGCATACACAAGACTTTCTTGCTCACCAGTCCTCTGGAGGACGAGGCCTTCCATCAATGCCAAGCCCAAACCGTGGAGCTCCAGCTCAGTCAATGTGATTTATATAAGTTATTATAGCCCATTACAGAACAAAAACAGGACAAAAACCCACTTCACAACAGAAGCCGGGCCAAACAATGGGACCACAGTGGTGAGCGCTGGCGTACGGGCGGGTGAAGTCCAGCACATGCCTGAGCCGTCACTCACCGCACATTGTCTTTAATCTAATTCTACACATGGTTTCGTTTCAATCCGAATCAAAAGCTCTCATGTTAACAAACCATAACAGATCTCCCTTAATCCGCCTGGCAACAAAAGATGGATGCAAGAGACACTCCGCCTCTCCGTCCCTGAAATCACACCTCATTTGCATACAAAACACTTGCTGGAGGTAAGGGCATATATTAAAGCCATTATTTTGCATTGTTCTCAATGGGGGGAAAAAAAGTTTGCATAATTGTGTTTAGCTTTATGTGGGATGGAGGCTCAGCTATCCAAGAGCAACTTAGCAAATTCTTCCTGTTGCTGCTGGCCATCCATACTCCTGCGCTCCCTTGATAATGCAGGAGTAGACAAATAGGCATGTGTCTCCCTCGCAATAACCAAACTGGAGACGGTTCAGCTTCAAAGCCTTGTACGCTGCAGTGTTACTATTCATGACCTTCTTAAGACCGTGTCCTCCATGAAATCATTAAAATGGCGGCGCATAAAGCGACATGAAAAACAGTACTTTGAATACTTCGCAGATCTTACTGCTCTGTAAACATCAGCAGAACCTAAAATGACTGACTAAATACAGAAGAGACCGTCAAATATGAATCACCAAAGTAAGTTGTCATGGCCACTATGAACTTAATTACTTTTTACTGTGCATATATGAAACCATGTTAAAGTTTTTCCAAAATTCAAACAAAAAAGAATGTGAGCTTGCTTCCTCCTCATGCCAGACGTGGATGCCTGTGCTCTGATTGACAGACTGGTAAAGGGCATGTGCCCGGCTGATACCTCTGAAGAAAAACACATGAGGAGGAGGGGCAGGATTCAAAGTCTTTACTTAGTTTTTACAATCACAGTGTGACAGCGGGCCTTGAGAACGTGTGCTGTTTCCAAACACACAGCCAAGGGAATTAGTCAGTGCTAATGTGGCCACTTTGCTACATCAAACGGTGGAGAGGTTAGTCACTGGCAACGGGACGGGGTAATAAGCATCCAACAGCATGTCGGTGCAGGAGGTCTGATTTGCACAATCTTCATAACTCCAACGCTAACAGTAATGATGAGAACCTGACTTGTACATCTGTTCGTGACAGCCACCTCAGGCAAAATGTGCACAGGCTGAATCAAAACATAATTCATTATGTTGATATGATGCTTTTTTTTTATTTTACAACCCCCCCCACACCGGGCACAAGCACACACAATCGGTCCTTTTTTCAGGTGGAGTGACGTTCGTGTTGATCCCTATCTCTGGGATACGCAGTAACTCACCCAGTCTGACTTGCTGGGCCCTGTTCTGTCCCGGGTGCCTCTAGGGGTTTTACCGCACACCTGTGTGTTGAACAGGACATGAGCTGTTCTGAGCTGCATTTTTTTCAGTGATGTCCCTGCCTCCTGGTGGCTTGGAGCGGCAGCACTAAGCGTAAACGCCAGCCTTAGCTCTCTTCAAACGTATACATAAAGGCCTTGGTGGATGCTTTTATCATGTTGCACATTAGCCCTGCCCCACTCCTACATGTGAGTGTATTCCCTCAAAGGTGTGCTCATATCATATGTGTGCAGCCCTGTCATCTGCATAGAAGTGTGCGCTCACACACACACACACACACACACACACAAAAACACATACACATTAGCATGTTGTCATGGGTGTGTGAGCGGCAGCTGGGTGTAAATTGCACACGGGTCTAGCGTAATGAGGACTGATGGCTTATGCCTGCTGTATATTCCAGGAGGGTGTCTTCTGACAGCTTTGGGAGCCGATAAAGTAATAACTAATAATGTGCAGATAGCAGTGCCACAGTGTGACAACTGTGCTAACGCTGAGAAAGTGTGAGGTTGTGTGTGAGCGAGTCAGTGAGAGAGAGAAAGAAAAAGAGAGAGAGAGAGAGAGAGAGAGAGAGAGGAGGGGGGAGAGAGGGAGGGGGGCTGTGCTAAGGGGGCTTCCTTTCAAGTTTCAAACACAACCTCCGGTGATGGTTTCAAACCTAATTCACTACCTCCAATAAACACACAGGCAGAAAGAGAATACATAAACTGTTTAACAATCACTCACTTTGAGAAAAAAAAGAGAGAAAAGAACAGAAGGGGGGAAAAAATAGGGGGTATCCATCCGGTATTGCTTTTTTATAATCCGTCAAAACTATAAACAGAAATTGAAATAAGAAGAGCTAAGATAGGTGTGTAAGAGAAGCACCAGGGACAGAGAAGACTGCTCTCTCCCCCTCTTCCTGCAGGAGCGAGTGATCCTGCTTAGGTTCTTACAACATGGAGACTCCTCCATAAATCATAGTCCCCACTGCAAGAAGACGGAAGGGTGTCTGGCAGTGACAGAAGACTCTCTGTGCATACTACTTTCCGTCTCTTCTTCTTCTTTACCATCCTCTCTTCTCACTACAGCTTTACAGGAGTCAAAGCCACTGTCTTACTGACAGGGTCTTGTGACTCAGTAGCGCAGTACAGGCAACCCCCACAGAGCGAGCACACTAAGGTTCTGTGTGCAAAGGTGGAAGAGTTGTGGAGAACCGTGGGGTAAGCACAAGTTGAGACCATATAGCTACCATACCTTTCCACAAAGTGCGATCAAAATCGAAACCACTCACAAAATAAATTACTGTAAGTGTGTTCCTCAAGCTATGCAATGGGTTGACGTTCACAGTGGGAGGGATTAGCATAAACATGTGCTCAGACTAAAGGCGAGGTGAATTTTAATTTAGTTGCATAAAAAAGTAAATTTGAACTCATAGAAATGCGCTTGGGTTTGCCCATGGTGGTGTTAATCAATGTAAAGACATGTCTGCTCAAGTTAAGAATGTTTCAATTAGGAAAGAAAAAAAAGAAAAAGTGCAATTACGGCAAAAACTCCACTCCACACACCAACAAGAGAGGAATTAATGAATGAAACAAACAACCAAAAAAATAGGTAAATTTGGAAATCTGTCCTGTGTAGAATATATAACACATGTAACACATGAGCAAACCCACACATATATTACATTTTGTAAGCTACCTACTGTACAGCTAACATCTGTACTACCACAGAGCATGCAGAGTGATTACAGCTCTCAAATCTGTGGAGAATTTGTCATTTGTATCATTACAAACAAGTTTGTATCATGGGAGAGGTGAAGACAAAATAAGTAAAACACTTAAGTTTATTGACCTCAGCTAATAACAGTGTGGTTAACGAGTGTTAAACAAAGAAGGCACTCCCATTATTAAGTCTTTTTTCTTTATAATAAATTCTCAGGTCTGTGGTTGTTTAGAGACACCTTAAGGGACATGAGCGTTTCCCAGCTTTGACGTTCAGAGTGTAATTAGCAGTGAGCTGTACATATGTTCTACATAGCATACCCTTCATTGCTCTGACTCGCAGTCACTGTCTGCAGCTGAAGAGGAAAATCTCTCTACCAATATGAGAGGAAACTAAATGTTTCAGCACCGTGCATGCAATTCACGGGTGCTGTCAGGCCAGATTCTGGCCCTGGTGTTAATCTATTTATTTACAGATCTGGTGTGGAACAGTGCAGCTGCAAAATCAACTTTGATCAATTTTGGTTGTAAAATAGAAAAGTCATGACAGGAGGTGGAGGGAACGACAGAGTGGAAGAAAAAGAACAGGGGAAAAAGAGAGAACGAAGGAGTGTGGTTATGTTTCAAGAGGTAAACCACAGGTTGGGTCTGGTGTAGCAAGACTGATCCGTCTTTTCCCTCTGTGTGATTGGGTCTCTCATTAGGAGCCAGGCCCTGAAACCGGAGCCCGGTCTAATGCCTTGCCGTGTTTAGAGAAGCACAGAAACCATTTGGCTATAATAGCAACCTTTTCAAAAACAAACCTCCGAAATGAAAGGCGGCCAGACTTGCAAAAACCGACAGCCGATTATTTTGAAAAGGAGGCAGGGGAGACATGACCATGAAAAATCGTAAACTGCAATTGAAAATAAAGCCAGGCGCGCTGCGTGCACCACCCACTCCCCTCCTTCCTGCCATCTTTCCCATTTCCCTCTCCGCCTCTCTTCTTTCCACGGTTGTTCATCTGCGCGTCTGTGTTTCACTCACCTTCACCCTCACCATGAGATGTGTCAAAGGGTTAACTCACACACACCAGGCCCTCATTCCACACTGATGCTGTCACATGATAAGCTGCTCTCTCTGTCACTTATCAGTAATTTACTGCTACTTCTTTTTCCCCCTTCTGTCTCTCGCTCTTTCACACAAAATGAACTTGTTTCGCCTGAAGCCATTCGACTGCCGTGGAAGACGAGCACGTATCCCCAACTCTCTGACTCTGACACAAGGTTTACTGACATCAACAAATGTTTCCCTAGGAATTTTCCATACATACGAACACAGTTCACACTTCCTGTCTCAACTTGCACCAATCGCCGTAATGCTGTATAGCATGTGTGTTTTCATGTTAATCGCCAAGCATGCTTATGGTCGACATGCCTGTTCCCATGACTAAGGTGATAGCAAAGTCAAGAGGGTAACTGGGTTTGGGGTCAGGGGTGCTGGGTGCAGACCCATCCTAGGTTCAGAGATCCAGGCTCCAGGGGACAGGCCATCAAAGAGAGAAGGCCACCCTGTTTAGAGCAGCAGCCTGGGCCTCAGGGGCCCCACCAGTGACAGCTCCCATGTCATAGCCAGCCCTGTGGAACACAGGTAATGTACCCTGGGGGCCTGCTGAGAGATAAAAACGCACTAGGACACCTGCGTCTGAAGCTGTAATTTGTCTTCTCTCATGTTCAAGGTGTTTTATGAGTGCAAAAGGACAAGGTGAACCAGCGAACAAAACAAGCAAGCCGACATACTCCTCCTGAAATCCTTCCTCGTTGTCTTTGCAAGCTGTTCAGAGCGTATTCTCAAATAAGCTTCAGCGCAAATAGAAAGATGTGTGGCTGAGCGAGAACTTAAATAATATGAATAACTCCAATCTACAGTATTTTCGTGAGGTAAAATTAGTTCTTGCACATCTAGTTTGAGTGACTTACAGATCCATCAACTAGTAGGCTACATAAGTAAAAGTCAAAAAGTTTACTGGAAGTATTTTTCTGTTGTTGTCTAAGTAAGTGGATGTGTTCATGTCTATGTGCATGTATGCGTGTGTGTGTGTATGGCTCGGGGTGACTGGTGATCCCTGCCTCTTCCTGTATATCTTATGCTGGGGTATTAGTGAGGGTCCCTCCCAGAGGCAGTGACTACACAGGCTCTTCTGAGAAGGCGCTCATCAACGCCCCTGCTTTCAAAGGCAGCTTTAGCCAGTGCCATTCAAAGCAATCAGCCCAGTCAGGGTCTGCCCATCCAGCCCAAATCCCTTCATGGCTATCAGAAGAACTCTGAGCTGGGCCTGCTAGGGGCAAGGCAGGGCTGGGGGTGGGATTTGCTCATAAGGGATTGTGAAAAGGCCGTGACACACGCTTATTCATGCCCCAATAACCCCCAACAAAATATATATACTGTTCATGAAATAAATAATTAAAAAGATAGGAGTTAAGGGATACCCTGCTGCAGAAGTACTGGAACCCATCTTGAGTATTGCACATATTTATGTACACAGGCGTGTACGCAAACGAGCACTCATATACACATGCATGCAGGCAAGCTGCCATCTGCCACAGTGAATGACTTAACCTTCGACATTATTAAGATGCCAGTGGACATTGCATTGGTGGAAGGATGGCAGGGCACAGAGCAAGTGCCAAGGAAGAGGCTACTGAGAGGCCAGCAAAGCCTGTGTCTAGTGTATATCAAAGATCACAATTAATCTAGCTGTGGATAAGATGGTGGACAGTGAGAGTCCAGCAGGAGCGTTTTTTAAAGGCTATTGATTGACTCATTTGCATTACTTGGGTACTTAACAGACACTGCTTGGTTAAAAAATCACAATCATTGCAGAAGAGTCAGTGTTATTATGGGATATTTTGAGACATGGTGCAAAGTGACATATTTACCACCATCAACATGTCACTGGGTCAATCATTTGCCAGCTATGTGAAGGTCATGGTAGTTTTTCAAGAATCTGTTGTTTGCAAGTAACCATATTTATGCAGACTGGGGGATGCAGCTAAAATAAAAAAAACAAGTTTGGTGACAGCAGAATTATTAATACATCAACCATTTTTCGTGGAATGTGCTGGAAGGGCTCAGCACTCCCTATGGTAAAACTTTTCTACTTGTTTATACTAAGAGACTCTCCTCTTTGGGACCTAATCTATAGCATCAAGAGGACATCAACCATTTTATGATGGATGCACTCAGAATTAATGACAGCAAACAGTAAAGTCATAAAACACTTACACAAGAAAAACATCCATTATAGCCCTTTGTTTCAAGCTACTCCCTGAGATTATAAATGTAAGCAAAGATCTAAATATGGTCCCAGCTGTGATCTTTTAACAGTGTTTTTTATACAATATGTGATGTGTGCGAAAGCTCTGGATTTTCCTGTGGACTGGTTTTGGTTATGTGTGTATGTGCGTGTGTGTATGTGGGGGGAGTTCACAGAGAATATCACTGGGCAGAATTTACCCATGAGAAACAACAAAAGATGCCTCAGAAGTATGTCAGAGTGCCCTCATATCTCTGCGGTGAGGGCAGAGAGGGTACTGGGTGCTGGGAAGGGTCAGCCAATTTTAGAGGGTGTCTTGTTTTCTATCTGCATCTAAATCCAGCGGTTGTCTTTGGGCAGCTGCAGTGAAATACATAACAAAAGCTCTTCTTGAGAAACACGCAGCCAATCAAAACAGGCATCAGGAGCTAGATGCAGTAAATATGAGCCAGTTATTTGAAGTTTGAGGTTTTCTCCTACCAAACAAGCTCATTTACTTTTCGAGCCTCAAGGTTTATGACAATTTCCCATAAAAGAGCAGAAAAATAGTTGCACACAACAACTGTTTGGGTTTTGGACCCAGATCATGATACATTTCAAATATGTATGAAACACAAACAGATGAGCAAAGATTTAAGCAGATACAGCATGGCTAAGCCTTAGCTATTTAAAAACTGCTCTGCGGTTTCACTCAGATGGGTTCGTGAATGTGAATAGGAATACTGATGTGTGAAGTTAAGCCATCAACATTGCAATATATTTTCTCGTCATACATAACGCTTGTTTGGAGAGAAAATGCCATCATGTGTTTTCCTGAAATCCAGTTTTAAATGAGTCAATTTGCAAAACATTCCTGGATAGTGAAAAGATTTGAAAAAGAATTTCAAAGTTCAACATCCAGCAAGTAAATGATCCACTGTCACGTCCAACTGTCTTTACAAGAATAAAGTAGTTGCAGAGGGACGTTTTGTCAATAAAGGTAATATATATTCATAATATATTGTCACAATGATTAAAATAATCATATACATTATCTATCGTCAAAGTAAGAAAGACAGGGACTTTAGGCAACCTTTGGATTCTTCCACAAAACAGCCACAAGCTGAGAGATGGTTGTGATGTCGGAGGTCTTAGGTGGACTACAAGCTCACATGGATGCTCCTCACAATTAGCTGCAGCTTTCTAGGGTTGATCCACCACTATGGAACCAAGGCCCAAGCCTCATCCTGCATCTGGCAGCCTACAACTCTCAGCATAATTACCCCAGCAACAGTGCTCCTCCTCTGAGCCTTTTCTAATCTGTGGAGGCTGTGGCCCCGCCATCAGCCCCGCTCGGCCACTGAAAGGGGGAGGAGGTGCAGTACTGTACCACGCACACCCTTGCTACTGTGAATCATAATGCATAACCACAGCAGAAGAACAGAGGACGCCTTGACCTAAAACAGGACGAGAGACAAGGGAAGGGGCACAGACGGGAAGGAGGTTATTGGCCCAAACTTTAAAAACAAGTATCTGCAGAGGAGTGTAAGCAGGTCTAAAAATTCACCTACTGAGGGTCAAGACAACTGGTGCTTTCAAGCCCAGGACAGCGGGGATGTTAGGAAGGTAAAAGGCCTATTGAGTGCCGAGCTATCTCGGCCTGGCACTTAATCAAAGGGATTAAAGCTTGGGAAGCCAAGCCCACAGGTTATCCTCCAGGAAGCATACCAAGTAGTTATCAAAAACACGAAAGTTCAAAGCAGCTCAATTTTCCTATATTAGAAGTGTTTTGGTCAGAGCCCTCTGGCTTGTTTCTAGGTAAAAGAAAAGTGTTAGAAATGTTTGAGCTTGCATGCTTGGGAGGCAAGAGGAGTGGACGAGTGCTTGTACTTCAGTGAAGACCTGAGTCCATCAGGCTCGAGGCAATGTGATCAATCACTGCCAGACCCAGTGTCTCACGAAGTATCTCACACAGATAGAAGGGAGTGGGACAATGTATTTCTTACAATTAACCTAAACACATGAGTACAGGCTGTCAGAGGGGATATTATCATCTATGAGATTAGCCTGTTTATCGTTATGCAGCTTTAGTAGCAACTCTGGCAGCCACTGTATCTAAAACAGGAGTGAGTAAATCCCAAAAAAGCACTCTCTTTGTCCCTGCTGACTGCTGTTGTATTGCCAGGAACAGCCCAGGAAGGAACAGGCTCAGACAGGAAGTAAGAGGACTATGCTCTAACAGCACACACGATTGTGGGCCAAGCTGTTTACACACA
Organism: Terapon puta; assembly: GCA_028564955.1. Taxonomy (NCBI): domain Eukaryota; kingdom Metazoa; phylum Chordata; class Actinopteri; order Centrarchiformes; family Terapontidae; genus Terapon; species Terapon puta. The sequence goes on along the minus strand of JAOXYL010000001.1, from coordinate 16,538,807 downwards.
TGTGCCATGCAAAAGGGATCAGAGTGATGTGTTTTGTGAGGTTTTCCTTGACATTTATAATTGGGCAAGCATAGGGTCAGTGGTTTGAAGCTTAATGTGAGGAGTCTAAAAGTGAAAGCATGTGACAAATCCCATGACTCCTCAAAAGTTGCAGTGGTCTATGTAAAGCACTGTGGTCTTTATAGTGGCCCAGTACAGCTCAACCAGAATCAGGGTTGCATGTCTCAGAAAATACTAACCCACACTGTCGGGCTTAGTGGTTAGAGGGCCCCATTGTGCCTTCATAGTAGTCATATTGAGTGTATATTATGTTAAAAACATGCAAAATATGTGAATGAGGAAATAAATATCTGTGTTAGTTCAAATAATATTGAGAACAACATGATATTGAATGTGCCTATTAAGCCTTCATCACTTTGTATCAGCAAATTTTCAAAATTGTCAATGTGGAATACCAGACACCTTTGCCTTCATCAACAATAAAACCTTACTGGTCTCAAGAGACTGAAGCATGGCAGGAGCAAGAAGAGTCCCAAACACGAGTGAAACTTACACCACTAGGAGCAAATACCTATAAACACGAGTGATGTATTTCTCTCGGACTATCGCCAAGGCTAAAGTGCGACAGCTTAACTTCATGAAAGAGAATATTTACCCGTTCTAGCCCATACAGGCCTTGCCATGATGAAATCAGTCTGGCCGCATATTTAGCATGTTCATTACCGAAGCCTGTAACCTGCCAGGATCCTGGTATGGCTTCAATAGACAGACCCCATCTGTCTGACGTTAAGACCATTGGAAACAGATGGACCTTTAATTGTATTTTTGTCCAAATTGCAAAATAGCTACTTGGGAAAGAAGCTAAAATAACATACAAACAACAGCAACTATGATAACAACTGCATCTGGAATGAAATGAGTACAGTAAGAGATCAAAAACATAAGGCGTACAAATTCAGCTCCGCTCTTTGAAAGGGGATCCCCCTAACATTACTGGCCCAGTATTGATTTACTCTGCAATTTCATGTTTCTCTCCCCACACCAGATCCACAATCTCTGTAGAGCAGGAGGTCCGGCAAATAGCACTCATCAGATTTTTCCAAAACATAAAAGATTGATACCTTGCTTCTATTCAGACAAAAGAATAATTGAGGAAGGGTTGAAATTGGTATTTGGAGAACGAAGCATTGAAACCAAAAGTAGATACCCAGGCCCCAGAGTTAGTTTAATAAACCATAATGGAAAAATGTTGCGGAAATGGCACTTGTATGATGGAAAATCTGTACCTTGTAAAAAGGTCTAGTCTTACCTATTAGATCCTTCAAACATAAAGCCATTGTTATGAGGATTGTAGTGGCACTTGCGCAAGACAAAACTACTAAAATGTGGTTTGAACTCTGAACAGTGATGACAGGGAAAATGAATCAAATAGCTAACAATATAATGAAAACTTTTACAATAATACTTGTTGAATAATTTTCTACCAGCGTCAGACAGTAAAACAAAAGACAAGGTTTCCTTTTTTCCGACCACTGCCAGCAGTGCAGTGTATCTGAATCCTAAACCCTGCAATTTCCAACCGTGGACGAAAGGGAAAGAACAGATAAACAGGCTTTTTTTATATTTCAGTCCAAATCACATCAAGGTATAAACAGTGAGCCCAGAGCACATCTCCTATTCTTTTTCAAAGTAAGTCCTGCTGTTCCATTTCAAATACCTCGGGGTTATGGGTCATAATGCTGCTTTCCAGCTTCTGAACACGTTTATTCAGGCATCCTACTGTAAATAGGGGGAGATTCAACATCAAATATCTCTATTCCCCATGCTGGCCCTTTCGTCTGTTCTGAGTGGATGTGTGCTTTTGGCTAACAAAGTAATGGTTTCTCCTCTTCTCTTACCAGACTCTGAATACCAAGTGGCAAAATAATTGAGGCAAGTGTTGAACGGAGTTCTCTTTGGTGTTGCCATGCATTAAGTAAGACCCTAAATAGGTATGGGCGTGAAATCAATTGAGTTGGCACAATAACCAAAACCTACAGATAAAGCCAGTATAGGTCAGGAAATTAAATTAGTGTTAGCTTATGTTATGGCTCACAGCTTCTCGGCTATTAAAGGGGTAATAAATGTGTTATAAAGCTCTTACAAGCCCCTAAGGCCATTAAGGGCTGAGCTGCAGAGCTGTTTACGAGATTGTTTATTACAGGCTAGGCTTATCATCATTTACCACACAGAGGTGGCAAAAACGAACTCTATAAATAGCGGATTCACTGGTACTACGCCAAGCTAAATAAGGCAGCTATAACCTGAATATATGAATTGTCACAAGTGCATTCAGTGGCAAGGTGAGGTGAAGAGGAAGGGAGACGAGTAGAAGACAAGAGAAGAGAGGAGAGGAGAGGAGAGAGGGCAGGGTGACTAGCAGGTGGCTTCATATTGTCTCCATCCACCACATATGTCCTGTCCATGGCTAAGTTGACAGGTAGGGACACAATGTGTTGACCTACGGGCCTGTTAGAGACCTGCGAGTGGATAAATATAGAGCAGTGGGAGAGCATAGGTGTCTTAAATGACATATCTAATGATCCTCATCCTCTGCAGTCTATTCCCTTAGTCCAGAGGAGGCTTATGAGAACACAACTGCTGTGTGCAGGTAAAGCCACAGCTCTAGCATCTCCTTTTAAGTAAACATTGATAGCAGCACAATTGTGTCTTTTATTGTGTCTTTCATGTGCTTTGACCAACACCCCTTCCGTCCTATTCGAGCAATCGCGCTCACAATATAGACATAAACAGCCCGTTGCCTCATTTGGGGTTGCAGTGAATGGGAGAGATTCATATTAAGCTTTGCAGCTGTGTGTGTCCCATTTGCATATGAGAAAACACTTTGAAAAGGCTTGTTTATAATGCATAAGAGCCTTTTAGGCTGTCTTTACTGCAACACTCTATTCCTCCCACTGACAATCCGTGCACGGGTTTGCATCATTTTGTGAGACATGCCAGTTGTGAATTATTCAGTCACTCATCTCTGCCACAGCACCGCATTTAACAAACACACATGCACATTCACATGTAAAAAGACAGAGCGGTCTACAAGGATACTACAACAGCATCTCAGTCAGTCCCTTTGGAGAGGTGGGAATCCTATTACCTCGCTGTCAGAACCTGTCGGACGCCTTTTCCTTTACCAGGCCCCCTTTGTTAAAGGGGGATACGTCGTACACCACCAGTCCATTTAGACGCTGCATGCTCTGTGTGCTTTAATGGGCCCTGGGCCTTGAGCGTCACAAGCAGACGAAAACACAGTTCAGTTTCCCTTCACAAGTGCATAAAACAAGCACCTCCACTGTACCAGACCCATGCATAATTCACTGCCGGTGATGTGTGTCTTAAACGCTGCTGAAATATACATAGCGGCATATGCAAATTTGGCAGTGCTCTCACATGCTGTATTTGCTAAACAGACAACACGAGAATAGCATGCCATGCAGACAGCCCCTTCTGGACACAAATAGTATGTAGTACAGCGTGTAAGGATATGTGTGCGTGAGTGAGTGTGAGTGAGTGTGCTTACTCGGTGTTGGATGTATAGAGAAATGTGACAATGCCTGCTGTACCCTCAAACGTCCTGCAACCCCACTGAGACATTTAAATTATGTGTAAAGATTTACACACTGACGTGAAAAAAGGAGTAGCATCTATATATACATATATATAAGTTTCTGAAAAGAAGAAGGGCAAAACCACCTGTGAGAAAAATCTGAATTTATTTATTGCTGTATTTTTATGAAGCCAGCATCTACTGGTCATTAGAGGAATTGCTTGAGACTCTAGATTGCAGCTTCAATTTTCCCTGCATGTGCACCAGCATATGTGTGTGTGTGTGTGCCTGTCTGTGGTCTTTGTGAAGGGATGTTGATGAGGGAGGAGGAGAGGGCAGACTGGTGGTGTCAGATTTTATAAATGAGGGAGGAAATATCTTTATCCCAGGTTTGGACACCCCCACCACTTTCCTTACCAATCCCTCCTGGTGTGTGCGTGTGTGTTGATGTGTGTGCATGGTTTGGACCAGGCTCTGGCTCAGTCCGATTCCCAGCAGTGTATCTTTAACAGGGCCTTCCCGCCGGGCTGCCAGCCTGTTCCCCCCTGACGGGACAACAGCCCAGCTGACGCCCCCACAGCCCTGCCAACACAACCCACGCCTTCGACCCACAATCTGCTCCCCTGATCCCGATGGGGAGGGGGGTGATTAAAAAAAAAAGAAGAAGAAGAGAGCAAAGACAATAAGAAAGAGACAAAAGAAAGAAAGAGACGAACCTTTTTTACACAAAGCGGGTACAGGCCAATGAGTGAGTGTGCGTGAGTGAGCGTTCCTTTCAGAGATGACTACACAAATGATGGGTAAACATATGCTAAAATGGGGTTTATTGTGTATTCTACTGGACTTATGTTCACAGTTTTATCCCAGCACACACTCGGAAAGACATGGGTTACTTCGTGGACAGCATGCAGGGCCAACACTCATCTATATACAACCAGAGTTTCCTTTTTTTCAGGAAACCAATACAAACAAGGGAAGAAAAAAGCAAACTCCACACAGGCAACAGCGCAAACCACTGACGCTTCATGTCACCCAAGTTCAAATATGTTCAAGTATATTAAACTAAGGTGGTCTCTGTGTGTGTAGGAGAGGGAAATTCTATAGAAACATGTGAGAAGAATGAGAGCGCCCCAAAAAAATGACCGAGTAACTACACTAAGGTTATAAAAAAAAAAATCAAATTAAAAATATGCAGAACTAATAATAAAGGAATGTAATACCTCAGTGTTTTATAACATATAAAATAATGCAATATCTGACTAAACAAAGACTAGATGGGGAGTTGCCGAATGGTCATTAAACTTGAACTTGACATTCACTGAGCTGCTAATGTGCTGTGGATATGCTGTGATTTGACATTTATATTGCAACTGCTTAAGCATTTTATAAGCAATACTTCCTCTTGTTTTTATGTGAATCCATCTTTTTTTCTTGATGTATAACTTTATGTAATGACTCCTACTTCAGCCTTTTTTCATAAATGAAGACAACTGCGACAATTTTAGTCACATCACTATATTTTATTTCTTGAATCCCACTAGTGAGTTGCATATTCTTAAACTATCAATCATTCCCAGAACGTGAGACCAAGTCACACACAGTTGCTGCTTTAACTCAAATTTCATACATTTTGCATGCATGTAAAGAGCAAAAGGTGTGGAGTATATTTCCATTTGTGCCATCACATACTTACAGTCTGGCCCTTGGCGCACATGTGCAGCTGCCAAAGCTGTGGTGTCACTGGTGTTCACTGGTGTTGAACAGTGTGTTAACAGGATGTGTAATGCGGTGTGCTGGTCCTGTGCTGCAGCCAGGGCTGGGTGGCAGCCGCACTGTAGGCTACAGTAGGGCGGTTATCATGAAGCAGTTATGTAGCTGCTCTGCTGGGCCAGTCTAATTACAGGAGAACAGCGTGCACCAGTCTGGGCCTCCAAATGGCACCATATGTTTTCCCAGACTAACCGGCTGAATAAATGCCATTTACCCATTCAGGATGCACTGTGCTCTGTGTCTGGGAATCAGTCACTCACGCTCATATAAAACCATTCACACCCCCAACCACCCTACCACCCACCTACCTCATATAAAACTCAGCTGTCGGGCATTTACCCTGGTCACCCCACCATGTATCCGCACACAGCTTCCTGCCCAGTTTAACCATTTACAAATCCCATTGTAAGTTGGTCCATGTCTCACTAGCAAGCACCGACTCGCATAATGATGTTGTGATGGCGCTGTAACCAGTTAAGTTTACTGAAGGAGTTTGGTTAATCAGAAACAGTGTTTCAGAAAAGCCAGTAACAGTGTCAGGGTGTGGTCGGGTCCAGCGAGATGTGGTGAGAGATCCATGCAGCAAACTGATTGGTAACTTGACAAAGGTCTTCACTGCTAAACTGATCAGTGGCTCAAGAGGAACAAGGACACGAGTTATATAACAAAGTCTTACAAACATGATATTTAAAGAGTCATTTAGCTATTAACTTCTTGTGCTTCTGATATGGGCTTCTAAAAACCAATGCATATACTGTACCTCAGAAACAGTATTCAGCCCACAGTTCTCAAAATGCATGGCTCATCATAGTCATTTTACATGCACCAAGAAGCTTTATATAGCTTTACTTTGTAGGGTCTTTTCTTTCTTGTTAATCATCTTGCATCCCTACCTCAAACTTAGCTTATCATGGGGCAATAATGCAATTTAAAAAGGTTCTTAGACAAATGAATGTCAATGTCTTTTTTTCATTTGGCTTTCTTCACCATTTCCCCACCAACACTCACTGGCAAAAGTGCAATCACAGCGTCACTGATAACAAGAACATAATTCTTTGTGGTTGCAAAAAGCTGACAACATTTGTATCATGACCTCTTTTTTTGGAAAAGCTCCCTGTATCATCACTAGATAGACCTATCACACATCATCAGTTTGTTAATGAGAACAGCCGAGGCAGGGGCGCTCACAGATGCCTATCGAGGGCAGAAAACAAAAAGAGAATGTAAGTAAATATGGACTGTAATTAGTATGACAAGGTTGAAAAAACAGATAACACACCGCAGCAGCCTGAGGGCCTCCTCTTTCACACATGCACATTCACATGTACGCTTGTACATGCACAGGACACACACAGGCACTTGACAGCATGCTCTCACACACACACACACACACACACACACACACACACACACACACACACACACTCACACACACACACACACACACAGGGAACAAATCAAATGTTTTAATCAGCTTGCTACAGCATATAATGAGGATCCACTAAGCCCCAGCTATCAGCTGCCATCGGCCACTTACTTGTGCCTTCAAAGAGCTGGTTTTCCCTTCTTCTACAATGAGGTTAACACAGTAGTTATCGAGAGTTAACACAGTCTGTGCATGTGCAATAAAACCTGAAAAGTGTAAGTGATGTTTCAGCAAGTGATATATATGCAGTAAAACAGGGAGGCAATTATGTGCAAGTGGACAAGACAGGGCCGCCTATGGGGAAACGTGTGGGAGCTGAATATACCCTTGTCATCACTGTGATTTAAAAAATGGAAATTTTGGAGAGTGGTGGTCTAAGGTCTTAGTTGGAGACCACATGAGGCATGATGATGATGATATGCCATACAGCAACTCATAAATCCGACAAAACATGCAATGACCTTACATACCTTGCACTCACTCCTACACGAACAGATACTGTCTTGGATGTACACACACACACCTTGTGATGCGGCACAGCGCGCACCTGGCCGAGCCACACCTGCTGCATAGCACAAGGCAATCATATGAATCAGTCAGGTCTGTCACAACCAGACTAGTTTCCACAGAACTGAAGGTATGTCAGAATTCTTACTCAACCAACCAGGTGTGTGTGTGTGTGTACGTGTGGGGATGCATGAGTGCAGGTGGGCCTCCTGGTGCAGTTTTTGGCCTCCTGACATGGCTCTGACCTGTGTGAGGTGGTTCACAGCTCCAGCTCTCCAGCTGGAGAAGTGATGACCTGGGAACTGAATGAACTAGGAGACTCGTCCTCCTGTCCTTGTCTCCTTCCTGCTGCAGTGTTTTCCGACTCGGGGACATGCAGAGCTGGGCCAGCCTGCTTAATATGTCGGGATGGATGACTCTGTGTCCTTCAGATCACATCTTACAATTCAGTTTAGTTTAGTAGTTCAGTTTAGATTTCTTGGTTAATTTTACATTGTAGTATCTTCTTCTCCACTTTGTTATTTGAATATATTGTTTACATTACTTTAAGTTATTTTTTACGATCTACTATAAGGTATTTAAGCATGCATGTTATAATGCTGTATGTGCTGAAGTAAATATTCATACTATTCCTGTAGTGGTGTGTATATATAGCAGGAAAATTTATTTCGTTTTCATCTTTTTAATTGTATGTATTGACTGCATGTTGAGATACACATTTTAATTTGATTCTGTATTACATCCCTTTTGTTCACAATTACTGCATTTTAGTTTAACAAAATTGAGAACCTGATTTTTAGCACTTTATAAGTACATAAAATACATAAACAATTTAACCTGACCACAACATCGTCCAACAGAATGTGTCTCAAACAGACAGAGAAAAGCTGTCCCATCTGTGCCAGGGGTTGCCATACATGTCAAACCCAAAGCAAGCTAACTCGAGCCTCTGTAGCAACATCCGGTGCAGCCTGCTGTAAAATAAATGACGTTGTTAGCTGCAGTCTCGCAGGTGAAATGTGCTGCTGCTACAATTATTCTAATGCCAGCATGCCAGAATGCCAGTGCTACCAAATGCTGCTGTCAACCCAGGGGTTTAATTAGTTTGGCACGTGTGCCACTTATAATCACCTGCCATTACCAGTTCTGGCTGCATCTGCTTACACGTCTGTCAGGGCCAGCCAAGCTGTGTATGCGTGTGCATAGGTTTGTGGGTGTGTCGGACAGTGGCTTGGTGAGTGTATATTTTGGCAATAGAACATAGCCCTCGACCAATTTGAAAACTAGACACAAAGGCTTCACTGGCACCACTTTTCCATAGCAAACTACATTTTATACACACTTATTTATGGAGAGAGACAGAAATAAATCAAACATAGGTCTCTCTTTTTAAAGTGTATATTAAACATCTTTAGTCAAAGTAGCTGTCAGCCACAGCCAGGACAATTGTGTTAGTGGTACAATCTTGTCAGCAGTCCGTCTGTACAGATGCACTGTGAAAGCAGAGGGGAGCAGGGCTCTGTGGTGTCAAACTGCATTGTGAATAGAGCTACACCTCAGGCTGAATACATCACATTGTGATTTCATGAGAGCTGGAAGAGGAGGAAGAAGGAAAAAACTTCAGGGCGGCTAGTGAATCTCGACCCAAACAGGAGAAATGGTAGTTAAAAGTGAATCGTTCACTCCCCCTGGCGTAGCAGTGGCTACCTCTGGGGGCTGGGGAGGAAGAGGAGGAGGAGGAAGAACAGGAGGAGAAGAGGAGCCCCCTGGCTCCCACAGTCATGTGACGACTGAGCTCAATGGACCTCAGGCTGTGTATTTAGCTCATCGGGTCATGAGCTCATGTGTGTCTGTCTGTGTGCATGTGAGTGTACATGTGGTACTATACATTTATGCGCACTGTAGGTGTGTGCACAGCAGAACACGTGCACACATTCCCACTGACAAAATAGCAGCTCAGTTCACCAGATTCACCTAGGTCTGGCACAATACAATAGCTCTAACTATCCCTATTCTTTGCAGAAAGTTCCCATTTAGCACTAAAACAAGGCTTCAATATTGTGCCGCCTCAAAAACATCTGTCGGGGACTTGTGTGGCTACACTAATTACAAATATCTGCAGTAATCCGGCGCCGATAAGAGAGTCATTACTCCAGCAGACATTTATCACTATGGGATTGATGACCCATTTCAGAGGCAGCCTTTGTACAGGGAAGTGAAATCGCTGATATCCCTTTTATCCTACATCACTGCTGAAGCCATCCATTCGTCAGGAGGCAAGCTAGTTAGAATTGTAATTAACAGCTATGGACTTTGGCCCTAATAGAATTTTTGCAGGAAACTGCAGATTGACGTAGGAGGGGATGGGGAGTTTTACTGTGTTTTTCTTTTCTTACTAATTGCCACTTGGAGTGGCTGTCTGTCGAGAAGAGCTCTGTGCTCTGTCAAGAAAGTGCCACAGCAGCACTCCAGTTTCTCCAAATGCAGAGTTTTTGTACATTTCTAAATATGTAAGCATAGCCATTAAGAGATGTGCATGCACAGGCACATTGCTTCAATGCAATAATCTGTCAGAGACACAGACGCACATTCATAGGTCAAACATAAAATATGCACTTCTCTGCTCGAATACATAAGTTATGGGTTTCCTCTGACTCTCATTCTCATACACACTCGCACAGCCACCCACCCACACAGACACACATACACAGAGTGGAGCAGCAGATGATCACAGTAGGTAAGGACTAAAGGTCTGGCCACCTGCCGGCCGCGTCCCGTCTCTGTAGCGGTAATGAACAGAGACAGCTTGGGGACCGCCCTGCGAGCTTGTCCCCCCTCTAAATCTCCCTGCTTCGGGGCAGAGCTGGGGGCCCTGGGGTGACAGGGACGCCAGAGATGTTCCACACACTGACAGGCAGGTCTTACCTGGCCAACCCGCTGTTCACATTGTCCCTGCGACACATATACACACACATAAAGAAGAACACACACATGCACATAGGGACAAACCGTGGAAATAGACGAAGAGTTGCACGCGGATGGTGCCGTACATACGTGCACACCGTAATTATTCACATGTGTTCGTGCACCTACGCATGTGCGCAAACGGGAGAACACACTCACATGCATACACACAAACGCTGACCCGGTGTAATTCCTCCAGCACACGGCTGGTGACAGGAGCAGCTGCAGCCGCTACGGCAGACAGATGAAATTTTCATAACTATCTCCTCCAACTTCCATCCTCACCTTCAGGATAATTTATGACCTGCCTGCCAGCCTTGAAGAGACAATATGCTTGATATGAAATGAAGTGTTCCAGCAGTGTAGGTTATAATTAACAGAGGAGGGGAGAAAGATGTGTGTATATAGAGTGGGAGGGGTGGAGGGGTAGAGGTCTGTGTGTGTGTGTCTGTGTGTGTTTGTGTGTGTGTGGGGTGCCCAGGTAGGGTGGCCGTGGTAGATGAGGTTGAGAAAAAAAGGAAAGGATAGAACATGTGCTGTGCATACATGTACTGTATAATGTGCATGTATGTGTGTTTAAGCGTGACATTCCCTAAGTCAATTCTCTGATGCAGACCTTAAATAGTAACAACCTGAAAACATTATAGAAATGTTTGACCTCTAAACAAGTTACCATAACAAGCCATACACAAAACACAGTGTGAAACTTTTCCAGCATCTGATATGTTGACTGTCTGCCTGTTTACTGAGAACTACTTAATAACTGACATGGGTCGCCGTCGTGGTTCTCCTTGTGCTCGTTAGCTGACTTACCACACACAAACACTATTTCACAAGTGCGTTGAAATCCTAAATTGGTAGAGTTTCAACTTGTGTCTTCAAGAAGAACTGTTTTCCAACTAAGAACAAACAGGATTTAGAACAGATAAACAGTAATGACAGTGTTTCTTGTGAGCACACCCTCCATCTACCCATAATGCTACGTTCTTGCTGTTTGTTTCACATGCCTGCCACACATCCTCACCCAATCATGCCCTATCAGCTCTCTGGGATGTTGGGTCTGACCAGAAAGAATGTCCTGGTTTTCCTGACTACCAGTAAAACAGGCCCAAACCCATGCCCTCGCCCTCCGCCTCTCCTTGCCACATTGTCTTTTCCAAACACAAATCTTGTTTCCATATTAAAAAAGGCAGCCTTTAATGGGCAAATGTCTCTGCAACAAGTGTGTTTAAATGTCTGTGGGACATTTAATGACATTTCTAACTCTCTCTTTCACCCTCTCTGTGCCACATTGCATCGCCAAGCTCCAACTGTGAAATGCATAATTATAAAATGACTGTTTCCATTAAAAGCTGTAAGCAATTTAATGCAGTTGTGACTCAGTCAAGGATAAGTGGAGACATTTCACAAAGGGAGAGTGTGATACTGATTCTTGCCAGTTGCGAGCCTTCCATTCCCACACCTAACCACAAAACGAGAGAAAGCATGTAACTCGGCGGCTAATTACTGACTCGTTTGTGAACCAAGCAAGATGGAGGTAAGTGCATATTTACATGGGTAGAACTTGTTTGTACATTAAGTAGAAGGCAAAAGAAATAGTATCTTCAGTCATCTTGTTCAAAGTACATTCTTGCAAGAATAAGACGTATTCTAAAGTGCTTTCCAGCCTGGGAGGTATCTAGGATGTGAGGACGGTTTCAACGGCAACAGCAGCTGGGAGGTTCTGCTGAGGTCAGGACATGTCATGCATAACTGACTGATTGCTTAACAGGGCGGGTGCATGAGAGAAGAATTCATAATTTACAATCAAGCACACAAAAACACACACCTTACAAACACCCAGGCCACAGGCGATCTCGCTGCACGCATGTAACTGGGCTAAGGGGACCACACAGACATGTTTTAGATAAAGACAGACAAATTAGACGACAGCGTCTTAGGCTAACCACTGCGCCTGCGCTAATTACAGGCTGGCCGGCGATGAAAGAGACAGATGACATGTACTTATTTGTTTTCTCCTCCAGTGCTCCGAACCAAGTAAACACAGCAAAGCCGATGACGGCAAAAGTAGGCGGTACAAACATGGAAAAAGACACACCGACAAGATAGATAGACAACATGGCTGTGGGAGATTTCGCCCCACCGCACACAGGTGTTTGCCCGCTATCACAGCGAGCAAACCCTTGAGGTAAATGGAAACAATGGCTGCAAACTTTTAACTGGCAACCGATGCCAAGGAAAACAGACTGATTCTGCTTGCAAAACAAGGCCGCTGTTGTGGGGGTGATGTAGAGGCAAATGTGTGGCCACTGTCTGAGAGATCTGATTAACCTGTCACCTCGGGTTGCAATTTACATCACACAGGGCTGGTTGACAACATGCCCGGACCGACTTGCCTCCAACCAGAATGTTGGTTTATGACGCCAGCCCAAACACCAACACTACCTCTCTCAGCACCCTCACTAATGAAAGCTACATATTAAGAGTTCAGTGCCACCTTCCCTTAACTGTACCTCACAAACCCATCCAAGTAGACCCATCCAAGTAATAGGTGGTCAGATTCCACACACTGAAAGAAAGTTGTGGGATGACACCGACGGCTGTGCTAAAATTCTGTGAGAACCTGTGCCACATAAACCCTTAAAGCAAGTGAGTTGTCTACGACATGATAGCAATCCTTGGAGTATGGCGCCTCCATTTCTAAGGCTTTGAGGAGGCCACATTAGACAAGGCTGTGGTCTTTCCATCTTCATTGTGGGCATGACACCGACAATCTTTCCAACTCCCATCTGGGACTGGGGACCTCCATTGTCTGCTAACTCTCTGTCCCACCCTAGTGCAGGAATCTGGGCGGGGTTTGTCAGGGAGGACACAAAGGAAATGTCAGCACTCCTGGAATGAAGTGCCAGCCAATGAAGGTCTCTCTCCTCCTTTTTCTCCGTCTCTATGCATCTCCACAGGGGGGCAACTGGTAGCTGACATCACTGGTGGGGTCATCCCCGACTGGGCATGGCCTCGGCCCCCTGGCCCCCGCTGGCCCCCGGTGACCCTTGCTTTTGATGAGAGACTGGGCCTTTTGTGTAGCAGCACCCTGTCCAGGTGAGGACAAGAGAAGATGACAATGGCAGGAAACATAAAGCCGATGGAGGCTGGGAGACGGCCCTACAGGGTCATGGGTCAGGCCGGACAGCTGAGTGATGAGTGCAGCTGTGGACACGTGGACCTCCTTCTCTATCCTTTAGCTCTGCTTGCGTTGTCAGCTGATGTTGCCTTTGTCTTGGATAAAGACCTCAATAACTCTCAACAAGTTGGAGAAAAGTAGTAAACACAGGCAACAGATGTACTACGCCACAGATTCTGTGGGTACAGCTATTACAGTGACACGCTAACCTGGGCAGTGTAAATTTAATCAAAATACAATAAGGACATTTCCTGTAATTACCTAAAGAGGCCCCTATATGTGTGTATTCATGTTGACCAATACCACTTAGAACATCTCTATGGGTTACAGATTAATATGGAGTAATTCCTCAGCGGCATACTTGTCCTTTTTCTCAAAATTTTGTAAAATTGCAGAAGCACAAATCTTGTCAGTGACAAACTTAGTCAGGTTTTCTATTTTTCTTCACCTTCTCTAATCAGAAGATGAGCATTTCTGAGCCATATCAAAAAGGACTTTTTTAAAGCATTTTAAGTAGCCACCTACATGGCTCCCAAACTGTGGTCATTCACACATCCCGAGCTGTCCAACTGTTTCCGATGCCAAAGGTCAATGGCTGCCTACTCTCCTACCAGCCCACACTGAGAGATGGGAGGACAGGGTTTGCCGAGTCATTCACAGACTCTGCTTTGGGTCATAAACACCTCCGCCTGTCTCGCCTCTTCTTTTCTCCTCCTCAGAGGTGAGTTGGGTTTGCACTCTGTTAATCTTTCACTACAGGACTGCTTGCTTTTACACTGGCCCGCTGGATAACAGAGGAGGGGAATGAAAGAGGGGTAGTAAAGGACGAGAGTGGATAAAAGAGCAGGAAGAAAAAGCCACAGAGAGGGCCAGATGGGCACCTTCACAGTCCATTTATCAAACCCAATGTGGCCCTCCCCTCCCCTCCCCGCTGCTCTCATGTCCTAAACCCCCATGTAATTCTGTAATGATTTTCATTATCATATAATGACCTTACAAAGCCTACAGCAGTTTGCATGGTCAGTACAAAACTCGCAGCTGTTCCCTTCAGTGTTTGCTCGCCGTCTGTGACAAAGCCTTTTTATTTTGTTTTGTTTTTTTCCCTCCGTTGGTCAGAGCAGTGACCTCTAGGCTCTGGAAGGTCAGCATGAGGTCACCTCATCGAGGAGGTTCAAATGTAGCAAGACTGTAATCATACAGATTCAAGGTGGCAACATACAAAGTTGCCACTGTAAATAAGTTAAAATACAGCACTTTTTAAAAAAACAAAACTACAGAAAGCTGTTAGATTCTGAATCAAATCCTCCATTACCTGTTCTAGAGTAGATGTGAAACAAGATCTATGCATTTTCAAAACCTAATAACTCCAGTACCAAGTGTTTTGAATGTGAATGGCTCTGGTCCGCTGAGAGCCGCCATTTCCTATCCTAATAGGCCTGTTCCCTTGAGGTTGGCCCATGCTCCTTAATCTGCACTTCCTGTGTGGCGTACACAACTGCTGTGTTACGGTGCAGTCACCCACCCACATTATAATCCATCTATTTCCAGGGCACTCACGGGGCATTTACCAAAGGGACACGGAGGGCAGCATCTATCAAAGAATTCACCATGTGCATCTGGAAAACCCGGTTACCAGAAAAGCTCATAAGAATAAAAAAGCTCTCATAACTTTGTTGGCTCAGGGTGAATGAATGAACTGCTTCTGCGAGCGGGGCGAGTCGAGGCATCACTCACTCTGAGTGCCTATAAGTCACTTGTGAAGAACCACTGGTCACCAGGTCCAATTTCTCTTTCTTTCCTTCTTGCTGGAGCTAAAAATGCCCCGGAGGCAAAAAATGGGCGCTCGCAGGCCCACGTTCCAGCGAGTGCTGCTTTAACCGGTGTTTGAGAAACAAAAGTCAGCGAGAAACTTAATCAATCAGTGCTGGTTGTTTATGTTTATGTGCCTCTAGCAAGAGTCATCAATCATGCTTTTTTTCCCCTTTTCCATCCTTTTGTAAGCATTATGAGCTGAATGGAAACCATGAAAAAAAAGGCAGCATTATGATAAAAGCCCGCCTGTTGCATATTGTGTGGAAACCTAATTAGGACGCCCAATATAAAGAAAAAAAAGCAGCAAAATGAATCAGCAAATTAATTTCAAAAGTCCCATTTTAGTGAGTGCTTTTATGAAAATAAATGAAGATCTGAATACCTCTGACTGAACTGAATCCCATCACTGTGTGTCTGGTTCTGTAATACTGTATCTTTAATTCAAAACAATGACTTTTTTCTTTTTGTCAAAAGAGATACAAAAAGAAACACAAACCTTTTCTTGCTCTACAAAGAACTAGCGAGGTGACCCCTAACCCTCGTCAGTTGCAAATCTCTAATCAGTACCAGTGCGTCCCACTTAACATTGCACATAGCCATGTGTTTAGTTTTGTGTAAATGAGATCTGTTGACAGCCACTTGACAGGATGACCCCTGGCTTTTTTTGTAAGTGGCGGCTCTGGGGAGTAGGGTTAGACATTTCATGTGTATGGGGCGGAGAGGAGGTATCAGGAGCAGCTGGAGTTCAAACATATTGTGTGGGATGCTTGCCCTCTTCCAAAACTAATCTAATCAGTCTTTCACTGCTGATAGAGTAAACGTCCGTCTGGCCCGCCGACAAGGACTGAGCATTTCCTGTCCTGGTCTGTGATACTGGTTGTCAGGATCTTAGGGCGGGCTTAGCCCAGGGTTAGACATGGTTAGAAGGTGGTAACATCACATTGTGGGTGGTGTGGATTGTGGGACAGCGCTGATGTTAAGTTGGGGGTGGCCGTGGGGAGATGGTTTCTAGCTTTCGGCACCTGCAGCTGGAATGCACTATCTGAGCAGGCCCTACATCAGAGTTGTGAGGCGGCAGGCGTCGACGCGGCAAGGCAAAGGTGTGGGGAAACAGCCTGTTTACAAGGCTCATCTGGATGGGGCATTGCTAAGGGTCAACTGGGGGTGGGGGCGTGGGGGACTCAACTCAAAACAGAGGGGCGCCATGGAAAGACGAGGGCAACCACGCTGCAGGAAGTTAACATATATCTTTCAGAAGAAAAGAGGTTGCTTTCAGGAATTTCTAGTCTGCGGATACTGCCCTCGGCGCTTTTGCTTTCTCTGTGTTCTGGATCATGTCTGGCCCAGAGTGTGTGTGTTTGTGTGTGTTTGTGTGACACCAAGGTCAAATCTGTTGATAAAGATAATAAGCAGTGAAACATAATGTGAATGCAGATCTAGTGTATACATGCATGCCAGTGTTTGTGTGTGTCCTTTGCTAGTGCTGAGGAGAGGAGAGCGGCTGAGAGAATGAACAGCTAAAATAACACTGCGCTGTGTCTGTGTTTGTGTGTGTGTGAGGCCCTTCTTTATCTGAATGAATGGCCAGTGCTCTAATCCGTGCGCTCTCTGCCCTTATCTGGAAGGAAGGAAGTGCCTGGGCTTATCGAAGACACACGTGTCGTTGTGATAGCTGTGATAGCTGCCAGGCCCAAGGACCACAAACAAACAGCAAATACACCACCGCATATCTGTGGAATTCACATCAGCTCTTCAGATGGAATCATAGTCAGTGCAGACCAATTGGTTTTGTTCACTATGATTCAGCATATTAACAACTTTGGTCCTCTATGAGTGAAATGAGCTATCATGCTTAGTTGTAATAATCCAAGCAACATGTGTGCATCAGAGATTTGCTTTCCATTGGAGTGTGTGGCCGTGTTCCCATTCTGAAAATGAGACTATGCTTGTTTTTCACAAAGTGACTTACATAACTTGTGTCATGTATCTGTCAGAGATCTATTTTTCAAGGACCAGTGGAAGGAAAAAGTCATTGGCACATTGTGTTACCTGTCTCTCCATGTCTGTCTTTGTTGGTGTCTGTCTGTCAAGGCAGACAGCAGAGTTTCTGCCATCTCCCTCCTTCCCTCCCCTGCCTGGCCCTCCTCCTCCACTGTAGACAGGAACAGCATAGTCTGAAAAAGAGAAACAGAGGTAGGGAATAAGGTAGGAGTGCAACAAGTAGAACTACAGGAAAAGAAGTGGAAAGGACAGCATGACCCGGACGCACTGGAAAACAACACCATTTGAGAAAACTGTAACTTAATTTACAGTAACTTACATTTGCAAAACAAGTAAAAATTGTCTTTTTGAAACAGCGGCAAAAATGATATTACTTGGTTTACCACCCACTACATATTTAAGTAAGTCCTATCAAAACTATTTGGTATTATTAAATCTTCTTCTGAATATTAAACTGCATGGAATCAGGCAGAAAGGCTACCTGAAGCAATTCCCTCCATCCTTGAGCTTCTATTCTCAGTTTAGAAATTACACAGCTCTGAGCCAAGACTCCATTATAACATCCCTGGGATGGCGACATACAGTAAGTCTAGTATAAAGTCAGTTTCACATCAGAGGATGGGCAAATTACACCCAATATTAGAGTGTGAGTCAATTAATCACGTCCTGCACAGCACAGTGTAATGTGTGAGTATCCCCCTGTTGAACATGAATTACAGGCCAGCTTAAAGTGTGACGTGGCACGTCAGTGCTAATCTGAGACATCCTGGCAAACCTTCGCCTCCAAGTCCTCCGCAGCCTCTAAGCTGGTTGAGAGGGAGTCAAATGAAAAAGGATCTGGCAGCCCAAATTAAATGCAGTGCTGTCAGCCACACTCAAATCCCTCTTTCTCCCTCTTCTTCTCTACCCTTCACAGACTCTCTCCCTCTCTGAATATCCTTAAATGTCTACCCCCCCTCGTTCTCCCAGCCTCTGAGAAGTGATGGATCTGTAACTCTGACTGACTCTGACGCCTTGTTAAGAACAGTCTCTTCCTGTCACATCCACCAGTATGGCGCGTTCATTTCTTCCCATTAACAGTCACTCGCCTCCCCAGTCATCCAGCCCTCGTTTCAAAAACCCCACAATGTAAGGGAACCTTCATTTCGTCTCCTCTCCTTCTTTTTTTAATCCCTTTCTGACAATCCACCTGTCTGTCTCACTTCATGTGAAAATAGGTTTGATTGTCTGTGTGTGTATTTCCAAAGGAGAGGAGTGTGATTTGCAGACAGAGTAATATGCTTACTCCCTCCGCACCGCGCAGGACAGGTGTCAAAACATGTGGCGGTGTGTGACTGATTACACCTGACTCGGAAGAGACACCAAAGATTACGATGACCAGGAGGAAGCAGGGCTGGCTGTACTCCTTATGGAAACCGTATCTTTCGATTTGGATCAAACCCTGTCCTCCCGGGATGAGTGTCAGGCTAAGAAAGTGCCAGAAAGTGCATTCAGACTGTATCACCATCTCAGCTAGTTGACATCATATTGCCATGCCGGCCATGTAGCACAGTTTTAGTGTTTCAAGCGCAGCAAGTGATACGCAGTTGATCTGAAAACCCGGTCCGACGCGTTATGAGCTCGCGTCAGCTCTTCCCAAAGCTGGCCTGGGAACATAATCAATAGCACGAAAGGAAAGACAGCAAAGCCCAACAAGCTCATTCTGACTGGGTGAAAACAAAAAAAAATGTAGCCAGCAAAAGCCACACAACTGTCAAACTGTTTGTACATCATCACCTCAATGGGGCTATAAATTGATGGCCGAAATGCATCAGCAAGGTTTGTGCCACAACTCGACAATGACGACGGGAGTCTCCAAAATAGATCCCAACCCCTGCCAACACGTTGAAGTCTGTTCAAATTTTCCATCAAAGACTTTAAATACACCAGTGATGACTGTGTGTGTGCGAAAGCCTTCTTCCATGTTTGCTGTCGGTTAATTTTTGCAAGTACAGGTGCGCCTGGAGTGATGTGAGTGTGTGTTACCATGCCTCCTACCCATGAAAATGTGTGCATGTGTGTTGAGCATGCACGCGTATGATCTTGTGTTTATATGACCCAGCGTTGAGAGAGGCCTTCAGGTTTAACCACAGGCTGATCCCTAGGCCATTTAGACACCCCACTGGTTGTTTACTGGTCAAGCCAAGACCACAGCCCTTTATCTCTGCGCCTGTGTTAACACTAATCAGTCCAGTCTTTCCTTCTATTTACCCCTTGATGACAGTACCTATCCTCAGCCTCCACCTCTCTCAGCCCGACGCTGACCACAGATGTCCGCCTGACCCAGGCCACATCCCGAGGTGAACGAGAGGACAAGAAGGACCTGGGTACCTACATCCCCAGTCCCCAGGCCCAAACTCAACCCTGTCTATTTTACTACAGAAAAGCATAAACATTTCCGGGACTGTGCAGAAGCGGGCTAGGTAAACAAACACGCAGCCGGGCCAAGGTGATATTTTGGTTGATGGAGAGCTGGAGTGATGATAGCGCACCAAGCGAAGGCAGGCTGGAGGGCAGCCTGGGGCGGCTCACTAACACCTCGAGCCAGGACTGTATCTTAACACCAACAAGCATCTGTCTATTCCATCAAATAACAACATGTCACTCATTCAACACAGAATAATAGAACTGGAGGATTGTTTGTTCCTGTGCACAGCACAAGACAGCATGCATCCCTTGAAAATTCACAGAAAAGCTGTCACAGGTCACATTATAGTTAAGGAGTGCTCAAAAGGAGGAAGGTTAAAAAAAGATGCATGCAGAACTAAGGTTTACACTCCATAAAACTGAGCTACTAGCCGACCACCAGAGTGTCTCAGTAACTGTTAACACCCAATGAAACGCCTTAGCTGACTTAAGAGCACGACTTTCAGGGGACCCAGAACACTCTTAAGCTCACTGGCACTCTCTTATGTTGGAAACCTTTTATGTCCTCAGGCCACAAAAAATATAGACACCCAAATTTGCCTCCCTTTTTAACTATTTTAACAGACACGGGTAATTTCGAGACCAGAGCAGACCGTCCAACTGATGAATGGTTACCTAAAAGGGTTAGTGGTAAACAAACTCACCAGTAACACCAAGCATTGCCCCTGTTTTGGCTGCTGGCTGGTGTTAATTTGCCATCACGGTGCCACTCCTCCTAAGTGCACCTCTGCCTGTCAGACTGGCAGCCTCCATGCCTGTCTCCCCACCACAAGCACTTGTAACAGGCCCAGCAACCGGCCAGAAAACTTGCCTGTCTGCCCATATGGTGGCTGGCGTGGTCCTAACTAGTAATCCTCCTCCTGTTTCTGACTGTTGAGCCATCGCCGGGGACTTTAAATTCACGCCATGCAACAACTAAAAACACCACAAATATATATTGAAATCTATTACATTTCCTGCCTTTTCTATTCCAAGACTGACTTACTGTACAGAAAGCTATGTTTTAAGTCTTTCAAATATAGAGACAGAGACAGATTTTGAGGACTTTGATATTATCCTTTTTATTATTTAAAAAGGATTTTAACTTATTATTATTAAGTTAAAATCCTTTTTTTTTTTCGTTATAATCTGTCACGAGGGTGGCAGATCACTGGGTCTTCAACTTGGTCACCAGGAAGATAATTCAGAGCTCTGCTAGTCCAGTCATCTCCTAAAAGACCTTTTACCTGCTAATATTTAGCACAAGGTGGATGATTTTGGGGTGGTACTCTAATACACAGGGCAGTGAACCACATTTCCAGACCGTGGAAATAACATGAGCTCTCTACCACCTTTTACTGTCATTCCTCCCAAACTGGACTTCCTCTTGCTCACCAGCTTGGCCAACACACCAGCAATCATCTCAAGCTTTAAGGTTTAACCCTTTTCCCCAAATCTTCAGACACTCCACTGACTTGTGTCACAGTGTAAGCTCAGCGGCTCTCACATCTGATTTCATAGGCCCTGGGAGTGGGAGTTTGGCAGACTCTCCCTTTCCCCTTTAATACAAGAAACCAATATCACTTTGACCGCTGGTGGAAAAAGGCATCAGGCACCTTGCTCGGGGTAATGGATAGCTCCTGCTCACTGATATAAACAACTGGGGAGCTGTGATCCTGCCAGGGCCAGATCCAGTGTGGACAAGGGATCTGTGTGTGTTTGCTGCATGCCACCGCTGAGTTACTTTGCTCTTGGGGGTGAGGAGGGGACTATCCACTGGTGGAAAAATTATATTAACCCAGGAAGAAATAAGCCTAGACCACATTCTGTGACATCACACTTTAAGTCATAAAAAGTGTGTGTGTGAGTGTATG
>JAOXYL010000001.1:16494424-16508744 GCA_028564955.1 Terapon puta | reverse complement strand
CACACACACACACACACACACAAAACGTTTAAGTGTAAGAACCACAAAGAACTGGAATATAATAAATGCATAAGCCTATTTGCGCAGTGCAGAGCTTGAAATGCAGAACAATATGATGCATAAACACAGTGTGATTTAATGTAAGAGATAATGAATGGCTTCATAATGAGCAATATAAATGGTCTTTAAACAGTTTACTGCTTAGTTCACACTTATAATTAATCTGGGTTCCATGTGTGCATATAAAGTGGGTATAAAACTCAACCCGACTGTGCGAGTAAAACGGCGGGCGAAAGAGAAAAATGACTGCTGGTAAACATCTGCAACATGATTCGGCTGTGGCCTCTAGCTTTTCGAAATATGCTGCCTTTTTTTCCCCTCCGCTCGACCAGCAGGCTCGCGCTCTCCAAATAATACATTACAAAAAATTGCTCCCTGAAATTATTTACGGTGAAACGCACAACAGAAACCATAACATTTATAATGTTTTACAAAGCCATCAAATAAGTGGAGAGGGGATTAATTGCCCCGGCCCGACCTTAAAATAATTATTGTGAGCGGTGCAACTCTAAACTCCAATGAAATTGATACACTTTGATAATTAGATTCTTGGCACTGACCCGCTGAAGTCAATAAAGGTTATTAAGGCCAATTGCTGTCTAAACGCATTACGGGCAGGGTAAACTGTCCGTTGGAGGCCCCTGCTACTCCAGCGCCAATATGATAATCCATTCTCCGTCCTGGGGGTTTCTTCCCCAGCGCCTGTGTCTCCACTCTGCCATACAAAACCAGATTGGATTCGCTTAACCTTTCCAGGACTTTGATCAAATGAGCTCACACAGCAATAACATTTACATTGACCCCCCGCCCCTCCTCCCCAACACACACCCACACACACCCACACACACCCACACACACACAGAGCCCCTCTCTCTTTTCTCTCCCCCTTTCTGTGTCTATATCTACAGACTCTCTCTGCAGTTCCCTTCCCTCCCTCTCCCGACCACTCCTCGACACCCATCCTCCACCATGCTAGGTCGATAACCTAATCAGCTATCGATGGCAACCCAGACCAGGCCGTGCATGATTGCAGGGCCGCCCTGCGACAGTTATTAAGGAGAGGGGGTGAAAGAGATGGACGCGCATGTACGCGAGAAAGGCATGCGCTACTAGAGGGTAAACTTTGTCACACAATGAGGGGAAAAAAAAGAGAGCGTGTGCTGCGTTTATGTGTGTGTGACCAAACCGTCGGGGGAAAACAGGGAGTGACAGGCTGGGTGAATGGAGTAGAGGAAGACATGGCCCCGATACCACTTCCTGTTTTGTACATCTTGAAGTATACAAATGTATTCAACTGAGTGGATCCCATTTATTATGAAAGTAGATTAATTTCCTTGATGTGTGTTGAAAAGATTTCCATCTACAAGGCTCGTTTTGCTGTCAAATGAGGGAGAAAGTGTGGGAAAGAGACAGAGATAGGGTGAGATAGCGGGAGCGAGAGAAGGGGAGAGAACAAGAGAAAGAAAGAACATAAAGCCAGAGAAAGAGAGAGAGAGAGAGAGAGAGAGAGAGAGAGAGTGGGAGAGACGGAGTGCATTGAAATCTCTTTGCATCCACGGTGGCTTTTGAAGTTGTGAGATGAGCAGCCACAGAAGTCAGGAAAGTGACAAATTAGGGAAAAAGCTGTACTGTGCAAGCAGAGCTGCTAAATCAATTAAAGTCATGCCAAGTGCATACATTAACATCAATGGCACACACATACACACGCTCATGCACACTTAACACACGCAAACACACACACACACACACAGGACAGGAGAAAAAAGGGGAGATGTGCTCACAGGCTCGTCGCTGTCGCTTCTCCCCCACAGTGAAAAGAGGAAAGATAAAAAATACCACACCGGTATTTAAAATATTCTGCATAAAGCCAAGACTCTCTTTCTATTGTCAGTCAGACGGCAGCTATTCATTGTTGGTAGTTTAAGGAAATGTCACTATTGTATGATAGCCATGATAGCGGAGTCCTGAGGGAGCATAAAGCTGTGAGCGAGGCAGGTCTAAACGGACTATGGCACCCTGGATCACAGGGGAATGTAAAACCTTTAAGTTAATGTCCTTTTTGTCCACCCTCCAGAAACAACCTTTACCTTATATACACTGCCGCCCCACACAAAACACGCACACATAATACTTTGCCGTCCGTTCACATGCACATACCTACACGTGAAGATTATTCCGCGGCACATCTCTTTGTTTCTATCAAGAAACCACATGAATTCATGAGGTACCAGAAAGAGGCAAAGCAAGTGGACTTGTTTTGTGACGGCGTCTCATTTATTTATTTATTTATGTATTTTATCAGAATGTCATTCAAATGGAAGGATGAGCATTTGCATGACAACGGGCTGAGGAGCAGAGAGGGAGCCCCAGGGAGAGACAGTATCCATAAACAGGAGCTAGTCCCCCCATACTGCAATATTCTTCATACGGACTAACAAACGCATACATAGCCCTGCGCATCCCATAACACTGTGTGCTAAATATGACAATAAAGAGAGGAAGGCTGGCTGTTTGTATTGCTATTTCAGCAGGATAAAACAATAGCCTGTTTTATTGCTACGGCGCAGCATATAAAACAACAGTGTCAATTTATAAACCCTATTTAAAGAGACATATATTTGTTATTTTAAAATATCCTCGGTGATATCAGATTTGACAAAAATAATGCTGTGCTAAAATATACTCTGCAGGAAACAAAAAAATCTAAATAAATACATGGTAAACAGCATCTGCACCCAGTAGGTCACTGGTATTTCACTAAATTACACCACACTGTCAATTGCCAGAATGTAAAATATACGCAATAAAGGAATGTAGGGGGGAGCCCACATAATTTAAATAACTCAAAGTAATTTAGAGAAATGCATTTTAATCTAACTGCAGGAAAGCTGCAGCTATCAAAACCTCCAAAACGAAAATCTATAAGTCACATCTATAAAGTGCCTTTCATCAGCATATCAGGGGTCGATGCATGTATGTAAATATTGCCTGCGAGAGCAATAATGTTGTCTTTCATCACAATAGTGAGTGATTGCATTTATGCATTCAGCAGTGTATTATTTTTGCGAAACCTCGGTGTGGATTTCTGGAAAAAAAATCTCCTCGCCTTTGTGTAATTTGACAACATGCGATTTAATGAAATGTAGACAAAAAACTTAAACTGTAAAGTTAATATAAATAAACACGCAGCAGTGTAATTTTCTATGACAAAAAAAAAAATCTAAAAATACGGCACATACTTAAAATGTCAAAACATATTAATATACACACATTTTTAAAGATCTTTTTTTAGTAATTCTCTTTCAAAAGAGTCGCTCACGTTTTATTTTCTTTATTGTGAAAAGTCTGCCGCAAAGTTTCTGCTGCATGACAGAAATCCACATGGGTGACACACACACAAACACACACACAGTGGATATGGTTTGCTTGCCCATTAGAGAGAGACAGAGACACAGAAGCAGCGGCAGCAGAGAGAAAGACCTCACATTTCACTGATGCCCTCTTCTAAATACAGGTCCAAATCACACATTTCATCTGGGCCCGGAGGTGGAGCTCTAGATGAGTTTAGCCCCTGTCTACTAAACCCCCCCACCAACCACCCACCCACCCTATGCCAGGCTGTTCAACTAAGTGAGAGAAAGAAAGAGAGAGAGAGAGAGAGACGGAGAGAGAGAGACTACGACTACAGCCGAGCAGCGTCGGCAGCAGCAGTACTGTTCTCCTCCAGCCCCTGTCTTTATCCCCGCCTGAGCATTAGATGTGATTACTGCTCAGCGCTCGACACTGACAGAGACAGAGAGCTCCCAGAGACAGCAGGAGAGGGTGAGAGACATAAAGACACATGGAGGGAGAGAGAAAGAGCGAGAGTGGAGAGAGAGAGAGAGAGGAAGCGGAGAGGAAAAGAGGAGACTGGCTCTTTCGCTCCCTCTGTTGCTGCTACAGTGATACAAGAGTGCCCCCTGCTGCTTCTGGTGTCTGCGTGTTAAACACACACACGTGTACACGTGAACACACACACTCTTTGAAATCTAGCTGCGTTGAATCTGTGGGGAGGGAGAGAAAACCAGACCGAGAGCGCGTCTGTGTGTGTTTGTGAGCTGTATATCTACAGTGTTGAGTGTGCGCGGAGTGTGTGTGTGTGTGTGTGTGTGTGTGTGCAGCACATATGCACAGTACAGAGCTGTGACTAAGGTGACTTAATTACGAGTCTGACATTACTGAGTGTGATTCCTTTAAAGTGGTGTCTAACTAATAGCTGCACGTTCCACGTTCCTCTCCAATAAAAGTTCTGTGAGGCTACAATTAAACATATGACACATCTTTAATAATGCACTGTGGTGAGAAGTTAGACAATCCATCATGTAATTTGAAACACACCCTCACTTGTGAGAAGCATTACTGGATGGATCACTTATGTAGTTTGTTTAAGAATCACAAGCAGAGTCATGTTGAGCATTTGGAAAGGTGAAGTTATCAAATTCCAGATTGACCACACATTGGTCACAAAGCTGTGCACCTTTGTTGGTAAAACGGTAAATGGTAAAAATGCTTTATTATTGATGTTGTTACTTTTAAGAATACAGCGAGGGTTTTATTTTTTAACAGCAATAATTTCCATATTGCTATTCTACATTATGTTTGATTATATCAGAATGTATGTTTTTGTTTTCATGTATTTTATTAGACAGAAAGAGTATAAATATGAAGCTAAGGGCTGAGGGCGGTGTCCCTGTAAACGAAAGTAAAAAAAAAATTCCCCCCCAAAAAAGCCTACGAATAAAGATGAAAATACATTTAATTTAACCGCTGAGGGATTAGCAACACGAGCGACACTGAATTCAGTGCACCACGCAGGCTGAGAAATCAGACAGTGTGTCCGAGCGGCCTTACCATGGTCTCCATGAGCCTCCAGTCCTTCTCCAGCTGCTCCATCGGTCTGGTCCACCAGCTGCAGAAGCGGGCATAACGCTGGCCCTGAAACCAGTACTGCCGCAGCCACTCGAACTCCACCTGCAGACACGTGGGATAAAAAAGCTACTTCATACAGACAGCTCTCACATAGGTGTAACTGATCTAAAAAAAAAAAAAAATTCTTAAAGTGTCACCACTCCTCAAGAAAACATTTGAATGTATTACTATAAATTGTATTTAATGATTGCATTATACACAGTTTATAAAGTCTTATGAGCACACTAAGATACTTTCATTGTAAAATATACATTCAATCTGTAGAAAAAGCACAACTAAAATCTAAATGATTTTTTAAAAACTTTTTAAAAATTACACTTTGTTTTTTTTTTCATTTTTCCTGAGACATTAAACTTGAGATGGCAGATGGACAAAATACTGTTTGTTGTTCATTGGGAATGTATAAACTGCTTAGAAATAGACAATAGAAAGTGCTTTCAATCATTTTTTATGAGGTCTCTGCAAAGACCAAAAGTAAAGATACTTCTTTAATTGCATGTGTGAAAAATAGTCCTACCAAAGACAGGACAAATATTGTGCATCTCTACAATTACACCTTTACCAAAGACAAAACACCCGGACAAAAAGACACACACTACATTCACACACAAATATGCTAATTCCTCTTCACACACACACCTTCCAGTCAACCACACCTGAAAACTCCGCCCTTTTCCTCCTCTCCTCATTCTCCTCCCTCCTTCCCCTCCTCTCCCACTCCCTCGCTCCGTCTGGAGATGACAGTCTCGGCTGCCGAGCCGCTCCCCTCTCCTCCGCTGGGAGTGTTTTTGTTTCCTGCTCTTTTGAAGTGCTGATTTAATCCTCGCAAGGATGCCTCATGTAGCCAGGTGTAGCCTATCTATTTCTAAGCGTGTCTTTCTGTGTGCGCGTTTGTATATTTGCACCTGTATGTGTGGCGGTGTGTTTGCGCTCTTACGCGTCTACATAGGTGTGTGAGTGGCTTTGCGTCTGTGCATACAATTGCCGTCGCGAGCGTGTGTGTCAAAGATTGCCCCAATTGCCGCCAACGTAAATGCGAGACGCCGTGAGTTGCCCTCCCCCAAAACGTCGTACAAAGCATCATCCACCCAAAACAATGCACGCTCCCATTTCATTTTGACGCAGACAACTGTACAACACAAAAAGTGGCTGCATGCAAAGGAGCCGCATATCAAATGGAAGCGGGAGAGCTATTGTTCCTTTTCTGAAAACTATTTTGTTTATTGTTCTTCTAACAGAGCATTAGCCAATGTATACAACAGACAACAAAATCATAAATAGTGACACCAAGGTTTAAGCGGAAGGTTAGGGGAGACTTCTACCCAAAATGAACACCAATGAGGTGAAAATTTCTTTTTTATGTCAAACATATTCATACAACATATTCATACATATACAACTATACTGCACTGGCTAATGTGTTTTCAAGAACCATAAAAGCAATCGTGTCTTGGTTTTGAGGTTCTAGTTAAGTCAATGCTGTTACTCGAATCATGAAATGGGAACTGAAAACCGGCCCCCAGTGTTGATGTAAAACACTTTGCGTGGCATCCATTTTTGCCTCCTCTCAAGACCTTTCCTGCAGTACAAGAACATGCAAGACAGTACAAGTAATAAAAAGTAAAAATACTTCAGTGGAGCACAGAACTGGAAGCAAACATAATCTGTGTGGCAGGAAGTTGCATCTCTATCTTTTAAAAAACTTGAGACATTCACATTCGTCATTAGTCAGTCAAGGGCTGAACTTCTCTCTCTAGCTCAGCTATGTCTTTCCATTTTATTAACTAAGACTGAAGCTGATAACATCTTTCAGGACAGACTGTCTGAATTGAGATATTATGACCTCCACCACGCCTTTAAGTGTGGCCTTTCCAAGCAGTTTTAATTATGTTACGTTACAAAAAAGTTCCGAACAAACATACCAGGAAAGTAGGAACTCTGCGAGAAAATATTGTGATGTGACTGTTGAAATTTGCAAGTGATCATTGCTGTGTAGTATGAAGCAAGTCACCTACCGTCCAGCACCCCAAGCGAGTTAAAACAAAGGGCAAGAATTATGTGCACAAACAACTTGAGTGAGGTTTGCCTTGGGTAGCAGCTGTGCACGGAATCATCCTGCCATTTGCTTCCAAAGGGCTCTGATCACAGCGGGGATGACATGCAAGGACTGGGGCATGTCAGGGAGAATACACAGCCAGTGGCACTGCTCAGCAGCCTCTCAGTCACTCCATACAACCCACCCTTCAAAGAAATGTCATCCTTTATGGTCCCTTCAACACTCTCCAAATCCACTCCCCTTCGATCACTACGGCTCAAACACACAACAAAGCCGCCAAGCGCCGATATCGGACGTCCTTTTCTCTCTGTCAGTCCCTCCTTCCATCCCTCTGATTGTCTGCCTGTCCTTTAGTGAGAAGAAACCAACCTGTGTCTCCACTTTGAGCTGACATGGCTGCCTGTCCCCCACTGTGCAGGCCAGTGGCAGCCACAAAGCAGGGCATCTAAAGCTACCGAGGAGTGCTGGCTATGTGGCATTTGGAGTCTGGCCACCCAGCTGAGAGTTACCAAGAGGGGAACTCTGACTAAATGCCACCTATCCAGGCAGACAGATCGAAAGTGTGTGTGAAAGAGAAAGTGGTTGTTAGGGCTAGTTTTTCTCAGAAACGGTGTTGGAGGTGGGTGGGGGCAAGAGGGGAGCTCGTGGCTCCCCTGCGGCAGTCGCTGTCATCTCTCCAGGTGATGGACATACTAACTAAACATTAGCCCCACATTAGTCGCCCGGCCGCCTACCATGGCAACTCAGGAGTTAACGTCAAGAAGCCTGCTTTTTTTCCCCCAATTTAATGAGGCGCCTTTCTTCCACACCTTCACGGTATTCCCTGAGCCAGTCCAATCAATTTCCAGGCCAGGGCCCTGAGGTGGGAGCTGATGACAGTGGGATCGATCCCACTCTGCTGCCCTCTGTTTACCTTTGCCGGGCCTCCTCACACATCAGCCAGGAGAACTGGTCGCTGCCGCCTGTGTCCAAGCAGGCATGTAATTTACTTTCATCGCACTTTACAGAGTGGTCAAGCATAAGGTAGGCCATATTATACATGTACAGATTCCCATACACATTTCTATATCCATCAAAACCCATAAATTTGTAGAAACTTTATTGTGTTTCTACAGTCTTTCCATCCGAAAGAAACACTTAAATTAAATCTTCAGAATGGGTGAAAAATTTGCTTTTCGAACATTTCATCCCTTGTGATCTTTATGATCTATATTTATGTTACACTGTATTTAGAGACAATCTAAAATCTCATTAAAAAAGCCTTCAAATAAACTATTAAAATGTATAATCTCTTTAACTGTGTTAAAGGGTAATAAAACTGTTAAATATGACCCGACAACAAGTACAAACTACACACTGCACAGGTCTGCTGGCAAAAATATGTTTTGAGAAATGACTTATAAGATTACAATGATGTTGCCTCCATAAGCCCCCCAGGAAACGTGGTTCAAAGCCAAGCAAATACCTGAGAGCCCTGAGAGACATTTTGGCCTGAAAACAGGACATTGGAAGGTCATACACACCTGCTTCCTCACAGTTTACTTTCTGCCAGAACATGTGGGAAAACCTTGTCCCTCCCTTCAATATTTACTGTGGGGGGACTAGCATCATTAGAGGGGGTCCCTCAGGGCACTCTGTCACACACCCACCTGGGAAGTGACACAGTGGCTTTAAATGAGACAAGACGTTTGCATCTGGGATTAGCATTTCAAAGCCAAACATGCACACGGGGCCGTGTGGAGATGCTATGTTAGACTACCCCCCCACCACCAGACAGGAGATAAGATTAAAAAGAGACAGTGAGAGGGACCGCGCTTAACAAACAGGTGGGAACTTCAGTTTTCTTCATTTCTGTCTCTGTCTCCCATCAGCCCCTACTTCAACTCGACATCCCGCCCCATCCCAGAACACTCATACTCAGATGGCAGACGTTCTGCTTCATCATCGTCAGGCCCGCCCACGTCTTCTGACAAGTGTCAACCTCTTCCACTCCCCCCCACCCCCCCATTGCACCACATTGCACAATATCCCCAGCACGTCGGCGGGTGCTAGCTTCCAGGTTTAGCGCTTTTTAAGGAGAGGCCCATAAGGCGCTGCTCGGGTCAGGCTGCCAGCGCGTCTCAGGCTTGTTCGCTCCTCGGTCGTCCATGTCAAACACGACCTGCGCAATATGCACCCGCCAAGCGCCAAAGTGGGCCGCCATCATAAATAACTCCAGCAACAATACATCATTTAAGTGGGTGTTCTGCTCTCGTGGGCAACTCCAAACAAATGGCCACATCGATCATTGTGAGTGCCAGGTAGGGTAGGGTTGAGCCCCCGAGAGCCCCACCCCCCCTTTACTTAAACATTCACACACATACAAACACATACACCTGCTCTTTTATAAATAGCACCCCGTTTTCCTAAATAAACCCTCCTTGCCCTCCTGGCAGGGGCCTACACTTGGTAATCCAGCGGCGCCATGCGGCAAACTAGCAGGTGCTGCTAGTTCGACTAGCTCGGCGCACCTCCTGACATCCCTATTGTTTGGCAGTGCTGAATAATTAATATTGTCTACAACCTTTAAACAACCTTACGTCAGACTCATCTGTCATGGCGTCCCGCTGAGGGGCCCGGGTGCTTGCGTCGGCTAGGATGTGCGCTTTGAGCCCAGGGGTGTAAAAGGGGGAGAGGTGAAGAGCTATATTAACTGTTGGCCTGCGGCGAGCTAACGGAACGGGGGGGTTGTTGGCTCCGCAAAACGGCCCCTTCTTTTTTTTTTTTTTTGACCTCGCTCTATCCCACAATACCACAAGTCAGCATCACTCGTTATGTGTGAAAAGGGGGTTAGGGAGGGGAGCGGGGCGCAACTCCATCTTTAGATAACATATGGAGAGGCTACTGCCTCACGATCCATCACAGGCCAGAACAAATGAGAACAACCTGGATTTCATATTGGGGGCATTAAACAACCAGGTAAGTAGAAGGTAGAAAGCTGGCAAGCTCCCGCTCTGCCGTTTACACAGTTTTAACCTGCCACTGTGGTCAGCAGGTCCCACAGTGCAGAGGAATTGGAGGGGGTATTTCAAACAGGATTAAATAGCACCCTTCATGTTTTTGCTGATCAGCTCATCTCAACTGCCAAAACATCAACATTTTCTCTTAAAATACTGTATTATTGTAGATTACTCAACAAGTCCTCGATCACACTTTGGCTCAGTAACTCTGCTGGTGACACGATAACAATACTGCTGACTAGGCCACAGCCCCGGTGAACACCCGAGAGGTAAACAGTGCACTGTGTGCATATACATGTAGATCTTTACTAATGCACCACCATACAAATGCATGGGTTCGATCAAATATGTTAAATCCTTTAATGAGACACAATGATCTATATCATTAATTTGCCTGATTTTTCTATATTCCCCGACAATCCCCTGTGATCCCGTACTGATGAAATCCTGTCATTTTTGCAGATGGTTCTTAGCCATTTTTAACCTCCTTGGAGTACCAGATGGGCGAGGACTACAGCATCGGAACAATTCAGATAGTGTCAGGCAGGTTCGCCATCATAGAAAAATATATTAAAACTTTCATAGACTGGCATGCTATTGTCTAAACTTTATTGGCACATATTCTGTTGTCCAATATGGCAAACTTCACTCATCTGGCACTCCAAGCAAGCCAAAACAAACTTCAAACATTTCCAAATACTGATTGATCCAGGTCTGCTGCATAAATAGTCATATGGGCCACAACAGGTTTCTCGAAGTTAAAAGTTAACACCTACACTGATTTCGCAATGCTAATACAATGTTAACAGTTAGGCACAAACACACACCATGCAAAGACCACTGACAAATGTGTGTGCCATCCCGCGAAACCCACACATACAGTGATGCACATGCGTGTGGTGCACACACCACCACGTCCCCACCTCATTGTGAATCTCCTCACAGTGCTGTAGCGTTGTCGGCTGCAGGGCCAGCAGGCTGTGGGAGCCTGTCTCCGGGTCAGTGTGCAGGTTGGACAGGGCCTCTTGGCACTGCGACTGGATGTAGGTCAGGGTCCCACTGGAGCACTGGTAGGATAGGGACAGACCCAGTGTTCAACAAGACACTGCCATGCAGGGTTTAGCAAAAACAAAGAATCAATAAAAAAACTTTTTTACATAAAGACATCAAAATATACTAATTACCACCAGATCAAAGAGGTTTGTTGCCATCAAAATTGCATTTTCCAAATTAGATATATTTTATGTATGCATGAACATAGATGCATACTTTCATAAATACGATAAATGCCATTCATTTATCAATTTAATGTCTGAGTAACTGTTTCCAGTAGATGATTAAGACAAAGCTTTCGGGAGTCTGCACATTTTGTTTCACTCAGAATTCTTCCATTTGAATGAAAACATCACTCTGGTCATTGTGAAATATTGTCAATGTTTAGTAGAGACAGACATAGCGTGTAAGCACCAACAGCAGTCCTTCGCGAAATCAAAGTGGACCGTTGGCACGCTGTTAAGCATTTTCAAGACAAATTCAAAACACTGCGATTTCTCTCTGAGGAGCGTGGCTTCTCACCTCGGCCACTCTGTGCGTGGAGCTGAAGCGTGCGGTCTCTCCAGCTAGGACGCAGTGCTGGTGAGTGCTGTTCAGGTCATCTGGTAAACACGGGGACGAGAAAACCATCAGAACCCGCGAGCGATGCCCCCAACAGCCATGGAGAGAGGAGTGAAGGAGAGTAAACAAAAGAATAGATGACGATACTCCGACATCCGAAATAGCTGCTTAATAAAAAAGTGTAGAGGACAAAAGTATGGCAGGCTAGAAGAAGTGTCAACATTTCATATTTGGTTTTAATTAATTACAATAAAGAATACAACAGACCATGGAAATGAAAAGAAGCGATTACAATCAAAAAACAGATGAAAAGCAGGGCGTGGAGGAACATGACAACTAAATCATCTTGTACGCTCAGACAGATTGCGCTCGGTCCAGCACCGAATCAAATAGACGCAGCAGCATTGTACTATAATTTTAATTACCAAACAAAACCAGATCACGCTCAATCTGTCAAGATGGAAGAGCCATACCAACAAACATTTGTCCAATATCACAGAGGCTTTACAAAGAGGCCTTACTGCTGTTTCCTGTGTATCCCTCCATGTGTTTCTTTGTGTGTATAGATGTTTCTCAGCTCTGCCATTATTTGCCTCATACCAATAATTAATTTAGCCATGACAGAGCTGTCATTCACAGCACATGTGCATATTTACACCCGCCTTGAGCAAGAGTACACTGGCTAATGCCTGTGATTTGAAAGTCAAACAGCCAAATGCTTTGGGAGCAAGATATTATTGTTTGGTGGGAGAGAAAAAAAAGATGGTGACAAACAAAACAACTTGCCGGTGTTTTCTTCACCCTGATGAGATTGTGAGGGATTAGGTCTCTGGGCAGAATTACTCTGCGTCTTTAAAACTGTTTATATCCAATAACAAATTATCTCCATCAATCTGCTCTTTTCTTGGCGCGTCTGATGCGTCAGTGGGATCAGGAGGGAGTAGAGGCAAACTCGATAACTGTAATAAATATTTATCTTTCTTTCAACCCCTGCGCCTGCTGCCACTTGTCCTCCTTTTCCAGGAAGCAGGCTTTTAAATATATTGGGTCAACTCTTTTCTCCAGTCCCCCCCGTGCATTGGGAGCTGGAAATCTGATTATTGAACAGGCCCGGTGTCAAGACTTGCATTGTTCTTTTTTAACCACTGAAATTCCATTTGGGTGGAAATGATGGTGATTCAATTTGCCTCCAGCAGCTCAGACATTAGCAGTTCAAAAGGGCCAGCCGGCGACAAATGGTGCTGAAAAGACATTATGGTGTCTGTGGTTATACGCCATTGTAGTTTTCTTTTAATACCACAAAACTATCTATCATGTGGCATATGTCACTAAAACACTGGTACAATATATTTTAACACATGGTTTGGTGGTGGCCGCTCTGTCCGTGCGTGCGCGCGTGCGTGTGTTTGAAACAGGAGAGGAGGGAGGGGGGCAGCAGGTCTTTCCTCCAATAAGCGGAGGAGCGCATTCCTTGCATGTGTGACAGCGTGTGTTTTTGTGCATGCGGGTCTTGCAAATTTATAGGTGCGTGCATATGTTCGCACTTTGTGCCAAGTATTTAATTCAGGTAGACCGACAAAGCGACTGCCAGGGACCGCGCAAGCTGCTATCGTTGTGCAGCAGTTGGCCTCTCAAGGGCGTACTCACCAAGTGGAGCATAAATCCCCACTGATCCGCGACAGTCAAGTCCCATTAGAATGGTCTGCACAACAGCCCATCACTCTATTATCATGGCTGGCCTGAAACTGACTGTTCTATTGTAAATCTTATCCAGCTAAAGGAGGTCGGCTTCAAGCCCTGTCAAGCTGAATATTAGGTACAGACATCGCCGCTCTCAGATGAAAACATAACAGCTTCAAAGAGTCAACTTCAGGAATTCATTAAAGCCTTCCCATTCTTCACTTGTTAAAAAAAATGCTACTTCAGTAATTAACATGATATAGCAAGATGATCAAATATTTAGGTAGATGTCATACATGGTGTCTGGATGTTCTAAGCTTTTTCTTAATTAAGTATTTTTACATTTGGT
Source organism: Terapon puta (assembly GCA_028564955.1). Taxonomy (NCBI): domain Eukaryota; kingdom Metazoa; phylum Chordata; class Actinopteri; order Centrarchiformes; family Terapontidae; genus Terapon; species Terapon puta. Next base: position 16,495,018 of record JAOXYL010000001.1, on the reverse strand, counting down.
CCCTAATGTATCAATACTTCTACGGTCTACACAAAAAATAAAGCAAATTCTTACAGCCCACTCACATTGTAACGCAGTGACAAAAGCAACTACATAATATAAAAATATAAAATATAAAAATTAAATCTAAATAATAAATAATAAAAATGGGTGAACAACCTTCCCACTGCTGATGTTTGTAATACAACTAGTAACAACCTTGCAAAAATTTGTACTGATAAGCAAAGTATAGGCAGTAAATATTGTGTACCAGGTAAAAAAGTCTTGTTTTGAAGAAATATATATTTTCAAATTTGCTCGCATGTTTTGTATTTGTAGAGTGGGCCTTGTTGGTTCTTACACTAAATTAAACCCAACAACACTGTCAAGGAAATGCAAAACATTTTTTAAAATACGCTGTATCTCAAAATATGTATTTATATGTGCTCGTAAAAACTCTCAAAAGAAAGCTGCTGTTAATCATGGCAGTGTATTTATGATTTTGACATTGACACAGAGCACACAGGTAGAGATTCAGTGTCTTTGTGAAAAACACGGACGCATGTGGTTGAACGGCATGGATGTATGCATTTGCTGTTGGAGGGATTAAAACAG
>JAOXYL010000001.1:16469434-16494111 GCA_028564955.1 Terapon puta | reverse complement strand
CGTAGATAAGGCCATGGCATATGGGCTCATAAAAGATAATACTGGTAAACAATTATGTAAATAAAATTCACATATTTTTATATTACTTCTTTACAAATATCACATACGTTATTTGAGTTCATTCTGTACAGCTGATCTATATCTTTCATTTACAAATGACAAATCATTGATTTGTAAAAATATATTCATGGTTTAATCAAGTAGATTAATGGAGACTGACTCATCATTTTACTTGATTCTTATGCACCTATGAAAGCAAAGTACCCGCAGAAAATGATGAATCCCCCATTCATCCAAGCAGGCGCCCCAACTTCTTGTACATCTGAACATAAGCTTCTGCTGTGATGTGGATAAATGTCCTCACACTCAGAAAATATGGGAACGCTTGGAAGGGCCCACGGGAGCTCAAAAGAGGAGGGTGGAGGTGTCTGCCTCAGCCAAAAGCATTAAGCTATGATTTATACCCCTGTGGCTCGCTGTCTGTCCTCTCCATAGAGACATAGTCAGCGCTGGGTCACAGGACTTCAAAAAATAACATTTGGTTTCCCTAACCTCTCTAATGCACACAATTTCATGGGACCTTAAAGATATGTGTTCGGGCCAAGTAACCTCTCTCTCTCACTCACACACACACATTGTAGACACACACACACACCTCAGCTCCATTTCTCCTGCAGAGAGGGTTGGAAGAAGAGTACAGAGCAGGAGAGTGACAGTGAGGGTGAAGTGCATCCTGCCGGTACGGGTCATTTGGGACAAAGAACACGAAACACTAAAACACAGGGTAATAAACAGGGTCCGTCCTCCAAAGTCAGACATGGCGGTGAATGGAGCTGAGCCGCGTGAGCAGCGTGTTTACATGCGCACGTTTGCGCCCGCGTGTTTATGGAGAAGATCGAGTACCTCTCATGTAGTAGCAGTCTCCAGACTCCAGCGGCAGCATCAGGCCAGGTGTGTGGATGTCCCAGGCTACCTTGAGCCCAATCCTCCAGCACGCCTTCTCACTGCTGCCTCCCTCGCTGCTCTCACCTGTCAGTCACACACAGCCCAACTCAATGTAGCACTTGCAGTTTAATATTCACATTCACGTCTCAGGCTTTGGGTTTGACAGTTTCACCCAGCGTGACTTCAGCTGAGTGTAAAAGTGCGATACGCTCAAACTTGAATCCCAGCCTTATCACTTTATAATAACAGCTACTTAACACAGTATCAATTCAACCACTTATTTCACAATGCGAGTGATGTCTGGGTAATGCAGTGCTAATATACTGTAACAATGCCAATATATCAGCAAAGATGTAGCCAAAAAATAAATGGAATAAAATAAAGCATGACCACTTTAAATAGCAAGGAGTGCTATGATTAAATCCACACCACCCAAACAATTGATGTAAGATGTAAGCCTTAGTCTCCAGAAAGTAAGAATCACTTAGCAGTAGGGCAAAGATGATATGTGTTGCTGTGGTCATATTGGCTGTTAGCACAGGATCTTTATGCTATCATTATGCTGTGCAAGAGGAAATAGTTGGATAAAAGCCCTTGATGTTGTTTAGTGAGTGTGTGAGAGTGTGTTATTGGACGGTAAGTATCCTATGATATTCCTGTTTCTGAATCCATTCACTTTAACCACCTCCCCTGTTCTTTTCTCCCCTTCCATTCTTACATGGCATGCTCAGAAAACAAGATTTGGCTCGGCTGGCCAACACCCTTCAGCAAAATCAATACTAAAGTCTTTCTGGGCCTCTCTGCCCCACAGCTGCCTTTTCCTTTGCTCAGCACGGATAAATAGTAACTTAATTTCCAGCCATTGTGCTCTGAGAGCCAGCTAATGACAGCACTCCCCAAGGCCTCAGGAATGGTGGAAGCTCATCCTCCGTGCCGGAAAACGCTCAGTCGTGGCAGATTCCTTTGGATCAGCGCAGCTGGGAAAAACACTCAGATCACTTCTCTGGCTGAAGCAAAAAAAAAAAAAACAACAAAAAAAACAAGGTGAGGCTGTTCAAAGACACAAAGAGCCACTCAAAGGAAGTGGGTGTCATGCAAAACATCCAGTCTCCGTGCATCTAAGATATTTAATGTGCTGCCTTTTGCTCTCAGGGACAATGTAGGAAACATCACTCAGAGCCAGCCACTGGAATATAACTCTGTGGCACTCTGGTCAGACTTTCCCCTCTAAAGTCTAGAGCTGTGGGGTCATTCAGGAGTAGCGAAGACACAGCTGCTGAGCACGGCAAGGTGTTATGCCATAGTGTTTGAAGCCCGTGTTCACAGGGTCAAAGTTGAAATGGCCTAGAACAAATCACTGAAGCAGACCTCTGGAGCAGGTGTTCCTGGTTAAGAAAGCCCAATGAAGAAAAACCCTGCTATAAAATGTGTTGGGGTGTCAGAGCAGTTGGCATTGCACCTGTATGGTAAAACTGCAATCTCAGAACACAGACCGTGCAGTGACAGTACATTACATGTGCTACAGCTGCACCTTTACCTCCCTCCACAACAGGAAGTCCTGCTTTGCTCTCCCTGCAACCTGCAAGGACTGACGTGGTGAGTACCTGCTGAAGGTCCTTTTTTATTCTGAAATTCACCTATCTGGTTTGATGGTAAAGCGTTAATACAAATAATTGTGCACAAAGAGAAGCTTCATTAAACATTAATGTGTTTTGCATGTGCTGCAGAGAGCAAAGCTCTTCACTCACAGAGATTCTCTATCAGCTCAATCAGCGAGTACGATCAGCTCTTGAAAGAGTGCGTCCATAATTAGGAGACATCATAGTACCCATACCGTAGATTCTAGGAACACTTATCAAAAAAGGGCTCATTATTCCATATCAGATAATTGCACATCGATCATTTCTTGGGGAAATGATTTAGATGAGATGTGGTGTGTGTGATAAGGCCTGTTTGTTAGACTGTGCCATTGAGGGCATGTTAAGAGCTCAGATCCAAATGTCTGTGATCTCCCAACGCACGGTCGGCGATAAGGCTGTCGGCAGCGAGCCTGTGATGACATTTGATAATGGCCTGACACTATCACATAGATGGATCTGATGGTTGCCTCACCAGAGGCCATGTCTACAGCTGCTACAGCACCGCTGTAAGGCCATAATGCACAAGGTTAGCTGCATCTGATCTGGCATAAAGCAACTGTGATAAGTTAATGGGATATTGAAGTCAAAGAGAAAAAGGGGTTCATTCATTAGAAGAAATGACATGCGAAAGACTAGCGTGACATACTTTGGATTTAGGTGTTAAAGTGTTACAGATCTCAACCAGTGTTATCCAGTTAGCAGAGTTGTGAAGAGTAAGCTATCTTGGTTTTGACTCTTACCTTTGTCATCGTGACAGCTATAGCTGTAAACAGCAACTGGCGAATGACTGATGAGGTTTTCATCATGGTGCCACCCTACTGCCATTTTCCCCATGCCATAGTAGGGCTCCTCTTTGAGCTGGCTCATAGCTGCCGGGTCCATGTAGTTGAGTAAGGTGACATTGAACTTGACCGGACCAGTGCATACCTGTGGAGGACTGGGTTGGGAACAGCCCTGCCCACTCGCCTGTTCCTCCTTGTCCTGGATGTGGAAATCTGGCATGCTGTGCTTGAGTGGGGCCACGGGTTTCTTCTCGGCCCCGAGTCCCACAGGTTCAGTCTCTGTGGCACTGATGGACTTAGGTGCCCAGCCGGGGAATTTTCCTTCGCTGTGTTCCAACCCTGCTGCGACACTTGTTTCACCTGGTTTGACCTGGGAGGACTCTCCCTCCTCGCTGCTGTGTTTGGACTCAGTCTCCCATTCTCCTTCTTGTTTTGACCCGGAGCAGCCTTCTTCGCTGTGTTTTGACTCAATGTCCCACTCCTCACTGTGCTTGGACTCTGTGTCCCCCTCCTCACTTTGTCGGGACTCAGAGTCCCCTCCTTCACTATTCTTGGAGTCTTCACTGTGTTTAGATTCTGTGTCCCCCTCTTCACCCTGTTTGGCCTCCGCCTCCCCCTTCACACATTGCGTTAGCCTGTCTCCTTCCTTCAGCTGAGACACGTCCGAGCAGAAGAAGGTGTTAAGCTCCCACAATGCCTTGCATGCAGCCCTCAAGTCAGGGTCACAACAGTTTTGTCCTTTGACTTCAGTGTCCTCACTGTGCCAGGGGATGGCAAAGAGCCGCGTGTCTAGATAGCGATAGGTGTGGCCAGGCTCACCAAGCAGCGCCCGCGACACTGCGGTGAACACATCTCGATCACGGACACGAACCAGATCCCTCAAGAGGCAGCCCTTCCTTCTCAGGGTGAGCAGAGCAGACTGAACCCGGCCATGGAGCTCTGCTGGCAGTGAGCAGGATCTCCGAAGAACCAGGCCAGAGTAACTGGAGTCCCACTTGGAAACACAACACAGCATGACAAATTACTTACTAAAGATGGATTACAACATGATACCTGTAAAAAAACATGTTTCTCTTATATCATGATCCAAATATTATACAGTACAGGACTGTAACAGCAGGCGACAGGAGACAAAAGTGCTGTATGTGCCCTTTATAGAAGAGGCCTAGGCATCATTAATGATATCAGGAAGTGTGACAGGCTCACCAGTTGCTGAAAGCCTCGATCTGAAGGAGCCAGATAGGGGATCTTCTGGTTTCCTAACTCTTGCAGTAGCCTCCGCCTCTGTGGAACACAACAGAGTAAAATGGGCTAGTAAATAGCAGTAGCAACTCTATGTATGTATTTGCAGTGTCACAGCAACAACTACTGTGACTGGGCACTAAAATTTTAAAAGGATTACACTACTTCCTGGAATAAATCTGTGCTAAAAGATCGTCAGAGAGAATTTTAACAAACGATACTTTCGAAATTGACTGAGGCATCACGGGAACCCGACACGCAGCCATTTTCATTGACGTCTCACGTTTTTATGATTTTGCAAAGGCTGCCGTGGGGGTTCCACATAACCTTATAAAAGATGCCCTGTGCCATACAGAGCTCCTCCAATAAAAGCGTCAACCTGCTGGAGGGATCAAAGTGCTTTTCATTAGGACGCATTCCATTCTGACCTGTAAATCCAATGGCAACTGGCATAAAAACTATAAGCTCAAATAAATTTCACAACTATTTCCCCACCCTGCCACTTGTTCCCCTCCCACACACGCTTGTACAAAGGTATGTGTACGTGGATGTACTGCACATGTGCGTGTGCAGAACCTCACATTCATTCCCCCACAGGTGCCTACACACACACACTCTCTGCATGGCGTCTCAGGCACGGGGAGTGGCTTAGGAGGTGCAGAGGGGGGGCAGGTGTCCCCAACATGCCACTGTATTTTTACATCTTTAAAGGTTTTGCATGAATGGTTTGAGCGTCAGCCTCCCAGCGGTTGTGATAGTTTAAGGAGAACCGGCCCTGGGTATACTTCCAAGACATTTACAACAAGCATCTCACATTTCTTCTGCCCCAGTAATGCCACAGACCTCATGTGGCCCAGGACGGCGGGAATATGGGAACCGGCTGCCAAAATATGCCCTGACTTTTAGAGCGAAATAAAATGTCCTGTTAATAACATTAAAGTGCAGGTATAGAAAGATGTGTGTCCTGACTCAAAAAAGGGGTCTGGATCAAAAAGAGGGCAAGGGGCGAAAATAAGTGCATTAAAGACAGGAGGGAGGAGAACAGATCCCAATAACGGAGGCGGAAGAAATGGGAGGGCATCAGATCTGAGGCAGTTTGGTGAATTTAGCTCCGGGGCTGAGTCTTTACCTTAGGCTAAACAACACAACACCTGCTGAAAGTTTTCTTAAAGGATGCGCATGAGTGTACGGGCCCTCCACGTTATTCTGGAACAAACAAAAACAGACCTGCAGACAGTTGGAATCTAAAAAACAAAACAACATGCACTATTCATGGCCAGACTGCATTCAAAGGCTGTTGAAATTGACAACCTGACACACATTCATTGGAGTCAAATTCCAACTCATGACAGAAGCTCAAGATATCAAGGTGAGGCTCTGGGCTATTGTTGTATGTGTATGCGTCTGTGCGTATCTGTGTGTATGTTTTTACCATATGCTGCTGCACAGCTCTATATCTTTGGCATCCATCTACAGTAAATGTGCGCATGTGGAGGCCTAAGTAAGATCATTACAGCCTGCTTTAGTCACAGTGCGCAAACCACTACTGTGTACACAAGCACAAAAGTGCACATTCATACTGTATGTGTGTGTGTGTGTGTGTGTGTGTGTGTGTGTGGGTAAGGCTCCAATAAATACACACACATGCATGCCCATCCTTCAGAAAAAAAAAAAAAAACGCAGCCGGGGTAGCGAGCATGATGCCTCAACCCCGATCGCACACAACCAGGGCTGTCACACACGTGTCAAATACATCAAGCTACTCAGAAATTCCACAGAAAAAAAGAAAGACAAGAAGTTACCGGCGCCCTCTGAAGCAGATGGAGTCTCTCAGTATCAGAGAGCCGCTGTGTCTGTCTTCCTGTCTCTGTGTCGGCACCTGATTCTAGGAGGAAGACCACGAGGCGCAAGAAAAGGTCTGCGTTTCCACTCAGACCCAAGAAACGAGATTACCAATCCCATAATATCACGGATGCTTCACGGTAGCCGTGCCAACAGTCTGCGCTGAGTGATATATCTGATGCTTTTTTTTTTGCTTTTTGCTTTTTTTTTAATCTCTCTCTTCCTTGATGGGATTATTCCCTCAGCCGGACTGTTTATCACAGAAAAACACATTACATAGAATAGGACTCAATTGGTTTGCTTTGATCTTGGCCTATAAGAGATATCAAACTCTGTACCGTATTATTTATTAATTTCATTTATTCCCCCGTCTGTGACACTTCAACGGACACTTTCTTCAAAGCGTTCTTTGCAGAGTAGATTAATGTCCAGCGCTTAGCATCAATAGCTGAAAAAAGCCAGATAACTCCTCTGCTGCGGGGATAAAAACACTTCCAGTCTAACTCGTCTGCCCCGCAGGCTGCACTGGAACGTACTGAATGCGGCTACGACTGCTGAGGGAGGACGAGTCCCGCCACTTGTCTGGATTTGTCTGATGCATCATAAACTTTAGATGAAAGATATGATGTGGAGTAAGCCCTGAAGATGGCCCGATAAGTAGATGTGTAACCATTGGAAGCACATCTCATGTTTGCCGGTGTTTTTTTTGGTTAGTCATGTTTAGAAAGATATGAATTGTTCTTTCTATAATTGATAACTGAGGTACGTTGCATTTTCTTCAAACCCTCCAACCAAAGGAGGGCACTTTCCCCTTTGACACAGGTGCTTCAGAGTGCAGTCGGACAGAAAATCTTGGATCTGAAACGGGCCTTGTGCAGCTCCGGGGGGATGACGTGTTGAGAGATAGCTATGTAATAGAGCTCCGTGTTTAAACAGCGAGCCATTGGTACTTGTGTGACACCCGTTTCAGAACTGTTCCTCTCCTGCAAAAGTGATGGTGAATCAACAGTTTTGACAAGTCCGCTGTAAAAGTGGGACTCAAACAGACAGACTACCCGTGAACATCAAAGGCGCTTCCGCCCCGGTCCATTTGGCACCGGATCGCAGAATGTGGGGCGCTCGTGTGAAGCGACACAGGGCGCAGGGAAGGGCAGGGAGTGCCGACTCCACCAGAACATTTGTGTTTGCATGCGTGATGCATAGGAAGAGATAAAAGTCTGTATGAGCTTTGAGTCCAGCTTTGGAACTTGGAAAATATCTGAGGAAAAACACACACGCAGAGCAGTGTAAGAAAACACTTGAATCTTCAGCTGACGGGCGTCAAGTTTGCCCCATGAAGCTCTCCTTAGTCGGAGGTCTACCTCATCTTCGGGGTATGCCACTAACTTGAACTACGGTGAGATAACACAGCACCTAGGTGCCACCGCACACAAATACCTACACAAGCACACACATACACCCACACATACAGAGTGAGGTTCAGCTTGAGTTTTAGCCCTTTTTAGAATACGCATCTGAAAATAGGCCCATCCTTCCCACTGCACAAACAGCAACTCCACTGTTTGTTACAAAGGCTTGTCTCAACCACTTTTACAGATTATGCATCATGCGTGCCACACACAACAAAAAAAAAACATTCAGGGCAAAAATTAACTATTTCTCACCTCTGACATTTTGTTTACAGCCAAGAGAGCTGAGAGCTAAGAGCACCGGCTAGAAGTCTGGTGACTCAACGTGACGGCTAACTGGACAATGGCTAACAGGAATGTGTGGGAGCCGACCTCGCAGCGTGGGCGTTGGTAATGTGTAACTGTGGGAACAAGAGGTCAATGAGGAGGATGTTGTCAGAAACACCTAAACGAAACTGGCCCACAGCTACTTTTCTGCTGCTGTAATTTTCTTTCTTGGATAATCTGTATTATCCTGAGATGTCGTCACAAATTCAATTTGGCTTGTAGGTCGAGCCAACATCTGCAAAACATGTTTAATGCAAGGTCGCGCGTACCAGCTTATCGAACGATGTGGATGAGATCTTTATGTTAGTTATTAAGACCATAATCCTCCACATGTTTCTCTTAAAGACATGTACTGTGGATACACTGCAAGGTGCGCGTGTTTGATTCATTACTTTATTCAACACTGGAAACAAAAAAAAAGGAAAGAAACTGTATACCCAAAAACAATGGAGGGTGAAACCTCTGCATCTGCTGATAACAACTACATATTTTTAACCACTGCAAATTCTTTTAAAAATCCACACAGCGAACGCCCTCTATATATCGATGGACACGTTCAGCGTATGTTCACTGGGGGTCCACAAGCGATGACAAATGGCAGACAGGCCGGTTAATTGTCGTTGGAGGCGGAGGGCTGCGTTGCTCATTTCACCTCGCGACAGGTCGGTGGGGGGACGTGATCATTAATATTACAACATCCATCCATCCATCTACCTGAATAAGAGGCCAGTCATTTAAAGGGCTGCCGCTGGGTAAACCTTTCACGCCCTGTTTATAACACTGATCTAAGTACATTACTGGAGCTGCGGGGGACCGCTGCCAGTCATTAATTAGATTCATATACACACATACACACCATGTGACCACCTTTACTCGCGCCCGGTCATATTTGAAAAATGTCACATGTGCAAGATAAGTTACCCTAACACACACACACACGCCGTGTCATTTCCACTAAACATCAAAAGGCCTGTCTGATTCTCTCTTTGTGAGCCATGTGCACACTTTTTCACCCACACACACACACACACAAACTTACTTAAAGCTACTCTTCCAGTCATCCCAGGGTACGTGTAATTCTGTCAGGTGGAGAGTGCGTGCGTCTGCATGTGTGAAAGAGAGAGGGCGAGACAGAGAGAGAAAGAGATGAAGAAAAGAAGTAGTGGACCTCATCTGTTTTTTGAACTCTCCATCTGTCTCGGTGCACCTGACAGGCTTACAGAGAGACCCAGGTTTCCAGATCAATCATTCAAAAGTATTTACAAATGCACACAGCCAGACACGGACAGGTTGGCACATGGCCACTCTGTTTAAGTGCTTTTCAATGTGTCTGTGGTGTCAACATCTATTTCACACTTATCTACACCTCAAAGGGGAAAAAAAGATGTTTCTGTGACCTTTACCAAGTGTCAAATCTGGGGAGAAGAAGAGAGGAAAAGAGGAGAAAGAGAGGAGTGCGATTTAAGAGATCTGTCAATGTACGCTGTAGGTACGGCCTTTTTATTTATCCGGGGGAGATTGACGGAGCATCCGCTTCATCAGAAACACACCAGCCACCTCGCACTCACATACTTAGGCAATTTCACATGCACAGGAGCAGCCCAGCACATCTAAAGATTTCTGGAGGACAAAAAAACGTTTCTCCATTCCTATCTGGAGGATCTGGGGGTCAAACATCTTGTTCAAGGGCATCTTGAGCTTTACACACAACTGGTGCAAGGATTCGAACCGACAGCCTCTTCGTCAAAACAGAGCCCTGTGAACTCTTGGCTGCTGTCATCGCGGTGCAAGCGCCATTTGCTATCTCGCCTTAATTGTTAGTTTGTGGCCAGGCCGTAATGTTTCCATTAAGATTTTGTCGATCGGGAAAAGCTTTTTAGTTTTCACCTTCAAATTACAACATGCTTTCATGAGGTCAGCTGTTTTCGATGCAGAATGGCCAGTTTTAATGCAGACGCAGTCCCTTGGTATTCAGACGGGGTTTGGTTCGGCGAGGGGGGGGAAGTCGGGGGAAAGAGTGGGAAAATGAGGACGGGAGAGGGATGGAGGGAGGAAAAGAGGAGGGAGGAGAGCGTTGATTGAAAGACTGTGATTAGCAGTTTTCAGCGGGGCACCAGGGCCACTGAGTTGCTCTAACGGGGTTGTCGCGTCTCGAGGTGCAGTCAAGGAGAAGTCAGTGCTTTAGAAAGCTCCCTCGATCTCTCCATTTCCCCCTCCCTCGCTCACTCGCTCGCTCGCTCTCACCACCCAGCCACACTTTTCCTGCCCCTCCAAAAAAATCAATATGGCTGTGCAAAGTGCAGCTTGGCCCAAGGGGGGCGTGGGACGGGGGGGAAGGTTGGCTGTAGGGGCTAAATGCGGGGCTTTAAGGGAGGACGAGAGGCGTCCTCCAGGCCTGTCCCACAGGCAGTGTCAAGGACGGACCCAAGGACCAGAGGACGGAGGCCACCAGATTGCCCTTCCCCTCCTGTGTCTCGCCTCCCCTCTCTCTCTCTCTTTCTCTCAGCTACCCGGGCTTGTCCGGCTCAGCGGGGCAGAAGAGATCGATAAGCAGGTGGAGCGTTTAAAATCCCCAGCTCAGGAGGCTGACGTTACGCTCCTCAGAGCCCAGCAGACCGACACATCGCTCAGGGCAGAGCAGCTGGATGGACGGATGAGTGGCTGTACGGTGGTCGCACCTAGTCATTGAAAGGTTTGTGATTTGTGACAATAAACAATTCAATAGCACTTAGCTATACACAGTGTCTGAGGGGTGTAGAGCCGGACTCTTCACACACACTGCCATTGTCTCAACATGTCACAGATCAGTGGCACTCAGGCGGGTCAGGCAGCCAAAGACCAACACGCCCTGGTACTGTATCTCACTCTGAGGCAAGTATCTGTGCTGTTGCAGCTGTGATAAAATGAGAACATCAGAAATAGCCTAAGAAAAGGGGGGAAAAAAGTATCATTGTCAACAGCAGTGTTCCTCATTTCCATACAGTAGGCTCGACGGAGACGTGTGTACATGATGTGGATGAAGTGCGCAAGGAGGATTTCAGTCCTGCCGCGTGTCGCCGTGTGTGAGTGACTGATCACAGTCGAAGTGGCTTGTGTCTCTAATCCAGTACCACTGTTAGGCAGTGCAAAGACCCGGCTCTGTGTACCGCGGCACGGGCTGATCAAACCCATCATGTGACAGGCAACCTCTTCAAATGACGATGATTTCCCAGCTCTGCGTCCTTTCGGCTCCATATTAGATCATCTTCTGACACCGCCGAGTCTGGTACTTCATCTGGGATAAAGATGATGTGCAATCCGACCGGAGGGGCCGGGAGTCAAGGGTAAACGAGGGGCTAAGACAGGGGTACCGCGCCAGATCGGCTGACAGCTGTGACAATTATCATGTGGTATATTATAACCTTATGCTAAACATAAGATTTGATACAGTAACGTTGCTTGACAAAACGCTTCAAGGATATTTTGCCAGCGACGCAGCTGCGTGCCACGCTTATACACATAAAACACATAAAATGAGCCATTTTCGAAGAGGAAAACACCAGAAGACCATACTTCATATAAGAAACAGAGAGGATCCTGTCTGCTTTATGTTTTCCAAGAGCAGGCCTCAGTCACCCGTCCATCAAAACCTGACTTGTTGTTTGACTTTTCTGCTATCACCTCTATTGTATTTTTTTTTCTGTAGACAACTAGACAGACTCCTAAATTATTTGCTGAGGCCTATTTGTTGAATATGGTATTATTATTATTATATGGTAGTATTATTAACAAGCTAGAGCAGTGGCCTAAATTTAAATACCGACAATCACCTTAAGCTACTAGAAAAACATATGGAGCAAAGCAGATGTGGACTGAACATCTAGGACAGGTCTAATTCTATCTCATGTAGTCTTTGACCCAGATAAACTGGCATTATGATGTGACCTCAGATTAATATTGAATTAAGGACCAAATATTATTCGTGGCTGTTTACACGACCGTCAGCCTGTCTTTCTGGAATCCTGGAAGCAGATAAGTTTGCTATAATGGCATTAGCCAAATCCTGAAGTGGAGCAGACGACACTTGTCTTGCTTGAGAAACCACCTCATTTCTTTATTTATTTTTCCTTCACTCATTCTGAACAAAGGGAAATATTCTACCAGGAATTGAATAGCTTAATCCTCTTTTCACTCTTCCCAGTAGCTTGAATGGTGACAGATTAACATCCTGGAGGTTTACAAACCCAGCCATTTGAAAATGTAATTGCTGGTGCCACACTGCATGCATGTGTTTAAGTTGAGGGTTAATATTAAAGCCTCAAGCGCGCACATGCACTCGAATGAGGCAGCTGGGTTGGGCCGGACCCAAGACGCTTTAGCCTGATCGGGACGGCCCATTCTGTCACGCGCATACCAGGGGAGTCGCAAGCTGTCCCAAACCCTCGCCAGGCGCCACAGTTACTGTTCACTTCTGCTAATTATTACAGCCAATCAGAGGGGTTAACGGGGCGGAGCCTGGCCAGACCATGTTCTGGGGCATTTAACAGCTGGCAGGAACGGAGGTGAATGCATTACACACTGCCCTCATCCAATAAAAATAAAACACCCTGACATCTGAGGTGTACTTAGCACCGAGGGGAGGGAGGAAGTGAGGGAGGCAAGGAAGGAGGGGAAGGTTTGGGGGGAGGTGGGGGGGTTAAAGGGAGAGAGCATCTGATAACATGATGTCCAAGTGCCACCTAGTGACAAGTTTCCAGCCTCTCTGGTCCTTAAGACTCAAGAGCATCGGGGGCCAGAGAGGGGCGGGCATGGGTGGGGGACTGGGCAGATATAGCAACCCAGGACAGAGGGATTCAATATCAACAGCATACTGTTCAATCTGAGGACAGCGAGCACAAGCGAGTTTCAGGTCAAATTTAAAGATACAGTGAGGCGAAGACATAAAGAAATTATGCCGCTTCTCACCGCACTTGTTTCTGAACCCCAATCAAGCAAATACTCAGTCTCCCCGCAAGTGACCCCACTGTCTGTTGGGTTAGTGGGGACCGGGCCTGTAACACCGCACTGCTACACTGATGGCCCCCGAGCGCCTAGGTTCCCTCCCCTCATTAACCCAGGTATAAATCACACTCTGCCAGTGCCCAGAGGTGAGAGGGATGAGAGTGGAGGTGAGCTTGAAATAATGCTTATGTCACGGCAGGTCAGCCCTCCATTATGGCCGTTTCAAAAACTATTAATCTTGCTTGTAGTCAGTGGCCTAGAAATAATTACTTCATCTAACCCATGTAATACAGCATGACCAGCAGTCGAGCCTGGTCAATTTGAGGCTGGGGAGGCAGGACGGGTGGTGGAGGGCGGCGGAGAGATGGAGACAGAGAGCGAGAGGGAGTGAGAAAGAAGTGGGAGTGGGCGGGTGGGGGGTGACCACAAATTACCAGGCCCTGTCTCCTGCTACTGGGTGAATGATGTCCTGCTCACTTCAGCTGTGGCCTTTTACACTCTCAACACTGATTTAGATAGATACATACACGGGCACACTCTAAAAAGCAGATTATGTACAAGCACACTTGTAGTATGTGCGCATATTAACCGTGATTAAATACACGCACTCTGAGCGAGGAGCATCATTTCACAATCAGTGTTAAAACCCTCTAAAAAATCAGAGCTCAAAAACTCACAAGCAATAACAAAGAATTACGTTTGTTTGAGTTCCAGTGCAGACTGGACTCCGATAAAACTAGATCAACCACTACACACTCCATTATCTTACAGAACATTGTTCAACACGTTTTGATATTTTTCATCTAAATGCTGTAATCATGCAAACGTATTTGATACGGCAAGTTGTGACACCCGGAAGTGAAGTTAATTTTGTCATTTTAGAGGAGAGTGGTGTTCAAGCAAACACCGCTGGAAATGTAAATGCAAATCACGAAATTACACTGCAACATCAAAAGTAAAATCATTTATTTTTGTCATCAGTCGGAGGCAATTTCCAAGGCCGTGATATTACATACACAGAGGTGTGTAAACAGAGGAGCTACTGCAAACTCAGCCTCCATGAATGTCACAGGAAGTATGTATGGAGTGACATAAATAAATGCAGCCCTCCAGTGGCTGTCACAGCTGGTATTGCAGGTGCAAATTTAATTAGTCAAGGTGAAGTCTCCCTTGTTGTCTGAGATGGTTGGGGGGGTCCTCGCCATGCACGACTGTAAACACGCGCTATTTCCTAATCAGGTGTCACCGCAGCGTTTGATCAGCCCGCAAAAACTTGTCAGGAATCCCCGGCAGAGAGTGGGCCGAGGAGGGAGAACAAAGGAAAAGAGCTGTCACGAGAGAACAGGGCGGTGATGGCAGTGGCGGTGGATGAAGAGAGTTTTGCCCATTAGCGGTCTCTGTCGCCTATCTCTCTCCCACTCCCCTTAACGTCTCTCCTCCTCTTGTTCTCTCCCTCTCTCTCTACATGGCTACCCACAGCACACACCTTTACCGCGTCCCGCCGCCGCTCTATGCCTATGCTTCCACTCTGAGGAAATCTCAACCGCAGCTGTCATCCTCGCGCATCACAACCGCCAACAAAGCCTCTGAAAGAAAACCCCCAAAGTAGTACACTACTTTTGTTTACCTCCACGAAAATACCACACGCGAACAGAGATACAAGCTGCGCTCGTTTTGTTTTTATCAAGCGCCATTCTAAGTACTGCGTCCTCCTGGAGAACTGGAGGCAGACGCGCCGTTCTCCTCCCGCCCAGCGCCTCCAGGCTGCGTCGAGGTAGTGCAGGAACATGCGCACCATTAGATACTGTTTACCTTTCAGTTTGGGTGATATTGAATACATTAGCCGATTGAACCTCATAAGAAACACAGGCGAGTGACAAGGCCCAATCGTCTTTGCGACTACCATGGTAACTGAGATTACAGGCTAACAAAGAGCAGACAGGGGGAAAAAATATTTAAAACCCGAATAGTGATACATAAATTAATTAAAGGACAAAAAAACAAGTGGAGAATTAAAGTTGGAACATCTGTCAGCGACTTAGCTTCCCAACGTAATACCAGTGTTAGAACATTTATACCCTTGAAGTTAATGATCCCCTCTTTAATTGACAGTCAAGGAAAACTGGCTGCGGCAGCATCCTGCCGAGACGCCGATAAGAGGCCCCCTTCCCCCCCCTCCCAAAAATAAAATAAAAAAACAGTTTAAAGAACCTTGGCACTAATCCCTATTGTCATCCCAGCGCAGCAGAAGGACTTACAAACACAGATAACTCCGCTGAAGCTGTCTATTTCTCAGGAGTTATGGGGACAGCCGAGCCGCTGCGCGCCTCAAATCAGTCACTCAGATTAGCCCAATCCCTCTGTGCTGTCAGTCAGCCGAGACAGTAGCCTGTCACCGCATTTACATGAGTCCATCTCATATGTGACAATGCCCCTTATATATGACAATGCCTGCGAAGAAGGGGTCCACTAGCTCATAGATAGCAGGCGTGCGGTATGGCAGACGGGCTGTTGTTGGATTAAGCTCATGGTGTGTGCCGCGCTCTTGTCTTCGCTGATACTCCCAACAACAAGTTTAAGGAGTCTTAACCACTGCTGTTATTGCTATAGTGGAGAGAATGTGGGAGATGTATGTCAGATGAAGCACGCATGTACACCTACACTCACAAAAACATGCACACACACACACACACACACACAGGAATAAACTTCAAAAAACTTGGAAGTACAGGCTGATTGTTGGATGAAAACCACGAGCTTACCTAGTGTATTTCTTCCCCAAAGTTGGCTTCAAGCATGACTTTAATCCAACTACTTCACTTAACATGACGAAGCCAGAAGAATAAAACAACAGAAAACTAAGTACATCCGACACAAAACATCTGGATCAGTCTCTATCTTGAATTAACACATGATGGAGATTAAAAGGCTAAAACTAAAACAAATCTCTGGGAAAAAAAAAAAAAGAAAAAGCCAACTATATTAAGACAAACTTTGAGGTGTCGAATTAATAAAGGCTTAGTTCCTGCAGAGTGTGAGTTTGCACTTTGAAATGAATGTGCGACGCTTGATGGCACCTGAGAGCTCGCAGCGCGCCGGCTGCTTTTTATGCTTCCGTGGCTCACTCCACTTCAAACAGTCCCGCAACAAATGACAGTGGATGCCCTCTACATAACAGGGCCAGGGCAAGCATGACACAGGGGTTGACAACTGAACCCTCAAACTCCCTAACCCCTACCCCTGCCATGGCACATGCACACACACACACAAATGGCCCTGAAAACAGCCCTGACATGACCGCTCAGCAGCCCTTCCTAACCCCTCCTTGTGTTTTTTCTCTCTCCATCTCGCTGGAGACAACCCTCAATTCAGGACCGTTTTAGCCAGGCAAGTGGATGTGACCCGCTGCCCCCCAGTCAGGCTCATCTGAATAAACAGAGTCGAAGAAACAGGCAGAGGAGGGAAAATCTGCCTACATTATGATAGGAGGGGAGGAGATGGGATTCAGCCAAGGGGCTCTTTTCTTTATGCACGTTTGATCAAGTGCTTGACAGCGCCAGTGGATGGAATTACGGACTGTTGAGCAAAAACTTGTGGTGTGTGTGTGTGTGTGTGGACGTAAGTGTGTTTGGGTGCCTGTGTGTGTGTGCATGTGTTTAGTCTGGACAGCTGGGTTTCTGTGGCCTGACAGTGTTAGGCTTGTGACAAGCCTGCCGCGCCACACCAGCACATACGAAGCGCCACCCGCCCACCAGCCTTCGCCGGTCCATCACTCAAGACGGCCGGGGAAGCGCCGTGAGAAGAGGTCAGACGTGGAGGAAAAGAGGGTTGGAGGAAAGAGGGAGAGAGAGAGAGGAGGAGGAAGAGGAGGAAGAGCTGGCCAGGGGTTAAGTGTAGAGAAGACAGCGATGAAAGGCAACTGTCATGCACCAGTGCTCGCCCAGGAGCACCTGTCTCGAGAAGAACATGCAAAGTGTGCCGGTCACGTCCTGACAATACCCCCACTTTTCTACACACACACACCCGCACACACACATATATACAAACTCTCAGGAAAGGGCTGATGCTCCACTGTTGGAAAGGCATCGCCTGTCTGACAGCATGCCAGTCAAGCTGTCGCTAGCTCCTTCGCATATGCAAGGAAAAGTTAGGGCTGATGAAGAAAAAACACACAGGGGGCTCTGAGGAAGAATCACTGAGACATGAACAGACTACCTGAAGTGAGCCGACACTTCTCGAAGACTTGATGCAGAGTAAAAGGCTGGAACGAGCGATACAAAGAGCTCCACAAAAGCAAATCCGGGATAACCAGGACACCTTCACTCCAGACTGGAAGTTGGTGCAGGTTCAGGTTCAGGTTCTATTCAAAGCAGCAACTACCTGCAGCTGGACTAAATACTATTTTCAGACCCCATTTTGTTATTTTTATGTTCTACTAGATAAGTTAACAAGGACAGAAATTAGGGTAATGTTCTATGTATGGGCACTTTTAATCTTGGGAATGCTAACTTCTATGGTAATTGAACAACTTAGAAAACTGAAACTCTAAGCCTGGCATCATAACTTTACCCGAACACAAAATAACATTAAGTTTGTTTTCACACATAAAAATTACACGTGCTATTTCGTTAACGGTGGTTAGCAGAGGAAGTCAAGTGTGCCTCGAGCTGACTAAGCTAGCAGCAATGCTAAAACCTGGCTGCGGCTAAAAGAGGCACTTCCTATGTTCAGCCTCTCCAAAGCAACGAGCCAAAAGCCAGGTATTTTAACACACTTTCATTGCTCACGTTTATGGAAAAGAACTTATGATGTACAAATTAACAGTTACTATTTACGGCGCCTTGTGAACCTGGTCTCCTGCAGCTTTTGTGAATGAAGGGTTTTGGACTTTCCATTGGAAGCAGATGTTGGGCAGCACCGTGGCAGCAGGCACTTTCACTTTATTGGAAAGGTGAGTCATTACAAAGGAAAATAACTTCACAAATAAACAGCGTGAAGGCTGTTCTGTCCTGTGCGGGTTGCTTTGCACAGTGAAATCATTTTATTGGAGTTAGCTAAAATTAGCAGCGACCAGGGGTAGCTACAGCAGGGTGTATTCTGGGTATCATCGATTATTATCGGTGCTTTTCCCTCTGAGAATGAAAAAGTCTGACACAATATCACCTCTAGTAGTTAATCTTTCCAATATCCATCATGCTAAACAAGCTTATTGAAGTTTTTTTTTTTTTTTCTATGGACATTATCGCCACAAACAGCCTCAACACACAGTTAAATGTGTAGATACACAAACACACACAACCATGCATTGAAAGAAGCATTCACTCTCTCACACACACACACACACACACCATCAGAATGCCAAACAAACAGAAATGGAAAATAGCGACTCGGACGGATCATAGCCTCGAGTGGCTAATGAACCCCCTGGAGGCCCTTGGCTCTGTGTACGAGGTGAGAGGGTCATTCCCATGTTTATTCAGTAGCAGTCCAATGAGCAGCCGCCATCTATTGATCGAACTGATTATTCTATGTCTCTCTTGTGACGGGACACATGCATGACAGATGAACCCCACTTGGGCAGGTCACATTCGATGTAATCTCATTGAATCTGACGGCTGATCTGGTCGGCCAGTTAGCATGATCCACATCGTGGCCTCGTTTGCGAGTACGCTGACATCTGTGGCTAATGCCTCAACACAAATATGAGGTGCTCGACAGGGGCTGTCAGACAGATAAGCTGTCAAGGGCTGTTTGGACAATCCCAATGGCTGCTTCCATAAAAGAAACCCCTCTGGGTGCTAAACATAGCAATATATACAAGTATTGGTACATATACTGGTACCAATATACTTCTATTTCTTTTAACAATCAAGCTCTAATATTTGCTTTTGGGGAGAATATTGCATCAAAACACGTCTGCTTGTATTCTCCATAGAAAATCAATCTAAGCATGACTTCATGGATGAGACATGACATGGTACTTCCTATCTGTGGAAATTCTGTGAAAATATCTCTGATTTAGTCTCTGGTGGAACTGTTTTTCAATTTTGCATCTTGTCTCATGTCATGTACTGGGCAGTGGTGAGTAGACGGCAGCTGGTACTTGGAGGAAACCTTTGCAGATGACCCTTTCGGTTACTGCATGACTCACCACGGCGTTCAGCCACCCCCAAGACACCCCACACTGTAATGCCTTGCATAAGGCTATCTCTGTTTTTCCATTTAAATGTTTAGTAAGATCACAGGTCCTCCCAAGCACACATGGGAATCCATGGCAGGTCATCGTAGCCATGTACCCGGAGACAATGCAGACGGGGCTGTAAAAGTTGATATCCTTCCAGATGTAAACCAAATGCAGACATCATGCACCTTTAGAATGTCATTAAACACAGACCACTATAAAAAAATTTAAAAAGGTGCAAGGAAGTGAAAGAACGATGTGCAGGATTTCTCACATTGATCATGAAAAGCAAACCCAACCATTATATGGCTGATAACAGAACATCATCACAGAGGACTATCTCCTGGGTAATAAACGGTAACTACCATTTCATATTGAGGGAACATCTTGCTTAGGTTTAAATGTCACCAGTTGGAGGACATTTCCGGGGATTTAATAGTTACATCACATCCATCACTGACATCTTTAAAGCTAAGACCTACCCTCCTGCAAAACAATACAATAAAATAAAATAAATTGTAAACTGCATCTCTCATTTTATTATTCCCACTCTAATTCAAGTTATGACATTTTTGTACTAAACAGCACAGATATAGCACACAGCGTTAATATGTTGGCTGAATTAGTATAAAAACAGGCCTGACTAAGCCCATCTGTAAACACCTCAGTCCAAATATATGAGCCAAAGATCAAATAGGCAAGACAAGGTAAAGACATGTAGAGGGAAAGCTCAGCAGCAGACTAATCAACCCTCACCAACACTCACATAGCAGATCAATGAAAGACCCGGGGCCTTGGGTCTGCACTATATTACATACCAAAACTTCATATTCATTCATTGATTTTACTTTTCAGAATAGTATATCATTGAACTCCAATGGGAGCAAAAAATAGAGGCCGGGGCTGGGGTCAACCCTCGCGTGGACTGATGTTAGCACAATATTGATGCCGCCCGCAGAACGAAATGACTAAATATCTGGATCAATAGGTAGTTTCCCTAGCCACGACAGGTTGTTCCAGATGGAAATATATAAATACTTCTTTACGGCTACTGAGGTGGCCTTAACGAACAGGGCTAAATGCCCCCCTTAAGGTAAACTCTTTGATTAGCCGAGGCCAGAGGTGACAAGAGCGGTCTGCTGATGCTACTATGCCACGCTTCCAGTGGCCTGAGGATGCTAATGCACACAGGGGCCCAGTAAAGGGGCCAAGGATGTGACAGGTCACAAGCCCTGGGCAAAGTATTCTGTGCTACCTGACCTAGCTATTCATTTGTAATGATAATGGGCCCAGGTTACACCGCTCTCTGTCATGTTCAAATAATGCAAACCATGAATAATTAAGAAAATATTCTCACATAAAGTCACTATTCTAATTGTAGTAGAGTAGTGAGGTCCACTACAAGGTCCACCACACTTGAGTCTAAAAAAACACATTTTCACATGGAATTATTACATTTTTCAGCCACATGAAACAACAGTGAAGAAGAAATCAATATGCAGCGAACTTTGTGATCAAACCATGCCAACGGCACGGTGAAAAACCTTGAATCCTGCTGCTGCTGATCCTGATGGAACAAGAGCTGCCTGTTCTTATTTACTGCACAACACAATTACCGAGAACAACACCCAACCTCACAGCTTCCACTGCTCCACAGCAGCCAATGGGGCCATAAAGAGGGAGGAACCACATCATTGCCTGCTCCTTAATTAAATGAAAGCTGTAAGATTCATTTGCCTCCTCCTTTTTTTTTTTTTACACATTGAACTGGCCAGCCCACTGCTGAAGACCTCCCAGACAACATCCCTGCTTGGCCCTAAATCATGACTGGCTAAACGGCCCGGTGGGTCCCTGCTGGACACACAGCGACCGCCCAGCGGCAAGGCCAGAGCAGGGCACGCAGTGGATCGACACCTAGCCGGCGATAAGTAATTCTGTAGAGGATTAGCAGCATGATAGCCTGATCAATACTGTGTGCTCAGGCCATTAGGAATGCAGCGAAGAAATGACCCCCTCCGGTAATAAAGCAGGGCATCTGGGTTCTCCTTCATTTGCCAGCTCCATTAGTGTAATGGTATCATTATCTGCCACAGCCGTATTTTTCTGAGCCCTGGCTTTTCCACAGCTCGACCGGCGGGGGTCTGATGAAGCTGTGAGAGCCCCCATGCCGAGTGTTCCCCTTTTCTACCATTCCACACTGAGCCAAGGTGTAAATCTAGCTCTGTTGGAGCTTATGTGCTACCCTGCCTTAGGTATCCATACCCATGTTTTATGTCAGCACCCAACACTATTTCTCCATTATTGGCTCATTAATAGAGCAAGCAGCATGTAGCTTGGGTTAAAAGGGAGAAAAAGATGGCCGGCAGAGCGCAAAGCTGCTGAATGTGCTGAATCTGACACCCCCCTCTTGCTAAAACACCGGGCCTGACATGACAGGACGTCGGCATTAGTCGCCATAAATCGCTTCCTGTACACTAATTCACGAGCTAACATTTTGTGTGGGGGAATTGATTAACCATGTCTGGATGTGTGGCCACATAATCAGCTTTTACCTCAGTAGTTGTTAATTTAACAGAATTGCCAAGGGAAACACAAACCATTTTAATGAGCGCTCAGAAATTAAATACCCTAAACAGCTTGCACTAGGTGCCACAACCAGAGCAAACCAATGAGGCTGATCTAAGCAATGGGCTGGGCCGAGCCCGGGACCTCGCAACATCTGGTGACCCTGTGTGATCATTACTTAGCCTGGCGCTCACACACACACACACACAGACACACACTTCCTGTTTCGACACAGCACTTTATACTTGTCATCACCGTCCAAATGGCGAGCTCGCATCAAAGACAGCATTAGAACATCGGGTTAAGGGACAGGGCTAGCGCTGTTTTCACACTTGCCAAGGCATGAGTGGAAATTCATCCTGTGATGACAATACCAATACAACATAAAGAAATGTTTTCAACTCATTAGGGTATAGGGTGGGTTGAATGGTGGGGGTTATTAGTGAAAATTTAGAACCTTAGACAATGCATACAAGTTTAAGAGTTAGTGACTCAAAAGATCTCTGATCTAAAGTCTATTGGTAAAAAAAGACAATTATTTTAGATTGTTGAATCAAGATAAATGTGAATTTCTATGGATGGGGTGTGGGTGATTCTCTTTGGGCAGTCAGGCCAATGTCCTGTTCTATTTCACTTAAATACATTTACAGACTGTGACAACCCACCTGTCAGTGTGCTATACTGACTTGCTGTGGTGGGATTTTCAAAGGAGATTGTGTATTCATTTGGCACTAATCTGCTGGCGCTTGCATTCCCTAACTCAGAATGACAGTGGAGACATCACGGCGCATCTCTCACTTTGTGCAGCACTGCAAACACACTCTCCTCCTGGATAAGACAACCACCCCGTCCAAGTTATTAGTTATCACAATAAGTGTTTCATTATACAGCCGCTGATGTTATAAAAACGGGCCAAAATGCACGCAGCTCCTTCCTTGGCTGCTCTAAAGTCACATAGTCATTTTGCAATTATAGTTCCTCTTGCTCATCCTTTTATTTATCTAAAGAGAAAGGAAGCTAAGCCATTAGGTCTGTGCAGTGCTGCCTGACTGCCTGAGGGCCAGCTGGAATGAGTTCTCTCTCTGAGCCGCTCATCTGGCCGCCATGGCTGCTTTCATAAACAGGAGGAACCACGTCCTACATAGTTTCACTGCTGTCTAACATGATCCAAACACATGTGCCACAGCAGACGGCATCCAAGTCAGGAGATAAGAGGAGAAACAGACAGGGAGAGGCAGACAGACAGACAGACACAGAAGACTGGAGGCAAAAACACAGCCCAAGATGCCTTTGGGCACAGTTGATCCCTTTCCTTCCTTTCCTTCAGCATCTCAGCAAACAGCAAAGTTACGGTTGCACAGCATGCGAGAGCTCAAATGAGTCCAGGTCAGCACAAAGCACAGCGTAACGCACACGCAACAGTTGGCCATCGACACGCAAACCCTTCAGTGTTCACGTCTAGTGAGAATAATCTCTCGCACGCCTCACTTTTATACCTCAGCAGGTTCAACACATGTGCACGTAAGCAGAGGGCATTATTCAAGAGCAGCGATTACAACATTAAGGCAGCAGGTGATCATTTCCACTGTGCATCAGAGCTCCAGTAATCATCCAGTGCATGTACAGCAAAGCCTGAAGCAGCTGATTACTGGCACCTTGCCAAATCTGAGACGAACCGCACATTAACTTTACCTTTTGTTTCTACTGCTGCACTCAGCTGCTTCTACACCATCAAATTCATTCATCAGTCCTCACACTGGAGACACATCCCAAAAGAAGCTTTGACACTGCCTCTCTTTTTGGTTTGTTTTTTTTATTTCATGTTAATAGCTAACCTATACAATAGTTATGTCTTGTATTATTTTATCACAAATATCCCACAGACTGCAATTCATCTGCTTCCAGTTAATGTGGGATGCTGCGAAGACGTTTTTTTTCCTCCTGCCGACTGCAGTTTCTCATCAGCAATGTATTTAGGTGATTTAAAAAAAAACAGACACAAAAAAACCAACCAAAAAAAAACACCGTTTTAATGTAACTGTAATTCTTCATTGTGGTAGAGTGGGGGGGAATGGAAAACACAATAAAGGAAACAGGCAAGGTGAAGTATGCGCTGCCATTCGCGGCTCTCTAGCCTTCAAAAACCGGCCAGCAGCATCGCATAAGGAGCATTAGATATTCAACGAGCGGCAGGGCTTAGAAATATGCCAGACCTAACGGAGAAAAACGCTATCAATACCTTTCTTCTCTTCTCCCCCTCACTGTCACCCGATCTTTTCATGTTCCTGGAGTTGTGTTTACACTGCCTCGCTTTCATTAGCAGCGACGTTGGTTGTTGTAGTGCACTAACAAACACATCTCAGCCTTTGTTCGCATGACAGAGGACAGACGCGAGTGCGGCCGCTGGTTTTACTTCACCTGGAGCTAAGTGGTGGATATTTTCAAAGTAAAGCGTGTTTTTGTGTGAAGACTCGCGGAGGAGACGCTGAAGGCGCAGCGCCGAGGACTACAAGTCCCAGAGGGCGTGCGAGCTCGCGGCGGAAGCAGCTTCAGCAGGCTCCAGTCGTTGCACTGCGCAGGTGCAGCGCAGGTACAGATCAACAAACTGCACATGAGCCGCTCAGCATAGTTTTAGATCAGTGAAACAAGTTTTCATCCCCTAAAATGGCTGTGGAATTAAAAAAAAAAAACAGAGCGAAAGGCAAAAGCAACCACTGCTACACACTGCGATTGTTATTATTTTTATTGGATTTTTATTTATAAT
>JAOXYL010000001.1:16446902-16467824 GCA_028564955.1 Terapon puta | reverse complement strand
AGACCAGAGCCGTTCCCTTTAGTTATTTTCAGATTATGATTGTTCCACTGATGACAAAAACTTTCATTTTTGAAACACACCATTCAAACCATAAATCCAATCCATCAGTACTCCATGTTACTTTGGGGAACCCATCAAATTATCATCCACACGTTCTCACTATCAGTCACTGACATGGAGAACATGTCAAAGAGTTGAAAGTTCTCAGAATCTTTTTGGCTCGATGTTCAGATCTGAGGCTCTGTGAACAATCACAACGTACTGGCTCTTTACATGGAGACAAGCCAATTACCTTCCTCTGCAATGCCTGTCATTTGTCCTACAGTGAATCAGCCTCTAAAGCAGGCACCTCTCCTCTCATGTCCGACCTGTGGGGTTCAGCATAAGGCAAGGTCATCCCTGTGCACACTCTGATGTGGTATCATACACAACTGAGGGGGGAGGGAAAAAAAATCACTTTGAACTCCTTCTATCATCAAATAGCCCTCTCTACTGGTCTGGCCAATGTGTTTGCGCTCATGATGGTGGTATGTTTTCTGTTATTGTGCATTGCATCAGATCCGGATGACCCTTTGACAAGGCTCCTTTTTGTGATATAATGAGCATCTAAAAAAGCTGGGGGAGAATAAAAGGCCGTGCCAGAATGTACTAAAGCACAGTAAAGGAAGACAGAGACCATTGTGTTGTGTCTGTATTAAAACCAGAGCCCACAGCCCCGCAATCATCTCTCCCTGATGCTTCAAACTATTGTATGGCCTGAAAAATCTGAAATACAAGAGACGGGCTCCTTTGTGAATAATGATATCTTACTGATGCAGGAGTTTCTGCTAGGCCACCTAGATTTTATTATTACGTTATCAAGTTAAGCTGTGGTTTCTGTATGAAAGAGAGGAAGCAAACTACTGGGACAACCGAAAACAATACAGTCGAGCTTTGTCCTGCACCACACGGGAACTCTGCTGAAGGTACCGTTAGAATTGTGAACAGCATTTTTTTTCACCACGACCTCAGCCAGGGACTATCCTCAGCATATTGTACTGCTTCCGTGAAGACACGCTCTTTTTTTATTTTTACTTATACCGAATGAGCATATGGAGCAAGTATGTGCCTTCTCTGCTCGCTAACCTTCAATGCTTCGCCCAAGGAAACTGTTATTTGTCAGTGCTATAAAGCAGATTGCTGCCCAGTGGTTTCAATTAACATCAAAGAGCTCTTCACAGGCAGTAATAGTTATATCAAAACCTGAAATGCATTATTTAGGTTATGTGCTGGAGTCCTACAAACGATTATGTCCTTGTTCAGAGGAGAGTTTTCTTTTCTTGCTGACTTTTTCCATTCCATACACTGCACCGCCGTCGCCTTGTCTCTTTGAAGCACCCCCACATCACTCATGTACAGTCTTTTTGTAGCACCGGGGTACCTGTGTGGCTCACACCCGGTGGCCTATTAGTTACAGGGCATAAAAAGTGGCACTACGATAGCGATGGAGAAGATTAAAAGTCTTGTGTAGAAAAGCAGATTTTGGCAGGTTTTGGAATTTCTCCCAGTTCCTGGTAGATGTATTATATTAAATAATGTACAAAATATAAAAGGTGCAAAGTTGAGAATAGACTTTCTCAGTGTTCGAGGAGAGTTACCCCTGTGAATCACGGTTTAACAGCAGTCTTTCATCTAACTGTGACACCACATGGAAATTCTATCACCATGGCCTTTCGAAAGCATCAGTCTTTTCTTTGTTTGTTTGGCCATAGTTACCGTTTACTCTCAATACCCGCAGAGGCCAAAAATAAAAACAATAGGCTGCTTCACACACAGGTGAGTTTGAGCATTTGTTGTGTTAAGGGCCTAAATGTACACTACTTCTGCTTTTTTCCCAGATTGTTTTATTGCAAATGCAAGGGCTTTCATCAGTGCGATAGAGAATCAGTTATCATTGTGCTCCTTTATTCTGTGATGGATGGTGATTTAACAGACATTCATTTAAATGAAAATCTGAAAAGAAGTAGGACAGTCAGACATTTAAAATAGGTAAAATGGTTGAACATTGCCAATTTGGTTAAGCACTTGTGTAAATGCCTAAATGCTGATGAATAAGTCTATTTACAGGTGTTAAATTCAGATTTAGTATGTGTGTGCTATATATTATGACTAACACCTACAATTAATAAATAAACATGTTGACTTTTTTTACTGTACCGCAATTTTTGTGCAGATTTGTGCTTATTTGTGTGTATTGTTTTGTGGATTTTATCTATGTTATTTTGTGCATAGACCAGTTAAAAAAGGCTGCCCAGCTTTTACATTTCTTCAGTTTCATACTTTTGGCCGAGTTTGACTAATCACAATTGTTAACAGAGAGGTCCAGACTGGATCAGTACAAATGATCTGAAACTTCAGTTTTCAATCCTACAGGGGCTGAAGTGCAAGACCTGAGTAGCACTTGCTGTCTAGCTAGTATAACTACCTTTCTTTAATTCACATTGAAAAAGATTCTTAAAGCTTCTTAAAGCCACAAAGAAAGCTCTGCAGGGACAGAAGCTATTTGTTGCCTCTAGGCCTTAGCCAGAATATCGTTAAAAACCTTGCAACCCCATGGCCGAGGCTTAAAGTGCACAGAGGGCTCTTTAAAACGGTTCAAAAAGTACATGCACCATTCAATGCATGTTGATTAAGCCTCAATAAATGATCGTATAGCACCACAGGAAAGGGGTCTTTGGTTAGCGAACAGAGAGAGCGTGCAGCCTGAGTCTAAGATGTGGTACACCTCCTTGCCTGGGATCACTTCCAGACACCGAAATGAGGAAGCTCTTTGCTATTGCTGTGATTTGAATACCATGATCACTGAGCACTTTTATAAGAAACCCATTAAAAGTGAGGTTTTGACATACAAAAGAGCCCCTTTTTAAATCTCACGCACAATGTCAGGCTGAAAGACATTATAAAACTCTATACAGAATCATACATCCTCTGTGTGTGTCCTTGCCTCGCGCACCATCTTTTGTGGAGGCTGAGGCTGACCCGTTTCCTGGAGAAGCCTGTGCCCTATCGCTCAGCGCCACGCTGCAGATTAATCGCACATTTGTTCAGCATGATACAATCGACCGGGACCGGACTTAGCTTCTGAAAAAGACGTCTGCCTGAAATATGCTGATTTGTCAAAACACTCTGTGATCTAAGAAAATAAGTCGCTCTGAATAGGACCAGCTGAGGTGGACACAATGGCCCAGTGTGACCCCTGGCTCCACCTGCTCTTGACAGTGTTTATAAAGTGCCAACTATTCTCATTAGCACCCCTATTACCCAGGAGTTATTGCAGCGCTGCAGATCAAACGCAGCCGGCGAGTGAACAATGGCTGAAATGGCATTAATATGATATGTAAGAGTTCAACAAATATCGAGAGGGATCGCTTTGATGGGGACTGTTTTACATTAGAGGCTTTTTATTGGGGCTTTTCTGGTCTTTAATGTGCATGTTTTCCCCTTGAGTCAATGTTACTAGGTTTAGGTCTTGTTGTGTGACCAGCCGCTGAATTCAGTAGAAGACGCACATAAGGCACACATACGACAACGATCGTTAGTACACACTCAGGACATACATCGGTAGTACTTTAAGGAAACAACAGTTGGGGTCTTTTGATGTACAAAATCCCTTCTGGGTTAGACCTATACTGTTGTGTGCTTTTTTTTCCACAGGTGCATTAGTGCTGTATGCACATTCGCCGAATTATCCTGCCCATTTGTTACTAATAAATGTTTAAAGTGTGCGCTGATGAATGGGAAACTGATTCAAGTTTGGCAAGTGTTCAAGAATTCATCTGACAGCCCGAACTGTGCCCAAACCCACCAGTCTGACCACTGACATGAAATGTGTTTATTTATCCACGCACATTTCTCCTCATTTCCAAATTAGTTGACATTATGGAGCGTGCTGATGGTGACAGGTACATTTAACACTGGCTGAAGAGTTTAACCCCCCCCTCCCTTCCAACTCCATATACAGAGCCTCTTACATTCTCTCGGAGGCCGCCTTCACTTTTCATTACGGTACATTCAACTAAATGGCAGATTGGTTTATAGTTGAACATATAGGCACGCCCTCAAAAGGTCAAACTGAGATGTGTGAAACTAAAAATCTTTTTCGGTCTGCTTCTCACTTGCTCTCAGTGTTGCTCTTCTTTCCTTTGCTCTTTCTTGAAGGGATATAGGTGAGGCTGAGTGAGTGAGACATGAGTGCAAAAAAGAAAAAAAAGAACAAAAAATAGCCATTTTGTAAGCCATTTTTCCATTCACTCAGCTTTCCCGGCTGAGATGTTCCATGCCGCCACACGTAGGTTTGTGTGACTGGGGGAAGACTCCGATTATATGTAATGTAGCTATAATTCTCTGAGCAGTATTGAAAATCTTTTGGACCCAGTGCCACATGTGTTTGCATGTCTGTTTGGTTTGGCCAAAAACTGACAGCAGCTTCTGGTTATCCAGAGCCCATTAGATGCTTTGATCCCAAATGGGCCTTGTTTCCATTTGCTGAAAATAGTGTTCTGTATTTGTGCTGCGGTACATTGATCGGACCTCTGTGATTTGTTCCTACGTGTTAAATATGATGTCTTGCAAGATCTTTTTAAGGCGCACAGGACTACATCACTTCATCATCCTTCTCCATGTTCTCATTCTCATTATTGCTGTCGTCGATAACTGATCCCGCTGCTGAAATATAATGTAGAATTATTAGCTGTTTTGGGAACATTGGTCTCTCAGGGAGTTCTGAGGATAGGATAATTTGTAATGTCTGTCAATTGAGCATCTCTCTGAGGCAGACTCACAACGCTCTTTGTAATTACTTAATGTTTTGGTGATGTCACAGTGTCAGGCTAACATCCTGACCTCTGGAAAGCTGTGCACCATACATCACAGAAGTACCACACACCTAGAAGTAATACTTTCCATGCATGTCTGACACAAAAGCAGCCTCAAGGCGAAGTTTGAACAATTCGGCAAATTATGTTGTTTTGTGGTGCACGGTTCAGGCAGATTAATGAAGAATGTGGACTGCCTCGCTATAGGCTGAGGACAAGCAACTGACTAACTGTCTAAAAAAAAAAGGAGGGAAAAAAAAAACTCCACCACATCTTTTTTACACATGTAGATCATAGATGTCACGGAGCCAAGTCCCCATTTCAACACTGTGTCAAAGGCGGCTCTGGACCGCATCCCGAGCTCTTTGCTTGTTTGTCTTTTGTAAAAAAGGACAACTACCCCGGCAGTGCCAAAGCACCCCAGGCTCTTTGATATGTGAAAGCCTAACAGTGGGACTGCTCCCTGCTCAGCTGGTACGCAGATGTGTGTGCGTGTGCGAGTGTGTAGGGGGAGCCCGCTGTCTGAACCGAACACAGATTAGTGACTCCTTTTTTTTATTCCTAATAAATAAACCCCAGTGCATGCTGGGGTATGTGTGAGGGGAAAATAACATGCCACTAGCCAATCAGAAGCAGGTGGTAGGGCTTGGTGGCTGCAGACCCTGCAGCTCTTATCATAAAACAACTGCACTTTTAACTTTAATTGTAGTTGTGGATAGATTTTGGGGTTTTGGGTTAGAAGTGTTTTACTACTTCGGACTGGAATCAAAGCAGGAGAAATGTAATTATGTTAAAAGCAGGCAACAATTTTGTTGTAATGGATGGTGGCCAGGTTTTGGGCTGAACTCGCTGATAAGGGTACTGCCACACACACAAAAAAATGAAGTACATTTTGAAGTACCGCATCAGTAAAACTAAAAAAAGAAATACATTTATATTTGTATGCTACTAGATTTTAGAGGAAATTATTCCATTCCTTCAACTCCACTGCATTTTTATGGCATCCATATTTACATTGCAGATTATCAGATTATAAAATATGTGTTTATATTTCTAATGATAACGGTATATAATGTTCTCCATGTTTGTACTAGTAAAAGCTGTCACAAATCTCATTTAAGCATCATTAATAATCAATCAGTAATATGATAGCATAATGATTTTGTCAGTGTAATTACAGAAATCATTTTGCTTCTTAGTGAGTCCTTTTACTGTTTATTCTTAAAATAAATTTATCTCATAAAACCTTTCTTCTGTTTAAATGAGGATTTACACTGTGGTACTGATATGTCTAGATAGGAAAAGGATCTTAGTGCTTCTTCATTGCTCTTTCATGTTTTAAGGCAAAAAAAGTCTATATAAAGTCTATTTTCAAATGGAATGCTGAAATTGAGCCGTTGAGGAAACTGAAACAGTCTTATTAGATTGAACCCCTATTATTATTATTATTAAAGAAAAAAATTATTAATCTTTAATGCACCTAAGGATAGACAAGATTTCTCACTGCATACAAACATCACATTCAATTAATATTTATATTTTGTGATTTATGGCACAAAAATATTTCCAGATATGGGAAGTGTACTTATTGTTCTTAAGTTTAATTTGCTCTAAGTAAATGGCAATAAGAATACAATTAAAAGTGCAACAACTATTTGTGTGTGCTTCCGTGTGTGTTGGTAGCGTTTTCAGTTTTCTGTATTCAAGCTGTCAGTCATCGGTTAGAGAACAAAATAATATCTGCACGTTAAGTGACACTCCTGTTCATTTGAAGAACTGTACATTTGATTTCTTTTACACTCCTCCAACTTTAAGATGTTGGCTGTTAATCCATAAGCTGTCTGCATAGTGAACTGTTGAAATAGGCCATAGGTAGATCTCTGTGTGATGTTCTTGGCTGCGGTTCGGGGCTGATGGCCTCCAGTGAGTTTTTCTCTGAACATAGTGGGGGAGATTATGATGAAAGGAGCAGAGAATGAGATGACACACCCTGTCTCCATAATTCGCTGCTTCATCATGAACAGAGGCATTAAGCGCCCCCCTTTTTTTCTCTCCGGAGAATCGTACATGTCACACCGCACAGTGCCTCTATATGAGTCAGTCACCTCAGGTGTTTCGCACGCACATCAACGGAGGCATGGCATGTCGTCAGATTACTTCATCCACAGCATCTGAGATCACAGGGAAAAAAAATATGATTGATAATGCCAAGCAACGATGCTTCACTGCATCGCGGAGTTCCCCTCACCACTAAAAAAGTGGGAAGGTTACTGCGCCTTGAGGATCTTCCAACCGACAATTTCATTTTTAAGATTTCAATGGAGAGTTTTAGCGCTTCTTTGTCTCAGTGGTGAGAGGGGAGCTTTCCCAGTCTGCCAGGAATAAAACACTGAGGAAAGACTGATGCTGCATTTAGTCTCTGCTTTGTCTTTGTCACTGCTACATGTTCACATCGGTTAATTTACTCTGACATAATGTCTAAGAGCCACACTGAAGGTACAGTCTGGCTTCAAGTGCTCACATTCACATGCAAATGCAATGTTTTTAGACTTGTTGCAAGTTTATTTTAGTATTTTTGTTAGATAAACTGTCATCCATGTAAATCATTTGATAATATCAGGCTTTCCCTACTGATGACATACTGCTAAATAGGAACTATGCTGGACTATATGCCGATAAATAAATAAATTCTTCGTTTTTACATATTTGTATACATTTCGTAAACATTCATTTCCTTTGCATTCAAAATGCTTTGTGATAAAAAAAAAAGTTGACCCTCTTTTGACCCTTCTCACATCTGACCCCAGTTTCACACACTGTAAATCAATAGACAATTTTAAAAAAAAAGAAGAAGAAGAAAAAAAAAGGGCAGCAATAAGAAACGCAGCAGTCCAAATTCTGAACCACAAAAACATCAGACTGCCATTTTGGGGCCTTTCCCATAACCCTTCGCTCTTGGTAATTAGTCAGCAATTGGAGATAAAGCGTGTGATTGGGAGTGAAAACAACGTGGGGATCGCAGACTGTGGTTTGGAATGGCAAATTCCTCCGGGAGACACAAGTCTGTCACAGAAGGAAACGCTTGATTTAAAGGCGTTGATTCAGTAAATTACGTGCTCAGAGAGGCAGCACAGGAGTTTTTAATTGCAAACATTAAATTACAGACTGAGAAATTGTGGCGTGTACTGTACAGTATGTATTTAGACAGACTTGCAGCTGTGGCTTTGGTCCTGATAAGTGTCGGCGTCATTTACTCATCCACCCGCTGTCGATGGCATACGTGTTATCCAAGTGTGTATGGGTAAACAGAGACAATCTCTGGGTCCATTTTCTATTGACAACACATTAAACAATGCCAGCTTTTAAGTTCATCTTTTGCACATATAATTCTGTAAATTAAACAGATCTTAAACTTATAACATCTTAAGACAAAAAAAAAGACTCCTGATTGTTCAATTTATTGTTCAATTGTACAATATCTTTGTATCTGTGTGTTATACCTGCTGTACTGTGGTGTACTTGTTTTACAGGATCCTCTTTTAAAGAGGGTTTTATTTCCTCAGCAACAACAAAGACCTGTTGTATGTTTTGGCGGCCGCCATATTGTTAAATTATCACACAAAACCATTTAGGTTATATCGAATCTGGCACCTATTAGTCAGTGGTAACTCATTTGTTTTGTACAGTTAGTATGTGGCACACAACTGATTCACTTGTCCTTTCACCGCGCTGGATTTCTCTCACATATGTACAAGTTGTGATATCCGCTCCACCAAAATGTGTACATAGTGATTTTTGGTTTTCACTGTGGTCGCACTAATCTCCTGGTGGCACCAAACAGATTTGTGTCTCTATATTGGGCTCTGCAATGGTTACCACTCAGCTATGTTGATCACTTTGTGGAAGGATGTGTGTGTGTTTGTGTGTAAAACTTGCCTCTGTGTGTGAGTGTTTGAAGGGTCCACAAATTGGGGCCTACGTTGCTGCTGTGTGTGCGCGCGTGCAGCGGTGTTGCACACGGGTGCAAATGACTCGGGCCTCACTGTATGCGTCTCAACGTGCGTGTGTGACAAGTGTTGTGTTGTCGGGGGCGGGTGGGTTGGCGGGGGTGGCGGGGAGGACTGCGTAATGTCAACAAACAGCAACGACAACAACAACAGTTACGCTGGCTGCCACTGAGCCTCAGCTATGTTGTAATTAGAAGTGGATGAAAATGTGGGACAACAGTGCCTTTAACCATAACCAAACATTTCTCTCAGGCGGAGGATTACAGGCAGAAAGTGAATGCGGTCTGCTCTCCCCTTTGCGTGCCACATGTCGCCGCTCCTCTGGCCGCTGATCCCGGTCCTCTCCCCTGCCACTGGCCATTTGGGTCTGCACCCCAGATGTGTGATACGGTCACCTTCAATCGCTCAAGTGGCTCACCCCTTGTGCGTACATGCATGCAAGTGTGTCGGCTGTGTGGTCCCATGATCCTCCAGTCTGTGCTGCCTCCCACTGGCTGGGCACGATACTGACACTTGTGTCAAACTGCATTCCGTCTTGGGAGACAAATAAACTTAAGTAATAAGCGCAAGTAATTCATTTTGCATTTGTGTTAACCTGCTCGAAGTTAACTGCATCAACACGATTCAGAAGTCACTGAACTGCGATAAATCACTCTGGCGTACCCCACATAGTATGCCTCAACCAGTTGGAACACGGAGAAGTTAAATAAATGCTAACAAGGAGGTGCAAATCCAATGTTGAATCACATCTGTGTTTTCCACTGTCAAAAAATGAATGATTTTTTTTTTTTTTTGCTGCAGCTCGGTTTAAAACAAGACCACCACATGCGTGAATGAGTTTCAGGCTCTAAGCTCTACCACTACGTCCTGGCATGGAGAGCACATCTGAGAAAACTTGTAAACAGTCAACCATAATCATATGTACCCTGAACGGAGACATGATTAATCTAATCCCTGCCTGTCTGAAAATGCCAGGAAATGTCTCTCTTCTGGAAAGCAATCAAGATGGGCTTGCCCTGTGGATATACATCGCAACGGATGTGAAAAGATAGACGCAAAAGAGTTTTATCCAATTTGCTAAGATGATCAAGTTACAGGAGAGGCATTGCATTTGTTAGACCCAGTGAAATGTGCAGCCCTGGTGTTATTGAGAACTGTTAACTGTGGCCCTGTCTCTGTTTCCTTGCACATCTCAGGTTGACCTCTGTGCATCCTCTTAAAGACAGATATTGAATTTAAGAGTCTAATTGGCTGCAATAAAACAGCACAAAGCCTGCCTTGTTTTCCAAACACTAAATCCAAATAAGGGAGTCTGCTGCCAGCATCCCCAGCCCTGCATGGGACCGGGTCTCAGCAGGAAAGCAAGTTCAGCTTTGGGCCTGACCTTCCACATTCCTGTTCCCCATGTTCGTCCTCCTCAGTCTCCTATGGGGGGTTCAGTCAGGTGGGACTGAGTCCCTCACCCCTGCAGCAGCAGAGGGAGAAGGGGTTTGAATGCGGACAGAATGGTTTGCTCAGCAGCCTGTTGCTTCGGTTTGTTTGGAGCTGCGGTCCTTGCTGGAATATGTAACCACATTCCTTTCCCTGTCCCACAATCGGAGTTTGCTGCCAGCTTCCCTGGCAATGAGGCCCTGAATTAGGGCCAGTCCTCCTGCTCATCCCACAAAGCCTTTCATGTTCCCAAACCGCAGCCTGAGCGAGGCGCCTCGGTTTCAACAGCAGCAGACCAGCATATGTTTGCCTAATTCCTGAGACATGATGACAGTGGTCTCCCAGCCACGAAAAGACAGCTTCAGTTTTTTTTTCTTCATCCTGCACTTTAATTATTATTTTCTGTTGTTGATGACTTCCAATAGTTACACACCACATGTTTTCTCATTACACATGTTTTTATTCTTTTTTTTTTTTTTTTGAGCAACCCCCAAACCCACACCCCTAAACTCCCCGCCTTCCTCCTCCACCTCGGTCACCCTTCTCTTCCCACAATGCTTTGCTTGCGCATGACCCTGCAACTGGAAAAAACCAAAGAGCAGCGGGGGAGGTTTTTCATTGCTCAGAAGGAGATGGAATTATGGGTGGTTATTGCCCACAACTGCTAGGTGTAAGACAGGATCACAGAGCTGAGAGGTGGACACAGTCTTCCTGCCACAGGTCACAGCAGATTACCCAGACCCAGGCTGATCTCGTAAAGACAGGGCGTCGGAGAGCAACACCCAGTGCTGCGCCCAGCGATGCCCTCTTGAACTTCTATTCACACTTACTGGCGCCTCATATACCATCAGAGTCTTTTGGGAGTTTTTTTCACTGTCTGGGGAGTTTCGCTGATTTAATATTTCTGTGAAATGTAGAGCACTTTAATCACAGAATGCAATTAGGAATATGAATTTGGTGTTTTCACCACAGTGGCTCAAAGCAGCAGCCAGCTGGACCAGGTAGGTGTTCGCTGAATGGCCACAGTGATGGATGAATTGGCTGTCGCTGGAATCAAACCTGCAACCTCACAGTCAGAACTCTGCGCCCAGCCTCATGGCGAGATTGTCGTAAAAAACAAGAACAACACCCAGTGTGTTGCCACGATCCCTTCTTGACCTTTTCTTCACACTTACTGGCGCCTGCAGAAGCGCCCGGTTTTGTCTTTGCTGTCAGAGGAGGCTTTATTGATGGCGTGATGATCAAAAATGAAAAGAAAAAAAAGAAACATTGCTGTTAATGCCCACACTATCTACAGCATAATCTCCAACGTCTGTCTTATTAAACACAGACCTGTAGAGGTGAAACACAGAGACACAAATCAGTTACAGAGCCAGAGAGGAGCTCCATACAGCCAAGAGAAATAAGCACCAGAATCGCACAGAAAATAATCAGAATTTAGTGGCGTATAATGGTTTGCTTTGAAGGGGAAGGTATTCATATTTTCTGCTCTTTATTGTACTTATCAGTAGCCCTGCTCTCTCTCCCCTCAGGCCAGTCTTTTGGGAGCTAAGACTCCTTGGCTCACATCAACTGCCTGTGGCTGTCATTGCATGTGTTTAGTTTCACCGCTAGTTTCCTATGGCTTACTGTGGCCCTGCTATCCTCTCAGATGGCGTGTGACACACACTTATCCTGGGCAAATCTGACCATCCCCTCCTGCCAAGTCAAACAACTCTCTGTATATTGCTGACGTCGAACCCAATATCTTTGGACTTTTAAAGACGTGCATTTTTTTTCTCCTGCTTTCTCTTTACAAATCTGACCATAGTTTCAAATACTCAATCATTAAATTCTCAGCACTGCTTGCTGAAACATTCAGAGTTTATTTTATTCCTGCATGTACAGACAGCCGCAAATACATTTTTAGCAGCCGCGGCAAGAACCGTGTGTATTTTAACGCGCTGGCCATATGTGGCACCCTGACCTCTTTCATAAACAGAACAGTCTGCAATGCACCATGGGTCTGTTTCACCCGTCTGGGGGAGGAAGCGGAGGGGGTGTTAGTGGGGCACTTTGGGAGGGGTTCTGTTGGGGTAGTTTGAATGGAAGTCATGTTGGAGCCGTTCCCCTTTGAGGGATGATGGGCAGCACTTGAAACTCCGCATTTTAACTGAGGTCCAGCTCATTCTTGTATTAGTTAAGCCAAAGACGTCATCCGTCTGTTCACCAGAAGGTTGACAGAATTAACTTGAGAAGGATTCCCTGTCCTTAAACTGTCAGGCAACATCCAGTCCTTGAGGCAAGTCCAAATATATTGGACTATTTCAGATCCAATCCTGCATCCTTTGTGCTTTGTAGTACAGTCTTGGATGCAGAACAGTGGCTAGGTAGAACAATTAGCTTTGCATGAAGAAACAGCTCTTTCTCTCCAAAACAGATGATCAGTCTCTGTGTTATGGGGTCTTTGATTGATGTGGGTGGCCAGAGTTGAATGCTAGTTACTCTAGCAGGCCCTCGGGCCTTGGAGCCCTATCATTGCAAAGGCCCCCCTGTGGCGCTCTACCTGCAGGTATCAGGTGTTGTGAGAGTATTCGCAGGGGGTGGGGCGGGGCAGGGTGGGGTGTAATTACACATGCATGTGAGGGAAAGGCCTCTGAGGGTAATGAGGTTTGGAGGACGCTGCCATCTCAGCGGGTGGTCCCTCCCTCCACTCTGACACCGATCCCCCTGCCCCTCTGTCTCCGGCTGCTCACGCGAGTCGCCCCCGTACCCCCTACCCCACCCCCCGTTGGTCCCCCTATCTCCCCATGCTTGGACAATCGGATGGGCTTCAGTGGGGGCCTGGAAGTTGTGCCCACCCCAGTCGCTCCAGCCAAGCAGGCTCCCAGAGCTGCTTCCAGGCATTTCATCACATTACATCAGATCAAAAGCAATAAGCTAATTACAAACGACTGTGGGCATGCAAGCAGTAAATACAGAATCAACATAATTGATTTAATCCTCTCAATGCTAAGTGAAAAACTTATCAATGCCGGGGCCAAAATTACAGCCCTGTTTTCCAGGGCAACGGCGACAATTGGATGAATTAAAAGATCACATGAAGTTCATTCAACCAAAGTAAACTCTTGTGACGCCAGCACAATTCATACAGAAACACTTGGCTAAATGGAGAGGGAGAGACATGTAATTTTAGGCCTCGGCGTTGCGCCTAGGACACATTTAGACTTACTTGTTTTGTTTGTTCATCTGTTTTCTTTTTGCCGTGAAGAGGGTTTTGTGTGCACGAGTTCCCTCCATCATTCATTGCAGCTGCAGTGAGGAGGGGAAAGGGGATGTTTTATGCATGCCTCAATATGCATCTTAAAAGCAAAAGCATTAAGAATGATAGTGAAAATGCAAAGGGTTTTCATCAACGTTTACTTATTCATGACGCTCTGAGAAAAGCAACGTATTTTAGAGCAAATCCATGTTATCATTGGAGAAGCTCCCCCACAGAAGTCATTTTCCACCTGAGGACATGCGCTTTAATGACAGTTTGAGGTGGTGCCGCTGGAACAGAGATACAGACTCCGTGTTCACAACACATGCAATATCAAAGCAGAGGGGAGGAGGGGAGTGTTCCATATAAAACTTGTGCTGTACGATAAGGTTATGATTCCTCTCTATCTTATCCTATTTTTAATCACCATTCTAGGATGAACATACAAAATTGAATTTTTGCAGGGAATATTTTCCACCTCACTAGCCATGTCTTGGTTTTCCACTTCTTCCCTCTATTTATCCTGCAGGACTGCCTTAGTATTGTCTGCTCCTTAAACAGGCATTCTTCACCTATTATTCAATTCATTTCAATTCAAACTCTATTCCAGACTCAAGATAAAAGACTTCTCCCTCATACTCTTAAGTTTATCTGTTTAGTTAGTTTGAAATGATACATTTGCTTGTTTTCTATTTTTGGGTGCAAACATATATTGTAAATACAGTGCTCTAATGTGTCTTCCTGTTGATTATTACACTACTTTGCACACTTTCACACATGCACATCATAGTAGCATACACACCAGTAGCGTACATGCCGTATGGTGCTGAACATGTGACTGTGTGTGTGTGAGTGAGAAAGAGAGATAGAAAGAGAGAAAGAGCAATAATGTGTGTCAAATTGGCTTGCCCCCTTCCTTGTCTTTTGGCTCTTGCTCTGCGGTGGCAGCCCTCTCTCTGACCTCTCATATGTCACACAGCGCTCTTATCCAGCATTGTTTTCCAGGAAGATGTCAGCCGTGGCCTGATCATGAACTATGAGCCCCCAACCTCACATATGTACTGGGAGTTTGTAGTACAAGTAAGCCATCTAATGGACAACAATGGAAACAATTTTGGTGTCAACCTTGTTTTAATGTCTATCTATCTATCTATCTATCTATCTATCTATCTATCTATCTATCTATCTATCTATCTATCTATCTATCTATCTATCTACATAATGTATTATGTGTGTAGATACACACACACACACACACACACATATGTGTGTATATATAAATATATATATGTGTATATATGTGTGTATATATATATATATATATATATATATATATACATATATATATATATATACATAGATGTGTGTGTGTGTGTCCATCCAACTATCTATGTAGGGTTTATAGGGTTTATAAAGATTAGTGCTCTGGAGTGGAGTAATTGCAGTGGATCAATGTCCAAACAGCAACCAGTGTCCTCTGTACTGCTGTCTGGGGCTCGTTATTTTCTTATTTATCCTGCATAAATAACCTCAAATTATCCATAAAAACATAATGTCTTAGAATTCTTCCCACTTCATCTGGCTCTGATTAATGTTTTTACAGCATGGAATTAAATGTGCTGGAGACACGACCCGTGCATGTATGGGCCCCAGAGGAGGGGAGAGCTGTGACTCCTTAAGAGGGGGGAAAAAAATTCTCTTTGTTTTCTGTAAAGGGACACATCGTTCTTAACTGCTTCCATGTGGCCTCCGTCAGTGTGGATCTGAGGAGCGAGGTGGCAACAGATAATAACGCAAATAAAACGCAACGCAGTTAAAGAGAATATACCAGCTGTGCTGTTTGAAAACACTCGTCGTCACTCAGCCGGTTGTGTAGGCGTGCGATTGCTGGAATGGGACGGAGCGGGGTGATAAACTTACAGTCTCACTTATGGAAATGTTTGCATGGGCTCTTGACGGATGAGCGGCACTTGTGTTTGCTGCCGTCTAAAAAGAGTTCCATATCTGTGTCTTCCAAGACCACAGTAGCAGGTGTCTAATGTGACCATTTTGGTTATTCAACACATGAGTCCATTATGACCGCTGAGCCGTGAGAAGAATGGGGGGAAGGAGGGCTGCTCCTTTAAATGGAATCTTTAATTTCACAGGCCTCTTGATATCCCACCGCAGTTGCAATTGTGTAACAGAAAAGAGGAATCAAGGCTTTTGAAAGCACATTAAGCAGAAAGCAATTAACCAACACACAGTAGTTAATTTTTGTATTAATACTTCAACAGCTGCTGCAGATTGCTTCCTCATTTTTATCTCCGCTCCAGCTGTTCTCCCACCGACAAGAACATTAAAGAGGATTTGTCCGTAATAAAGTGGCTCCATATATAGATACCTCGCTGAGAACCGGAACCCGTGGGGAACGTGGATTTACATATAGAAAAAGTTGGGGAAACGGACATCTTTTCAATACCCCCTCTGGTCCTCCTTTCAGCAAGCACCTCCAATGGGAGCTGTTTCAAAGCCCCTTTTCTTGTCTACCGAATGTTGGCGTCAGTGTACATTTCAAAGTCCTTTTTTGACATCCGCTACAGATGTGCTGCTCGGAGGAGCATTTGTTGTATTGTGAATTGGGTAGTAAAGGCAAGGCCCAGGAACATTTGATTAATGCTCATACATATGGTGCGCCAGGCTGAACTGCCTGTGTGCGAGTATCTCCGCTCAATTCTAAAAAGCCAGAAGGCAGGGGGATAAAAATAAAATATAAAAAAAATTAAATTACTTTTTTTTTTCTTTTTTTTTTTTATACTTTTCTCTGGGCAACAGCTTTCCATATTTGAAGGATAATGTGGCTTCCATTTCTGTCTCCTAAAACCAAATGTATTATGTTTTTGGATCAGCCGGGGCGAGGAGGGCCCGGCCATGGGGTCTTAGCCGACTGTCAAAACAAACATACCAGGAACAAGTTGAGACAGGCTGCCACTGGTGCCACATCCATCCTGTCTTAAACCAGCGTAAACCACAAGACATGTACTTATGCACCCAGGCAGTTGCCACACCATGCCACATGCCTGCTTGATTAAGTGAGTGCTGGGCACGGCTGAGTGACAAGCCTCGGGCTGGGGAAGAACTCCTCTCCTCTGCTCTCCTCTGCTCTGCTCTGCTCTCCATGTCCCATTCATTCAGCTCCCTCAGATGTCAGGTCCTCGTAATAAAGAGGTAAACCGGCGCAGATTGTCAAGTGGTCTGATTTTCTGGAGAGACGACGGGGGTCAGCGAGAGGCTCACTCGGCGGGGGAAAATTTTCCTTTGCAGCAGCTGCGTATTTGTCATGACACGAACAGGACTGGTATAATAGAGAGATTTGGAGGATTTATGTGGTGCTCTGTAATTGAACATAATTGAGAAAGTGCTTGACACTCGATATGAATTTATAGTGCCACTTACCCAAAGAAATGTTTTTCTGTTGGCTGGTTTTCTAAATGCTAGTCTCAAGTGAGATGATTTGGGTTATTTGTGTATGAAGATTCACAACACTAATTATAACAATATTGCATGGACAACTGTGTCTTTAAAACCGATGGATCATTTAATCCCCTCACAGAAAACGATTAACAAAGGGGGAAACTAATGGGTTTTTTTTTTGTTTTTGTTTTTAATCTCTACACACGCCATATTTGCTTTGTTGCTTAGATACGTGGTGTTAATAAGAACGATGCACGGGGAGGAAAAGTGCACTGTTGCCACTTTTTGCAGCACAGAATTAGTGGCAAACATTATGAGAGTGCAAGCCATTAAAGTAAGAAATAAGTCTTAATTTATAGCTCTGGTCTGTTTGTCATTTGGCTTGGCTACTGCTTTGTTGCATAAGCATGTGCGGAATAATTACGGACATAGTGAGATGGGATTTATAATGGGGGCTGAGGATGATGAGGACTGCACGGGAGGAGGAGGAGCTGGGGACCGCGGCCTTCTACAGCAGCGCCTCCAGATGTGCGACGGGGTCCACAGCCCTGTGTGGTTCCACTTTAAACGCAGTGGGAGAGGAACACAGCCTGTGAAGTTGATGTGCCAAGTCCAGCGTGTGCTCGCATCTGTGTATGTGTGTGTTGGTACCACTGTGGATATTTCAACTTGCATGTCATAAGTGTGTTTTTCAGGGAACGTTTCTGGCTGGACTTTTCTTCTTGCGGCTGATAGTTTTACAGCAACAGCCAGAGAAAGATGGGCTGTCTGTAGAGCATATGCTCGGGACGCAAAAATTTATGAGTGACAGGTTACCTGATTTCACCCTGCTAGGCCTGACACACAATTAAAACACATTCTTTCACTCACTCTCACACACACACATAGAGGCACCTCGCACTCACTTCCCCACACTGCCCCACCTCTCACCTAGATGTTTAAATGTCATTGCTAAGTGCCTCTTGTCTCAGATCATCGGCTCAGCTGGTTGCTCTGGTAATGTACTTCCACATCCTTCATGTTGCAGCTGAGCGCCGGGGCCCGGGCTCCGAGTGGCGCTGCATGTGCTATCCCGATCCAGGGGCCTCGACGGGGCTCTGGGGATCCAGGTGTTACTTCCTCCAGCTCTTTCCCTTCTTCTCCAGGACAATGGAGGCTGACAACACTGGCCCACGGCATGGAAGGAATTAAGGGCTCAAAGCTACAGGCTCCAAGTCAACTTACTTGCCCAGCTGCTCGACACGAGAGCGTGGCAAGAATCAGGAAGACATATCAAAAGCATAGCAGCGCTTTTATGAGACTATTTCCTTTGTCAGAAAGGAGCCACATAGTCAGTTTCCCCTGAAATAACCATGTGGAGACATGAAATAGCTGTTTGAGTCACCGGGTTGCTGCCCTCTGCGATGAACTCGAACCTGTTGACCTGACAAAATTGCATTATGGCTAAAGAGGGCACTCTTTCAATTGTGTCACCTTTTACCTCTTTTAGTTTTGGTGCTTTTCAGTCTTTAATAAATCATTTTATTGCTTTCCTTGTACCAGCTGGTGTTCTTTCATGTCAGCCCTGTTGTTGGTAATAATAGAAATTCACATAGCGTGTTGTGTGCTTCTGGGAAATGTCTTTAACACGGGTTACAGGGCCTGCCACCATCAAGCAAGTTGGCCATTGATGGTACCGTAGCTGTATATTTCTGTCTGCTGGCTCTCACAAGCACGTCGGATAAATCCAATGTCAGTGTGCGTAATGTCGCCACTGTTTCAGCCACCCACACAGCTGTGGACAGCTGTTAGGGCACGGTGGCCTTCTGCATCTAACTATAGGCCACGCACCAACTTTCCATAACTCCCAAGTGTTGTATCAAGGCTTTATAGCCCTATATTCACGTATATGTGAGCACGAGCTTTACATGCCAAAACAATCTGCCCCCTTTATACTCTGTCAGCAGCTCAGACTGTACTTTTCCTCGGCTGCTTTTATTCACCAAGCATGTCTCCTGACTTTCCCGTGATCACCTGTGATACAGTAATCGAGCGCAGAGCCTTTGATGGCCTGAAACAACAGCTG
Organism: Terapon puta; assembly: GCA_028564955.1. Classification (NCBI taxonomy): domain Eukaryota; kingdom Metazoa; phylum Chordata; class Actinopteri; order Centrarchiformes; family Terapontidae; genus Terapon; species Terapon puta. The sequence goes on along the minus strand of JAOXYL010000001.1, from coordinate 16,448,774 downwards.
AAATGATGATTATATACCATGCCTGGTCATGACGAGACGGCAAGAAAGTTCACATTTTGTTCTAAAAAGCTTTCCTTTGATTTTTCCATTTCAAAGTCTGGTATCATACAAATATGCTGGGCAGAGATTATGCCACCCCTCCCTTTCCCTTCCCACTTTATACATGCTGCTCTCATCATTGAGAATGGAGTGTATCCATAATAACTTGCACATGTCCCACTTTTGTCTTTGCGGTTTTCATTTGGCTATAAATTGAAGGTAGACACTTTTTTCTGCGCCTCTTTGGGTGATATGTAAGACAGGTTTAAATGGATGTAATTTCACTTTGAAGCAATTGTGTGACTCATTAAATGGTGCCAGTTTGCGTGTACATTGCTGGTGGTTTTTGGAGCAGCACGAGGGCCCGCGGAGTCACCGTGCTTCAGGTCCTCAGCTAGGGAAAAAAAAAAGAAAGGACATCTGGCACCCATTCGGGTGAGAAGGCGAGTGCCAACACAAAAACATTAGGCGACGGACCAAATGCTCTCAACCCCAGTCTAACACGGAGCGCATGACAACCAAAATCGAAACCTTTCGCCGAGCTTCAGCATTTGCACTTCATGTGTTGCTCTAAAGATTTCCCTTCCCTGACTCCAGCGCTCTCTGTAGTGAAACTGATCCTTATTGAATTATGAAGGGAGCATTGCACAACCGTGTAGCCCAGCCACTCTCAAATCCGCTGTGGTCGGCACAAAGGGGATGGTTAATTTTTACATTAGAGAGATGAGAGATGATTTGGTGAGTGGCATGTTGTCACTACTCCCCAAATGACCCCTAAACCCTCTGGTTCCTATTGGTGCATCACATCCCACTCCGTCACAGCTTAGTTGACAACCCATATATTCCAGAAACACAAGAAACATGTTTTTTTCGACAAAGCAGATAAAATTCCTATCACTACTATTTCCAGAAGCACAGTCCTCATCTTTTTTGTTTTTTTAATTCATCTAAGCTCTGAAAAGTTATTATTCATTTTTAACATTTACACGTGTCGTTGGAAAACAATGCTATCACTGTTTAAGTTCGCAATTTTCCCTTGGCGACTTGCATCCAGCCCTTCCAAGGACTGGTTGTGGTTTGAGTTTTGTATGTATGTGAGCAATATTTATATAAAACATTATAATCCCACATAAAAGCTGGCTCCAAATATTCTTGCTTTTACAGTGGGTCATTTCCATTTTATAGGATTTAAAATGTACTATCAAAATGCTTGACTTTACTGAATGAGAGACATTTAACCCTCTTTTTTTTGTACATTTCTCCACGTTTGGAGAATTAAGACTCTACAGAAAAGTGGCCTGTGTCCACTTCCCTTCAGATCAGCAGCGTCAAAACTTGCCAAAATTGATGTATCAAAACTTCTCCCTAAACAATTTTATAAATCCACTCTGTCAGTCAGGCTTGTGGTATTTGAATTGATATGCTCTCTGGAATGCCTTCTCCCAGCAGATTTATAGTACATCGTTTGAATCAGCGGGGCTGGTATAGTTTGCCAATAATGGCCTGGAGAAGTGACCATGCTGCTTTTCAGTTATTTTTCAAAACTGTTGAAGAAATACTCTTTGAAGTCTTGAAGTGATAAGTTGTAAATCTGTGAGTAATATACACTCTTAACCTGGGATCTATTACATTGGAAAGCAAGGCCTCGAAGATATAATATAATATATATATGTATATATATATTTATATATGTATATGTATATGTACTTACATAAAAAACGTGTTATGATCCAAAACTGTTAAAACTGTGTTATTTTCTCACCCAAAGTAACAGTTACCTGCTATCATACCTCACTGTCTTGATGGGTTCTTTGTAATAAAGCTTTTGAGTCT
>JAOXYL010000001.1:16432721-16446802 GCA_028564955.1 Terapon puta | reverse complement strand
TCTCACCCAAAGTAACAGTTACCTGCTATCATACCTCACTGTCTTGATGGGTTCTTTGTAATAAAGCTTTTGAGTCTGCATGCAAGCAGATCAAGGCTGGGCATCGTTACTTCCACAGACTAGATATCTAATTTCAGGATGAAACAGCGGCATGTGACTCTACGGAAAACTCCCGAGCAGTGGTCCATATCTGACCTTGGGGAAATGCTAACGCTGTGGCTTCGCGGAGATTTAACAGTTGTCACGAAAACATTAAGTTGAGACCGCTGCATCTGGCAGTCAGACAATATTGCCGGTACATCACAGCGTGGCTTTTCAGTGCCAAGGAGTGGTGACTCATTTTTGATAAACATCTGCATCATAAAATAAAAGCGTGGCCTTGCTTGCGTCTTGGTAATGGTACAGTGAATATCAGTTATGCGAGCAAGCAATTTTTTTCTCCGAATTATAGTTTATTCAAAGCATACAGCTGCATCTGATACAAAGTATTGGCCACAGATTGAGTGAGCTCTGTCATGGTTTCCACGTTTTACACGGGATGATTAGTAAATTATCAGTATAATTACAGTATTTCTCTGTTACGCAGCTCCATAAACACTGCTGCCATTGTCTATAATAGCAATGAATATGTTTGGATTTTATGATATACTCCATTTCTTCCAAACATCTGAGCAACATTTCTTCCAAAAAAACAAAATAAGTTGTTCGTCATGAGGTCAATCAGCATCTGTCCTTAATCAGTGAAAAGATCGAGGGCAATATTCTTGATTTTTGTGTTTGGAGGAGGTTTCCTATACCACACGGTCATACCTATATGGTCACCTCTCACAGCAGGCGCCTATTGAGAGTTCATTTCACTCGTCATGTGCAGTTGTCTGTAAAATGCTAAGATGTCTTCTGTGGTTCTGGCAGGAGCTCACAAAAGTTTAAGAAAATACCCTGATGAAGTCACCATCTCAGATCGGGGTGGAGAATTTAACAGAAAACCTCCATTAGAAATTGGTGTGGTTTGAAGAAAGTGGGCATTTGTAAGGCAAGGAAAGATGCTATTGTGTCATTTTATAGGGAATTGCTGGATCCTGCATTTTTTGGATCTTAAGTAACTTAAGGTCAAGATATCTTGGCCACTTCTCCGTTGCTTTTGATTGTTCTTTTTTGTTTTTCTTTTATTTGTCATTTGTGAGTTCTCTGATATCAAACTGATGGAGTGCGCCTTTAAGTTTAATTGCAGAGCTCTTTTTCCATACTCATTTACCATAGCATATTTGAATTGTTTACTGGAAAGGGCTGCTGCAACAGAAATACATCACTCATACACAAACCCCTGCTCAATATCCTTAATTTAATATAACTACATACATGACACACACTTGGTAATATTCTGTGGGTTAGTTTCATTAAGAGGATAACAGAGTACAAATAAATCTCTATTTCACTTGATGTAAAAGGACAAAGATGGATTTCCCAGTGGAAATTAATGTGGCTTAGAACATTAAAGGGACCCCTGGTGATTTTTTTCCAAATCAATCCAGGCTACAAAAAAAGTTAACTTGGATTGAGTGCATCTGCAGAAGTCAATAAGATCACTTAAACACCGCTTGCTAGATGAGGACTGAGCTGAACTTAATCTCAAGTTGTCCCTCCTCACGCCAATGTCTGTTCCGTTAAGTGGTGGACACAATTTAAAAAACTCTGCTCTCAGCCAAGTGATAATCAATAGCTTTCTCTCTCCTGTTTAATCAAACGGCGATATTTTTAATTTGTTTGTTTGTTTGTTGCTCGGATACATGGCTGTATCTAGAATATTTATTTGCCCCAGAGGTTTCTCTTGCTTCGGTTTGAGTCAGCGCTTTGCATCGTTAGCAGTCCCTGTGGAATTCTCTAATGACAGTCCCAATTTGGAGCTTTAATTCAGCGCCGAACAGAAAACACTCCACTCTTCAGCTGGCTGGTATGAAAAGTTGCCTCCATAGCCGGCCAAAGCCATTGTTTTACAAGTGGAAACCCCAACGACAATTATGCCTTGCTGGTTACGGTTTGGCCCGAGTGAGATCGCAGAAGCCTCCTCGTCATGCTTCTTTTCTCCGAATGCAGCTTTTCACAGTTAAGGCGAAACAAACAAACAAAAACAAACAAACAGAAAAAGAGACCAAAAGTTGAACAAACCAGAGGGGATAACAGCTCCAAAGACACAACAACATGGCTGAGGGTTTCCAGAGCTGTCACTCCAGCGAGTTCTAGAGACCCGATAATGCACATAAATGGAGGATTAGTGGTCAACCTTGGAAACACATGTGCTGAAAGCAAAGGAAGTGGAGCAGAGAAGGAAGCTTGGCACGTGCAGCAGCTGTGTGGTTGTAGGCACTGCAGGGCTCTTTGATCTTCTGTACTCAGGTGTGACAGGGCTTTGGCAGACAGTCAGCCTGGTGCAGGCTGAGGCTGAGGCTGGACGGGCCCATATGGTCTCAGTGAGAGCGTGAGAAAGGGCACCTGCCATGGAGCAAGGAACAACTCAACAAAGTGCTGAAACATTTCCCAAAAACTTCTGAGGCGGTATTAGCACACAGACCTGGTCAGCTAGGATCTGAAAATAATTTTTAGAGTTTGTTTGAAACTCCTTGGCTCTCCAGATGGTTTGAATTGACAAAACTAGACAGCACAAAGGCAGTTTAAAAGGAAAAATTGAATACTGCATGGATTTGACGACGCATGTGACACTATCTAAATGATCCTGATGTGGTGAGCTCCACCCACGATTGCATTCACAATAATCCTTTTGCACAGTCTGCTAGTTTTGCTGTGTACATCTTTTATAAACGGGTACCACTATAAAGGATGATTACCCCAGCATTAATGGTCCCAGAGCTGATTGCTTCTCATATAGCAACTGTCATTGTGTTGACCCTTTCATCAGCAGTGATCAGCTAAGCTCCAAAGGAGCCAACTAGGCTGTGGTATTAAAAAAAAAAAAAAAACATGGTGCCATCATCAACTCAGCAAATTCACAGTTCGTCTGCTAACCCATCTTAAGGTCTTTCAATAAATCAGTCCAAGCAAGGATTTATAAAAATGACTGGGTGAACCCAGAGGTCACAGGCGGTTTAATTTGATACTTGGCAGTAAATCCTCTAATTGTTTCTCAATGCGCCTTTACAGTTGTACAATAATACCACAAGAATACTAGCTTGCATATCTGGATACATAAAAGGAAACAAAATATCATTTTTATGTGCTGTCTGCTGGACACACCTATGTATAATAAAATGTTGCATTTGATTTTGCCCCATAAACCTTGTCTGCAAAATAGGAAATTAGCCTGTTACCCTGATGCTTAATGAGTTGCATGTTTTTTAGGAATCCAAGTGAACCGTTACTGCCATTTTGTCATGATTTGGCATGCTGTGTTTCAGTCCTGGGCTCTATTATTTCTTATGGGCTAATTAAGACATTAGCCATTATAGAAATTCCTCCACACTCTTTGTGGAGTCAAACCGTCGTCTTTCGACTTGTTCCAACTCCCCCACTGGCTGGGCAGAGCTCAGGCCTGAGGTTTTCTCCCTCTGCAGCTGCGATTTCTGGAGCAGAGACAGGAGTAAGCGACCACTGTAACCTTTCTGACCCCGTCAGCGTCCACCCAACACGACAACTCGGGCATTCAGACAGATAAAACGTTGAGTTCTTTCAATGTATCTGGAGCAGCAGGGCCCTCTCCCTCTGTTCCCAGCTCTCACTGCGCCCTGACTGGAGTTTGTTAACTCTGTCATTTGCAGGGAGACTTTACAAAGGTCACTGTCTGTGTATTTTTCATTAACAACCCAGCGCCGCTCACTCCTCAGCTGGATAATGAGAACCATCGCCTCGGCAGATCTGGAGAAACATTTTTGGTGTCAGCAAATGTCGCAGCTTGATGGCATATAAATGTAATTTATCAGCGTGTTTATGTTGCCGGTTTAGTAGGACATTTTTATGCCCCACTAGAGCAGGGATGCTGTGTCAGTGCATAATGACAATGTCACTTGCAATAACAGACAGATTTGGTATTTGTGGCGTCATCTCATAAAGTGGCTCTGCACAGTTTGTGAACTGTGACAACTTTATGATTGTATTTTACTCTCTTTAATATAACTTTTCAATATGAAAAAAATGCATAACAACTAAGAATAGACTGGACTTACCTTATTGTTCTTTCACTATTCTTGTACTTCATGTATATAATATCCTCATGTATTATGGTTTGCTTTGAAAACAGCGCATAAAAGTCCTAATCTAAACAGCACCGACATGGAATGTGTTGGACCCAGATTCACAGGAGGCAGGTTCAAAAGCCATTGCCTGTTTTAATATGGAGGCTACAGCTCAGTTACTGCATATGCACATAAAGATACTGTAATCTTCAAACAATACGAGGGATTGAACCTCTCCAGTGCTCACATCATGTCTGCGAGGGAGGGGACACTTTTATGGCGGCACTAAAAGAAGCTGGCTGAACTTTCATGTTTGATCCTCCCAGGGAATAGAAAAGAAGGGTAACACTTTAATCAGTTCAATACCTTTTGTTTTTTTGTTGTTTTTTCTTTGCATGGACTTAACAGCACAGAGTAATTGTCAGACTAATTTTGCACTTTTAACCCAATTCCCTTGCAGATTCAGAATTTTCCAAAGCCTTGTCATCATTGTATTTTGTCGGTATGTCCCAAGTGTCGCGGGCCAAACACGCGTTGTCACTGACAATTACACAGGCTGATGGGTACAAAGACAGAGGAGGTTCCTCAATAACTTGTAAACAAGTTGCAAAATGGAAAAAGAATAGTACAAGCTTCAGTTCGCTCCATGACGCTCCTGCAGTATTGGTTATTACTGATCAAAGGGTTTTTGCTATTGGATAATGGCCATGCTAGCAGTCCAGCCATTGGCAAACCACCATGGAGGAGCTTGATAACAGAGCTCATTTGAATGCAGCCTTCTTGCAACAAAGGTTTTTCATGCCAGCTTATGCATGAGGTGCACATTCCCCATTGCTGTTGTCATTGCTGGTGAGGCAGATTTTATGTGGATGACTGCCACTATATCAGAACCAGACCAGTCTGACAATTATCACTTTCTCAAACTGATGGCTTATGCTTTCTTTCAACTGAAATGCATCAAATAGTGTTTTTAAAAAAAGGACAAAATCTGGAAAACCAAAATCATAAAAAAGAGAAAAACCATGAACCCAGACAAAGAGATTGTGCAACACCAGGCCAAAGAATCATAAATCCTTTCTTTGGTTTGAGTCTAATCAATGATTTTTTTTCATTTACTTGCTATTGCCAAGTTTGATTGATAGGCCAGACATTTTTTTCATGGGTCATTACGCTTCTCGTAAATATGTGCACAATCATGCTGCCTCTCTGAGATGAGAAAAAGAAACTTGATTTCTTTTTGTTGTCAGTCTTGTAAACCACAACATTTGTATGTTGTCCAGTAATGACAATGTCAGACGGTACGAGCCCCAGAGGGCTCTCTGGGCTTGAGTTCTGAAGGCCACAGCCTGACAGATACATGTAGGAGAACAAGGCAAAGAGGAAGCCTCATCATGACTTTGTGCAACCACCACCCCTGCCCCTCACCGCCAAGACTTCTGCAGTGACCGGGATAGCGTAACCTCAAGTCGATGACATATTCTGATGGCAGACGCTCAGAGAAAACAATGTTTTTCTTCAAGGGTGTAACTGCTCTTTTTTTTATCACCAGCTATTCCACAGTGACTACAATCTATCAGTCTGTAAATCTGAGCCACAACTTTAAACTGATGAAGTATGATGAAAAGCATGACCTGGCTGTTTGAATTGAATTTAAGGATTACTGCTCTCCCTTTAGTGGTCATCTGGGTCTTCCTACCATTACATGAGCAAATACACATGTACAGACCATCGAGGTCTGATCGAATTTCTGATTTACAAAGGTATGATGATTTTAATATGGTTCTTACATTTATATCTTGATGCCTGATGCCTGAATTTCTGTGTTACTGATTGTGTTATTATTAAATCCTTGTTGAACTTGGACTGAAATATATGCAGCAGTAACCAGTACAGACAAGCTGAGCTCATGTAAGATTAAATAACAAATTCCACCCTGATTTAAGTTTTTCTAATTCCTTTTTTTTTAGCTAAGCTAGCTGCGTGGATACAAGGAAGGAAATATCTTTCAGTCGATGGTTCTTTGTCCCCAATTTCAACAACTTTGAAAAGTTGATGAATCCCACTTTGACTTTGACTATCTTACTTTACTGTTAGTGTCACTCATACATTTAAATGCTTAACTAGGACATGGTAACATTATACCTGCAAAACAATAGCATGTTAAGATTACTACAAGCAAGTTGCTACGATGATGTTTGCATTTAGCACAACATACCGCTCTGGGCTAGTGTAGCCGTAGACTCTTAGACATTTTAAACAGAAAACAGTTTTATTATATATACTGTCATACTGAAGCCCCCGTGTTGCTTTCGCCACTTTGTGTCTGTCTGTCAGTCTTTTGATTACTTTGACGTATAAAGGCCTTTGAAGGAGTCCTCTCAGAAAGGCAGAGCCCCCACAGTTCCAGAGCCACCATTTTAGAAAATGACAAGTCCTAGATTAAATGAAAAATTAGATTTCACCTGGAGACAAACCAGTTTGAGCATGCATGTGTTGACCGGGCAATGCAGTGATGGGTCGCTGACATTTCACACACACGCTCAGAGTTAAAAAACGTGCCAACTGTGGTGGGAGTCTTGGTGGTTAGTGCCATTGCGTCACAGTCCCATGGTTAAAACCGATCTAGATGTCAAGTTCTCCACTGTGGAGTGGACGTTAGATCTAAAAGACAGTGGTGGAAAAAAAGAGACAGAGAAAGGAGTCGGCCAACATCAACGTCCTCACTTCAAAGATGTTTGATTTCACACTCTATACAACATAACAGTGTAAAAATGTGATAATTCCCAGGGAAAGACATCAGTTGGTGTAGTGAGTCCATCTGTTACATATATTAACGCTACAGATGCACATGAATTGACTGAGACAGGCGAAAAATCTACTGGATAGAGTGAAAAAGAAATGAAAACGAAAGCATGCCCCCCATTGAAAAAACTCTAACAGAAATGTTGCTGCCATATTAAGTAAAGCTCAACACCCTCTGCCCACTTTTAATCTTTTTATACATTTATCTCATGAAATCAATGCACAGACTAAGTACGTGATGCAGCGAAAACCGTCAAAGTTCCCTCTGAGACTCCGAGACAACACGTCGATCCGCTCCGGCCCGGTGCGGATTATACCTGTGTCAAAATGTTCGACACATCTTTGCGAGTTCTTCACAAGTGCAAGCTCCGCACAACAGTAAGATTTCAAAGACTTACACTGAGAGCTGTGATAGTACACACGCCTGCCTGTGTAAGTGATGAATCCTGACAAAGAGGCCTTTAGCATCCCAGGAGATGTCCTCATCTTCACGGAGAGAGGTAACGCAGAGGACAAACTGTAGCAGATACTGCAACTGTCTCTCTAATGTATATTTATAGCACTTCACTTGTATTTTAAAAAAGTTTAAAAACCTCTCTAAGAATGCTAAATATCTTTGATCTCCTCCTGAGCATAATGCAAACAGATAATTATGTTTACTTTTTTCTGCCCATTGATATATACACCGTTTTCCTTATGAATATAATAGACACTATCAAAGATAAGCCTGTTCTACAAGGTAGCTTTCTGACTGCTTTCTAGTCTGCAATTAGTCAGTGTGATATTTATATTCGCTTTTATATCTCACCGGCTCTGATGGCTTGTGGTCCAGTAAACAAGAAAAGCACAAAGGGAAAACTCTTATATGACTTCATGTACTGGTTTCGCTATTTATTTATCGTTGTCCCTATTCATTTCTTCTTTCTCTACTAATAATGGTCTACAGGTGGGTTCACTTCGAGGTCAGTCCTTCTTACCTCGATGAATTCTGCAAATGAGTAATCTATTCATTCTTTAAATGCAGAGCTTTTAGGTTAAGGCGGCCCTAACCAGTTATGTCTCTTCCTGTTTGAAAATAAAATCAACTTGGGCTTATTTCAAGCACAATTCATTCTGGATCATAATCCATTTAAAAAAAAGACATCAATAATTGATAAAGAAAAACAAGCAAAGAGGTCAAAGTCATAACAGCCATTAAAATATAATAGAGGGACGGTATGGAGTTGGTTTACCTCTGACGGCTGATCAGTCGCGCTCCTCCTCTCGAGTTTGATCCACTCTCGGCTGCATGCTAGTCAATCATCGGGAACAATAAACCAAGTTGCTGCGGGCGTGACGGCGTGGAGAGCGGAGAGGAGCATGGTGGCTACTCGTCAGACTAATTAACCATACAGACAGGGCCCAGCGCCATAACCCAAGACAATTCCAATCTGAGGGGCTGTAATTGAAGTGACAAGTTAATTACAGCCTGATATTATCGCGCGTTCCTTGTAACACCCCTCTCCAACCCCCCCCCTCCCCACATCTCCCTTTCCTCTCGTCTCGTCTCTTTCCCTTTCTCTCGAACCTGCTCTACCTCCCATCCTCAGATGTGTTAATTAACAACGCTCGCCCAACAGGTTTAGAGCTTGCGCACACGCCCTCCTCTACCCCTGACCTTTTCACCTGTGCTGGATGTATAATTAAACGGAAATGAGTCCACTTTGTCTCATTTTCATTTACAACATTTATGAGCTGCACTTAGACTCGAAACTCCCACCAGCCACGGTGGCCGCGCTGCCACCACAGGCCCCTCGGCTCAGCCCTCTGCACCCGATCCCACCCAGCACCTCCGTGCACCTCTGTAATTAGCGTTAGCATCTTCTTTAAACAAGCTACATAAAGTTTAGTGGCAGGATTAAATCAGATCATTACCATAATATGGCTGTGCAATTTGCCCCTATCTCTCTGCTTTTCCGCCACATCAAAGCCCGGCGGAGCTCTGGTGTAATTGGGCCATGCCGCCTTGTCAAGATGATTCAGCCTGATGGCTGCTCCTCTCCCTGAAAAACCTCCTGGGCATGATAATTAATGGAGAAGAAAGTCAAGTCAACGGGAAGAGAAGAAGAAGGAGGAGAGAAAAGGAACAGAAAAAAAAAACTTTGGACAGCTCCACATGAATATTTCACACCTCTGACTTATTCAAAATTAACATTATCAATTTGATGTATAATGGATATTAACTTTGTCAACGCTGTTTCCTTTTAATCCAGCTATGTTTTTCATGATGTTCCTCCATCTGATTCCCTATGCTGTGACCTTATGAGCGGCTCTAATGATGTAAGTGGAGTGAAATCAAAGTTTGTTTGGCTCACTGTATCCCTCCTCAGATCAATGTTGTCATTTCTGATGAGGTGTCGACATGAGGACAGCTGCCATTCAATGAGTTAAAATGCAGATGATTCTGGAGCTGATTTCCCTTTGGAGTTAAGGCAACAAACAGTACCTTGTATATCTATTATAATTTCCTTTTCAAATAGTCTCGTGAGACCAGTGCCAATGGCATTACAACAACCTCGGCGTCTTACACAAAATCAGCTTTCTTTGATAATTTACATCATTATGTCACCTTGTAGGAAGAATGCAAATTATAGGCCTGCTGTGCCTTTGTTGACACTCTTTGCCAACACACTTTGGTAATGAATAAGGCAAGGCTTCAAACACAGACAGGTGCTGGGCGTCTAGTATCTCTCACTATGAATATCCACAGTAGAAAGTCGGCCCGGGTCACTGTTGATTTGTTGCAAATTAGCACCATATGTTTTATCTCTGCGTTTACATATGAATGACTCGAAACACAGAAAGGGAGGCTGGAGGTGGGCGAGGGGATGAATATCGATGATTCCTCTGTATGCCGGGTTTGTGGGAGAGGTGGGGGGTGTAGGTTGGGAGGGGAGGGGGGGCACAATGGTGCCTGCCATTCAAATGTCCGTCATCTGTTCAGCCAGTGAGGGAGGAGAGACAATGCTGGTGACAGTTGGTGACAGAGACAGCTGGTTGTCCCACTAGCCCCTGCCTGTGATCTGCTGCGAGGTGACACCTCGCCCAAAAAAAAAAAAAAAGAAAAAAGAAAAAGGAAAGTGAAAAAAAAACCCAAAACATCTTTGACTAATCAAAACAGCAGGCCAGACGCCCTGCCTGCGCCAACAGGAGACCAATGCCACGAGGACGCCAGGCTGGCATGTCAGACAATACCTTCTCTGTCACAGCGCCCCTTCTTCCTCCCTCCATCTGCCCTTCCTCGAGTCTTCACCCACCAGCGTCGGGGCACTGGGGGTTGTCAGCTAAACCAAGTAACCTTTCCGCTCTTTCATTTCTTCCACCCCAAATTTGAATATGAAAAGGGACTCTCTCTTACTCAGTCAAAGACCATCACTTTAATGACATTTGGCAGTCATTTGATTTATTAGGTTTTAGAGGGAGGGGAGAAGAAATCCACTAAATATTTCATATGCCATGCTAATCCTTGTAATATTGCCAGCTGAAGCCATGTACCTGCACCGCTAAGACGTGAGACACATGGATTTCTCGCAGTCAGATGGCTGGAAATGCCTGTGAGTCTGCTGAATAATAAAATAGCTGTATTGAAATATTTAGACTTTGATTCCCATTAAAGGAATCTTTAAAACATGAGATTTACGTTTCGGGAAGAGAAGAATAGTGATAGTGGAGACAGCAATCACAACACACTCACACAGAACAACCGTCAGCCAGCCTGAGTAACTGTGTCTCCCTCTGTACGCCCGCTAAAAAGAGAGTAGATTTGGGGAGAAACAGACGGTATAGGTTCAAACAAAGAGCACGCAACCACGGCAGAACAAATGGCTCACAAGGAGCAGTTTGCGTGATAGCATGTGTTGCGTTCCTCCGGTTGATGTCGGGTGAAAAGCACAAGTGATGAGAGATAGGACCTGCGCATATATAAAACAGTCTGTGACAAAAGTAGCTTCAGAACTGGGAATGAAAGGAAATGAGGTGTCAGCAGTTTCATTCCACCCGCGACACTTCTCTCATCTCAGCCCTGTTTGACATTTCCACAGCTGCTCCGAGCAGTAAGCGTCGCACTGAGGATACCAATGCTCCCTTTGTTCGCGGCGCACTTTGTCCATCTGACTGCGCTCCAGATCGACCAAGAGAGGAGACAAAGAGTGACAGAGACATAAACGGAAGCATGTGGTTTACTATCTGCCTCCCCAGGCCTCGAGGCCTTGCTTGGCTGACATTATATAGGCCTGATGTGCAGGCGCGCAGGCGGATGTGCCACATGGTGCCTTCTTGCCTCCCGTCTCAGAACACTTCTGGTTAAATTTGTCTCTCCCCACAAGTCCTTGGCAGCCACTTCTCCCTCTTTCATATTTGACATTGACCTTGCTGTGACATCACCCCCTCTGGGCACTGTGGCATCACTGAGAGATATGATGAAAGCATCCAGAGGCAGGCCACCATGACTACACACAAAACAGAGACCACTTTGAACTCTCTGTCTTCTTTTGTTTTCGCTGCAGTTTGAGAGCAGGGGTGGTCAGAGGCCAGCGCAACTCGTCGTAATGTGCGGCTCACATGTGGCCAGAGCCTGAGTAATGCTGCCTCTTTGGTCGGGCCATGTCGAGAGACGCGCCACAAATATCCGCAGACTGAAATAACAACAACTGTACGACAGTAAACGCTACAGATCTAACATTTCATTTTTAACCAAGCAAAACCAAGCGTGCTTTTCTATTCTGTTCCACATAACTGCATTGCTGTAGGCTATTTGCAATATGCAATACCCAAAGGCTTTGGAGCTGGTAAGATGAGAATCCATTCTGTTGACTAGAGAAGAAACTGTGATCTTTCTGTTCCCAGCAGATTCTTTTACTCTGGGAATACGTGTCATGGTGGCATGTGTCACATAATGACATTGTTTGAAAGCGTGATTTCTATGCCCACCTGCATTGCCTTTAAGAAGATACGATGTGCCATAGATGTGATGTAAAACATATATGTGTCATATATATGTTTCATATAGCTCGTCACTTATTAGCTGATAGCGTCTCTCATAGCAGGGAACAATGAAGGCCCCGAGGAGGCTTAAAGAAAGAGATGAAAACCCAGAGGAGACACCGCTCTGCACCTGCAGCGAGGCGGGTTCACAGGTAATGAAGCAGATGCGGATGAGGTTGTGTGTCTCTGCGTTTGTTTGCGTGTGCACAATGTGCACTCCATGTGTGCAATGCTCTCATGCTGGAGCTGCTAGTTACACATGCTAATCACAGCTACTGGGTGTGTAATTGGACATAACAGGCGTCACTCGGGCGGGGTGGGCGGGAAGAGGCAGCGTGGCTCCTTGAAGGCCCGGCGAGCTAATTTGCACACAGTGATAGTCCCGCGTTGACAACTGGAGGCAAATAAATGAGCTGGGGAAAGGCAGCCAGACGATATGCCACCGCGCACCCGCTGCTTGATTTGCCACCAGGGCTTCGGAACCCAGGTAGCACAATTACTGCCCATCCTCTCTCCCTAAATTGTGAAGCGGAAGAGAAGTGACACCCATAAGGCGTGCATCACTGTAATCGAATCTAAATGAAGGCTGTGCATAACCAGAGCTCCCACCTGAGACAGTGGGAGAGATGTGACCGCGCCAGCCTGTCAACACCGTGTCAACACGCCCGTTCGCAGCCCCGTCCGCATGCATAATCACACCAATCATTACAGTGTCAATGATGATAATGTAAATATAAAGAGCGGAGGCAGGAAAGTGGAGGGAAGCAGGCAACGACGGGCCAAGCCTCGACTCAGAGAGCGGAAATGGTGAGCGCGAACAACGCAGCGACGGGGAGGAAAAACGTTCAGTTTAATTTCGGTCAGTTACACTGGGATCGGCTTGCATCAGGAGCACACACGTCACGCCTGCATCACTTTAGGTTAGCTGTGACTTTTAGGGGTAACTTTTAACATGCTGACATCTTCTCATGGGTGCTCCTCCCCTCCACTTGCAAAAAAAATAAAAAATAAAAATGAAAAACTCATGTTTCATTGATGCATAACGGAATAATTACATGATTTCAAACTATCATCCTTAATAAATGAATATGTTACCTTTGCAACGGTTCTGTTAACCTAATATTAGCAGCAGTACCATATGGCAAAGTTCAATAATTGACAGAAAAAGTGGCTTAATAAGTCAAGTCTGTTGGCTTATTGATGTGCATTGTGACAGCCTAATGTTGAATTGTAATTGGATTTTTTTTTAAAACACCACAGAATTGTATGTTACAATCTGAAATAATGAGCTATGTGCATAAAATATGTCTGGCTCCTCGTTTGACACGCTTACACTGTGACATGTGTAGCACAGGTCATTGCACACGGTCATATCTGATCGCTGGTTAGCAAGGTAGCTTGTTAGCTCAAAAATGCCTCAAAAAACGGAGAGTCCTGTCACTAAGCCAATTACTCCCATTGAAATCCATCCAAATCCATCACATCTGTGCCTTCGATTTTCTTGCTGCTGGTGCGCCGCAGTAGCTTGCTAGCACTAGGCAAAGCGTCGCGAGTGCAGTCGAGTCGCACTGCACGCGGACGCCGGTGAAAACCTTTTTAAGCATAGCATAGCATCATTGATGAAACAGTGTTTCAAAATGAGCCCAGTTTCTGCTTGGTCGTTACATTACAGCATTATTTGTTTGCTGTTTGTTTTTTTTATTCCTTGCATCATCATGGTATGAGTGTTGGGCTATAAAAACAGCTTCATAACTGCTGTCATACCATTTGGGGAACATTATTTAGGGGGCGATTATTTGTGGAGCCCTCTCCCCCCGACGACAGTGAAGACACGTAAAATACATACATGTCTGTTTCTATGTACGTGTGTCCATATTTTAAACTCTAAGTGCAGTTTGATATGTTGTTTTCTACATGCAACCACCCATATTTGACGTAACAAATTTTGTCTTTTGTTTTGAGGCCGCAGTTTTAATCAATTCTTACTTACAGTAGCGTTAATGTGTCCGTGGTTTCATGGTTTCTAACGGTAGTCTGTTGATTAATGTGTTCTGCCCTTGTAAAAAAAAAAAA
>JAOXYL010000001.1:16419992-16432621 GCA_028564955.1 Terapon puta | reverse complement strand
TGTGTGTGTGTGTGTATGTGTGTGCGCGCCTGTCTGCCTCTGAATATGTGTGTGCGCACATATATGAACTTGCTCACCATGACAGGGCTTTAAATCATCGTCGAAGTCAGAGGGGACACGCTCTATGCCACCCAGCATCATTATCAGCACTTCCTGGTGCCAAAGGGGAGGCATTAAATCCTCTCCACCACCCCGGCGATTGAGACTGTCGCTGTCATTAACCTGAGGTGACGTCGGTGCAGGCCGCTCAGCCTGTTAGCTCCTATAACCACTGACATCTACACACCGTGAGCCTGCCAGCAACAGAGACGTATGTCGGTATAATGCTTGCGCCCGAAACCGGTCGGTTTCTGTCACTGCCGAGCAAAACTTTACTCAGTTCCAGTGTAAGTCAGACCCTATAGGAGTTACTGCTGATCTCAGTGAGGAGGAGGAAGAAGTCCCACATAGGATACAGAGTTTGTGTTCTCCGCACATGACACTTGAATCAGAAGGTCTGGTTCCACTAAATGGCTTATTTTTACATCTTTTTATGCAATTTTTGTTATAAAAAACTTAATGTAAAACTAAAACATAAACTCCACTGTGACATTTTACTTATCGTTGCCTTGCCTACGTGTTTTCCTTGACGTCACTCCCGTAGCCCAGCAGTCAGGTGCAAAATTTGGTTTTTCAGTGTTTCAGTCTCTATAATCCCATCATTCTTGTGTTTCAGTCATGCTGCCGGCCTAAACAGTCTCCTCGGTGAGTGATTTCCTCCCCTGTCACAAACACCAGTGAGAGAAAACAACTATCGACAGCACAGCTCCGGTTAAAGTGAGGACAGCGACACCCTGTTTAACGGCGGCGTGTACTCTGCGCTGCGAGCGTAACATGTGATTTACAGTACACTGGATTTTATTTTAAGGGATCCGACTGCCTTCCTGGGCGATGATGAAGCAGCAGCGCAGGGATATAGGAAGTTGGCCAGTCTCTGGAGGCTTTGACCAGACATGTTTCCCTCTTTCTTTAGCCCACAATTAGAAGCGATAGTCTCCCACTCCTACGACGGCTCCCTCTCCTCAGCAGAGATATATTTATCTGAGGATAATTGGCCATTAAATCCTCACTTGACAACTGTGAAAATGCCACCCCAAGAGTAATCTGGCTGCCAGAAAATGACAACGGTTGGCAGAGCTGTCGACTGCTGGGAGCCACATCAGGAATGGATGGATCTATTCCACACACTCACATGTGTACACATGCGCACATACCCAGCGAACAGAGCTGGCTGTCCTAATCAAATTCTGTCCTGTTCCTGGGCTTGTGATTTTTTTTTTTTTTTTTTGGTAAAAAAGGGAACCCCTCATAATGATCCTTATTAAAAGACAGGTCTCGGCACTGAGGATAAAACACTATCCCTTTAAACCCTCCTGTCACTAAAGAGAAATGCACTTTTTAGCTTTATTTATTTTCATTAACTTTGCAGGCTCCCTGCTTTGATCACTTTATCGGGGTTCTCTATATTCAATTACGGGTGTCGCACTTCTTTGAAAGCCCTCATGTAAAATTGGATTCCTCTCAGCGCAGCGTCTGTCTGACTTGAGCTGATCCTTATCATACGGTTCAAAGTATCTGAAGCTTACCAGCTTTTTGAGGCTGTCGAAAGCCTGGCCAAGGCAAATGAGAAGACAAGCGTTGCGCTATAAATTTCTGTCCTTTTCGTCCAAGTGCCTTGGCTGTCTCTCAACTGCTAACACAAATCAGACCGAGCAGCAGATACAGTAAGTGTAATTACTCTCAAAGGACGGAGAGACCAGATCTTTGATAGCATTTCAAGCACTGGCCGTAGTGAGCCCCTGGGTGCACATCCTCCTGTATATGCATGTGTTCTCTTTTTTCTCTGATCAAATCTATAACAGTTCTCCTCCTGATTTTGTCATATTTTGAACCTTTAAGCACTGTTTGCATAAAGGCAGGTCCGTCACAAGAACCTCACAAAGAAGGCGATGATCCAAGGGGAGATGACTCTGATGAAATGAAGGAAAATTATTTGGATTTGTGTTGTCGTCCACTTCTTGCGCCAGCATACAGCAAGATGTTTTATCGTCTGGCAAGAACCCACTGACCATAACAGAGCACTTGCCATAGGAATGTGAACATTATCTCTCACAAAGGAGGTCAGATGGGGTCTCTGTCTCTTGATGTGGTAAACACGTGATGGAAATGGGAGGCTGATTGAGTCACTGTATTTGCCGTGGAGGTGTGAGGTTGTGGTCGGGGCGACAAAAGCCCGAAAGAACCGTCACAAAAGTACGGCTGGGCAAAAAAGTCTGTTCTGCCACTGTGCCCGCTGTGGGGAATGAGGATGTTGTGCATCCACTCTGCTCCAAAACTAGGCCAGGGTGCGACTCACTTACAGCGCCGCACCTGCGTATGGAGATGTCGCAGGCTTTCAGACAAAGGTTGCCGTGAGAATGGGGAAACCGTGCTTTGAGCGTAGCCTGTCGTTTCAGATGTCATTTGTGTTGCAGACTCCGAGGTTACTCAAATCACAGCAGCCGTGCCAGAGCGCGTTTCAGGAAACACTCATCTCCGCTCCCCCATCCAGGAAGCTGAGAGCTTTCTCTAATATCACTCAGATGGTACCGGACAACAGGCCCTGGATGAAAAAGTAATATTACTAATAATACGGCAAGCGGCAGGAAAAGGGTGGATTTTGCTCTAAAAGCTCCAGACTGTGTTGTTTATTAATGCAAAGCGGTGTTTCAGTTTCACAATCCATGTTATCAAAAATTCTAACATTGTCTTGAGTGCAATCTCATGTTGGAGCGATAATGGGACGGAAAGTACAGCAGAGGTGAGTAGAAGGTACGTAAGCATAAACTATTCACCAGGGTGCTTGAGACGTGGGGGGGAGAGGGAGTGAAAGAAAGCAGTGTTTCTGTATTTCTGTACCTCTACCCACCAGTGACAACACCCAAAACAGACGCGCTCCACGTTTTAACAGTTTGTCGAAGAAGCTTTTGTTTGTTCCGTTGTGTTTTTTCCCCTCTGTTGTTTTTTTTTACACCCCTCCTTTCACGTCGGTCCTTTACTCTGGAGGCTGCCTTGCCGCTCACAAACAACAGCACTCTCCCATTCGGCTCTTTTTGATGACCTACATTACATTCTCTTTGCATGGAGGTACAGCGGGCTTACATGTTGTGTGTGCATAAACTGCGGTGTAAATGACTCGAACAAAAAGGAGGAGCAGCCGCACGGGGATGGAAATGAAAGCGCGCGCCATTGTAGGGGACGCGTCACATCAATAGAGCTCAGTGTAGCCTAAACACCGCCACAGAGGGTTTGTGTCACTGATGATGGCTTGTGCTGCTGTGTGTGTGTGTGAATATGCTTTATGGGCAGGTGCGTGAACATGCAGTACATGTACAGGACGTGTGCGCTCATCATGAGTTCGTACCTCACACATGAAACACTGCTCGCGTTCCTCTGGGACCAACAGGCAGCCACTTCCTTCCATGGGCTTGACAAGTTATATGTGGAAAAAAAAACAATCCATAGAAGTACAGTGCGTCTACCTTTGGGGCTGGGTGTGGGAGTCTCAAACCAACGTGCCTGTGTGTATGCCAGAAAATCAGCCCAAATGAGTTTCATCTGGCTGGACGCTGAGCACATTGGACGGGCTTTGATCATAACGCGGGAGTCAGCGCCCGACATCTTGGGGAAACCATGTACTCACTACTATTGTATGAACGGTGATTGTGCTCAACAACCCAGTGTGCCTTGTCAAGCCAAACCACATATGTTCCGCGTAGATGAAAAGTCAACTCCATGTTGATGTTCATCCAACAGCAGCCCCTTTGACTGCCTCTCAAGCGCAGCAGTGTCACCATCTGAGAGCCGGCGTCGCTTACACTCGCGGCACTGTTGCGACGTCTGTTTGCTTGGAAGTAAAAGCTCATTTCTGAAAGAGCCATCACAGAAATTAAGCCCCCTTCGTTTTTTTTTTCCTCTCCAAAAACTAAAAGTTTTGGTGTTATCCCTGAGAGCAGCACTAAAGCAGAAAGCCAGTTAAGCCCCATTAGGAGCCTGCGCGCTGTGACGATCTCATTGGAAGTGCTGGATGAAAATTGCCCGGATTAATGTGTTAATCCACCTCTTTAAAATGCTAATGTCCATTTTATGCCCATTAAATCTCAGTGTGCGTTTTCTTTGATGCGTGCAATTTCTATCAATTAAACACAGAGGAGTGAAACAGGCAAGAGGGAGATTAGTTGCCTTGCTTCAAGCATGAATTTCTCCTTTTGGTTTCATATTTATCTTGAATGCGGAGAGGAGGGGGGTGTTTAGAATGGGTTTGTGAAACACAGAAGGAGCAATGTGGTGATATGACGAATTCAGAGAGCCCTGTGTGCCACTCCACAGAGCTTATACAAACCCCCAAACATCTAGTGATTTTTCATTCCAAAACTGTATCTATGGAAAATTGCTTTACATTTTAAATGATTCCTGTTCTTATATTCTCTCTTACCTGCTCTTGGATAATTATATATTTACCCTGCATTCTTACAATACAATACTCTTCAATACAAAAGCATTGTGTATGTATTCTCTATAATACATAGCTTTTTCACATTGCTGACTGTCCATTTTCTTCACTCATCAGTAGCTTCCTCTTTCAGCACTATAACAAGTTTGATATTTTGCCTACTCTCTCTGTGCAAATTCCATGTTCATGCAAAATAAGCTTTACCATTAATCGAAAAATGGAAAATCAAAACAAACCCTTGTAGAGATTGTGATAGGTTGAGCCATAGAGATTCAATTATATCCCTTTAATAACCATCATTAAATCTGCTCTAATCTCTGACTGCCATATTGACAGTGATGGACAGTTAGGTGGAGAATATCAGACTAGAGACTATCAGTCTGAGTATCTACAAAACTTTTCAGCATGTGTGAGCTCACTGCAGCTTTAACACAGCGGTGCATTTAGCAGCTAAAGAGGCAGATAGTTCCCGCTGGAGTTGGTGGAGAACAAAACAGAGCTAAAATGAGATGTTTATAATGTTGTTTAGGTGGTAAGAAACACAACTCTAAATGAATGCTAAAACTTCAGGGTGTGTGAATATGCAACTGCTTGCTCACACACTGAAAACATGTATAAACTTTAAAAGGTCAATATGTCAGATTTGTTTTAACAGCTTAGTGGCAATAAACTTTCTAAAACCTTTTTAAGAACCTTGAAGATGTCAGCTTTAAATCCATACTTAAGCCAGCACTAGTAGAACAGAGAATAAAGTGGAAATCACTGATAGTGTCACAACAGAGGTCCATCCGAGAGATAAAACATAATGGGACTGTAAATCTAGTCATCACTGAGGTGAAGCTAGTGAATGTGCGACCTATGCCACCGGTGTACACTTTACCTTGTCTGCCATTCAGACAGCAAAATGATGAAGCTCATAGTTCACAAGCTGCAGTCCCCTGAGTGCCTGACTCACAGTAATATACACACATCACAGTGTTTGTGATGTGATTCACAGCTATCATCCTGTAACACTGACAAATCCATTTCCAGATTAGTCAGCTCCAGAAAGCCGTGGGTATTGATTATGGGCAGCGATCGCAAATCACTGAGCTGAATCATGTGTCATTGAGAGCCTGCAGATAGAATAAGCAGTTTGGATAGAAATGAGCTGTGTGGTGAATCCTGTGGAATTTCTCATCCCACAAACGGCGGGATGACTCGCGGATGCCCTCGCTGTTGTGCAAAGCCTTTTAAGACCAGGAGTGACATAGCTTGTCCAATCACAGAGGCCTCTGCGGCTGACCATAAAATGCTTCCAGATTTGTCACACACAGACACACACACACACACACAAGCTCATTGTTCGGAGTTAAAATGCTTCCAGTAAACTCGCATTTATCATGTGAGCACTATTTTTGAGGTAGAACGCAAGGCATGATTTATGGAGGTATTTCCACTTCTTTCGCGCTCGCCCTCCATCATGAGCAAAATATGCTGCCGTAAAAGTAAAATACACCCTGTGCTACATGGTGAAAATGTACTAACTCATATTTTATTTACTTGTGCATTCTGTGACAAGTCGCAGTGTGCCAGCAGAAGGGCCACTGGGAGGTCCAAGAAGCCATGCATATAGATTATGTAGGTATGGAGGCCCGCGTGGCCCAATAAGATGACAAAAGGTAAAGCCAAAACCTTAATTGGTCCTGTTTATGAAGACTCCAGAGTCACTAAGCAGCTAGGAAGTGCTGACATCCCTTATTTGAGCGGGGGTACCCCCCCAAGCCAATCCACCCTCCACCTCCTCCTCCGCCATTCATCCCCATCCTCTAATACACGCATTAGCACAACTAGTCCTCCCTCTGGCAAAACAGCCCCTCCTCCACCGTAAGCATATGTGGACTACTCAGTGAGATGGATAATTTATTAAAATCGACCTAATTTTCTGTGATATATCAAATCTCTGCCTCAGTAATCGCGAGTCCCATTTCATTGAGCGAATTAGGTGCCCACTGCTCAGCGCGATCAGAGGCCTGGAAAATGAGGCCCGGACTGGTATTACAGAGTGTTCACAGCCTGCTAATGGTCGGAGGATGAAATAGATTACCACAACATTCATTACAGTTCAGCGACAAAGTTGAGCAGCCAAATATAAGCACACGGTCAGCAACATCATTACAGAGGCCTGTTTAAGCATACATGGAGCCTCTGACGATGGACGATTTGCCATAAGGAGGTTGTGTGTGATGGGCTAAGGAGAAGTTTATGCTGCTAAATTGCTGCCATATGAATGATATGAAGCAGAAACCAAGGTTGGGTTTGATACAATTCATTGAGATTAAAAAGATTTTAAAAATAAAGATTATAGAGCTTTTGAATATTGAGCATTAGCTTAAACAGTCATCCAGAGGAAGAGACTGACAAAACTATTGTAACTAATTATGTGTAATGTTTGGCATTTTGAGGTAATATCTTTGATGTTTTAGTTTGAGAAATTGTTTGACATTTTGAGAAATACACTTCTTTGCTCTCTTGTTGAGTTAACTTGCCTATCAGAGATTTTACCCCTCTGATTACTCCACAGTAAACATCATTTGGTTTGTTAGTCGCACATTACCTTCATTATTCAGCACAGCTCTGTTAACAATTCCAAATCTGCTGAATCCATGTATCAGTTTCTCTGTATTTCACAAGACAAGAAATATGAAATATGATGTGAAACAAGCACCCAGGCTCTGGTTTGGAGGTGTTAACTGGCAATCAACAGCTCAATCGGCCCTGAAATCACGTTCACACATATCGTGACACTTAACCAGCTGATTCTTAAATATAGGTCTACCAATGGCTATCGTTGACATGCCACAGCATAACACAGCATAAAAACCTTGGAATAGTAATGCATTTCTGCCTATTTGACAGCTAACTCTGAAGCCATTGACATTTGTCCACTGAACACACAAACTGATATGAGTCCATGATCAAATTTGATAAGACAGCAGTCGCTGAATAGTTATCACGTCACCGTTATACTTTACCAAGTAATGCATTACTGTCCATTACTGGATATGTATAGGTTGATGTTAGGAGAAAATGAGCTAAGCTTGCCATACAGATTAGAAGCATGGGGGAACTGCTGGCCTAAAGTTGAAAATAAAAGAAAAACAGCACCTGGAAAGGTCAGTTAACTAGTATTTCCTTTGCTTCAGAGTAAACTAGGCTAGCTGGTTCCCTTGCTTTCAGGCTTTATGCTATTCTAAAATAACCTCTAACTTAGAAAAACACACAAAGTGTCAAAACCAGACTATTCTCCTCACCCACTCTAAATAATGATAGATTTGAAATATTAACAGCATACAGGCCAGACTGTATCATTCGATACAGCTGGATGGAAAGATGACTGAGAACATTGCTCTTTAACATTAGTATTTCTTCCCGTCTTAAACTCTAATAGAGGATGACAGTAATCTAATCCAGGGTACTGATCAGCAGCATAAACACTGGAATCCAGTTAGGAGTGAGGTCTCTCAAACACCATGGCGCCAAACTGAGTGCTTTGCCCCTAGCTTCAGTTTGTACAAATGACCTAAATCCATGAAGGTAGGATGAAATGTGTATTTCTTGGTCATGCTGAATGCAGTTATTCTAAAAACTGTTCACAGCCCAGCGGAAAGTGGATAACTTTCTAAAGTATAGCTCTCCTCAGATCAAGCCAAACCTCAGCGACTCATTTTTGCATGGAAACAGACAAAGCCTGGTCATTGTCATGTTGTTCTGCTTGTTTTGGGGTTGAGGCAAAATTAGTTGCAACTGAGTTTGAGGTCCCGAGACGGCATGCTCCCACGATGTTTGGGCCACCATTTGTCATTATACAATTTGTCGGTACTGTTTTCAACAAACAGGAAGTCCCTCAAAGCCAGTCGAGGACCTGGCAAGGACGCGTCCCCTCCGACAGCCTCACAGAGGAGGACTGATGGGATTGGACAGATTCAAGATGGTGTGGTTATATCTGATGGCTGGGACTTTTCCCTCCCTCTTTTTCTGAAGAGGGAGCCAGTACACTTGGACAGCCTGCCAGCCACTATAGCGCGTGAGAGATCTATCCCACAAAAAAGGTTGTCATACTTGTACTCCTTTTGCCTCTGGTTTTTCTCCTGAAACACAAGCATCCATGCGTTCCAATAACTGAAGCAGCGTTTTGGTTTGTGCTCCAAGATTTCCATTACTTCCCCTCCCTGTCTTCCAGTGGTTACAGCTGGTGTTGTTGGATTGCATATTGCAGCATGATCCTTGGGGAAGGCATTGTTTTGGAAGTTGGGTCTACTGCGCTCGAATCTATTCTGACTCCATTCAACAGCCTCCCTGTCTTAACACCACAGCTGTCAGCAATGTCACTACATGATGAGCCGTGACACCACCGAATCTAGCAACGCTTTGTCACCCTGATACACTTAAGCATTGGTTACAGAGCTCTGGCTCGGGAAAGACATGCTGTCAAGTAAGGAAAGACCATTATCTGCAATAGACACAAAAGTACAGGGGATCCCTGCAGACACAGAGATGATTAAGGGCTAAGTGTCATTCTTCCTGTCTTGGTGTATTTTTTTAAAGATCTCTTATTCTTACTTTTTAGTGTGTGCCTCAGACTTATAGCCATATCCCTCATGCCTGCTCTAAAGGGACACACACCCTGACAACCGTGTTTGGGTATTATCCAGAGGAACCTGCCCTGGTCACACACCACGTCTCCTAGAAACAACCAAAGATGGGGAAAATAAGAGAGTAAATCAATGTGAGGATTCACACGCATGTGGAAAGAAATCAGTGATGAGTGTGTAAGTGAGGGGGGATTTGCAGTGATGGGAAAGTATCTGAGGAATGCACATGCAAGAGACAGTCTTGGTTCGAGTGGCCAAAATAATGTAGCTAAGCCTCGATGACACTGGCCTGGCCGTTGGTGTCCAATTTCCTCGTGATGATACCGCTAGCATGACACTAAAACTGCCAGGTTCAGAAATGTGATTCTCACTGAGGCCTGTCGTGCTGAACGAATAAGTATTCAAGATGCTGTGAGCCATTTTTTATTAAAGTGTTGTTATTATGTATTTTTTAGACATACTGTATGTTTATCCAGGAAAGGACTGCAATATGGATTTACACATTTTTATAGAATCAAATGACTGCAAACAGAAGCGCCTAGGTTGGGAATTTCAGTGATAGTTAAAGTAATAGTGAAACATTAGCTTAGACACAAGATCATACTTTAACATCTGTCTGGTAAATATGAAGCTACAGCCTGCAGACAGTTAGCTTAGCTTAGCTTAGCACAAGACTGGAAATAGGTGGAAACCGCTGACCTGTTTCTCTTCATAAGTAACAAAACCCAACTACCAGAGCCTCTAAGGCTTGCTAATAAAAATATTGTATCTGATTTGTTTAATCTGTACTCAAATGGAAAAAAGAGGATGTTGTTTGCACAATGTAAAGCCCCCTGAGGGAAATTTGGGATATTGTGATGTCGGACTGTATAATCGACTTGACCTCCGGGAGTCTCCACTGGTTGCTCAGCAACTGCTCTCAACAAAGAAACAGTCATGTCACATACAGTGATATACAATAATACTCTTATTTTTGCACACTTTCTATAGGTCAACCTAACAAGATATAATATATTAAAGTTAGGGTAGCCCATTTATTTTAGAGGTATTTTTTGTTATATTTGTTAATAATCTCTTTGTTTCTCAACAGCAACCAATAAATCAAATGCTCTGACACATACAAAAAATCCTGCATCCATGGAGAAGTTGCAGGCCGGTAATGAGCCTGCCTAGTCACCGGTGCACACTGTCTGCAGGGCTACCATACAGCACATTATAATATGTTATGAATCCACATCAGAATTCACTTCCATTAATGTGTCGTTGATGGGTAGAAATACAGCATGTAGTATCGTCAGCCAGTGATGTTACTGCATCTCAATTTTCAATAAAATTCCCCAGTACTAACATACTAGCTTGACAGCTACGAGTACTAACAATAGCCTTGTTTGTGAATTACGCACTGTAAGTATTGTCAGTAGGCCAATTGTTTGGCATCCGCTGTTGCCTCTCAAGAACCACCCACTGAACAGTTGTCGAGATATTCAAGAGGACAGGCAGATAGATTCCTTCCATTTTTAATTAGATGTTAGGTGTTTTCTTACATGTAAGAAATGAAGAAGCTGAATATGGGTAGCTATGACTGCTTTCCTCCTCCCCAAAGCTCTTTTGTGGACTCGTCCTCCAGCAGTCAGGCAGTGTACATATGTACGTTTTGGTGAGAGGCCTTAAGGGAGCAGCTGGGATTTCTTTCCAGGTGGATACTGAAAATCTAGATATTCTTATTGGTTTCTCCAAAGTTCATATGCCAGCTTTAATTAGTGAGTTTCAACACTGCTGATAGATGGATTTTTTTTTACATACATACATAAGAGCTAGCTGTTGCCCCCTGCTTCCAATCATTCTGCTAACCAGCTGCCTCATATTTACAGACATGACAGTGGTATTGATCTTCTCCTCTAACTCTCCGCCAGACAACTAATAAGCTTATTTCCCAAAACGTTGAACGATTCCTTAAAGTGAGAGTTACGATTTGCATAACTTCATTTTGCCCGCCCCAGATTTTGCAGCCAGTTCGGCGCTCTGAATGGGAAATCCTCCTAACAAGTCTGGTTGTCCAACCTTGGGCCCACCAAACAGTCTGAAGAGTGGCATTAGTATTCACAGACACAGACAGACAATCAGGCTCCAGTTTTATCACTCAGCATTTGTAAGAATCAGATCTGAGACACAGCAGTATCAATAAAAGATCTAATTTCCAGCTGCACTCGAACAACTGCGCCTCTTTCAACCTACACTGTGGGTATCAACTGTGCACTGAATAATGAAAAGCAATTATGTAGCTAAACAAAGCCATGGTGGTAATAGGCTTTTGTTTTATTTTTATCCCCAAAATGAAAATAGATTCTGCGGCTGTGTGTGGTTTTCTTTTTTGAGATCCTCTGGGTCATGCTCAGGACACGCTCTTCCTGACACCAGTCTGCCGAGCAATATTGTGATGGCGGTTCCAGTCCAGATGAATTAGACGGCGAGTTGCTATGAATGCGGGGGACAGCGGCAGACACTCGGACTGAAATGAGGAGGAAACAGAAGTCGGCTGCTTAGATTGTGTCTCGATTAATTATTCAGCGGCCAGATTCTCTATCCAATGACCCCGGTAAAGAAGCACAAATTATTTAGCAAGCTGCCACATCAGCGCTTGGTGTGAGGACATGAAGCATGGGCTCTCACTGAGGTATCATAGGAGGCATGTGAACCTGCGCTCAGGCTGCTTGCCTCATGACACACGGCCTCGTGGGTATTGATGACTGTATCAGGGTACAGGGGTACGGTTTCTCTTATCAGTCAACCATCCAGCCTTTCCACATCAGCCGGGCTGAACGGGGAGGGTAAAATTCACGCCTTTGTTACCAACAGTAAATGATTCAGACGCAACAAATTTAGAGTGCGCTATCAAAATCTGATACGTACTGTGCTTGGAAGAGTGACACCAACTCCTACAGAACAACTTGCACAAGGTTTAAACAAATGTTAGCACTTGTTACTTGACATTGGAACAGCCAACATGGCAACATAGCTTCAGATCAGCTTTATTTAAAGGAGGGTGGACAATGTGAATTGTGGAAATACTTCTTCATACAACAATGTGGCTAAAACTGAGCCTTAATTTCCATGAGCGACCATCTTTTTTGGTTTCAGCTGGTCATGTTACTGCAATCTAAATATATGCCCTATACTATATGTTTCATGTACAACAGTGAACCATGTTGATGTATTCCGGCTGCAGTGTCACCAAGACAGAGTGCTGAACTTGGTGACATACAGTGAAATGAGACAACCGCGTCTGACAGCGTGAATGTCACCCTGTTATTTTTGTTGCTCTTAAAAAAGCTATATACTTTCCACAGCCACTCAAAATGTGTTATAATTTCAGACTGAGCCAGGGAAAGAGAGAGAGAGAGAGAGAGAGAGAGAGAGAGAGGGGACACTTTTTGCCAACACACGCAGGTGTATGTGTGTTTGTA
>JAOXYL010000001.1:16385224-16419892 GCA_028564955.1 Terapon puta | reverse complement strand
AGAGAGAGAGAGAGAGAGAGAGAGAGAGAGAGAGGGGACACTTTTTGCCAACACACGCAGGTGTATGTGTGTTTGTATATCATGCATGTGATAGGGAGTTTGCCTTGATCTTGTTAGTGGTGATTGGGGTCTCTGTGAGACCTCACACACTGGGCTATGGGTGTAATTGCCTCTGGCAGGCCGGCCTGTAACCATGTGGAGACTTAGGGGAGAGGAATGGGGAGGAGAGTACGGGGCCTTTGTTTGTGGCAGCCGCCACATGTCTGCCTGTGTGGCAGTGCCGAGCTCCCGGGTGTGGAGGCTTGGCTTTGGGGAGATGATTGTTATAGCACTGGTGTTGGCTTTAAAAATGCCTTTTTAATGGGAATGCATTTCACAGGCAAGAGCAGCGAGGTCTGGGAAGCTAACATCACAGCGGCCGGGTACAGAAGTTCAGCATGTGGTGGCGCTGGGAGACGGTTCATCAGTGGAAACAGCCTGCCATCTGCTGCTGAAGGCAAGAATAACAGACAGGCTCTTGAAAATCTCTGTTTTTCAATGGTTTATTCTTCTGAAACAGTTATTTTATGAAAGACATAGGCAATTTCTCTGTGTAAAAGAGTTATTGATAGAATATTTAAATAATAGCATATAACATAATTCATCTCAAATGCACATTATACATACACAGTAACATTTTTGGAGACTATGATATTTCATTTCAAATAACTGGGTCATATCATCCTTGCCTAACTCTTTTCCATACTTATTGTCTTAACACACACTAATTCTGCATGTAAACAAACATGACACATATGTCATCAGACGTGTAACTGTGGTTGTAAAGTAGCTTAATTAAAGATCCATTCAGTACATGACCTTTTCCACTTACCTCAAGCACTTTCAACGCTTTTCCTTAATGAACAAATGAATTATGCAGTAACCTAGGCTCAGCCAACAAAAGGCATTTGCTGCCTAATGTGTTTTCCTAAACAGCAGTGAAGAGCAGGCCTACCTTTTAAGTGGATAAGGTACCTCTGTTCAGCTTGCAGTAAGTGTCTAGTTTAATTTAATTCAATAATCCTGATAAATGAAATAAATCCCTTTTGGGACATCCATTCCTTGAATAGTGCGATAATATAAAATGAGGTTCACAGAGAAAAAATTAGAACATTATGGTTGATTGAGCTTTTACAAAAAGCAGAAATATTAATACAGAGATCTTCTTTATGTTTATAATTTTGCAATAATGAATGAAGGCATCCATGTGGAAAACAATCAGAGCTCGAAATGGATGACAGTGATTGTGAGGCTTAGTGAAAGAATGCATTAGCATTTTCACACACTCCCAATGCAAATTGTTTCACTTAAACTTTTTAAATACCATTTTGTGTTCTGACTTCATTTTAATAAGTTTGTCGATAAGGAAGCATAAGCATGAACTTGAAAGGCAGATCGTGAGTCTCCGCGACACATTTATTCACTATTCGATTCATGAGAGGAAAGGCGAAAATTGAAAAGAATGAAAGAACATGATCTTCTCTGAGAAATAATACATTTTGTGCTGAATCGAGATTATTTAAATATAATAAAAATATCCATATCAAACATTAATTTGAATTCAATATAGATGCTTGTATAATTGAATGCACTACGCTGCACAAATTAAAACGGGCCCTTCTGGAGGCTGGCGCCGCTTATATTGAAAATCTTTCACTTATACGTGTGCAGTTCTGCTGGGGCTAAAATGCATTTAATAAACAGGTTTTGTGCTTTATGTATTTATTATATAAAATGGCCACTTTGTTTTTTCTTTTTTATTACTATTTTGGTGGGTTAGATCCTTTATTGTCTTTATGGTTATGACAGTGAGAGAGAGAGAAGACACAGTAAAGGGACCACAGGATTCAAACTGGGGTCCGCTGCACTGAGACTCAGGCCTCATACACGTGTGCACACACCTGCGGTCCAAACTAACTTTCTTTGTCTGCTAATTTTCAGCATACACCCAAGCAAATATGATGTATATTTTTTTGCAAAATTAATTAACTTGAATAAAAACCTTCACCTGTGTTTGTATGTACTGCAACAAATGCTGAGTGAATTAAAGTAATAATTTTAAAATGCTACAAGCTGTACCACCAAGTCTTTTGATCATTTTGTAAACATCAAGACCATTTCAGTTCTTGAACTGTGCTCTAGTCTTTGGAAACCTGTCAGTGATCTCACTCTAAATAATGGGCCTACAGTAAGTCTAATTCTGCTGGGTTTTTTTGCTGTACCTATGTATCACCACAGTGGGCTGTTTTTATTTAACTCCTTTCCCCTCCTCTCACAGAGTTATCACTTGCTTCCGGCAAATGGAGCCTCTTGTAAGTCAAATTGATTGAGTCGTCCTTGAACATCTGTTGTTCAGCCAAGCCTCAAAGGTAATCCCGCTAATGGCCCTCTAAGCTATCCACATAAACACACACATAAATAAAAATGTTTCCAAAGAGATTTGGTCATTGACTTGCTGCTAATCAATTCTGCAGCCGCATCTGTTGATGAAGCTTTGCGAAGTACACAGCAAGATATATGTAGCGATCAATGCCTGGCACTACACTTGCTGGGCAATGAGTGACAGTCACAGCTCCGCCGGGAGTCAACATTTACACACAGATGGACCGGGCCTGTCGGATGTCTTGGCAAAAGGCTGCTGTACGCACACACACGCAGACACAAGAGTGAAACACTGACCAACAGCATGTTGTCCATCAGTGACAAACGAGGGAAAATTACGGGCTCATGTGAAGCGGAGTCAGTAAAGGAGAAGTGGCATTCCATAATTTGAGCTGCTAAGCTCTGGCTCAGACTGATATGACTGCTGCTGGATGGGCGCCACTTCAGAAAGCCAGTGTTTCAAGATTTTAGAGGAAAAAAGGGGCTTTTCAAATTGCTGGCTGAGTGCATTTTTTTTATATTTTGTCACCAGTTAAAAATGTCTTTTGTGGCTTTGGTGCTTTCTCTACTCTATC
This sequence comes from Terapon puta, assembly GCA_028564955.1. Classification (NCBI taxonomy): domain Eukaryota; kingdom Metazoa; phylum Chordata; class Actinopteri; order Centrarchiformes; family Terapontidae; genus Terapon; species Terapon puta. Next base: position 16,416,896 of record JAOXYL010000001.1, on the reverse strand, counting down.
TACATAATGTACACCTTCAGTTTAACAAGTGAGAAACAAGGAACAACATTATGGCTTAAGAGCTGAACTCATACACACAGTGCAATAAAGGCATCAAAGTGTTGCACTGTTAATTATTAGAGCTCCATCCTGCATTTGGCTAATTGTTCTTATGATATGTTATCATATGGAGAGTCACATGGCTGTTTTATTTGATTAAAATGCTTCTGTTCAGCTAAAGTGTGGCCCACTGCACAGCTCCCTGCCTTTCAGTGAAAACAAACTCTAAAAAGGACCAAAACATACCTGCTGCTTTCTCAACATGATACTCATGGGGAGACAGTTGGAAATTTCTACAACACCTGGGCTAGAGAAATATCTGCATATAACAGACCAAGCTGGGCTTTTTTGGATCACTCCTGCTGCCAAGCAATATTCATAAATTTAATTTCCAATCTGCTCTCCTTTTATTAGTTTGGGTGTTATTAAATGAGATTGCTTCATCTTAATATAATATATTTCCAGGGCCCACGAATGTGGCTAGGAGCTGATATTCAAATTCAATAACATGGCCTGTACTTAGTGCATGGCACTAATAAATGCCAATGTATGATGCATATAAAGACAGGGCTCAGCGTGGAAGTCGCAGCGGGCAATAATAATGCTGTGAATGTCCTTCAGAGGTGAGATATGCCTCTCTCCCACCCCTGCGCTCCTCTGTTCATATGCCTGAAGAAGCCCAGGTGACCTACATACAGGGATAGGCAGGGTGTGAGTGCTGAGGAAAGGAGGCTGTTCATATTTCCATGTGTTTTATTAACCAGACTAGACAAATCCCCGAAGAATGTAGACACTAGCTTTGATACTGTACACCAGAGAGAGGACTATGTAAATCACAACTCTGTGACTGACCTCGAACCTCTCCATTGGCCATTGGAGGAGGCTGACCTGTTGGACACATCTTGAACGGGAGAAAGAGGAGAAAAGAGGAGAAAGAGAAGCAGACGACCAAGGAGCTACAGTGCATAGCAATAGCATGGTTGCAGTGTCTCACCTCTTGGCCTCTGCAGGGTTAAAACTTGACGCCTCTCCCTTTTTCCTATTTTATCGCTGTAACCTGACAACTGCTTTCGCAAAGATTGCAGCTTAGGAAGCTTAGCTGCTGGAGCGAGTGACCTTTACTTTTATTATGAATATTTCTATTTCATCGTTATTATAGAGTGAAATCTATGCATATGATCAGCACAATGGATTTCTTTTTCATTAGTTGTGTAAAATGCCACTCACTGAATGGAGGGGCAGCCGGGGCTGCCTGCCAGATTACCCCCCTCCCCCACAGGAGGGATCTGACAATTGGAATTAATATGCGTGGAGCTTTCCCTCTCCATTTGTTGGCTGAGGTTTTCCAGGCAACTTTATCAGGGGTAACATTATCGAGAGCTTTGCCGAGAGCTTCTTCATCATGCTCACATCCGAGTCTGCCCAACACTTGTCACTGTCAATCACGAGGTGATAATACACAGATGATTCTCTCATTTGGTTTAATAAAATCTCCAGGCTTATTTGAACTGCAGTCATTATAGCAAATAATTGCTGCATTGAGGTTTTAGCCAGGCCATAGCCTCAGGGATAAGGAAAGACTATTGCTATATGAAGGATATGGCTGATGTTTTTTCTAACCTTTACTCCCCAGTTGTTCATATTTTTAAAATGAATATTACATTTGAATCTAGATTTGGCTTTCTTTATTCAAACTAACATTGTTATTACATATTATGTGGACACGGAGTCATCTTTTCTCTCTTTTTTATGTCTGCACTGTCAAGACAGGTTTCACAAGGGACTGCCAATTGTAATTCTTTACTGTCATTTAAACCAAATTGCAGATCTGAATCAGCGGGCCTAAAATTCTCTGAAGAAATGGACTGACAGAGGGGAACATATTTCATCTTAAATTTGAATTCTGATGCCAGCTTAAGGTGTGTGGCTGAGCACTGCTACTGAAACCACAATATAAGAATCTTTCATACAGGAAAAATCAGACAGTAAAATATCGCATTACATCATTGATTTACATGGCAAATATATTTATATAAAGGATCTGCTACTGATATGATGCATCCTATTCAAAAGTGTGCATGATGTACTGTACTGTGGGTCACTGTGAGGTGTGCCTTACTTCTTGACAGCACAAAGGACAGCTTTTTTCACAAACCATACAATTTTATTTAGATAAAAGTTGATGCCAAAGGATATGTTACCTCCCCAACCCTCTAAAAAAAACCTACTGAAATTTAAAGTTTATATGTAGTTGTCATAAAAATTTCCAGCATGAAAGAAAATCCAGCTCCAACTGGTCACATATTCAATTAGTTAATCCAATCTCCCCACTTTAATTACATTCATTAGTATATTTGTTTGACCAAACAAGGTCACATAGTAGTTGATTAGACAAAGAATCAATGGCAAAGACAAAAAACTCATTACAAAAGCAATGGTGTGGATATTTGCACCCTTGTTTGTGTCAGACAGTTTATCTCAATGTCGATGAAGGCAAAGCAGGCATAAACTTATTTGTTTTGAGGTGGTCTTTGATTTGTTCGTGTCAAAAGAGTGACGGTGACCTTGCGTTGTTGGCTGCCCCAATAAAGAAGCAGGACACTAATTACCTTTGTCAGTGAAGTGTACTTGGGACAATATACAATCAGATAACAATAATGGAGTCAATAATTTGTATTTACTCTGAAACTTGGACAATGTCATTTCTCCCAATTAATGCAATCACCCATGCATTAAATTAGTTTTTTTTCCCCTCACACAGAAAAATAATTAGGGGTAATTGTTAGGAAATCAATCAATCAGCAGAATGAACAGCCAATGAAGCGTGGTCAAAACTAAAGAAACGTGTGACACAGATGGCTTGGATGCGTCTTACCCCCAAGGGACGTTTACTGTGCAGTACACCGAAACATTAAAATGAAGGCAATAGAAAAGTGTGTGTGTTATTTACATGTTTATCAAAGTGCCCTGATGCACTATTAGGGGACCCTTTGTTTGTTTGTTTGTTCCGTAAAACCTGAGCAGATAATGTATAGGATGAAAATACATACAAAAACATGTGACAAGTTTTTCTAGCTTGACCATGTTGTCTGACTTTTTTGTCCTCAGGATAAAAAAAGCTGTTTTTTTTATTTAAAGACAGGTGCATTGACGTTCAATTCATGTGATCAGTGTGATGTATATTTAATCAATCTACCTACTATATGCCTTTTCATAAATTGAAAGTTAACTTTGGGCTTCAGGGTTTACATGAACTAAAGTATTTTAATCTGTGGCCTACATTAAAGATAGAGTAAACCCATCCCATACAGATAAATGATGAAAGGTTTCAAGCTATTAATCATCCCAAATAATTTAGTTAGGATAATAATACTTTAAAAAAAAATCAATAAAATCAATATAATTTTACCATGACAGTTTGATAGACAATAACTGATTAGCCTTTTTCACAGATGACATCTTGACTCGTCACAGTAGTAAAAGCACAAGTGTGATCAATAACACTCATACAGCTACATAACATTTAGATTTACAGTGTATATGCCCAAAATATCTTCTGGGAAAAAGATGTTTTTTTCCCAGAAGGTATATTTTGTAAATTTACTTTATTATATATTGCCATGTTATTATTTCTATTATTTATGTCTTTCACACTATAAAATAAAAATAAAAAGCGAACAATTCAGTTTACAGTTTCATATGATAAATACGCTTTCCTTTTCACTAGACGGCAGTGCCGGCAAATCATCTTCGAGGTCAGTCCGTTCCATGGACCAATGGGAAGCCGTTCTCAACAACAGAAACGCCCCCTCATTAAGTTAGATTGAACTCCGGTTTCTGTGTCTGTCAAATTATTTAGCTTGCCCCTGTTAGCTAGTTAGCCGGGATGACACCTGAAGGAAGAGCGAGCAGCTGAGAAGAAAAGAAACACACAGTAACTCCACTGCGAAAGGGACATTTACAGCGCTCTGACAAGACACGGTAATTTACATCGCCACGCTTTTCTTTTCCGCAAAACAAAGGGAATAGTGAAGTTGTTAGCAGCGCCAGTGTTAGCACTCGGGGCTAATGCTAAATATAAAGTGAGTCAAGGAAAGCAGCTGAGACAGCGTCAGTGTGTGTACAAACATTTACATGAGCTAGTCTTACCCTTATAAAGAGAACTGAGTTAGATTTGCAGCTGTCAAGTGAAATCACATTATTTATAACTTCTTAACGCTGTTTTTTAAATGCTAACGTTAGCTCGGCAGCATCCAGGTTGAGGCGATAAATCTATATCCTAAATACCCAAATATTTATAATCTATTTAATTGTCATGAAGATACGAGTCTGCTGTTGTCACCCTGAGAGAGTCCCAATCTGATACAGTTTTTATAATTTCGACAACAGATGGCATGAAACAGCCATGTTAGCATGAAGCTAAACAGAACCCCTTATTCTGCATTTATTTTACACTGTTTCTTACTTTGTTCGCACTTCAGTGTGGTATTTCTGTGTTGACTGTCACACTTATAGCAACAGTGTTAGCCAGGTGAGCAATAAGTGCGTTTGTATGTGTTTAAACCTGCTAATTTTTTACCCATTAACTACAACAACAAACATTTGTTTATTTTTGTTTTGTTCCCTCTTGTTGTCAGCAGCGCATGGCCCGGACTGCACTTGTTGTCGTGGGACCTACATAAAAAGAGGGACATCAATCTGAACCTCTGAATGAGTAATGAACCTAAACCCCTTCTGGAGTATGTCTGCCAATACAAGTCGTAAGGTATAGCAACATGTTGCGCTCTCATCTGTTTCAACACAACTGAATGCAAATGACACCACACATGATGGTTGACATTTCATTAGATGGTGTGTAAATGCATGGAAGTGTGACAGAAGTCATATGTGCTTTGTAGAGCCGAACATGAGACTCCTTTCAAAGGCTTCACAGCCCAGTAATGATGCTTCATATGCAAGGCCGTCAGGTCTCATGTGTTCTGACTCAGTACTAAGTACTACTAAACTCAGTAGTATCGAAATGTTTGTTTCTTTGCACTTTTAAAGGCTGCAAATCCATGAGTTTGGTCCGACCCCTTGTTCATCCATTTTCATCTTATGCAAAGTATGTTTTCTGACAGACTAAGGGGCAATAAGCTGACCTGTACCATGGAAGTGTAAATTTTCTCACACATTGAACAATAATACCAAAACAGTGTCACTCTGTAAATGTGAAGGTGACTCAGCCTTTACAACTGTTTCAAGTTTTACAGTCCCAGCCATAACCTTATAATAAAGATACTGTTCTGGCAGCAGTTTTTTCTTTTTTTTTCTTTTGGGGACCTGCAAACTTTTCTTTTCTTTTTTTTTTTTTTTGAGGTGCTTAATCCTGCACATGTTTCAACTTCGATTCATTTTCTAGCAAACTTGTTAAACTGGAATTGTTATTACCCAAGTTGAGGGTGTGGCCCTGTGTTTTGGAAAACAAATTCTCCTGTGAAACTAGCTACTTTCTTCAAATCATTGACTGAAAATAAATTGTGATGATTCAGAAGACACTCTTTCTCAGTGCCTAATACCAGAAAGCATAAATTCTGTCAGTGGTTTATTGTGGTTAGCTTGTGCTGGACTGAATTTTCACCACTGGAGTGGAGAAGAGGGACGAACATTTTAGCAGGAGGAGGAAACCGTACACCTTGAGCATGGGTGTTGGTTCATTTTTTTCCTGCTTCGTCAGAGGAGCATTTCAGAAACATTTGTCGAGTCTGACTTCAATGAATGTGCAGCTCAGATCTGTTGCGTTAGTGCACCATTCAGTGCCGACATTCCCAGCATACTTGTAGTCATCACCAGCAGCGTTAGTCACAGCTTCCCGATGAATTCCTGGCATCCTGCTGCTGGTAGCTTGATGTGTACAGTGACCACCGTACTGTAACTGGTCTTATCATTCTAAGCAGCAGGAGGATGAGGTGATGGCTTTATAAGAAAGTGCGTGCTTCTGTCTAGACACTGCTTCCTTATAGGCTGCAAATCAGATGGGCAGTGTAACCTGAGAGGTTGGCCACAGCACATGGTCACTACCCTGAGCCATTGGTCTACTTTTGAGTGTGCCTAATGGTTCATAAACAGTAGCCCTCTCTATTCTCGCCCTCTCAATGCTCTTTCATGGGGCTCAGTTTTACGTTACAGCTGATGTGTTGAAATTCCTGATCTATTTCTTACACAAAGCAGCAGAGATCTGACAACGAAGAACAGAGTGGACACGGGGAGCAGAGAGCTAGCCCGGCCCGACTGCCCTTTGGCAAAAAGCAGCTTCCGCCCATTCCTAAGAATGCAGCCCCCGTTACCAAGCCAGCATCAGCAGGCACCCCAGCTCAGTCGGCCAATGGCACACATGCCTCCTACGGCCCCTTTTACTTGGAGTACTCTCTGCTGGCTGAGTTGTAAGTATTGATCTGAATTAAAAAGTTCAATTGGTTGTTTGTTTTTTAATTCCCTTTGCACTTACTGTATTTAGCTTTTGTTTTATTGTTTTATGCTTAATGTTACTTTTTAAATTGTGTTGGTAGCACTTTTAAAACCATGTCTGTATTTGAAGATAAATTCAAGCAGAATGCTTCTGTTTTCCTCCTGTCTTGTATTGATCAAACTTCTTGCCATGTGACCTGCAGCACACTGGTGATTAAGCAGAAACTCCCTGGAATTTATGTCCAGCCATCCTACAAATCAGCATTAAGTAAGGACCCTCTTTTTGAAGTTCTTCCATGTTTCATGTAGACGCTTTGGTACTCATGGAGTCCCTTAATGCTCAACAGAAACTATGCAGAAGTAAAAAAAAAAAAAAACAACAAAACATTTATATGGTTCCTTCCCTGTGAGATCCAGTCATTATGTGTCATTGCATTGCAGATAATGTAATTTTGCTGCCTTTTTGTAATGTCACACACAGATGTGTTTATTTACACTGCTCAGTCCAGCTTGATTCATATGATTGTTCCACTGTCTAGTGTGGTTTGGGGTCATATTCATCAGACATGGCTTGTACCAGGATGGAGTCTTCAAATTCACCGTCTATATTCCAGATAACTATCCAGATGGAGAGTGTCCTGTAAGTAGTGAGCCTACTTGAAGTTAGTTATTTAATTTTTACTGTTAACTAATGAACCAAAGATTCAAGTGTTTTTCTGGCAGTGTTTTCCAATGGTGTATTATAAGTACTTAGTTTAGTGATTTGAACGGTCAAGGTCAAAATTGATAATATTGAAATCTGTAGTAATACAAATGTTTCAGAGGGGGGAAAAAAGCACCTTTGAAACACCTGAAACAGTCGTCTGAAATATGTTCATATAAGTCATAGTTAAACTTTTTGTTTTGTCAAGATAAGATCTTTGAAACTTTTGTGTTAAAGAACAGTCACTGAATTGTTATTTGATCAAAAAGTTTTAGGCAAAGCCTCAACAGTTTTTTCCTTTTCTGCTTTGTATCAGAAATTGGTATTTGACATCCCAGTCTTCCATCCCCTCGTTGACCCTGTGTCTGGAGAGCTTGATGTCAGAAGAGCTTTCGCCAAATGGAGGTATACTTTCTGCCTCAATGCAATTTTCTTTCTCAGTGAGCCAGCTCTTCTTGGTCATTCAGTATGGGGTTTAAATTAAAGTAGTAGGTAGTAATAGTCATCCACCTAATTTTATATTCTAACATATTTCACAACTCTGAACAAGTTTACGAATGTAATGTCTGAAGGTGTGATGTTCACTTTAGTGGTGGTAATGATGGATGTTTTACATTTTTCAAGTCAAGTGATTTTATGCAACTGTCTTGGCAAAAAAGATTAAACCGTGCTATCAACTTCTTCCTGTGTGTTTGTTCTTGTAGACGGAATCACAACCACATCTGGCAAGTCCTGATGTACGCACGTACAATTTTCTACAAGATCAATACCACGGAACCTCTCAATCCCGAAGCTGCAGTGCTGTGAGTCTCTGTGCACCCTTTCAGATGTTTTTATCCTCATGAGGTTAATCTTAAATAATTGTGTAATTTTGCCAAAGAAGAAGAATTATTTGTCATTGTTTTTTTTTTTTTCTGTTTTTTTTTGCCCACAAACTTCTAAATAAATGTTTTCCGTAATCTAAAAAGCAGACCAGGAACATGTAATCCCTTTCATTTTTCTTTCCAGCTGCTTTGTATCATGTATTTTTTCTTTTTTTTTTTAAAAAATAATTCATATTGCAGAGACACGTACATTTTTTCCTCCTCCTCCCCAACTATTAGGTTTTCCTTTGATTGAGTTTTGTTGAATTGTGGATCGTCATGATTAGCGTATGTCACAAAGCACTGTATGTTTTTATTTCTTTCAGATATGAAAAGGATGTGCAGTTGTTCAAAAGCAAAGTGGTAGACAGTGTAAAACTATGCAACAGTCATCTTTTTGACCAGCCCAAGATAGATGACCCCTACGCAATAAGGTTGGTGAACTGTCCCCGTTTTTAACAACACTCATCACTGTAAAACGAAAAAATGCTGCGTTGTGAAGGGGAAAAGCTGATGTATCTCACACTGCCACTTTTATCCATTTGATAGTTTTTCTCCATGGAACCCAGCTGTCCATGAGGAAGCGAAAGAGCGGATGTTCGCATACAAAGTACGTTTTAAAACAACTACATAAGTTAACCAACTCAGTTTTGTGATTGTATATGAGCAAGAGAGTGCAGTCTACTGCATTTCAGCTTCCAGAATCAATACCCAAAGGGTTTTATTAGCCAGAGTATGAACTACGAGCACTTTGATTGGCCGAGCTGTTCCTGTTATGTAACTGCTAAATTTCCTTTGTTGCTGTAGAGACGGCCCGAGGATCACCACAAGGGAACGCAGGTGTCGGGGTTGTCTTGGGTGAAGCCTGGATCGACGCAGCCCTTCAGCAAAGATGATAGCCTTCCCCAGAGCTGAAGCTGCAGGTCGTGGCAGCAGCCACTAGAGGGAGGCACACACACCAGATGCCACACCACTGACTTGCCTCAGCTGTTTACGTGAAGTGGATCCTGGAAACAGTTGGGAGAACTTTATATTAAATCTCCACGTTATTGCTCAGCTTTAAAAGCTTTGTAGGTATCTCCTCAAACGGCTTTAGAATAAGGAAACAAAGTTTGTATCATATGTAAATTGACAATGACAAATGGATGTCTCGGCAACACCATTTAGGCTGTGATGCAATCAAAGAGCTTTCTCATCTAGATTTTCAGATCCATGCACATGTTGGGCTAGGTGATATAACATGCTGTCCCAAAAGGAGCTGAAATGTTTGAGAAACCAATTTGCATTCATACAGTACATACAGTGGTTTCCACAATCTATACCACTTGTTGAAATTGGCTCAGGACTGTTTATTTGTCAGACTGGGAATGTTGTAAGTCACCACTGTGTGAGTGAAACATCCAAATCACCACCCCTCATACTACCCAATTAGACTGGCATATATTTTATATTTGTTTCTTATTGGGCAATGATTTCTTTTTAATTCCACTGTGTAAACTACAATGGTCTTACATAGTTCCTAATATATACATATATATTAAGCGGAGCAGGCAAGTATGGTTTTAAATGAGATGCTAAATAAGTAAGCTTGTGTATTTTATTTTGTCTGATTTTTAAATCATTTTGAATGTTTTATGTACCTTTTTGGCTATTGGTTATTAAAGGTTTGATGTGTAAATAACGGATGCTGCGCTAAGCTTTGACTTTAGAGACAAGTCTGCGTTGAGTGGTGGATCTTGGATTTTCTAAGTGAATGTTTTGGTTTTCTGAGCTTTCTTTGGAAATGTTCCTTAAGCTCCCTTAGAGATTTTTCTTCACAAGTCAAATAAGTTACTGCAGGATTTCTCCATAGGTTTGAAGGAAAATCAGAAGTGTATTTTGATAATATTTAGTTATTGTTTCTGCATAGCACAAAGAATCCACAGTTTCTGTTGTGCCAGACAAATATCACTTTATATGTGATGGCTCACTCTGCGATGGGCCCTGGCTTGATTGATCATTATAACGCCCAGCCACTTTCAATATGCAGATACGATCAAACTAAGGATGGAATTTTAACAAATGTGTGGGAGCCCCACAAGGAGACGTCTATATCAGAATAGCAGATGTGGCGCTGAAGCCCATTAGATCTATTTATAGCTGCTGTGAAAGGCAAGGACATAAAATCTCAGTGTACTTCACACAGCGCCATTTGAGCTGTCGGCATCTTCAAACGTTTGAGTTGTAATGCGTTCTGTATGGACCCATTCCTGCTCCAGTTTGGGAGAGACATCACTGCTTAGGTGGCATGAGATTTCAATGCTTTTCTCTGAAATCAATAAAGTGATCAAAAATGAAGTCAGGAGTGGACTTTTTGTTATCACGCTTCAGGTCATGTCAAACACCTGAGAGAGTGCAGATGATATACAGGCCTTTGTGAAATTAAGTTGATTTTTGAAGAAGTTTTAGCCCCTGTTTTTACTTTAGTCTTTTCTATTATTACACTCACTTACGCACAACTGACTCAGACCTACTCTGAACACTGTAGGGGAGGGGGTAAAGTAACAGGGAACATTTTCATCATAACATCAAGATAACTTGGTATAAATATCTGAAATAGGGGTAAAGTTTCTGAAGAAACATGTATTTGCATTTAGAATAGAAAGGCCTTTATTGCCATACAGAGTACTTAAAAAAGTTGTTTTTTTTTAAGTTGTGGTCACTTCCGTCACATCCACGCAAATTACATACACTAAAAACCACTGCGCATAGTTTGTAATAAACATTACGAGGGCACTAAAAAGACAATATCCCGTCAGTTTTGTTGTTTTACTTTTATAATCTTTCTTCTGCAGAGCACCTGTGGTTAAACATTAAAGTGGTGCATATATTTTTATTACACTGTGTGCTCTGGGACATTGAAAGTGTCAGAAAAGGCACAAAGTCATGTTGAACACTGAGGACGACATGCAGATTATGTGAAGTCCAAGCAGGGATGATTGAATGAGGGCAGGCTGTCTCCCGGTCGCCCAGCAGAGGTCGCCGTGTGCCCGCAGAGCAGAGCTGCTCTCCCTCTCCGGTCGTGTTTTGCACTGAGCACGGTCTCCAGCGCGTGTGCTGAAGTAAAACCTCCCCTGATTGGCTCTGGCTCGGTACGCGGCCATCTTATGCACTAAGTGAACACGAGGACTTTACGCTCGGAGCCGGGACTCAGCCGACCGGGCTCCGGGGCCGGTCGGGGGCAACACCGGACCCAAAGCACCGGAGTTCGGTGGAGCTTCGCGTTTAATTTAGCGCGGAAAGGCCAATTTGAGCCAAAGGGCGCGCTGCCCAATCAGAGGGCAGCTCACAGATATGCAAATGAGGCGTTATCACAGGCACGTCAGCAGCAGCCGTAGAGCCGCTGCGCCGTGGTCGCCAGCAGGAGTACAACTAACAACACAGTCTCAACTTCGCCGATAACACTCTCTGCCTCTGTCCGCCTCTCTCCGCCTGGAGTTGCACTTTGGGCTTCGTTTCGGGTAAGAAAATAACACTTTTTTCCGTGTGGCTTCGAGGCGGGTTGCGGACTCAGAGGGGTCTGGGTTTCATTCAGGCGTAGGAAGAGCTGTCAAATGTGCGAGCAGTCAGTCAGCGGGGCTCGCCTCAGCTGTCTGATGACACACCGCCTCGCTCACTCAGGAGCTTCCCGGTGAGCAAATAAGACCGCTGACTTGTTTAACTTGTCCGCTCCGGTTTCCCGCGACTCCCGACGGACTTTCTCGCTAGTTTTGTCGGGTGACTGCGAGCGAGCGTTTGGTTTTTCTCGCTTCTCCAAAGTAGTCCCCCTGGCGCTCCTCGGCCATGGTGGTCCTGAACTGACAGCGACCTGCCTGCCTGCCGGTCGCTCGCCCGCCCGCTCGCTCGCGCTCTCTCTCTCTCTCTCCCACCGTGTGTTTGCGGACACTTCTGTCCGCGAGCGGCGTCGAAACGTCGGCGACTTGTCGAGAAATGAAAACGAAAGTCGCCCGAGCTCCTTGTATTACCACGGACACCATCGCTGTCAACCTCTCCATCCCTCTCCGGCCTCCTCCTCTTCACTCCTCCTCCTCCTCCTCTTCCTCAGCGGGGAAGCGTCACGACACTTCTCCTTCAATTCAAAGTGGGGACGGTGTCGGAGAGGGGGGTGGGGTTGGCCTGGGAGCACGTGTGGCCAGTCTCAACGACCCCCGGGGTTAACAACAACAAAAAGATACAATTAGTGGTTCGTTTTGGTATTTTGTTTCTACTTTTGAGCTCCAAAGTAGCGCTGCGCGTTCGCCGCGTCGCCTCCTTCCCCTGCTCCTTCTCCTCCTTCTCCTGCTCCTCACATCAAAGGCCGGCAGGAGCAGGAGCCGTCGCTCGGTCTGGACACGAAGGGGATGCCGCTGTCTTCAGAGGTGAGCCCGGTTTCTTGGTCAGTGAGATAAAGAGGACGAAGAATAAACAAACAAACACTCCTGGTCAAAGCTTTTGGGAAAACACGACGGAGAGCGTTGCCAAGTGTTACACGGTGCCACCGCAACAATGAAAACATCACGAAAGGCGCCCTCAGCAGCAGCTTACTTTTATTCCGACGTGCTTAACTTTAGAATTTTATTTATTTATGTGTTGGTGTATTTTTATTTCCATGTTCTGTCGGGTACAACTTGTTGGTGTGACGCCATTTGGCCGAGGTGCGCAGGAGGGGGCCGTCCGTATCGATCCCAGGATTCATCGGCGACCCCGGGGCAGTCACGCACGCAGCCCTTGTTGATGTTCGGCATCCGGGCTGCACGTGCCTCAGTGGTGCCAACGACGTCACGATCATGGGGGGAAACAGCTGGAAGCCGGGCAGGGGCGTATGGGGGGACTGATCTGATCCTCGGGGGCAGATTTAAAGGGTGGGGAGGCGGTGTCAGAGAGGTTAGCAGTTTCTTGGCCGGCGGGCTCAGGGGTATGCTGCACTGAAAGGTGATCCAATAAGCGTGTATTATTTTTCAGACATACTGCAGTTCATTTCACCTCCCCTTCTTTGCTGCTGGTGTCAGTCCAGCTGGGGTTGGGCTGCTCGTCTCCCCTAGGCGCCCCCAGCTCAGCTCGGGTGAGGCCGTGTCTCAAGAGTCACCAGCAAGAGGTTATCTGCCAAGCAAGCGGGACAGGGCACAGGGACTTCATGCATTGTCTTGTGTTTGGCATAAGCCACAATCCCCAATGATTAGTCCACATTTTAAATAAGTATAATTCTAATCACAAACCTACGTACATAGCAAGAAGGTCTTTATGTACTTTAAAAAGCCTTTACAAAGGTTACAGTAGATGTAATTAATATTTGAGTATGACAGAGAAAAGTTGCTATTTTCTATTGTGCTCAAATTGCTGAGATTGCAATTACGCACATTTTCCTCTCTTATTCCTTCTTCAAGAAGTGTTGTCTGTCTCTTCATAGGCTGCGATTTCACATGCTTCCTTGTCGTTGTTAACAGCATGTGAGACAGATAAACGGTATGTTGCCTGCGTGGCTGTACAAAGTGGGAATGTCACATTTCAGGACTGTTGTAGGACCCCCCAGCAAATTGGATAGTCTGCAAAGCACTGGAGTAAACCTGAGGTCTGAAGCACATCACAAAGTGAAAAAAAGAATGGCTTCACGCCTGTGTGAACAGATATTTATTGGGACCTGTTATGGTGGTTGGTGGGGAGGGTGATAGTGCAAGTGGTACGTGCCTAGTTGCCTTGCATGACAGTGAGCTATAGAAAGAACTGTATTTAGCTATATTAGAGCACACCAGCACATTTTTCTTCCTGTTTAAGTTTGTGGTTTAAGTTTATTTCAAGCTTCATGTTTTTCAGTCATTTGAATAACTTATGTTCTGAATGGGCCGCTGGAAATGAAATTGAATTCATTAGATGTGTCAGTTGAGTATTAAGTTTGAAGCACAGCACTCAGATTTATCCAGTTGCATTCTGTTGCTTGCCTTCAGACCTCAATGTGAGTTCTGGTAAGAACAAGCTATAATCTTTTCTGCAGTAATATTTCACTGGACAACTCTAAGGAGCCATAGGGTAAATATAATGGGGATAAACAAAAATCTATTTTTCAGAAGTCTGATAATGGCACAGCTTTGGCATAAAGCATGTGTTTCCCACAGATAAAGGACATGACACCTGAACAACCACAATATTATATTTTTAAAGATAAAGTCCCTGCTATTGTGAGAATAAAAATAATTAACTATTTCATATACATTTCATGAATCTACTCACAAGCTGTGATCTAGCCACAGAATGGCGGTGCTGTAAAGCAGTGGTCAGCAGGACGTTCTGGTTTTTTGACCTGTTGGCCAGCTGGGAGCTTTCTGAGAACCGTTGGAAGGTTCTCTTTGTGCCTGTGTGGGTTTTCCTGGTGAGTTGGTTTCCTCTGATGGTCTAAATGCATGCAAGTTAGGTTTATCTGTGACTTGCGAGTTGCCCAGAGGCGTGAATGTAAGTGCAAATGGTTGTTGGCGACTTGACCAGGATGTACCCCGCCTCTCACCCAGTGTCAGCTGGGAATGGCTCCAGACACCCCCACCCCCACCCTCCCTCACTTGGGCCCTGCACAGGGTAAGCAGCTACAGATAACGGATGAGATGAAGTAAAAGCAATCGAACCAGTAGTGATACAGATAGTTTATGTTGTCATTTTAGTTGCAGTTGGGCCAAGCAGACTGTCTAGGGAAATTTGCGTTTTTAACAACATGGCCTAAATCTTGAAATGTTTGCAGTCAGATCATATATTAGTGTTAGTTATAGTTCCGGCATGTTTCTTATGTTTGTCAGACATGAAAATTCATCTTAAAATTTCATATCCATTGCGTCCGGGGCTGTGTATTTGTATGTTAAGATGTTTAACCACTTATATAAATTCGGCACAATAAACACAGCATTTCATCCCACATTTTGACTCTGCACGGGGCACTATGTCCACCACTGCTGTTATGTATTACTCCTTATTACTCCTGTCAGAGTTAAGAGAGTCACTTTTGGTAATTTATTTGACCTGTGATTTGAAATCATAGTCAGTAATTGATGCTGTCATAGTTGTGTAAATAAAATGTTACTGTCATCAAGTGTATTTAAGAGAATGGTATACAGAAAATATATTTTTCTTACATGTTAAAGTGTAAGTATCTCTACAAGTTAGACTGAAGATACTGGAGCTGTGCTTATTTGTACTTTAGTGTGCCTGTGTGCATAGCAAGTCAGCATATAATGACTGACCTGGGTAAGCTTCTGTCATCTTCCGCTGGTCTGCGGTTGAAGAACACACTCACACATACACACATACACACTCAAAGGACCTCATCTGCCTGTGTCCCTAGCTGTTGAAATTCTATCAGCTGTCTACACCTCCCACACATTCTGCAGTAGCAGGGCAGGCAGCTTCATTGGTTGTGGGGGTGGGGGATTGAGGTGCGTTTGTGTGTATATGTGTGTGTGTGTGTGTGAGTAAAATGGGAGGGGGTACAGGAAGAGGCACCTGCTGGTGGCTGGCGGTTGGTTTGCACCAGCTGCTTTGCACACATGAAAGGCAGTGCTGATAGATAATTGACAGTACCAAATTTCTCCCAGACCCCTCTGACCTAGCTATTACCTGCCTTTGAAAGCTATTTTTGACACAGTATGGGCAAACATGCTATTGTACTAGCCTCCAAGCATGCATTACTGATGAAGAAATGGATGTCAAGAAAAATATGGTGGGCAAAATATATGTTTTTGAAGTTGTCATGTCTTCTGAAATGAAAATGATTAATTGGTGCATTTGTGTGTGGTGGGGTTTCTGCTGGATTTGTTTTAATGAATAGTTTGTAGTTTGTTTGCAAACTGTGATCTAATCCCCATTTAGACTACATGACTTAGTGAAAACACTATGAATGCCCCCTGACAGTCAGCAAGTTGAATATGGGAGTCCCCTCAATTGACTGAGATTCTTCAAGTCAACCAGTCTTTTTTGGCTGTCAGTGTGCATTATTAATAATAATTACAAGATAAAATGGATGAAAGCAACATTTTCCACACACTGCTTGGGCAGCCCACCCAGGTATATAAATCCAAATTACATTTTTCAGTGGGCTGTGGGCAGCACTGGGTCTAACCTACGTAATGGTAGCAACAGAAGGTTTGCTAATCTGACAAAGAGTCGTGGCGGTCTGCATCACATTCACGGTACTGGGATCTGCAGCTGCAAACTGAATGTCTGTCTGCAGAGCTGCCGTTTGTTTGCCTCCTCACAAAGTAGTCCTCTAGCATCGGGCAGTGAGATGGAGCGAACTTAAAGTCGCCTTCCTTGTGATTTGCACAGGCTAGCCATTCATCGTTTGCCATTTTTTTTGTGCTGAAAAAAGAGACAAAAGATAAATGTTTACTTTTTCATTTGAAAGATATTAAATCTAAAATTTTGTGTTTCATCAATTTATTAATTTGTTCACATGTTCCCGCCAGACAGAGGGTATATACGTGCCCCCCTAATATAATGGTAGGGAAACACTGAAATACATGTGTGCTACCTAATCCATGGTAGCTCGACATATGATGGCATCACTGAAAGTCATGCCAATTGATTTTGTGATTGCTGGATAGTCTGTATGGAGGACACAAAAAAGGGAACAATGAACAAATCCAATGCCACTGACAAAATTCTGATGGTACAGCTCTAATGTTCTTTTTAATGTTTTTTTAAAATATTTTTTTCTTCTCTTTTCTCCTCCTTTTTTTGGACAGGGAGACAATATAATGGACATGCTGTAACTCTGAAGACATTGAGGATCATTGGGGCCAGCTTGGATCCAGTGGAGTTCCAAAGGTTCCAGGTACCCTCCAGGTTCTGCCATGGACTTCTTTAATGACCCCAACCTCTTTGTTGGAGGTTTGGAAGGGCTGGACGAGGATGGCTTTGCCTCAGCACCATCACTTGTGGATGAGCTAAACCTCAGTGCGGACTTTGAGCCCCTCCAAGTGGAGCCTCTAGGCCCAGTGAAGCACCAAGGCATGGTTCCACCAGTCTCTGCCCAACAAGCCATGCCCACGTACAGTGAGCAGATGGGTCACTACATTGGCATGAAGGCACAGAATCCTATGGGGCCGGCATTCTCTGGTCCTGGGGGCACAGGTGGTGGAGGCGGTGCCATGATTGCTGACCAACATGGCCAGTACCACAATTCTGCCATGAGCCAAGTATCTCAGTCCAATGGGCTGTTTTGTAACAGCAGCAGCCCAATGTGGGGCAACCAAGACCAGAATGGAAACATGTACCACCCCTTGTCTCAACAGCAGCAACATCAGCAACAACAGCTTTGTCATCAGCAGCAGCAACTGCACAACCAGCAACTTCATGTCAGACAACAACAAACGCAGCAGCCGCAGCACCACCACCCATGTCATCATCAACAACAGGAGCAGCAGCACAGAATGCGACAGCAGCTGCAACAACAGCAAAATCATCAGCAACAGCTGTTAAACCAGCACCAGCACCAACAAATTAACGCACGGAGTATGTCCCTGCAGCAGCAGCATTTCTCCTTTCATCAGGCAGGTCAGTCTCAGAGCCAACAGCAAGTCCACCCTACACAGCAGCAGGTTCAGCACCAACTGTCTGTAAGTGGACCCAGGTTCCATTCAAGGGCTGTGCAAAGTAAATCTTATTTGGATAGTCAAAATGCCTCTCTTAGTGGGACTTGCTTACAACAACAGCAGCAGAAGGGTAGTTACCAAATGACTCCAGGAGGTCAAGCCTTCTCTGGATCAGGACCAGAAAACCCTAACCTGACCTTCCCCATGCATTCATCCTCTATGGTTCACTCTTTGCCCACATGCTCAGTAAGTTCTGCCACAGCTTACCAACCAGCTCAGTACCCTGCCTACCCTGGAGAGCCAGGAGTACCCAGCCTCAGTCAGCAGTCTTTGTCCACAGCCTCAGTGTCTAGGCCAGCCACCACCACTGCACCCCTCACTTCTACAGTGCCTGAGCTCTCAGGGACTTTATGTCAGTTTCCATCCACAGCAGTCATGAGTCAGCAGCACACTAGGACCCCTGTTAGCCAGGCAGAGGAGTGCCCTTTCCGGGCTCTACATTTCTCTGGAGAAACTCAGGCAAACTGCAAGTCATCTGAGATGTTTGGTGACTCTATGAGCTGCTACCCCAGCATGGCCAGCCATCTGGCCTCTGAGCAGCCCCAGAGCTGCACAGCCATCAACACTAATGGATACCAAGCACTGGGAGACAGTCTCCTGCCACCAGAGGGTCAGGATGGAGACTTGGAGGGTCTGGAGCCTCCAGACCTCCTGCCTGACCTCCTGCCCCAGCTGGAGGCTGCCCTCAGACAACAGGATGACTGTTCCTGGCCTGATTCCAGCCATGAGAGGGGACATGAGCAGAGGAAGCCACCACCTGTTGAGTATAAGGAAGAGAAGGTAATACATAGTTGTACATTTCTGAGACACATGCTTGGTTATATGTTTGAACAATACTGGAACAGAGCAGCACTCAGAATGAAGTGTCCTCTTTTCCCGGTCTAATTTATATCCATACAGTCTATACACTCTGTCTGTCACCCCCATTTATTCTCAGTGTATCTCAACGAGGGGAACTGGTGGGGCTGAAGATTGATAAGTTGAAATAAATTGGAGAAAGTAGTAGTCAATATACATCTGCTTTACTAAAGAAGAACAGTTCTTTGCTGACGTTAAGAGAATTTGTGTTCTTCTTAGTGGAGCATGGCACAGAACCTAGCCACTTGTGTAATGTTTAACTAACTATCCCAGATAGAACATGTGCTTGTCTAGTAGGAAACCTGCAATCAGTGGTGGAGTGGGGGAAGGTGTAGAGGCGGCACATAGGGCCATCTGAAAGCTTTCTGAAAAAGATAATGGTCTGTCCAGCCTGGCCTGTCTATCTGCCCAGTGTGCCGACAGCAGGTCAGGCCTGATTAGGCTAAGAGTGGCAGGAGTGTCTTCAGGACTTAGCTGTAAGCATACTTAGGGCTATATCAAGATGTGGGTCAGGGCAAGCCAGAGGCACTTGCACACTGCCTCACTGGAGTGTGGGGGAGGTTGCACGTTGTTGTGGTAGCTGCCACAGTTTTTCTGTGTGTCTGTGTGTGTGTGTGTGTGTGTGTGTGCGTGTGTGTGTGTGTGTGTACGCATGTGTGTGTGTGTGTGTGTGTGTGCGCGTGCGTGCGAGAGAGAGTGCATGTGCACATGTGAGAGCGGGCGGGAAGAAAAGAGCATGGTGGAGGAGAGTGGTTAGCACTTGAGGGAGGGGGAGGGGGTTCGAGAGATGGAGAGAGCAATAGCTCATGGAAAAAGGAGAGGAGAGCTTAGGAAATAAAGGGAGGGAAAGAGACAGAGAGGAAGAGCATGAGAGGGAGAAGAGAAGCGGAGGGGGAGGTAGGGAGAATGCATTAGCTGGCTGTAACAGGCTTCAGGCGGTTCCTGGACCTCAGTTAGCTAGTAACTTAGCAGCATCCACACAGCCTCCTGGCCCACGAGTGACACATGACCAGCAGCAAAAGCAACAGACGATTCATCATTGTGTGCACACTTTAAAAAGAATGTGAATTTCAACACACCTGTGTATGTGTTTTTGATTGCGTTTGTTAGATTTCCGCAGTGTTATTACAAAAAAAAACACATGCCGTATCAACAATTAAACATATTTTGTTAAGAGCAACAGTGACAGATTATCTTAAACTAGACACAAATGTGTTTCATAAGTGCACTTGTGTTTTCCATGGCCTAGTACTGACAGGGCTGACATTGTCTTTTTTCATTTTCACTGACAACACAGAAGTGTTGTTTGACTTTATCATACCCACCCCACCTTTTCTGTATCTGCACTTACCCTACTGTAGTAAACACACAGATGATTCCAATTTCACAGTAGTGGTTTGAGTGACTCATTGAAATCTGTCTAAACAGCCTCCTCTTACTGGCAGCAGACCCATTACGTCCCCCCACTTCTGAAACCAAACCTATGCCCATGAGCCAAATCACAACCTGTGTTTCGAGCACTGCTTCGGCTATCCCCCAACAGCAGCAGGCGACAGCAGAATTGGTGGTCTGCCTAACCACAGCCCATCCACACAGGCCATTTGCCCATCTGCGGAGGTCCTTGATTGAAACAGGGCCATGAACCACGGCCATACGAACGAGCCTATCCCCGTCTGTGTCAACATCCAGCCCCGTGTTGATGCTCACAGGCTGACTGTGCTATTCATGTGCACTGATGTGTGAAGAGCCTGCTGATAGTGTGTTTGCTGAACAGGCAAGGCATCGGGGGATAGCTGCCCACTCTTCACTCCCCCGCAGTGAATGTGGCTAATTAGGATTTCCAATGGTTGTAATGGTCAGCTGCAGCTGCACCCCCGGTTCAAGACTGAACAGTTGTTCCAGGTTGCCATATTTATTGTTAAGTCGAGTAAAATAATATCTTAGGCCCCGTTGCAAATGAAAAGATGTGTCAGACTGTAGCTAGTCTCATGATTCATTTCAGCAACATTTTACGGACCGCTCGGGGCTTTCTCTGAGGTGGTAGTTTAAGCTTACATGCATCAGGCATCCTAGTGAGACCCTTCTGAGTTGGATGCCAGTCTGTAAAGCTGGTATGTGTACTCTGGTGAGTCAGCAATCCGTCTATGCTGTCTGCGTAAAGGAACCCTGGACTGATGCCTTTTGAAATCTGCATTGTGAGATGTAATATCTCTAGGTTGTAATGAACCATTGAGGGTAATGCTGCAGTGGCCTGGAAAAAACAGGTTTTTCCATCTGTACAGTAAATGGTTTCTCAATTGGGTTTCCAGAAAATGCATCACACAATATTGCATATTCGAAAGATGTGTTTTCATATTGCTCACTCCTACTGTTCAAAGATACATTGGCACAATACAAAAATGTGTTAACATATTTAAGAGCTTGATTATTGTCTTGAGCATGAGTTTGAACGTGGTCAATGCATTGCTTGGAGGTTTTAACTTTGAACATCCAGATGTGGTTCATTCTGAAGAGGAGATTTGTGTCTCTCCCATATATATGTATTCTTGATTACAACCCTAAGGTGTCTTCATTTGGATTTGGTAGACCTATATATGGGTATGCGTTGAACTAAGCCCCAAAGGCAAGCGAGAAACTGGTTTTGGAGATTTGTGGGGCAACAGCGGCACATTGAAAATTGAAAACACCCTTCCTGGTGTACTCAAACTGCCACCCTGGTATCAGTTCTGCCCTACTACCACACTACATTTCTACAAGAAACCAGGTTACGGGGAGCAGTTGAACAAGTGTGATAAATCAGAGAACATTTTCATGAACTGCAATAGCCTTGTTCCTGTAAAATCTGTGACGATATGCAGCTGGTCTTCAGTTTAATTTATTTACTACGTACTACTGTATCTTTAGAATAAGATTGCCATATTTTATTGGTGAATTGATGCTGCAAAAAAATAAATATAAAAATGAAGAGACTGCACCTGGTAAAATTAACGGTTGTCAGTTTTTCTTCATATCCATCCAGCTTTGCTGTCTTTTGTGGAGTCAGGTGTTTCCTATGTGATATCATATCAGCCTCACTGAATTTTAGCCTGTTCTGGTAAATTTGCACCTCTATTCTCTTGTCATCACACATGTTTTCTTAATGACTGGCTTTGCCATTTTTTTGCCCTGCTATTACACTCTGCACTATGTAATTTTCATCAGATCTGAGGCTTCAAATATAAGGGTGCAAGTGCCTCCCTTGCTGAGAATGGATAGAAACAGAGATGGAAGTGGAGACTGATGGGTACTGATGGCTTGGGTTGTGTTGCCACTAGAGGCCCCCCCGGGCAGTGACACTGAGCAGGTGCCTCCTCCCTGCCTGCCTGCGTTGCTGGTTTAGATTTATTATCAGACTGGGTATCGCTTCTCGCTCCTCTGTACCCTGCCTCGGCCTGTGTGCTGTGTTGCGAACAAGCAACTCAGGGTGTGTGCGCACTTGCAAGCAGGGTCGGCGCGTGTATGTGTGATGTGCTAGCTTTGTTGCCTCCTGACCTCTGTGAGGTTTATATAACTCCCAGCCAACCAGCCGGCCAGACTGGGCAGGCAATGCCATAATCAGTCCTGAAACTTGACACCATGCATCACCCAGCCCTCACTCCACCACCCACATGCGCCACACGCACAGCTTGGACACTCGCGCACACACACACGCACACTACTGGCAAACCTGCTGCTTTAGTGGCCACATGGTGATAGGTTGTCTCATTCACACACTTTCTCTGATCACCTCCCCCCAACATCTATATACATTTCTTCTTTGTTTGTTTGTTTGTTTGTTTCTCTCTTTCTCTCTGTTTCTCTCTCTTTATTTCTCCCTGTCTCTCTCTGTGTCTGTCTCTCTGTCTGTCTGTCTCGCTCTCTCTCTCTCTCTCTCTCTCTCTCTCTCACACCCCCCCTCCCCGCTTGCTCTGTCAAGTGTTCTGACTGTTTGCATCCGGCCCCATCAGCCTGTCTGTCTGGAGGCCTGCCAGATATGGGCGGGGGTGAGGGACAGCAAAGGGTCAGAGGTAAACAGGAAGTCAGGCGTTCTTTGCTGCGGGGCGGAAGGGGAGGGCTCAGTGGAACAGGCGGGGGAGGAGCTAGTGAGTGGAGAGAGGGAGGAGGGAGTTGTACTTGGATTGAGTGTGTCAGGAGCATGTGGGAACGCTGCCAGCCCAAAGTGCACAGTAGGTCTGCATTTAAAGTATGCTCTTTTATTCTGTGCTTCTCTCCTTCCTTTACTCCCTTGCTTCTTTCTCCAGGGATTAAATGGCTTTGAATATTTCTCGGGGGTGATGGGTGGGTGAGTGTTTGCTCAGCGGTCAAATGTGGACTTCTTCTTTTTTTTCTTTTTTTTCCTGTCTGTGTGCGCGGGTGTATGTGACTGGAATTCAAGGCTTTTTGGTTGTGACGTGAGGCAACCTCCTTGAACTTGTGTTAACCTTTGACTGGCAGAGAGGGAAGAGCTGGGTGGTTAGACTATCACAGTGTCTGCGCTAGAAAGACTTGACTCTTGAGGAAGGTGGCAGGAAAACCGCTTGTGAATTAGCCTCAGTGTGGGGGGCAACAGGGGAAATTAGAGAAGACTTGAAGGGGTAATGACCCCTTTGCCCTTGTGTTTACAACTGGCACAATGTTGTCGCAAGAGGAGGGAGGGATTGTCTGAGAACACCTTGCACTAAAATACCTGAATAACAGACAAAGCTCAAATATGGCTAAAACATAGCATGAAGTTAGTGGGGCTGCAACAAGTCTTTTCTTCTGTTCCACTTGGTATGTTTTTTTTTTTTTTTTAAACCACAGTTTGACTTTGACAGAACTTAATGTCGGTCACATTGTCCGCACAGACGGCGGTTGGCTCACTGGTTACTGATTTGTAAGTTCAGCAAACAGGTTTGTGTCAGTAGGAAGTCATTAGCCCGTTTCCATGGACACCTGTGTTGTAAGTTGAGACTTTGTTTATTGAATGTTATGTTCGTATTTTACAACACTCAAAATCTGTTGACAGAGCAATTCACTCAATTCACTCGCAGCTTTTGGAGAAGAAAGTTTGCTGCTGAAACTGGTATATCATTAATCTGTCATCACTCACTGTGAGTGAAGTTACAGAACCATCACACTGGCACACAGAGAGACTATTTTTCCTGTAGAGTTTCTAAATAAAACAGCCCCGACACTATTGACAGAGTTTCTTGGATGGTCTTTAAGGACGTGATTCACTACACTTGGTTTTATTAAATGTTGTTTTATTTAGTTTTTTGTTTGCTTTAAAACACTTTTCAAATAGTGGTATTTTTTAATCTTGAGAAATCATGACTGAGTGTCATATCAGGTGTTGTGAGTGTAGAGCTCACCTTGATTTTTTTATTTTTACTTTTTTTTATGCCAATATGAAGGTTTCCTTAGTGTGACGGAATTAAATGGACTTATACATTTCATTACCGCAAACCAGTGTAGACCTTGCTGCACTAATACAGCTTTTATCGTGCAAGAGTCCCTCCACTTTGTGGAATTGAATTGAATTTGGATGATTTTGTTTGTTTGTTATTGACATTTTATTTAGCTAGGTTATGCTAGAGCCATCACTGAAAAAGTACTCTGTAGATTTCCAATAATAAATAGTAATGAAATCTTATAAAGGTGTACATCGATTTAGGAAACTGTCAGGAAACTGATACAAAATTGTAAGACAGATACACACAACAACACACACCAAATTATCTTCATAAAGCTCCCTGTCTGTCATTGCCCATTCCTTATTGTTGTTGGTAGAACAGACTTAAATTTGGGAGTATTTTCTCTTTACTCTCCAAAAATCAAATGTGAAGAGCTACCAGCCAAAGTGTGTCACTGAAAGAGAAAATTACACTTTAATCTACAGCTGACAGAAAAAGACAATCGTTGTATCAAACCTGAGTTTAATTAAAATGAATATATCTTGAATCCTAATTTAATTCAAATGACTAATACCTGTACCTTGTTTTTGTGTGGAATCTAACAGATACATATGTGCACCCCCACAACCTTGTTCAGACCTGTGGAGATAAAATTTGACTAACTGCAGGTGAAAAAACAGAGCCCGTAAACTGGAAAAAAATGTAAACTTATCATGAAATTGAGATTAATCAGCCATTGCAGTTATTTAGTCAACAAAAGTTTGTTTTTTGTCTCATAAAAATATGCTAAATTATTACTTTTTTGGGTTGTCGTTTGACATAAAGAACAAAGTTGTACTGCCCTGACAGCCAAGTAGTAGTTCTCTCTGCCTTTATCAGTCATGGACATGACAAAGTAATTAATTAAGTGGTTGTTTCCTCGAGAAATAAGAAAGTCATGTTTTAGTTAAGGCAATGACTTTTATTTATACAGATCAATATCACGAATTTTCCTAAAGGGGCTTTAGAGCAGCAAAGGAGGGAAACTTCTTCCAGGACGGACAGATGTGTATTGTACAGTCCCAAATGTATTTGGGATTTAACACAGCTGCTGGTCTTTCTGTTGTTGTCCCCTGATTTCTTTAGTTCAGTGGCAAAACATGACCAGAAGAACTACAGTTCCAAGTTTTATTTATTTTCATCACATTTTTTTGTTTGCAGTGAGTCTGGGCTGTCTCACTGCCTGATGGTCTCTCTGATTATCTGAGCGCAGTTGACTGAATATTTATACCTACAACTGGATGAGACGCCGTTCGTCAGGGATACTGAAACGTTTCAGTCCACATCAGTCAACTTGCTCTCTCAGATCAAACAGTTGTAGACCACAACTGCCTGTATCTGCTTGTGACCACAAGATATTCAAGCTCATAATTCATAATCTGACTCATGCAACAGGATGTGATCAAAGAGCACAATGACCGGTTTGCCCAGATTTTGTATGAGAGTTAATTCAGTAAGGCAAATAGTGAGTACAGCTTTTTTCCTCTCTTTCATCGTTGCCACATCTTTGTTCAAAGTTCCAAACACAACTCTTGTGGCTTTTGTGGATATTTTTGGAAGATATTCTCTGTATGTGCACAACACCTCTATCTCAGCCCTCCTGCATTTTTTAAATCTTTATTTAATATGTTTTATTTTGTATTATGTACTTTTTACCTGGTTCTCCATTTCACCAACATTTTTGTTTTTATTATTTTGACTAAACAAATATGTCTTCATTTAACCAGTTGCATTTTCATTTCTCATGTTGCTTTATCTTTATGTGATTATTTTCTGTGTTTTTGTTGGGAGGAAGCCTGAGCTCCTGGCCTCCTCCATTCCAGCAGAGATTCACACCTGTCTCTCTCTGAGCAGGAGGTGGAAAACATTACAGGGAGAAAAAAAAATCCTTACTTCATCATCTCGAAGGCTGCAAGTTGACCACGCACCCTCTCTATCTTGCTTGTGTGCAGACGTATGCAGTTGCCTGTGTGTGTTCCTTTCTACGCAGGCACTGGCCCTGCTCTCACTTTGCGCCGCTTCAATAATGAAGGAGTTGTAAAGGTCTGGCAGTAAGCCCCTTGCTGAATTCCCCTCCACCTAATTCCTCCCTCTTTCCTCCCCTTCGCTCTCTGTCTGGCTCTCTCTCTCTGTCTCCCTCTCTCTCTCTGTCCTTCTCTCTCTCCCTTCTTATCCCAAGGGACCCCCCTCTCAGGATGGCTCTTCAGTTTGCACCGATGTTCCCATTAATGAATGGCATCATCCGGCTTGCTTGTTTTGCACCGTTCAGCTTCACTTCACTGCCTGGTGTCTGACCCTGCCGCGCCACCTCTGATTCAGACAGCACCACGTCATTAGCCAGAACAGCCGTTTAGAAAGCAGCCTTAAAGAAGAAGGTTCACAGTTTTGTTTCTGACGCAGCATGGAAATTGCACAAAGCTGCTCAACATGCAAAACACATTTCATTCCTCTGGGGGTAGATGATTCATACAGCACCTGCAAAATTGTCACTTCTTTGGAGGCCACCTGTGCTGCTTTCAAGTCTATGTTATTGGGAGGAGTCCTGTTTCAAAGGGACAATCACATATTGCTAAATGCCCATCCGTAAAGCACAATTCTGGTTTATTACAACAGGGGCCTTATTTCCACAGGATGGGCCATGGTTTCTACTGGTTATAATAAATCCACCCCTTTTTGTAGGCCTGAACTCTTGGTTCAACTATGACCTTGTGCTGTTGTATACCCACAGAGTTTCCTGTTCCATGCCATCACTTTTGATTTTATCTCCAAATTAGTTTATTGTCCTGTCGCAGTGCAATACAAAGAGAGTATTTTGAGTGGTGAATTCTGTTTGAATAAGAAAGGATCCACAAACACACTGCTGGTATGTAAAATCAAGGAGTTAACGTCTAATTGCGAAGTGTCTCCCTCTGTGGACAAATAGCTTCTTGCTTTCATTTTGGCTCATGCTCGCACACAGCGCTGGCCCTTAAAATATCATCTTAAATCTTGCTGAGCGGCTACCCTCTGAGCTGACACTCAGAGATGCAAGAAGGGCAGATGCCCTACTTAGAATCATGGCTTGCTCTTCTCAGTCATCGGACCTGATTGACACAGAGCCAGACTCGGCTATACTCTGTATTCTGCACCACCTTCAGATCCAAGTCATGGCTGAAACTAAAAACCAAGACACAGTACAGAGTTTAGGCAAGATTAATATTAAAAACACAACTTCATCACATAGTGTTGGGGTTTGTATTTTTCTGGTTTCGGTCAAATGCAGACAAACCTCCTGGTGTTTTCTCCAGACTGATTCAGACATAATGGCCAGCTCAAATAAAGGTGGTAGTAGACTTCTCTTCTCTTTAGCATGCCTCTGTGCAATGTCCCCTCACAGTCACCCCCTAGTGTTCAGTTCTGCTCTAGCCTAGAAGGTACAACATGCTGTACCTGTAACTGTTTTTTTAATGAGCAATAGGAAAAGCTGTCTGTGCTGAACTTGATTAAATAAGGGAGTCAATTAGCTGACTACATAATAGTGAGCTAATACTCTATCTTTGTTAAAGCCTGTCGGGTTGGAGTTCATTGGGAGTACAGCATGGCTGTAGCTTTGAGACACGTCCCTGCTAAACCTGGACCAGTTAGTTAATTGTATCCAGTGCACTAATTGCCGTATTTGCACAGAATTAACCTTGTGTAAAGATGATTGAGTGTGAATGTTTGAGAGTGAATGTGGATATATATGCTAGAGAGAGAATGGAAGGAGGGAAGGAGGGAAAGAAAAAGGATGTTTGCATATGGACTTGTTGTTTGCCGTTTGTCTGTCTTTGTGATCACGGTCCTTTGAGCTTTATTTGTATGTGTGTGTGCCAACTATAAATATCTCAGTGCTCACTGCTTGCAGTTTTGTATCTTCTCAGGTCAGCGCAGTTGTCAGACTCAAACCTCGCTTATGTCCCGTTTTTTACATTTTAGACTTCTTGCTCGGATAACCTGGAGGATGCAGCGTTATCGGTGCGTTTATCATCCTTTCTGGTTTGAGCCAATGGCTGAATAACCTGAAAATTCCACTAAGTCAGAATGATTACGTTTTCTCCTTTACACAAAAAATTATGTTCTATGGTTTAAAAATGTAAGTCGGTTTTAAGGTTTACATTGATGTTTAAATGAGGAATTCCCATTTGAAAGTAATAATTAATTTCAGTTGAGTTTTGTCGTCTCGTTAGAAACTGTAGAAGAGCATCACTGATGTGTTCCTTGATCAGTTTGAAGCTAAATAAGACCTCATTGCCTTTGAGCATGGCAGCAAGGTAGTTAACCACAGCCACCTATCTTTGGCCAGAGATAGAGGATGGTGGGAAGCAGTTTAAAACCAGAAACCTCATTAAAAAAACAACACGCATCCTCTTGTAATTGTAATTGTTTTCTCCCGTCTCTCCCTGTGCACTTCTTCTTTCTGGCTCTGTAAGGCTGTGAGGTCACAGTGAAGCAGGTCAGACTATAGTAATAATGCTCTGTTAGACTTTCAGCAGCTTCTCTAGAGGGCACCATGCTCCGCCCGGCTACACTCTTGGCCCCGAATAAAGAATCATTAATGCATGGTGCTGTATTTAATTGGCTGAGGAAGCGTTGCTGTGCATTATGTCTCTTTTCATTTATCTACCCTGGCACTACCTCATACTCCAGTGTGGCTGCAAAATGGCCTGTAGCCCTAATTAGTCGGGCCGAATCTTTTTATTTCATCTTTTTTTTTTACACCTAGGCTTAACACACAATCTTCATTCATTTCATTAATAAAGCCACAGATTTCAGATATGTTGACATCTGTGATTTTTGTTTTTGTTTTTCTGTGAGGTACACTAAAGGCCAAGGCTATTCTTAGTAAACAGCACTGAGGAGGAAAGTGTGAAAATGAGACAAAAGCTCAACCAAGGTTTGAGGTGAGAGTAGTGAGACTTTATTTACCACAAAACAGCACAGATGACATAAAACAAACAGGGCCGGGGGGAGTTGTAGAAAGAGCTGATGAAGTCATACCTGATCACTTACACTCAAGTACCACCATAAACCTGTGGGAACCACCAGTCGCTGTTGGATGGTGGTTGGAGACAGAATCTAATGATGTATTAATGTGTCGGCAATTTGATTGTATATTAGTTGATCGGTTCATTATATGATCAGTCAGTGGTACTTTTGTCAGTCGAATATGAAGACTTGGATTTGTGTTTAGGATTCCTGCCAAGTGATGAGACCAGACACTAGTTCAACTTCTTGTCGGTTTACTAAAATGGTTTGGCACTCTGTAAATCGCTGATCTTAACCTCCCCATCTCTGCTTTCAGAGGTTAAGAGTTAAAGGATATTAGCTGGAATGTCATTAGGTAAAAAAGGAAAAACAAAATAGAAAATATGTGACAAAATTAAAAATGAAAAGGTAATGACCGGTTTGATAACTACAGCAGGAGCTGAGCGTCAGCTACAGAGCAGTTTTTTTCATTCAGTGCGCCATGAATAATGTCGCCATTTACAGCGGGTGACTTTATATTCCAGCTCGCTTTGGATTTCATCTATATATGGGGTAGCAGGTAGCTGTAGACTCTGAAGCGCCGGTTTGTGCTGGCCATCTTGTCATTTTGAGTGCTAGCTCTTGGCTCTCATTTCCCTAATGGTGAGTTAGTGGAGACTCTCACGGTGGTACGGGCAAGAAATGAGAGCACTGGCGCACTAATACGGTCCCTTTGATGAGGAAGTAATGGAGTGTTCAGAGACAGACACCTGTGCCTCTGCAACCACCCTCTCTCTCTCTCTCTCTCTCTCTCTCTCTCTCTCTCTCCTGCTACACACACGCACATTTTTTTCTTCCTTTCACCAGCTCGGTTACTCTCCTCCCCTTCCTCTACTCCCCTCCCCTCCTCTTCCTCCTCCCTCCCTCCCTCCCTCCCTCATCTGTCTTTAGTACCGGCCACTCCCCCTCATACAGAGCTTCCAGCCTCGTTTGCATATTAACCGTTTAGTTGCCAAGGAGCTGTGGCATCATGCCATGTGACAGTTGAAGCATGTGTGTGTTGTTCACTTTTCCTCTTTCTGTCTTTGCTCCCATTCTACCACAAAGATAAAAGCATCTTACCAAAAGCCATGTCTTTCTGTGTTTAAAATAAGCTGTTATTCAGGCTTTTTGAGTCACATTTTATCCATGAAGTATTCTGTAGGCTATTGCAGTGATTTATTTGGATAGTAAGATATTGCAGGAATGAAGGACATAGTTTTATTTTTAATTTAACTCTTAGACTACACTTATGAGTTGTCTTTGAGCACTTTGAAAAGCGCTTCTAAATAAATGTATTAAACATACTTTTTGCTGGTAATGTGTGTGTACTCAAGGCTCACCCTGAGGCGCTGTACTCTGATGGGCATTATCTGACAGTGGATTTGTTTAGCTTGGAGAGGACACTGTTGCTCAGCTCTTGGTAAGCATGTGGCCTGCGTTAAAGTCCAAACTCCAAGGCCTGGCCTGGCAAGTGAATCTGCGCTACACGCACTTGGATAGGACAGCCGCTGTTACGCACACACGGTAGTCACCGCTGAGGCTTCAGGAGCTATAAAGCTTTAAAATGATACAACACAGAGACAAAAGTGAAAGAACTTCCAACTGCGTATCAGCCATGATAATCCTGCTGATCTTAACCTCCCCATCTCCGCTTTCACACACATGCACTCATACATACGCATTTGAATAAGGCTGTCCACACTGTTCCAGTTGGTTAGTTGCATATAACTTTATTAAGGTTATCTGTTCAACATGCAATGTAAAGCCATATTGTGTTGTAGCCTACATACGCTCTCCCACATATTTCACACCACACTTGAATACACTCACAACAAGTAGTTTTGCCTCAGGCTGTGAGGATCAGTGTGAGAGAGGAACAAATGCTCTAGAAGTCATTCCACGATAACACAAAATAACATTTTATGGGACATGCAAGCCCCGAATTCTCAAATAAGGACTGTAGTTTCCATCTGGAGGCTCAGGCTCTTGTCATAGAAGCACACAAAATACGTTTCATACTGAGCATTTTTTTTGTTTCATGTCTGGCCATCGGTGCAAGTCTTTTGAGACATGCGAGGCATCTAAAGCAAAATCTCTGTTGCACTGGGGAGCTCATGAGAAGTGAACAGGGTGTTGGCTTGGAAAGGAGACTGTTCAGCTGATTTTGCACAGTAAATAAAGATTTCAAAGCTGACAGGATATCTGTCAGTAACTCAGGCCTGACCCAGCCAGTAGTGCTGTGCTCTGTACCTGGCTCCAGGCCAGCCGTGTGTCTCTGCATAACTCCCGATACCATGTGCCAGCCAGTGCACATGGCGCCTGCTTCACGCTGTCAGGAGTCCCGTGAAAGGCTGGGCCGCTCCTCCAAGATATCTTCTGGCACACAGGAAGAGCTGTGTGTGTTGGACTCATCCCAGTTTCCCCTCTTGGAATTTTTTTTTCTTTTTTTGCGTCATAGTTAGGATGACCGGGCCTTGACCTCACAAGTGCTTGAGTTCCCCACTGGAGACTGTGTGTGGTATGACCAAGAAGTGGAAAGTCTGCTACATACTGCTGTGTTTATTTGTTGGCTCCAACTTTGTGTGCTGTTTGTATCGGGGATACATTTTTAGCCTTCAGGAATCTGTTAATCTGTTT
>JAOXYL010000001.1:16365130-16382916 GCA_028564955.1 Terapon puta | reverse complement strand
TGTGTGTGTGTGTGTGTGTGTGTGTGTGTGTGTGTGTGTGTGTGTGTGTGTGTGTGTGTCTGTTTTGCCCCCCTTCTTTCCAAATGAATCGCGAGTTATTCAACTCCCTCCCCCTACTTTGTTGGCGAGGTTAGAGCTAATTCTCTTTATTTAGCTAGCAGAGTGGAAAAAAAAATCCACCGGCCGCGCCTGGGCCATGTAGGCATACGCAACACAGTTTTAGATTAGGTCATCCATTTATGGATTCCCTCTCCGCTGGGCTCAAGGCCCACCACAAGGCGCTTGTGTAGGCATAACCGCAGTCACACCATCAATTATTCACATATTATCATGTATCAGCCAGGCTGGATTATTTACGTCTGTGAGGCTCACTGTAACCTGTAACACTGAGCCTGTGTGTATGCTACCTGTCTGAATCACTCACACCTAAAAGAATTCCACCTGTGTCAGGCTCAGAGAGTTTTTACCGTCACATGGTTTGAGAGTTTCACAGTCCCTTCCTCTGGGTTTAAACAAATTCTCGGGGGGGAAGCACCGGCCTTTCTCGTACTGAAGGCCTGCTGGTAGATGTACAGAGGCGGCTGAGAGTTGTAGTGAGCATCATGCAGAGTGTGACAGGTCCACCCCCCACCCCCAGCATCTGAGATGGGGACAGCAACAAGCTCTGCTGTCTGAGAGGGTTCATGCAGCCTCCAGAAAGTTGGGGTTTTTTTTTCTGAATGAGTGAGTTTCAGTGGTTACATTGCAGCACCAAAGTGTTGAGGCTGCACTTATTTCTGTTTTTTTCTTCTTCTAAGCCTGTGTTTCATATTTGATTATCTTATCCACCCTCTGGTAATTGTACAGTAAAATGGCATCTCAATGAGCTGGCAACATTTTCGGTAAAGCAAAACCAAGGTTTGTTTTGTATTAATCACCTTTTAGCTGAGCTCTGTGACTGAAAAGGATTCACACATTCACATCAACCATAATTAACAATCTTTTTACTTCTGACTTTTTATTCTAACATCATTATTTGTATGTTACAAAACATGAAGATGAGTGTTTTATACTATAAATGATGACATGCCTGTACATGTAATGTCTGATAGAGTTCAGTCTGATCTTTTTTCTTTTTGAGAGACTCTGATCAAGCCTATCTGTCTACAACATTAGTGTTGGTCACTCAACTTTGCTTTTAAGATTCGGTGTTCTTTTCATGATTTGTATGTCTTTCACATATAAAGAAGCTTCTAAGTTTGGGTTTGTCTCATCAACAATCGGCATTATGTATATAATTGTAAATACCAGTAATAATTCTCTTTCTTTTTCTCTCTTCCAGCCTCGAAAGAACGCTAATGGTCCCAGTAGCCAGGTACGGGTCCTCAGTCCCCCAATGAAGAGTAGCTCATCGTCCTCCTCCTCTTCCTCATCATCATCATCCTCATCCAGCTCCTCATCGGAGAAGAGGGCTCCGCGGAGAACACATCATCAGATGGAGTCAAATATACAGGACAAGCAGGAGAAAGCCAATAGGATAATATCAGAGGCTATTGCGAAGGCACGGCAGCGCGGAGAAAAGAACATCCCCAGAGTTATGAGCCCCGAGAGCTTCCCCAGCTCGTCCTCCCAGTACAAGACGCACCGTGACCGCGAGCACAAAGGAAACGGCAAGGCACGGCCCAAAGAGAAGGCCTGCAGGAAGGCCTGCATTGTACCCTCCTCCAAGCCCAAGCAGAAGGCCAAGATCGGGTATGTAGTCACAGCCGTCAGTAGTGTTCTGTAAACCACTGAAACACAAAATCAATTGTTAAAATAATCCAGTAAGTAGAGCTTTGATCAGGGCCTACACAAGAAAAGGTAGATTTTTTGTCATCACAACCCAGTCCAAGCCTAAATCTCTGCAGCATTTCATGAGCCCAAACTAACAAGTGACATATTCCACTGCAGTAGGTTAACCTTCTGTCATTGTGTTACCATAGCTGAGGAGAATAAAACATATTCAACACAGAGATGGGCCTGCAATAAACAATTATTTTCATAACTAATAAATCTATTGGTAAACATTAATTGCAGCAAAAACAATGATAATGATAAATCGCAGAATAAACTAATTCACACACACACAAAATTCAGGTGTTCAGTTTACAGTCATATTTGTTTCAGTGTGAATGGAGGAAAAGTGGTTGATTTAATTTCTAAACATCAAATAATCAATCTAACATCACAAGTATTTTGCTGCCACTGCCGGCTTTCTCTTCTAGAAGGACAAAGCACATTCTCTCACAGCCTCTTCACTTCATTTGCATCCATTTTCCTCTTTAATATATATAACCTAGGGCAAAGTGATAAATGTTCCAAAGTACTGTCGGAAACCAGATATGCAGATGTGCAACGTTAACGCAATGGTTTGTTTCACATGCTTCAGTCTAAGGGGGGAAAACTAACAAATCAAATGAAACCTGATCCCATTAAGCTAGAGGGATTTAAAGGGATAGTTGAGTTTTTTTTTAAACATAAGACGGTATGATTCTGCTTTTTTAAATGTTTATTTTAAGAGACCAGATTTGCTGCCGATCATTTATGTCTGACAAGCTGCTGAATTGCTAGGTCATCTCTCTTGACAGTACTAAAAAAACATCTGAGCTATGCTGGTAAGAAAAATCTATCTCATTAAGAGTCCAAGTTTGAGTCCATTGGGTTTGAGCTGAGAATTAAAGCCCTGTTACTTGGTCATTTAAATAATATTGTTAGGAGGATACTTATATTAAACAATGCATGGACATCAGTTTTAGATCGCTAATGGATGAGGCCTGTACTCTTAGTGCCTGGTTTACTGTTTTAACCTGCTTGCGTGCCGGTTGATTTTGCTCGTGCATTGTTTGACTAGCGTACATTTTCTGCCTGTGGTTGCCAAGATGGAAGCTCAAAGTTCAACAGAATTTACTGCACACCATAACAATAAACCAGGCTCAGTCATCAGCACACACGGGAGGAGCAAACAAAGGCTGCATTTACATGTGAGATAGCGCCACCGACTATATTCAAGTAGTGCTGATGTATAGATACTGTGAACCGCCTCCCCATCCCCCTGTTTAACTGCTATAAGCAGTGTGTAGCTGTAAGCCACACCCTAACAAGCTATTGAAATATCAGCTGGTGCAGATTTTAGGGCCGAGACGGGGAGCTGAAGGAAAACGGGGAATATTTAGATGCATTAGATTGTGCTGCTGGAAAAAAATAGTATTATTAGTTTTAACCATGATTGATAAGGCCTGTGTTTTTTAGACTTAGCGTGAGAGTGACTGACAATGGTCAACAATAATATCTGGCTGGCAGCTGTGGTGATTAATAATTAGATGAGCTAGGCAGAGGGAGAAAAGCTGTAGCAGATAATGGATTTTGCACAGTGTGTGTGTGTGTGTATGTGTGATAATGAGAAAGTTGTGGCAGCACTGATGTTAGAGAGAATAGCGAGATGATGGAGGAATCAGTCATTGTGACACAGTCCCACTGGCTCCCCAGCTTTAGTTGGATGTACCTGCCTGGTGATGCTGACGGTAACTCGTTCCTCTCTGCTGTTTGGTTAAAGGATTGTTGCTCCGGTGGCATCTCTGAACATGCTCAGGTTTGAACACAGAATAAAAGCTCAGTTTAATCGTGTAAATTAGCCTTGAGACCAAACCCTTTGGAGACTGGAAAGCTTAACTCCCCTCGGTTAGTCAGCGCACACTCCTTTTCCCTTCATAACAACCTTACAGTTGTGGAGACGCAGCTGATTAAACTATCAGTATTTAATCAAATGCAATCTCAGACTTGTTAGTCTTGAAGGGCAGCTGACAATTTGCTTGCATTCTCCCATCCAAATGTGCCATTAATTACAATCCTTGTTGTTACAAGGTAATGAGCTGTGTAACCCATTTTTACTCAGTGTAACCGTACTTGGCCTACATGCAGAAACGCACCAGATCAAGGTGCATGCAACATGGCCTGCTCATAGAGCCTGATATTGTCTCAGTCAGTTTTCACTCAGTTTTTTATAGCATTCATCACATCACGCATTCCAGCCATTTTGAAACATCCAACACATTCAGGTCATGTGACAGACTGGTAAGCTTTATATAGCTGTAACCTTTATGCTTGTTTAATGGCTTTGTTTCTGTATTTATAACACTAAATTTGGTTTAAGTTTCTCAACTCAGCCAAACGGTTTTGTCTGTGCAGTCTGTATTAATACTTTAACTGCATTTTATTAACTTCAAGCACAGTAAAATCTATGATGATGCATTTAGAACTTGTTTCCTGTAGTGTGATTTATGCCGTACTTTAAGTGTGTTTATGTTTTTATATACTCAGATCTGCCAGTCCTTCTCTTTGAAATGATGTGAATTTAAATTAGGTTATGTATGTGGGGAAATTGGTCCGTTAGAGGCTTTTAAAGCCTGATTACTGCCCCCAGTTTTGTCATGGCAACTAATATTTCAAGATCATGAGGAGTCACTGGTCTCCTGGAGACAGGACGGGTTACTATTGATGGTCTGCACAATATTTTGACAGGGACCCAGACCATCCATTGTGTCAGTTGTATAAAAATATGCACAGTTCAAGAATCAGGACAAAATCTGAATGAGTGCCAGCAGTTTGTTCTGCCTCATGAAATCTAAATGCTGTGACACTGACTTAATCTTCAGTGGTCACATACATTATGTGTGATGGAGAATCTTTTCACAGCCCTTTAGGATATAACCGTAGTGATCGCCAGTTTACAGTTGTAGCACCTACTCCATGTCCCTCTCCCTTTTTGTTTTTAATTGAGAAAAGAAGTTCAGACATATAGGCTGATGATGCAAACGTGGCAGTGACGTATAGCTCAGTCTGTATATGAAAAGAGGCTTGTGGGAGTGTGAGAATATTTCATCTGAGGTGTGAAGATTCATAGCTGGCAAGCGCTCATGCTAATAGCGCTTTTACTTTTGTACTAATTAAGAACGGCACAATAAAGAGGAGACAATGATGTTATCAAGCTTGAGGCCTTGATAACCAACATAAATTTGACCCTTGATGTCCATGTTGATGTGGAAAAGGTATAATTACAGGAATCGAATGTCAGTGTTCCCTTTTTATTATTAGTTACAAATTATAAAAGCATTGATATAATAAACCGTCATGTATCATGTTCCTTAAAAGACACTCACTAATCCAGCAAGTCTAGTTTCACTGAGGCAGACAGGTCAGAGTGAGAATAAGATCAGCCACAGGCCCATGACACTGCAATGTACAACATGAAAACTAAAACAAAAATACTACCATGTTGGCCTCAACACCAGATGACTGGATTATAGTCCCTTTTTTGACTCTTTCTTTTGTACTTGTTTATGCATCTTAGAATTAATTTAAATACAAATACCATAAATCCCCCCCAGATAAATTCTTTCAGTTAAACTGGGCTTGATACAAACACAAAGACCACACACACCATGAGTTATTATGGCATTTTACCTTGGTGGTGACTGCATTTGTGCACAAGACAGACAGGAGGAAACCTTTTGGAACAATCAAGCTGCAATATTACACTGACTTAGCTTTAACAGGCGTTATAGTAAGTAACAGTGTTGCAGCAGCTCACTCCAGTAGACGGAGGATATGTTTTGGATTTGTAACAAAAATTATAAGACAGTCATGTTGTATACTTGTAATGTCCAGAAAAAAATGAGCTAATCTACTTCCATCAAACCTGTGAGTGTCAAACTCTAAGTTGGACTGCATCTCAGTGTTGTCTTTACCTGTCAGTCCTGACGTCTGGCAGCAGAGACAAAGTGGGAAAAGGCGGTGATGGAGTGCACATCCTCATTTGGGGTTGGCTCATACCTTCAGATACAGCTAGACCTGGTGTTTTTTTGCTCATCCGAATAGATTATTGTTGGAGTGTGTCTCGGTACAGCTACAGCGAGGGATAGCTCACCTGCTGATGTGGGGTGTTGGAGACCGCTTGTTCACATGATGACAAGAAGCTGCAGGGACTGATTGGTACCGGAGGAAAGTCCTGCTCATGTGCATGCACCACCCAGGATCTCCCCATAAAATATTAATGCATCTCGGCTGCAGAGGTACTAACCCTCTGCTACATTCATTACTTCAGCCTCCGCTCTGCCGAGGGTGCGTGTGAATCTGTGTCCAGGAAGCTTGGGTGTACACTCACTCTTCCATCGCATCTGTGTCTTCTTTAAGCAGGGAATGGGGCATGAGATAAGACTATTATCCTAATTATCTGTGTACTTAAGGGCCTGCCTCTCTGAGACCACTCGGCTGTCATTACTACCTGGGTTTCTACTAGAATCATCACTTCCATGTAATTGCGAGGAAGTGCCTTCTGGATTACTTTGCTAGTTTACTCTGCCAGCCGCTTGGCAAGCAAGTCTGGGGTCATATCATCATATGGAAAAATCTGTCTAACTGATGAGAAACATAAATGAAAGCAGCCGATTAAAATATGGATGCACCAGCCGCTGTGGCAGGTGGACTAGCAACGTGACACACATTCAAGAAAAGATGTTGTGTGTTTGTCAATGATCTTTTTTTTTTTTTTTCTGGCTATTGCCAAAGTGAACTAACATCAAGTACAGCTCCTGATCTGGTGGAACTGGGAGAAGATACAACCACTTAAGAAATTTGCTAAAGTCCCAGTTCATGTTGCAGTGTGCGAGAATAAATGTGGAACAATAAAGTCAGCTGCTGTGGAATAGAAACCGCTTTTAAATGT
This sequence comes from Terapon puta, assembly GCA_028564955.1. Taxonomy (NCBI): domain Eukaryota; kingdom Metazoa; phylum Chordata; class Actinopteri; order Centrarchiformes; family Terapontidae; genus Terapon; species Terapon puta. Next base: position 16,376,177 of record JAOXYL010000001.1, on the reverse strand, counting down.
GAATATTGGTTGATAACATTCTTTATCATTAAATTAACGTTAATCTGTGCTGAACTTTTTTATCAAAACTTCATAGACCATAAGATCCAGTAGCCTCCAGACGACTCTAAACCTATCAGCTTGTAAGCCTCTGCGCATGGCTGCCGGAAGGGCGAAATACCCCTCGGGAATTACTTAGCATCTGTTAAAAGAAAATGATGCAGGTGTCTCTCTCTCCTACAACTTGAAATTCACCCGTTTTCAGTATTTTCTTTCAGAAGTGGCTCGTGCTATTTGATATATCCCCCTTATGCATTAAAAAATGATAGTCCATGTGAAATCCATTATATACCGTAGGGTATTGAAATGTGGTTCGAAAGTTGTGTGAGATCTTTGTGAACCACGGGCCTTTTTCACACATTTTTCCATGACATAAAGCAGAGGCGTTAATACCAATATTAACACTGTTAATGATCTCTTTTATTCCAGCTTGAGAGGAAGAGGTTAGTTTTTTTTTCATGTCACATTTAACTCTCCCAGTCTAACTTTTAAAGCCTCTTTTTCATTGAAAGAGAAAGTGAAATTAATAATGTTGAGCTTGTGAGCAATGCTATTGGTACAAGGTGACCATGGGCCCTGTTTTTGTAGAGTGAACTCTAAAGCATTTACAGATATAAATATACAGTGCATACAGAGTGAATAAATGTATAAATATTATATCTATGTAATTTTCAGTTTTTTGGGAAAACATTCAAATGTCAACAAATGAAACGGAGGCACTGATCTTTGATTTGTTTGAAAGATACTCCATATGCAGGTATTATTTATCAATATTTACCAACAAAATCTACCCTTGGGTGAGGAAAGGGTTATTCAGCAGGCCAGGCTTGACTGATCACAGCTCTCCGCAGGCTGGAATTTGCTTTTCTAGGCAGCCTACCTGCTGAAAAATAACCTCATATAATCATCAGATGAAAGCACTGGTGCCGCTCATTCCACCCCCTTTCTTTTTTGTTCCTCCCTCCTCCTCCTTTACACCCCCCCCCTCCAATATAAATTTGGTTCTTCCAGCATGCTCTGAGCCTTGCATCCAATGTTTCCCGTTAGCAGGCGTGCTCTAAATATGCTGATACTACAAAGCGGCAGGATAGCAGGAAAATATCAAACAAAATGGTGCTTGTGAGATCATTTACATGATAGAAAATGGAGGTTTAAGTCTAGCCTATATGCAGCAGCGTATAGCTCCTCATATTTCAGTGCTCGCCTGCTAGCTGTCTAATCTCTTTTCCCCCCACTTTTTTCATCAGGAAGAGCTAAAGCTGTTTTTTAATTGAGTGTTTTCCTAGTTAATCCCTTGCAGGGTGCGTATGTGTGCATGTTCACACATGTGCTTTTGTGTGTGTGTGTGTGTGATACATAAACATGTTTGTGGGTCTCTGTTGGACGTGAGTGTGAAGAAAGTGGTGCAAATGTACACATTCTTGAGCGAGCGTGAACATATTTTAAAATGTTAGCTGAATAAAGCGGGTCTCCCCTGCGTGGCCATGTGCACAGTGCTGATACAGTGTTTGTCTTTAAGAGGGGGCTTGATGCTGCTGTTACTACTGTTTCCAGTGGTGTGCTGTGTGGCACTGAGATTATAGCCTTCCATTCATAAGAAGGGGGATTTCCTGACAAGAACCAGCACTGCTGTCTCAATAAGCCCCTCAGGATGAGAAACGCACGGACACGGACACAGAAACAGAAACACACACACACCACACTCAACAACATTTTTGAAGATGATTCAGTCGCACACGATCAGAATGTCTGAGGTAGACACTTAAAGTCGATGAAGGTCTCTCTGAGATCCTGATGCACCACGTTGCAGTCTCAGCCTCCGAAGCACTATCATATCTTGATTCTATTAAAATCAAACTCTCACACACACAAATACACACTCCCAGTGGCGGCATGCCAAGTAGGGCAGGACAACACTAGGGGGACAAGGGATGGAGGTTATTTGGCACAATAGGAGGACGGGACCCAAGCAAGCCTTGAACAGCAACTAGCCCATCACTCAGGAAAAAGCCAGCGGTAAGCTATCACCGGGGATCACTCTGTAATGTCAGATCAGGGGCAGCTGTAGTCTAATTAGAGATGCAAGATTATGTCTGGAGGGCGGTCTCTTTAAATCCTGGTCAGGAGGCAAATAAATCACTTTCCTCTTCATCAATAAGAAGCATTAATGGCAGCCAGCACTATCTAGGTGGAAATACTCGAATGTGAATCAAGGTGGAGTGTAGTTGAGAAATTGGAGAAGACAGGTGTCTTAGACGATAAAGGCATCGGGTGTGAAAACAGATTATATTTTTGGTTGGATCTATTACAGCAGTAGTGTATGTATAAAAAATATATATATATATATACACACATTTTACATGCATATATTACATGCAAATAATTTTCTAAATGAAATGTTTGTTTTATGTCTGGTATCAAAATGATTAAACATAAATCAAGTGCAGCTTCCCACTCATGTCTAAGTGCTGTCAACACTCTAATTTCCTTGTGTCATTTGCTGTTTTAATTACAGAAGTGTCATCATTTCTTTGCTCCCTAAAGTGAGAAAAAGTAATTATTTCTAACTCTGGATGTCCTCAGTCAAATTTTGGATTATTTAATATTTGACAAGTAGTTTCACAAGGTGTGTTTTTTTTTTTTTTTTTTTTGGTACAAGATTTGTCATCAAGAAGTCCCACTCAGTGTAAAGACAGATGTAAATGACACAGGCCACACAAACGGCATTATAGGGCTACTAGTTATTAGTGGAACATTTGTAACTGTTTGCTACTAAGATTATGAGCACACACCTGAATAATAAAGGCTTAACCTAAACTGCACAATTGACACCTTTTTTAAATTTTGAATTAAAGATCTATTTGCCATTTTCATTTCTCTACACTGTTTTGTTTGATGGCAAATGACTGCGTGATTGCAATTCTATTCTTTTTGTATTTCTCTGATACAAAACATTGCACATTGATATTGCACATCTCCTGGCCAAAGGATGTAACACTTGACTAATGTGCCTTGATATCCAGCCTGTTGAGGAGACTGAATCAAATAGACCCCTTGCTGTTGAGCAGGGCAGATTGTTTGGCATTGTATAAAATGAAATCTTGAGTAATATTACAGTATAAGTATATTTTGAAACATTTCACTTCAAATTCAGTTCTTACATTTAGTCTGACAGTATCACATGTTTCAGATGTGTGATGCTCTTGAAGTTGACCGTTGAGCGTCTTAACTACACTACATTAGGGCTGGTTTTCTGCTCCTCTGTTTGTATTCAGATACGCGAAACAGACTTGTTGAAATCGGGCTGAGACTTGTTTGATTTCTTCTCAGTTTGTCATATATGCTGTTTTTTTATGGAAAATGTTTGTGTGTTTATCTTGTCCTAGTGTTCTTTCTTGTGCTTATCAGGACGTTGCGCACCTTCAGCCTCTGGTATGACAATACTAAGCTACCCTTCTGTCATAATTTGAGGTTAGCAGATATGGTTTTGTGGCATTTTGTGACAACTTCCTTCCTGCAAAAACTCTTTGTCCAGTTCTTTAGATCAGGAAGACTTGACTGTGACCCTGAATAGGAGAACTGACTGCTTTCACACCTTTTTTCTCTGTAAGAGGTTGATTTGAGACCTGGCGTTTCTTCTCTGTCGTTTGAGTTAATATATTTCGGCTTGTGGGAAGGCTATCCGGTGGAAAGGAGCGTGCCCGTTAGCAGTGTAGTGAGTAAACCCCTGGGTGGTCCTGTGTATCAGCCACAGCAGGATGGAACAGGCTGTAACCATCACTAAGATGTGGCTTATGCTCTGTGTGTTTCTGTGCATGTGTGTATGTAGAATATATGCTTTTCATCTTATTTCATCTTATTACATTGTGCTCTTGTAAACGCAGTGCTTGTGTACAATAGATGGCAGCACCAAGGAGCCACCTCATCATCAGTCTTCTGTCTGCACTGGCTCAACCCATGATTTCACAGCCCTCAAGTATCTCGTTTCACAGTTCAGGTTTTCCCATATGGGGATCAGAGAGATGCTTTAGCCCTGTTATATGCTGTTAGCTGCTGAGCTGCTGCCTGGTAATGTGACACTGTTATTCTGCAAGGCCCGTATCCCAGCCAGCTTTTATTTGGTAGAGGAAGAACATTGTGTTTTGTCCCATTCAGCTGTCTAATTTTTTCTGTTCTTTTGGATGTCACAGCTGGTCCTTTTCTTTCTTTTTTTTTTTTCATTGTGTCGCTCTGACTTGGCACATCTTAGCCATTCAGTGGACGTGCACTGGTGTTGTTTTTCACAGGAAGTGATGTCACCACAAACATTGCCGCCCACATCGCCATATACACTCCCAAGGGCATGTTGCATGGCAACCATAAAGTGTCATTGTCATGAGGATTTGTGAAATGTAATATCACCCAGAGGGGGCAGGGACATCAGAAAGCAGGAGCAGCTCTTTAGCACAGTGCTACTGGAAGAATCAGCTGCTTTCTACTATATACAATCAGATATTACAATAGTGTGTGTGTGTTCGAGTGCGTCCTTAAATATCATTGATACAGATTACCACTTACTCTATATCAGCCCACAGTATGTTTCGTCCCAGTTTGGCCTGCTTGTTGATGGGAACCAGATACATTGCTGTGAGTGATATGTTGACACTTGTTGATCAGGTGTTGCTGCTAATATGGTAACTGGTCAAATCAGTCAGACATTCTTTAGACACACCAGAGCTGTCTGACTACTTTATGGAAATTCAGCAGACTGGTGTGTTAATAGACAACACATCTAATGCATGGAATGGATAAATAAAAGTAATAGTGCATTCTGACTTCCTATCTAGTGGGTCTACTTGGAGTCTAAAGAACTGGCTTACTATCTAACAGAATGATTGGTTGACTAACAGGGAAAGATATTAGCTAGTGTGGGAATCTTTGTTCACACAACATATGGGTCTCTAATGTAATTTCATATGAACAAACCTCACAGGGACATCCTTCTCACTAGAGACATACCTGCTCTTCACTCAACAGTCTGTCTTAGGAGGCCTCTGTGCATGTGTGTGTGCATGTGTGTGTGCATGTGTGTGTGCATGTGTGTGTGTCTGTGTGTGTGTCTGTGTGTGTGCGGAGCATGTTTGCCTTTGTGGGAAGGCTGTGTGGGTTTGTTGGTGTATGTGTGTGCGTTAGAAAGCGAGAGAGATGGCGAGCATGCCATCATGTGTCAGTATGATAGCAGTGTTTTTATTTTATTTTTTCCCATTAAGATCACACCAAGCTCGAGATCTGGCGCCTGTGGCTTCCAAGAGATAGTACATGTGGAGAGGCGCAAGATAGGAAGTGTGCGCATATGTGGTGAGAGAATATATGGAGAAAGGTCACAGAAATAATATGCAACTGTGTGTGAAAGAGGGAGGAGAGAGGACGAAGCGCTGGGCGAAAAAAGTTGAAGCTTGCGTCTATTCATTTTGCAATCTGCTGCTATCTGGGTTCCTGATATCAATTCATTCCAGCAGTCTGTCTCTGTACTGCAACTGCACACTAGGCCACGCTGAGAATCTCAGCACTCACAGACCAGAAATTGTTTCTTTAGGGGAAAAATATTTTACTGTGATCAAATGTTGTCGGCCTGAGTCCGCAGAGTAGGTGGGAGCTTTAGCAAAGCACTGAATTCCTTTCTCCACAAACTCTGGCAGCTCCCATTGTGAGCATGTTAATATGTGTAAGCATTTCCTGCCATACTTCAGCTGGTCCCCAAGCTGCTGCTGTTTGCATGTAGGGGTCAAAAATGTAGTGCTGGAAACTATCCAGAGTGAAATTCTTATAGAATATTGTATACTGCCGCAAATGCAATCATTGCTTATGGACTGCAGTGCAGTAGCCACAAATTTACAATCTCTTCTTTGACTTTAGGACTGCTGCAGGGGCTATTCTACAATCAAATTAACACATGGGTTTGAATATCTGTTTTATCTCTGCAAGACCTGTCCGACTTGACAAGTCTGTATGATGACGCAGACTCATTCTTCTCTTATAATCCATTAAAGACAGTCACTCACCAGAGCAGTGCCTTCTCCATCTAATAAAAGGCAGTTAAAATGACTGATGAGTGTAGATTTAGTGGAAAAAAACTGACCAAAGAATTAAAGTTTTCACCTCGTATTCATGGCATGTTTTTCCCCCCACAGGAAAATTGTCATTAAGATTGGGAAGAAGAAAAAACGAAAGCCGGAGTCTTCTGAGGAGGAGTCGGACGACGATCCCCCCCTTCGACACACTTCTAAAGATGTCAACTCTGTAAGATCCAGTACACACACACAGACACGCACACACTCACAAATACATAGACAGACATGTTAAACTGCAGTGTATTATGACTGGCTGTAGTGCTTGGGAGTACTTGGAGTGTATTTCATCTCACTTTATCAAATCAAAGTATTAATCCTAAACTGTGAGACAACACTTAGATTTTAGGCAGTAATTTTCCGGCATTAATTTGGCACTCGACTCAGAAGAACTCAGTGCCTGTTCAACATGTTTCTGTTCTGAACAGGCTGATTGCTTGGTAACAGATAGAAAGACAGAAATTCCATCCATGTAAAGTAGGATGTAGATTTGATTGTGTTACCTGTGTTGTCACACCTCTGCTTAACAAAAACGGGTGGAACAAATGGCTCTTTTTCTGTTGCCAGTCTGGCACAAGGTATGAATGAAGTGGTGTCCTCAGTCTGACTGTTCGTACTGCTGCTAAGCTTTAAAGGAAGGCTTCGCAGCTTTAGTCTGAGTCTGGGTGGATTGACTCTGGTTCACGTGGAGGTCATGTGGTGGGTGGCTATCTCAAGTACATGTTCTTATCTCCAGTGATGACGGAGACATCATCGACACGGCAGTATATAGGTCAAAGCATCAACAATAGCACCTTCACGTGCACATGCACATATCTCAATCTAACAGATTTCCATTTACAAGGAAATGTCGTTGCCACAGCAACCAGCAACGTTCAGATCCTCCAGGGATTTTTTTTTGGTTTGTTTGATAACAGAACACTTTAACTAAATTAAATTATCACATTGTTTTTACAAATCCAGAGTAATGATAGCCACAAGGTACTATTGTGGAAAATTAATGGTTGCTCACCTGAAGTTGAGATAACAAAAAGGTACAAAAAAATTCAAGGGGGAGAGTATCTACTACATTCTAATGAAATGTGTGCAATAATTGATAATGAGTGGTACAAAATAGCTGAAAATTAGTGACTAAGTAATTTGAAGCAAATAAGCAGGTGGAAAAAATAACACACTAGGCAACATGTTTTTAAATCTGTAGTACTTTACAGGATGAATTGAAGTTTACAGGTAAAACATTGAAACATTTGGTTTAAATGTGATGTTATGGCTGTATTTTATAACTGCTCAGTAACGACAGTTAAAGTAGGTGACAGGTTTTTATCCTTTATTTGGACACAGTGCTGTGTGTGGTGCTCGCTGCTAAGTCTTGACGGATATCTGCTATGTTAAAAGTGACGTCTGAACGAGCAGGGATGATAAGTGGCTTTGTCTTTTTTTCCCCCGCCCCACCACCTCCCTCTCTCCTTTTTGCGTCCTATCCGGACTATTGCCTATGATATAATTATGCTCGTTAAGAGGAGCCCCTGGCCTTAATTAAAACAGTCTGTTGATGACTCATTTAGGATGATCCGGTGGAAGAAGTCAAGGTAGCGTGGCTGACAGCTCGAGCAGAAGCACGGCCACCTCAGGGGTTCAGCCCTGTTGTCGTGGCATGTGGAAGGTTTGACTTTCCAGCTCCTGGTCAGCTCGGGTGTGGGGATATGAGGGTACATCTCCATGGGGATATTATACTCCACACCTAATTAACTTTGGCTCAGTGGCATTTATTCCTAATTAACTACATATTATCATTAGGAGGGGCTCGTGTATTGATGCAGGATGCAGCAGCCCACGCATCTGATAATTACAAAGGCTTGACAGGAAGGAATAGAAAGTAGCTGGATATAAAGCACAATGTTTTGTGTGGGGTTTTGTTTTTAACAAGGTCATTGATGGGTTTTGTCTTTTCATGGCCTTCAGCGGGATGGAGAACCCATATTATCCTTTTCACTATGGAACAGTGTGAATGTTAAATGTTTTTGTCAGAAATATGATACACTGTTAACAGTGAAAGTGCAGAAAATATGTCCAGATGTAGACAGGATATTACCCAGATGTCCTTGTGCAGACATATTAATAGCTGGAGTTGTGTGTTGTATTGAAATATTCAATTAGATCAGAAATGTCACAGAGACAGTCAGAGATTACTGTGAAGTTACGTGAGTTACAGTTTGATCAATAGTTATAACCATAATGCATGGGCATCGTTGCTGTTGCTTTGATTTACATGCAACTGCAAAAATGACACAGCAAGCTAATTTAGCTACGCAGGAAATAGCCATACACTCTGAGCCTCGATAATAAATCAGCAGCGGATCACGATTTAGAGGACATTGTGTTCTGTTTTGTTTTTTTTGTGCTATTTACTGCTGAGCTGTGGCAACTCCAGTGATGCAGAAGTGTAAAATTGTGATGCTGATGCTTATGCTGATACACAGTAAGACACTACTGGTTAACAGGCACAGAGAGGAAGAGTATTCATCCATATTATGTTGCATAAGGGAGCAGTAAGCAGTGTCTGGTATATGATCAAAATGATCATTGGTGCCATCAGTGTTCAAATCACCAAACTGAGCTTGCCCCATCTTTACATTTACTCAATAGAGACATTTATAATTCAGCTTTTTATCTTAGATTTTTATAGTTGTGACATTAAAGAATGAAGAAATCCACATCTGTTGAACATCCTTGTGAATCTGCTTCTTCCACCTTGCTTTTCTAGAAGAGGCGATCTAATCGTCAAGTAAAGAGAAAGAAATATGCTGAAGAGCTGGAGGCCAGGTTGTCAGATGAGGAAGTCAAAGTCATCGTCAAAGCCAAGAAATCCAACACTGCAGCATCCAAGGAACCTGCTCTTCAACTCTTTGTTGTAAGTAGTTCTGCCTACAGCTCCACTAGTTAAGAAATCATTCATTTTTTCATTCATTTAGAAAACATGAACAATCTTGCAAAAGTAGAGTCCAATTGTTGTCAGAGCTGATAAATCTTTTAATAATTTAAAGTATCTTTTGCTTCACAAACAACAATCCAAGCAAAGCATTGTTTTTTGTGGCAATGATGCGCACAGATATTGTTGAAAAGAACTCATTTATATACTGGAAAAGAAAAACACATTTTGCAGAAGAACAACAGCCCTGCATGCTCAGTGAAGTGCAGCACAGCCTGTTCTTTTCATCACCACATTGTGACGTACAAACCAGGACCCCTGCAGTATGCCTGTACAAAGATCCATATTCAGTGCCCATTTTAATAATTCAAATGCAACAGCAGTCAAATTAGGAGGAGAGTTTCACGATGACAGCTCTGTTCAGAATAATCTCTCTACAAATCTGTTCTCCAAAATTTCCTCACTGGTTTCTGTTGTCTGAATGAGTCTTATGTTTTCAGTTGTCCTGCACAGGTTAAGCATTGAGGCTGCAGATACTATACCTTTAAATCGGTTTAATTTATGTAATACAGAATCAGAAATGTAACCATAGTTCCTCTATTCACATTAGAAAATAATTCATAAAAATCTTTTAACAGAAGCAAAGTGGTAGAGACCTCAGAAAGAGCATAACTCCATGTGGTCTGTGTAGTTTTTTTATTTTATTATTATTACACACTGTGCTGTGTGTTTTTTCTATTATGACATGTTCTCACTCTCATGCAAATTTCTGCTGCAGGAGACTATGAACTAACACTTGACATTAAATGTTTCATGTCCAATGCCCTTGTAGGAGAATCCTAGTGAAGAGGATGCTGCTGTTGTTGACAAAATCATGTCTTCTCGTGTCGTCAAGAAGGAGGTAATGATTTAATGATTTCTGTCTGCTTTATACTGATTATAAAAGATGCAGTAAAACTGCTTGATTAGGATCAAAGTTTGTATTATTTTGCTAGATAGCGGGATTTTAATTATTTATCATCTCATTCTTTTTAACTTAATATTTTTTATCTTTTATCAAAATCTTACAAATGAGTACTACTTTGGTTCTGAATAACAGGACTTTATGATATAGCACAACCAGCTACTAGCCAATGTAGAACTCCAACTAAAGTCTGTATCTTTCTCTTATTTTAAACATCTCCACAGGTCTCTCCAGGAGTGATGGTTGAAGTGGAGGAGTTTTTTGTAAAATACAAAAACTAGTAAGTTCATTGTTTATTTAGCGCCTGTTTGTGGTTAGCAACCATTTTTTTATTATTCAAACAATGACATGAATATTAGAAATTATAACTAATTATAACATCCCAGTTTACAGATACTCTGCACTTGCTGTTGCACTTGCTAAGTTATTACACAAATTCAGGCATCCATAGGACAGCTTTCAGTGTTACAGTATTATGTATGTTGTCATTAGACTGTGCAATAGTGATTTAATATTTCTTCTATGAACTCAACAGCGTTATTAGAGATTCTGGTGAACCATAGCTCTGCCACCACAGCCTCTCAGATAATAATTTCTTTTCACTTGGCAGATAAACTGTCATCAACCCCGCTGTGTTCATTACATTTTTAGTCTAACAGTGAAAGGGATGGAAAAATGAATGTTGCACTTTAAATTTTATGACCAAAGAGATCAGCGTCTGTCTGAACAGCATGTCGGACTCCGTGACCACATCTGCAATCTGTGATCACACCTACTGGCCTCAGTGGTCGCTCCAGATGCTGCTTAGAAGGTGTTTTTCAGGGTTTCTCACCTTCTCCTGGATGTGCGGTGTGTCTGTCTGTCTGTCTCTCTGTCTGTGTGTTTGTGTGTGTGTGTGTGTGTGTGTGTGTGTGTGTGTGTGTGTGTGTGGATGTCAGCTCCTACTTACACTGTGAGTGGGCCACAGAGCAGCAGCTGGTGAAGGACAAGAGGATCCAGCAGAAGATC
>JAOXYL010000001.1:16337935-16350103 GCA_028564955.1 Terapon puta | reverse complement strand
CACACACACACACACACACAGACTAACAAAGGCTTGGAAGGAGAGTGATGAAGGGCTGTGCTGACAGGCAGAGGAAGCAGCAGCTGCTTCTGGGCGGGTCCAGTTGCACAGGCGGATGGAGGGTGGTGGAGGGAGAAGGGAGGAAGTTCAAGACTTTGATTTACCAGAGCTACATGCCCAGACTGGTCACCACAGACATCCATCACTCCGACAGACAGACAGTGCTCCGAGCCCTGCAGTTTTTCCTAGTCCTGTCAGTGAATCAGGGAAGGATTCGGAGCTCATTTATAACAAACAGTTAGCTGAATTATAGCGTGAGAAAGATGGAATACCTAGTATGCCATATTTCAGAGCAGCAGGCCATAGTCCTTTCAGAGCTCTTGAAAGAAGAGCGGCACTGTAGAGCTGTGGCACCAGAAGACAACACAGGTCCACATGAAGTTAAAGATGACATCAGTAGTCTGGCAACAGGTGCTATACAATTGTGAAAATTAAACATTGTCAATGCACTGGGTAAATAAGTCATTCTTCTTCTTTAATGTGAATTATTTTAGTTTATTTTTAAAAAAATAATGTGGGGTTTAAGGGGCTTCATTCATAAAAGTTAGATCAGTAGATGTTTTCTGTATGAGAGCAAAGCAATAGCAACACTCCCAAGAGTATTTAGCTCTCATGCCAGAAATCCTTAAACCCTCCCTGCTGTGTCTTTTTTACAGTCATTAAATGATGTGATTTAAAATCCTTTTGTGTTCAGACAAAATGATTACACAGAGTGCTTACTACATTAAGCAAAATCTCGAGGCATACGAGGCGTTACAGCCTGGCACACCAGCGTACCACGATTCCCACCACTTCACTGCGTCTTCGCTCAAAGCCCACTGGCTGCGATGTGTGATCATGCATCACAGAGCTAATGTCTCCCCTGTGAGTCAGCCCCTCTCTACCTCGTCAGCCTCAACTTCCCAGCCTTCATCTACTGCCAGAGCACGACCACATGACAAACTGGGGAGAGACTGTAGACTGTTCACTCAGTCCTCGGAGATGAGGTGTGGAGCTGCCTGCGAGTTCCTGTGAGGTGCACATGGCAGCGCCCACGTCAGGGAAGCAGTCAGTCGCGGGCCTAATTGATCGGGCTCAGTGTGCACAGGTCTAGCAGGATGAGTTTGTGTAGTGTGTGTACTGCTCTGTGAAGGCCTGTACAGCTGGAGATACATAGTTGTATACACACACCTACAAAATGAAGGCATATGTTTTATACATTCATTAGAGCTGGGGAGTACGGCAGTGAAGGGACTGAATCAGGACCGTGCAGTGTAACTTTAGGATCACAGCTGAATCGTGCCACATTTCCCTCATTTGCATTGTGCTCGACAGGTTGCTGCGTGTGTGTTTGTTCTGCCCGCTCAGCGTTTGTACGTGGTCGGGGCTTTGTTGTGACCAGTGGGTTTTCTCTGTGCAGGGTGCTGCTCAGGGTCAGAATGCTCTACTACCTGAAACAAGAGGTGATAGGAAGCCAGGCCCAGAAGGTGCTGGACGGTGTGGACTCCAGGTGAGCTCAACTTTGACCCACTCAGACGTTGCATTACCTTACACACAGTGCCTACCCTATGCTTTATTGTGTGAAGCAATTTTGACAACTTGAGACATTTCAGTCACCTTTTAAAAAAACAAATACAATGTTTCTCCATTCACAGTAGATGGCTGTCTGACTCTTGACTTGCTCAGATAAGGGAGGGGCTGCATTTATGATAGACACAGAAGTTCCGAAGGATTTAGCAACTTTAATACAATACTGCACAGCAGTCTATTGGTAACAATAGAGTTTCCACATCATGGTGAAAAACCTGCCTCATGCATTTTTCTCTCTGAGCGGCAAGTGTAGTCATTAGCATATGCTATCAACCTGTTGAAGGAAGAAACGTCTCATGAGCCAGATGAATTGGACGGTTGTAGAGCACCACCTGCTGGTGAAAAATGGGCAGAGTTTTTCAGCTCTCTCCCATACAGCACTCTTGAAAATCATCAAATAACACCACTATCCACAGGGACATCACTGTTTACTATTTTATACAGTAAATAAAGCGGGTTACAAAAACAGGAAATATTACAGAAAAATACTTGTTTCTTAACTCAAATTAGGATCAAAGTATTAGATATGATTAAATAAAATAAACTGATTCTGTAATATCAATCTGAATCTCCTCCTCCTCTTTAGTGAGATAAAGATCTGGGTACCAGAGCCTGACCATTCAGAGCTGCCAGCCTTGTGGTGGGATGCCATCTCTGACAAGTGTCTGCTACTTGGTGTCTATAAGCATGGTAAGAAACTTCAGCTTTTATAGCCCTTTAATTGCTATTCAGTAAGGTCAAGCAAATGAGAAAAGCATGCTCTGGAGTTTGACTTGAGCTCAAGTAATCTCCACTGACAAAACCTAATAATTTTGGATGAATTATTTTTTGTGTGTGTTTTCCATTTATACCAGGTGGTTGTGGAAAGTATCCAGCTTGTGTACTTTGCCTGTTTTCCTGAGTTATTCTTTGCTAAATTTGGCATTTGCTTGTTCTCCCAGGTTATGAGAAGTACAACACTATTCGTGCAGACCCTACCCTGTGCTTCATAGAGCGAGTGGGACGACCAGATGAGAAGGCCATCGCTGCTGAACAGAGAGGCAATGATTTCATGGATGGGTGGGTGCAACACACTAGTCCTGAGCCTGAAAAGCATCACGCAGCCTTTGTTTTAATGTGCTTGGTTTAAGTTGAGATATTTTTAAAATACTGTCAACGTGTGTGTGTTCAGGGATGTGGACGATCCAGAGTACAAGCCTGCTCCAGCCCTGCTGAAAGACGATATGGAGGTACAGTAAGGCCACATGATCCAAAGATGGATGCTGGTCTTCTGATAAAGCATATTAATATGCTCATAATCCATCACAGTCTGATAACCTAATATTTGTTAGTTTGAGATTGTTTTGGCCTGCCATAAATGCACACTGTCTTCCCATGCAGGATGACGCCTCTTCCCCCGGAGACTTGGTTGTCACTGACAACGCCGGAGGTGAGTATTAGATGCTTATAATCTACAGCCAATTATCATTATGGTGATTATTATAAATACAAGCTTCCCTGGAGACACTTGGCAAAGTTGTGACTTTCTAAGTAAGGATAAAAAAAGACACATTTACAACATGCTGAATGAACGACTGGAATTCAAGTGTTCTTTCTGTTTCTCACTCCTGTCCAGATGCTGTTCCAGTGACAGAAGGTGAAACCATCTACTGGCCTTCGCCCTCAGTGCTGACAGCCAGGCTGAGGCGTCTGATCACAGCATCTCAGCGCTTCACCAAGAGCCGGCAGATCCTCCACATCCACCAAGCTCAGTCTCAATCTCAGCAGACTATGGTACTGTCTGCTCCACTCTGCCCACTGCCCCCCACACTGAACGACACCATCAACCCCAAGATGGCTGCTAAGATTGAACGACAGCAAAGGTCAGAACCCAAGGCAGATCATTGTCTTGATAGAAAATAGAATAAACAAGGTTTCAATGAGAGAGAAAAATATCACGAAAAACATGATACTGTATGAAATTAGTTCATTTTTTTCTCAATATCCTCAGATGGACCAGACGAGAGGAGGCTGACTTTTACCGTGTGGTCTCCACCTTTGGTGTTGTCTTCGACCCGAACCATGGCCGGTTTGACTGGACCAAGTTCAGGGCCATGGCTCGGCTGCACAAGAAGACTGATGAGAGCCTACAGAAATACCTGTGTGCATTTACCGCCATGTGCCGAAGAGTGTGTCGCCTGCCACCCAAAGAAGGAGGTCAGAAGTCTACTTGTTTGTTCTCTCGCATACACACACACACACACACACACACACACACATTTGTCAGTAATGTCTCCAGCATTAGATGATGTCTGTAACATGGATTATTTTAGGATATATTATTTATTTATACATCAATATTCACATCACAATCTTGCTAATGTACTAATGTTTGGTTCTGTCACATTTACTCTTACTATTGCAAGAACTTTACTCATTCATGGTCCTAAATGGTTTATTCTGGAGAGAGGACAGTTGCACCTTAATAGAAAAGCTGGTTGAGGTGTACTGAGGTAAAGGGGTTGATAAAGTTAATCATTTGTGGAAAGACAAACAGCGTGATGTTCAAACTTCAGGCACAAACAGATCTTTGGATTGCACCTGTAAAGCAGCTTTTATTTCCTCTCAGACACGTTCTCTCAAACTTACTTCCTCATCTTTATTTCAGACTCTGCAGTGGACCCTTCTCTGATCATCCAACCCATCACAGAGGAGCGAGCGTCTCGTACGCTGTACAGGGTGGAGCTGCTACGTCAGGTGCGGGAACAAGTCCTTCGCCATTCGTTACTCTATGAGCGCCTGTCGCTGTGCCAGATGAGCTCTGACTTACCCGTCTGGTGGGAAGCTGGTACCCATGACCGTGATCTGCTAATTGGAGCTGCCAAGCACGGCGTCAGCCGCACAGATTACCACATTCTGAGAGACCCTGAGCTCAGCTTCATGGCTGCCCAGCGCAACTACAGTCAAACAAAAGCTGCACAGCAGCAATCGCGCACACCCACCCCGCTTCTACACCCTCAGGGCCAGGTCACCGGTCCAGTGATGACAGGCTCCCCGCTCCCTCCGCCTGCCCAGAGAGACACAGAGCTCGGTGGGATCGTGCCCAAAATGGAACCAGCCTCAGAAGGGGAGGAGGGCAGGGAGAAGCAGGGGGAGAGCTGGAGCCCTCCTCGAGCACCAGCCACCCCCACAGGTCTGGAGGAGAAGCCTGTTGCTGAGCTAAGGGACAGTGAGAGGCAGATGGTTGCCGCTCGAACCAAACCGCTCACACCCAACTCCTCTGAGAGGAAACCCAAGAAGACCAAGAGGGGCCGCAGGGAGGCCAGGCGTGGCTCAGAGTCTGACTCTGGCTCCTCTTCGAGTTCTTCGTCACGCTCCTCTTCCTCTTCTTCTTCCTCCTCTTCTTCCTCATCACATTCCGGGTCAAGCTCATCCTCCTCTTCATCATCTTGCTCCTCTGGCTCTTCATCATCATCGTCCTCCTCCTCATCTTCCTCTGATGACAGTGAAAGTGAGGGAGAGGAAAGGAAGAAGAAAGGTGAGTCCTTCTGAACAATAAAGACCCAGAAGCTGAACAAAAACAATGATAATAATGATAAAAAATAAATTATTTGCTATTTTTGTTCTGAACAAACAAATTTCATTTACTTCCTAATCTACTGCACGGTGTAAATAAAATATACCATCTGAATATGTTTTTCTGTTGGTCTCTGACCCTGAATTGCATAAAAGTAAACCCAAGAAGCTTCCAACGTGTTTCTAATGGCTCTGTGCATCCTGTCACATTCTCAGTGCCTGCAGCAACAAGTGTTAAGGGCTTCGATGAGGACAGTGTGGCATCTCTAAGCACCACGCAGGATGAAACCCAAGACACACATGTGGCTGAGAACGGCATTGGCAACAACACCTCACATCCTTTCCAGGGAGGAGGGTACATGCTCGCTGCATCATACTGGCCAAAGGTGAACCACTATAGACATGTGCCTTTAAGTCACGGTTACCAATACTTAACCCTGTATAAAGCCTCCGAACTCAAAGAAATTTTTAAAAATTACTATAGTAGATGAACTCTGCTCAGTGACATTGTTACAATTCAGTATTCAGTTAAAAGGGGTAATTTTAAAACTAATTAAGATAAAAAATTAAACGATGGATGTGGGAAGAAGGGAAATGAAATACAAACAAGATTGCAAATGTTCTGATCATCTGTGCTGTGGTTAATTTAGGATCGTGTGATAATCAACCGCCTGGACAGCATCTGCCAAGCAGTGCTGAAGGGCAAGTGGCCAGGAACACGTCGGGTCTATGAGCCTGGAGGCGCAGTGGCCTCCTTCTACACCACCAAGCTGCTGGACAACGCCAACAGCCTGTGTGAGGACCCCTCTGCCTCGCCACAGGGGTCAAAGGTGACCAAGCATGTTGCAGAAAACAAGGAGTTCTCAGTAAAACTGAACGATGTATGTTGATTTCTCCCTTCATCCCCTCCTCCCTCTGCTTCGCCCTAATCCTAGGATCCTACCACTTCTGCTGCCATGATGGGTGTTAGCTGCCGTGCTCAGCATGTTTCTCTGGTTTTCTTCCTTCTTTCCTTTGGGCATGATTAGTGGTTTTGACTGCCTGGCAGGAGGAGAGATTAATTTAATAGCAGCCTTCCTCTCTTTTCCCACACACTCAATTTGAATTGGGCTCTGAGGCTGTGATTACATGAGCACAAATCACTCAGTCATGAGAATATAATAAGGTTCAGTTTGAAGCCTCTCCAGACTGAAGGGGTCTAGCTTATAATCTGATTGAAATGGAGACCCTGGCTGTGGGTGTTCTCTAATGTGCTTCTAGGCAACGTGGCTATTAACTTGGCAGGTTTCAGACTTCCTTCCATTCATTCCTTGCTTTTGTTTTGCTTTTTGATGAAGATCTTTTCCCAAATTTTACTCTAGTCTCTACCACCCCAGACCCTCAAACGCCTGCTGCTTGTTACCTACAAAATCTTTTATATGCTGAAAGCAGCTATCTCTTTGGCATGGCATCCCACTATAGTCCACACTACAGTATGAATAGACTACCCACTGCCCTGCTAGCAAAAACCTGCTGTGTGTCCATGTGTCCCAGTACTACTAACAAAGAAATACCTGAGAAATAATGTCACATATTGTAAGAAACTCTTATAAATGAAATCATACTTTAATAAATAGAATGAAATTCAGTTTACTTACTAGGATAAAGTATTATACGTATATAAATAACACAAGATTGATGTACTGTAGACAAACTGGCAGAGAAAGCTCCCATATGTAATAAACAGTCTGAGAAGGGATAAATATTCTCCTTGTTTATAACATTGGATGTTTGCTCTGTGACTATACACCTCCTTATACTTATCTGACACCATACTTTGTCTGTGTGCAGCAGGAGGGAGGTCTTAAGTTGACTTTCCAGAAACAAGGTCTACCTCTGAAGAGGCCCCTGGAGTCTGAGGAGGGCCCCCAGGCCCAGCAGCAGTACCTGGCCCGGCTTCAAGAACTGCAGAGTGCCTCGGACACAGGCCTGGCTGACATCACCAAGCCTCAGTGCAGCTTCCAGACTGGTGTGTTTATTTAAAGCCAACACTTGAAGATCTGTGCATGTGGTGATAAAGCCATCCCATTTTCCTATGCCACCACTAGGTGGCAGCAGGGTTTAGTTTTAGTTACGTGAAAACTGCATCCTCAGTTCCTGTACTTGCTTTTACACAGTTTACAGTTTATTTACTGCAATATATATTTTCCATTAAATACCTCCCCTTACAATACTTAATACGTTCTTAATAATGTAAAATAAGTAGACATGAATATCCCTGAAAATCAGTCTCTCAAAGCTTCAACACTTCATTTTAAATAATGCAAAATTGCCACAGTTCAGAACTAACAGGCCGATTCCTTTGCAGCAACTCCAGATCTTACTGGTCAGATGAGGCTGAACGGAGTCCTGGACGGCCAGCCAGTGGTGAAGAAGCGGAGGGGAAGAAGGAAGAACGTGGAGGGGATGGACCTGCTCTTTATGAACCGAAGTAGAGTCCCTGCTGTTCCTGATCAGGTGAGAAGTTGTCTTTTGTTGGGCAAAAAGCACGAGTCCATTCATCATAAAACTTTACAGTTCTCAACTTCAAATTTGAAATGTTTGGGTTTATTATTATTTGTACATTGCTGTATGTAAGCCATGATGTTAAACACCCATGTTCTCTCCAGGTGCCTCCAGGGTGGGGTGGTATTGGCCAGGTGGGCATGGGCGCGGCCTCTGTGCCGGGCTTCAGCCAGAGCTCCAGTCTGGGCCCTGCAGACAGCGAGAGCAGGGTTCCTGTCATCAACCTCAAAGATGGCACCCGGCTTGCTGGGGACGACGCTCCTAAGAGGAAAGATCTAGAGCTGTGGCTGAAAGAGCACCCAGGCTTTGTGGCAGACACAGGAGCCTTTATCCCCGTAAGTCCATTATTTTTCCTCTTCCTCTGCAGCTGTACATTTTAAAAATGTTTACAGATAGTATTAACTTAGATCTCATGGAATAAATCTACTGATTGGTGCGTGCGCAGATGTTTAATACAGATGTAGAACATGACTACTAAATAAATACACCCAAAGAGGCACAGCTTTACAACCCAATGAAAGCAAACACTAGTAAACTAGACAGCTCCTTTGAGTTATACATTTTTTACATAATTATTTTTCCATTTTATGTCCAGGGGGTAAATAAGATGCAGATGCAGTTTCACTTCCAGGATGGTCGGCCTAAGCAGAAGAGGCACCGCTGCAGGAACCCCAACAAGATCGACGTGAACAGCCTGACAGGAGAGGAAAGAGTCCAGATCATCAACAGGAGAAATGCACGCAAGGTTTGTTTGTTTTAGTTTTTTTTTCAAGGTGTGGTATTCTACGCGTGTTTGAGTATGACCTCAAACACTAAAAAAAATAACTAAATAATAATCTCCACAAACTCTGCCTTTAATGGCCAGTGACCTTACTTTCACAAAATAAGATATAACTGTATTGAGAAAGCTATTTATGTACATGTTACATGCCTGTAACCTTTTCCCGTAGGTTGGTGGAGCCTTTGCTCCTCCTCTGAAGGATCTGTGTCGGTTCCTTCAGGAGAACCCAGAGTACGGAGTCCCACCTGAATGGGCTGACGTTGTCAAACAGTCGGTGAGTCTCAAAGTTACATATCTGTAAGATCCAAGTTTTCACTGGAACTATTTCACATCAAGAAAGGACTATTTGAACAGTGTCCATGTCCAGTTTATTAGGCACTCCTAAACTAATGCCTTGTAAAACAGCTGCCTGGAAACATTCACGAAAGTCATATTCTGTTTCAGATGGACATTGATCCAGCTCTATGTTCACTTTGAAAGCTGTAATCTGTGGTACTATCAAAGTAAAGTGTGTTATAGTGGAAGGTGTTTCTAATATTTTGTACACCTACCTTTATAAATGTTGGATTAGTTGCAGGACTTATGTCTATATGTATTAGCTGGGTGTACCTAATTAACTAGCAATGAATATGTGCAATATGTTTACCTACCCCACTGTCTTTGCACATATTGTGATATTTATAATGAAGAATCGTCTTCAGTTGTGCTGTAAAAAACTCCTGTATAAATCTCCTATGCTTTCTCCAGGGTTACCTCCCAGAGAGCATGTTTGACAGGATCCTGACAGGACCTATCGTTCCTGAAGAGGTGAGCCGGCGTGGACGTCGACCCAAGAATCCATTGGCCAAGGCCGCAGCAGCAGCAGCGGCGGCGGCAGCAGCACCCAACCCAGCAGCCTCTGCCCTCGGTCTGAACCCCCTGCTGGCCAACGGCCTCCTCTCTGGAATGGACCTCTCCAGCCTTCAGGCCTTCCAGCAGAACCTCCAGAGCTTACAGTCCCTGCAGCTCACCGCCGGCCTTATGGGGCTGCCATCCGACGCAAGCAACATGGCCGCAAGTAATCTAGCTGCCATGTTTCCCATGATGCTGTCTGGTATGGCTGGTTTGCCAAACCTGCTTGGCATGAGCAGCTTGCTTGGGAAACCCACTCAGGAGGGTGCAGGAGGCTCTGAGGAGAAAACAAAGGGAACTGCCAGCGCTGTAACAGAAGAGCCGTCAAGCTCTAATGCCCCCGCTAACACCTCAGACACCAAAGGAGAAAGGACAGAGGGCTCGAGCACGACTCCTTCCTCTACTTCCAGCTCCACTTCCTCTGCCACCGGCCCACAAAGTGCTTCAGCTGCCTCTGCAGCCTCCGGTCACTCACTGTCTCTTAACCCCGTGTTACTCTCCAGTATGCTTTACCCAGGGATGCTTCTCACTCCAGGCCTTAACCTTCCTGTGTCTGCCACACAGCTGCAGAGCTCAAACAGTGACCCCACCCTTCCTCCTCCTGCAGCCTCACAGTCATCGCCACAGGAGAGAGAGCAGCCATCGGCAGAGAAGGACGGAGAGGAGGAGGAAGAGGCTTTGGATGATGAGGATGAAGAAGAGGAAGAGGAGGAGTCAGCAGAACAAAAGGAGAACAGTGGTCCTGAAGGTTCGGGGAAAGCTGAGTCATCTTCATCAGAGTCTGGGAGCTCTTCATCCTCATCAGATGATTCAGACTCCAGTGATGAGGACTGATCCTATGAATATATAATTAAATTTATTTATGTATCGCCTAGAAATGTATACATATATTCACATATATATGGATTTTCCAGCACTTATGTTGCGATTTCTTTACGTGTAAATATAAGAACTAACTAAAATGTTGTGTAATAAAGACTACAAAAACCTTAAAAAAACAGTAAAAACTGATGTAAAAAGGAACTGAAATAAAATTTCAGTCTTTGTTCACAAGGTACAGTCTTGTTTTGAGACATTTTGCATGTCAGACTTTAGTAGATTTCTGAACTCTGTGAACTTGTACCACACGATTATGTACAATTGCAACAAAAAAAGGCATTATTGTAATTATGTCAGGATTTAATTTTATTAAAAAAGTGAAACTACATCAACATGCTCGTTGAGCTGTACTATTAATATATTTTGATTGTTGGGGGTTGTGGGAATGACACTTGACAAACACTTTAGGTTCTCTTGTAAATAGTCAGTACTTTTACAGGTTCGTTGACACTTATGCTTTGCAGATCATACCTTGGATATGTCAGCAATAACTTGGGCAGCTAATGAATGTCACTGAAGCTGTAGATTCTCTGTCTGCCATGTTCCACCCCAGGGCACAACTCACGCAGCCTCACTTACCTGTCACCCACCGTCATATCACGTCGAGGAGTTCATTTCAGCATTTGATCACATCCTGTTTGGAAACAGAATAACCTGAGGCTCCCTCTTTAATATTGCTTTGTTTTGTTTTTTTGGGGTGGGGGAAATCTGTATAAGTATTTTATTTTTCCAAGCACATAAGGTTAAATCCTTGACAAATGGATCATAATTGAATTGTTTGCTGTGATTATCTAACTGAAGAAATTCCTCATTGTCATCACCACCTTACAAACGTGTTGCGTAACATGTCCAAGGCGCACTTACAGCCTGCACGTTCACTTGCACATCTGTTGATTTTGACCGTGGCGTTGGAGTCTTAATAAACTCCTCGAGCGGTGGAGACAGAAAACAACCTTTTACTGTGTGCCAAAAAAAAAAAAACTGCCCTTTGACCCTCTGAGGTCTCAGTGTCGAGGAAGAATTCAGAATTCTTGATGATGGATATTATTACTACAACCCCGGCGTATTAGACTGCATCTTACCTCAACTGTGCTAAATGGATTGGCTTCACTGTGCAGATGTACATGTGCATGGGTGTGTTCTCTTGCTGTCCATGTACATAACGTCCTGGTCTCTGCTGGAATGTGTGTGTCAGAGGCCGTACTCTTTTTCTTTTTAACTGAGAGCTTCCACTGTGTTCGTTTGGCTGGACTGCTCCACTCACCTGGTATCTTATCGCTTCCATAACTTTCCAATCTGAATGTTGTGTCTTAAAGGAGGGGGCCTAGCAAGCTCTGACTAATAACAAACAAAACACAGGTGTTTTTTCAGACCTTCAGACACATCTGATTTGTTATTAGTCCTTTGGACTCTGTTGCATGACCACCTGTCTACCAAAGTCTTACAGAACACACACGGCACAAGCACAAAATAGTTCAAGTCCTGACTAAGATTGTAGTGACGGCCACCGTCTTTGAGTATTGAATCTGAACACAGGGCTAGATGGGCTAGCTTCAGGAAGGGCTAAATAATAGCAGCTTGCGTCGCTGGGAGTTTGCAGCTCGGCCGTGGGTATTTCACTCTGTCCTCGATTCTGTTCTGCTGATTAATGGAGCTTTCAGCTAGATGTAGAAGTGCCCTTATCCTGTACCTCACTCTCTCACTCGACTTCTGTCTAACAAGCTGACAGGCTCAGATCTGTGCTCAGTGTCCATGCTCGTGCATTTCGCTCATCGTTTCAGCACATGTTCATGTTCAGTTGTAACCAGGATGCACACACACACACACACACACACACACACACACACACACAGACACACACAAAAACACTGGAGTTCACTCAAGCCGAA
>JAOXYL010000001.1:16310435-16334319 GCA_028564955.1 Terapon puta | reverse complement strand
CATCTGTGCTCCCTTTACTGTGACACCACAATTATTCAAATATACCTTGTGGGTGCAGAGATATAATCTGTTCAGTTTGGGTATGTAACTTTCGAGGAGAGTACTATAAAAGAGGCAGAGGGTTAACAGGTTAATGCTCCCTCCGCAGACAGCGCAGACACTGGGTACTCGTGTTGGTGAAAAGAAGCTGTGGCACTTTGGTGAAGAAGCATCTGTTATATATTTGTGATCGTATTTTTCTAATATTATTTCTAATTGCAATGTCTGTGTTGACACCAGCCATTAGACCATCAGTAAAAATATTCACCTGATATATTAGATATATATCAGAATAAATGAAGACTCTACAATGTCTACAACCACAACATACGTGTGTCTACTAGTTATTTGAATTAAAGGTCCTTCATCATAACAGCAGTAAAGTCATAAAAATTATCACACACCTATACAGCAAACAGGACTGCACCTGTGGATCTTTTCAGGACACACCCAGGGAGGCACGTGAGCAGTGGATTAATATAAACGATAAAGTCCAGCCTGTGCGAGCCTGAACGCTGCTTGAAAAGATAAAAGGGCTGAGATGCTATTAACTGCATAAAGATCATCACAAGGTGTAGATCTTGGGAATGTGTTTTGATAAATGAATGAGAGTCAACAGCTGCCTCGCTTGTAAATAAAAATAAAATAATAAAATAAAATCGATCCCTGAATTTATCCTGCTGGGAGTTTTGAATGAAACAGACTGGCTGAGTTTTGTTTCAGTTGTGTTTCAGACTGACACAAAGGCAGAGAGCTATTAGCTGGGACACTTATCCTTGAATAACAAAAAGGGAGAAGTCAGATAGAGTGTTTTATGTGGAACACCAGCACGTGTGTTTGAGTGATTTACAGCAGACGATTCCAAGTTTCTCCTGAAGAGAGAAGATAACCGGCAGGCAGGTGATTTCATTTAGAAACATCTTTTTTTTAACTAAATCCAATCAAGTGGTGGATGCAAGGAGAAATATTAGGAAAATTACCACAGTAAGAGTTGTTGGCTGTGTGTTTACTTGATTTGTTCAAACAAATGTCCTGCAGACATCCTGCAACCTCTCTTGGCTTACTGAAGAGTCTCTCAGCTCGCATTTCCTGCTCTCTCTTACACACACACACACGCATAAACACACACGTATCTCTGCAGACTGAGGCCTGTCAGGCTCCGTGCGGACAGTAACCCGGAATGATAAACGGCACATGAGGGAATGGTTAGAGGAACAGAGTCTCCATTCAGGCCAGACAGGGGAGGGGGAACAAACACACGCAGATGAAGTGAGGTGGTCGAGGTATCATGGGGATCGTGCACATCCTCCATCATCCTATTTGGACCCTTTATCCCGTTTGTTTATTCATCCACAAAGTGAGACATAAAAAACAGCCGACTGAGACTAAAACTGCACATGTAAATGGTAACTATCAGGATTCAGAGATAGAAACTTTTGAGCTTTGGAAATAGCCAGAGTAGTCATTTTTCTCTCTTTTTTTTTTTTTTACACTTGACGGACCGACACAAAAAGTCCACGCTGTTCTTTAAGCCCAAAATGGTCTTGTTTGTTTGTCGTCTGCGCTCTTACAGTAGGCTCAGTCCTGCGTAATTACTCAAGTCGCACATGCAAGTCTTCTGTGGCATCTCAGATATTCCCTTTTGTCTCTAACCGACTAAATAATAAACCCGTCAGTGGTACATCATCACACGTGGGGCTCATCCGAGCGGCCTGTTGAGACTGTGCCGGTGTAATTATCCCAAAGTGCAGGCTCAAAGGAACAGTCTGACATTTTGGGACATACACATTTTTTTATGGAGAATTCTCGCCACCTATATCAGTACACTAAATATGAAGTTGGGCCAGTGGGGGGTCAGCTTAGCATGATAAAGGAAGAAGGAGGAAGCTGCTTAGCTTAGCTGTGAGCTTCAGTGATAATAATAATAATTTTATTGTATTCCCCCTCTCTTTCCTGTCTCACTTTCACTGTTATCTGTTAAAAAACAAAAGCAAGGGTCTAACCCACCAATATAAAGAAGAACTCGCATCTTGTATGTGTTTTTGTTCACAAACAAAAATGCAGATGAGTGTCATTTACTACATTTGAGGTAAAAAGATAAAAATAGATGAAAAAAATACATTTGTGAGATTAAGAAGTCTGGCTTTGGAAGTCCGACGAGCTGTTTCTCTCTGCTGTCGGCCTTTGTGCTAAGCTAACCATCGCTTAGTTGTAACATATTTACCTATATTTATATTTATATATATTTGGGGTGAATCTTCTGAGCTTGCTTTTGAGTGTGCTTCCTGTCAGTGTCAAACTTCAGAAACCGAAACAGACTGCCTGTCTCTCTGCACGCCGTGGTTGTGGTGCACAACTTTGTAGAATGACCTTAGTAACCCGTCTGATATGACTGATATCAAGCTGTAATGTGTGGGAATAGTAAGGGTAAACTTTGAAAACATTACGTATTTGACACTTTTTTTTAAATTAATGTTATTCATGGTTCATTGACTTTGGAGTTGGATTTTGATCTTACTGTCGTTAAAGGTGTTTGTCCCGTACTTGTCTCACCTGGTTTCTAATGTCTCTCCTTGTTCAGAGGCCCATCCCTGCTCTGATCCCATGCGAGTGGGGTTCTCACCATGGCAACCGAGCCTCTGGGTGACCCGGGAAAGCTGAGGTTCAGTCCCAATGAACGCCTGGCAGCGATGTTCAGGTCAGAGCTGGAGTCTTACAGTGTTACTCGCACATCGTGTTTGCATGGGACGTCCTAATTACAGCATTATCTGTGCACCGAGCACACGCTGTAACAGATGGTTGCAACAAACCACAACACACCTTAAATGTGTGATCCGTAACTGTCTGCCAACACTGCTGCAACTTCCCCTCACATTAATCTTACATGCATGTTTTTTTGTTTTTTTTTTTACATTCACAAATACGATAAGGGCAACTGACTGTATTCATTTTTATCAGTTCACAGTTTGCACTGGCACAAAGAACTGACAAACACTGTCTTGTTGAGGAGGTTTCTGTTCTCTTTAAGAGAGCATTTACACTTGCAGTTAAGGCTTTTGAAAGCTCTGTGTGGCCTCGTGTAATTTGAGGATGTTTTATGAAAACACTATAAAAAAGCAATAAAAACTCTTGTTCACCGAACCACTGTGCTCACCAATCTGACTCCTCTGATTCAGGACCTGCTCCAGAGACCCAACCGAGGCCATTAAAGCCAGGCTGAGATGCATGCTGCACACATTTCTGCAACACCATAAGGACAACGCAGGAAATGAGAACACAGACGGTACACTGACACATTCAATGGTCCTCAAGAAATTTGACGTGGGCAGGGCTGGTAATAATTTGAAAGTTAGAGATAAACAATAAATGTGTGATGTCATTTGAATTTCCATACTTCCATACTTCTGGATAGGTGATTAAGGCTCACATTTTAGATATTCACTGCTATGGAGTAGTCTCCCTGAGCACAACAGGGAACCACTGCCTGCTGATCTATGGTATCAAAGTCATAGGGAGCTAGCTGTATTTTTAATAGCAGGTATCAAATTCTGGAATAAAAGCCCTTGTTGCTGATACATGTCACATATAATCCATGTGATACTGTTCACAGAGCTGGTGAAAAAGTGCTGCTGCCAGGCTGGGATCTGGTATTACAGGATCCTCGAGAGGGGTGCCAGTCAGGAGAGGAAAAGGCTTGGCATCAGTGACCTCTCGGTGAGTGCACTGCCCTCCTGTGGCCACAACTGGAACAGCAGTTTGACCAACACCAGAGTCACTGATACAGAACATGCTACATCTTTATCTCCATCACAAGGCTTTTAAAAGTTTTCATTTTTGATCTCTATTACTGGTTTTGTTTTGAAGTAAAGCACTAAGGCTTACGTTGTACATGTGTTCACTGCAGGTCATCTTTGAGACTGATCTTTTCCAGCACTGTCTCGTGGCATGCTGTCTGGAAGTTAGCATATTCTCAAACAATCTGCCATGTGACTTCCCCCTGGTCCTACAGATCTTCAAACTGGCACCATACCATTTCTGGAAGGTGTGTTTTCAAGCTTATTGCAGATAATGTCAGGTGCCAGCTGGTATGGACTCCACTACACTTTGACCCTCTAAGGATAAGCGGTATTGATAATAGATAGATGGATGATTGCACCACTGTACTGATGATAACAGTACAATAAAAAACACATGAGAGATGTCAGTGTTTGTACGCAACTAAATCATTTTACTGTGTCATCTTCATGTCACCATGTAAGAATCAAATCTGTGTCACCTTTTGCCATGTTTTAGGTAAATAAACAACTGTTACGAATAGTTTTCTGCACGTTTCAATACCCAAATATTCTGTGAAGTCTTTGGGGACAAGCTGAACTGCTAAAAATATTGTTACATTCTTGCCACTTGTGAACGAGTGTTTTTTGAGGGAGTAAAGAGTTGCCATCTTTGTACTTTCTGCCCATCTGTTCTTAAATTTGAACCAGCATCTGTGCCAGCTTTAACTTTGAGTATACATCCATCTTTCCCCTTTGGTCCAGCAGGTGATTGAACTGGCGGTGCGAGCTGAAGCGGGCCTGCCTCGCTCTGTGGTCAGACACCTCGCCCAAGTGGAGGAGAAAGTTCTGGAGAGCTTGGCCTGGACCAGCGACTCACCACTGTGGGAAGAAATTCGAGCCAACCAGGGCTGTCTGCCCACCTGCCAACAGGTTTGGATGATGAGATGAGATGTCTTAGATTTCATTCTCAAGGTTATTCTCAAGGTGATGCGAGTGATAACCTCTGCGTAAGATTAAATGAGAAATGCAATTAAGATATTTCTTTGTACTGACTGTCTAATGATGATCTTACACCACACTCGTGGCTTTAATAAGGTATCATTATGCAGGTGATGCCCCTTACGCAGCTTGAAAATCCAACACATGCGTCACCTGATGGAAACCTACCAGGAGGTAGGCAGTGTATTAAAGCTCCTTTTCCATCACATTATTTTCATTATAATGCACTACATACATTCCTCAATTTGATGCACTCCAAAATGGCATACGGGCTAGAGTATTTTTAATATGAAATAAAGTCTCTTTCTTTTTTTCCTCAGTGGGTCAGCTTTCCCCATCCCCTCTAAATAGGCCTTGGCGAAGGCGAAGCAGCCCCCTCCATCTGTTCGCTCGCAAGGTCAGTTAATCTACCACACCATAACACTGAAATGACCTCCACTCTGTGATTGGTAGATGTTAAAATTATTTATTATTATGCACAAGTATTTTGTGCTGAGTTTGGTCGATGCCCAGCAGGTCAAATGGACAAACTATGTTTTACTATTCATAGTATTATCTGCTTGTACTATATTAAATTATAGTCACACCTAGCACCTACAGTACAGTTCTTGTAGCGGTGTACAGTCAATCAATTGTTCATGTGTGTGTTTGCATAGATCATAGATGCGAACAGATTTTCTTGGCTAACATGACAAATTTATTTGAAGGTACAGATGTTCTGTGTCTAAGACAGTTCTGTTGTTTACATACTCAAGTCATGAACTGAGTGTTTTCACATCAAGTGCGGCTGTGAGTGTAATTTCTCAGGGGATGTTGCTGGGAATATTTGGAGGTGATGTGTGTAGTGTGTTCATAGTGTGGTTCTCTCTTTGCTTCAGGTTTACTTCTTGATGAGCAGACGCCTGAGGAAGCTGTGTTCCATAATGGACATTTCTGATGAGCTGCGGCTGAAGATCTGGACCTGCTTTGAGCACTCTCTTGTCCACTGCAATGACCTCATGAAAGACCGTCACCTGGACCAGCTTCTCTTGTGCGCCACCTACATCATACCTAAGGTGGGCTTACATAGAACACACTTAATGGTCATTTGTTGACTTGGTAAACATCAAGAAGTGGTAAGAAGAAATGAACAAGATCAAAAGTTAACGCATAGTCTACCAATTGAATATCTGACAGATAATCTAGTCACTATAATATAATCTATATATTCTCACATACATATAGCATATTTCTATTTGATTATGTCATTATTACATTTATTTATTAAAATATCCCATAGAAATAGGACCATATCATGAATTAATTTCATTCCCTCTATTGATGTGTCAGCCCATGTGAAGTTTCCATTAAAGAGTGTGACATAATGTAACTGAAGTACAACCAGCTTCGTATTATACACTTTTAATTTTGTCAGATACCACTAAGGATGATTTGTCAGTAAGGTAATTGATCAAGATGTGACATTTTTCTTTAGAAATCAATACAAAGTACATCATCAATTATTAACATGTGCAATGTGCATTTCTTTTACAGATTACCAAGGCGGAAATACCCTTCAAAAGCATAATGATGTACTACAAGTCTCAGCCACTTGCCTGTAAAAGTGTAAGTTCTATTTTTTCCTGCCTGCATGTTCGGTGTGCAATTGGATAAACTCAGCATGAATAATATATAGGAAGACAGTTAAAACTGAGTCTCAAGACATTTCACAATCGGTCCTGTCACCTTCCACCGAGAAACAAAAGTATGTGGTTGATCCATCGACCTGAAGTCTTGAGAAGCCGAAATTAACACAATGTTGTCAAGTTGACAGATCAGCCTTTGTGACATTAAAAGCCTGAAAGTATATTTGAGATCTCTGTTTGCATGTTATGGCTATTTTAATTTTAGTTTGCTATGAACAATGTTGTTTTCTGTTCACAGGTCTGCAAAAAGGTGCTAATTTCTGGAAGACACACAGAAACTTTTCTCACTGGAAACAACGGTAAAAAACCCTTTAATATAAAATGAATAAAAATACATTTACACAATGATAAATGGGAGGACATTTTGTGTTATTTCCCCTGCATGCATGTGAGCAAGACGATATGATACAGTATACAATGATATATGATATACCATGATACAGTGATACAAGCTGATTTACACAGACAAACAAATACATCACATCTCTATATTGTGTGCACTCTGTTTTCATTACGCTGCCTCCTCCATACTCATAGAAAAATATAATTGTGCCCGTTTAGCTGTTAAGCCTTTTAGTCACCTGAGGATTCTTACCTGATATGTTTAATATATTATTTTGTGCACTATTATGTTCTTAAAATAGTATACCTGTGTTTAAAGTAAAAATGCATGCAGGCTGGATTTTTTCTTTTTGGGCTCCACCGCAAACACGCCCCCTTTAACTGAAGCCCTTCAGGCAGCATGTCTGGGGTCAGCCACAAGTCAAGTATTACTGTATGCAGCTGGAGAGTTACATTATAGCGATGCCTCAGATTATGACAAATCAAACACATCCAGTTACCACGATAACTCACAATGTATTGCCCGCATGAAATCAGTAATGTTAGAGGAGACAATGTTGCTGGAATTCCCCAGTGAGAAGCGAACATTTATCACAATGTTGATTGCAGATGATGGAGACCACAGCCACAGTCTGCCCACCCCCAACACGCCATCAGCACATTATCCAGGACCTTGTCAGCAGGAGAGGGGCAATCTGATTTACTTTTACAACCAGGTCTATTCAACAAAGATGGAGAAGTTTGCGAAGCAGTTTGCCCCAACCTCTGGAGTGAGTAAACCGTCTGAAGCAAAGTTCAGAGTTTCAACAAAGTGTTTTCTAAAGCATGTTGTGTCACTCTTTCATAGGGAGACACTCCCCCTTTGTCTCCGTACCCCCGACAAGCCAAAGCATGTCCTCGCAGACATCAGCTGTCCAGCAGCATCATCATCTCACTGCATAACAAAGAAAGCACTTCTGCCTGTACACCTGGACTCTGCTACTACTTCAACTCCAGCCCACCAGAGGTCTGTGGACATTATGCTGGAAACCTTTGCTGTGATCAAACTGTCATCTTCAAAGGATATCTGTGTGGAGTTAGACTGAAGATACTGAATATACATTTTCATTCAGGTTTTTCATTCCTTCAGGTATTAAATTATGGATTCACACAGTTTCATAATTTTACAAGTCCCCCTCCCTGTTTCCACAGTGTCTGCGTGAGATCAACAACATGATCAAGACTGGCAGGTCACCCAACAGGCGATCCTATGCGGTATCGCTGATAAGAGGAGACGAGGAGGAGGAGGAAGAGGACGGTCCGTCGGCCAAGAGGCTCCATTTGGATGGGCAGTCAGCCTGGCAGAGGCGACTGAGGAATGTGGTGAATGAGCGCGTGACAACCAGGGACCACCGCCGACCACCTCCACTAACAAAGCCTAATCTGCACTAGAGTGGAGAGCAGCAATGTAGCCTCTCCTGGACGTGAGACTGTAACAACTATGTCAGCTTTGTCTCCCTTTACAGGTATCTTACAAGAATTCCTCTGGGCATGGTTCTTGTTGTCTGCAGTCTGAGCTAAAATTATGCCTTTTTGCTCCTTTGCTCTACACTATTTCTGATGCCTACTGTCTGGCTGTCCTTGAATAACACACTTAGCCCTCAGCTCAGTGGCCAATAGCAGAAGATTGTAGTCGTCCTGGGCAGCTCCCTGGTGGAAGTGCACGATGTTTTTTGAATATGAAGGAGGGCATAGTTGGAAAGCACTCAGTTGACTTTCCGTGGATAAATAAAGGTTAGTCCCAACTGTTCGACTCAAGGTCAGCATTGACCTTGGAAATGTCCACAGCTGAATTGAACCTGCCCATGATTTTTATAAATATGATAAGAAATGTAAGTATTAATTCCAACATTGATGTGTTTCATCCCAGTACAGTCCTATAATTTAATTCATAGCCTCAAACAGTTTCAAAATTAAATATAAAAAAGACACTTTTACTTGATTTTAGACTTCCTCACAGCAATGTAGGGGAAATGCAGCAGCATGAGAGTTTATTCGGTGCTTTGTAAAGTATACAAACTCTGTCTGAATAAGGAGCTTGCACATCCCATCATCAGCTCCAGCCTTTACTAGTGGTAACCTTGATATTGTGGCTTATTCAACAGGACATGAATCAAAAGTTGTACAGAGGAACTTTATTCCTCTGGAGATCCTTCTCCATTCAGAGTTGTGTTTCGCCCTCTGTAACATCATTCGGATGTTTGACCTTCATTCATTTGATATCACAACAAGGATAGAAGTCAACTGTGGTCCAGTATTCAACTTTCAAACAAACGCTGCGTGCAAACTTGAAACCTCCAGCGCATGCAGACTGAGAAACACTTCAGAGAGACTTCTTGTGTTCAGGGGTGAAACTCTGAAACTTGTCAGATGAGTATTATTTAAAGCTGAGATTTTTTTCCAGTTATGTCTAGATGGTCCATTGTTTTAAAAACCAAAATGCTTTTATTCAACATGTCAGCAGTCAGCGTTGAAAGTACACATAACAATAAACATACTTTTAATGGATAATACTGTGTGTTTCCATCACATTCTTATTCATTAAATAATCTCATCACAGAAATGACCAGCAAAGACCATTTGGATTCGGTTGGATTTCTACTTTACACTGTATTCTCCTGAGATAAATGTGATTCACACTGGAGCATTATAGTCAGCTGTGCTCCATTTTTAGCAGTACTACTTTGTGACCAAGCAGCAAGAGACTCATTTGCATGATACAGTGCTGTAATTTCCTAATTTAAATATTGTTTTTATATTTTTCTGATCTGCACTCCACCATCATACAAACCTCTGTATCTGCTAAGCTGATATTCTACAGGCTTTGTTCTCCTTTTTTGTATCGTGAAACCCAGCAGATGTGTAAATGAGCTCTGACATAAGCTGACCTGTGATACATAAAATTCATTCAATTCTGGGTGAATGAAAACGGAGACTCCCAGCACATCCATTGTGGGCAAGTTGGTAACCATGGCTGCCCTGTGATTGACACACAATCCTCTGCGGTGTTTATCAGTAACCATGTTTTGGCACGCCACTGAGTTAATTCTCAACCAATGTTGCTTAGGAGGTACTTACGGAAAGGCAGTGCGGCCGGCAGACAAAGGCTCGTAAACTAAAACCAACATGCAGTCAGGTGCCCAAACCCAACAGGAAGTCACCAGGTTGCCATAGAGAGCAAAAGCACCTGAGCCCACAACAAGTGCACAGGTTTTAAGGTTATGACCGGCATTTTAACACTCTATACGCCTCTGGACTCCCATCAGCTGAACACGCAGCATAGACTTTTAGATTTCAACAAATCATGGGTTGCAACACAAGCCGGGGCACTGTAGTGGTGGACCCCTCTGAGAAGCCAGAGGAACGGCCAAAGACAGCCACCTCCACCAAGGAGGCGTCTGCAGAGGACGCCAATGGAACAACTGAGAAAGACAAGGATGAAAAAACGGAGAGTTCGAGCTGAGTCACCTTTACGCATCACCGCAAGCTCCTCTCAAAGTAAGAAATGCCATAAATAGCCTGAATCTGAATCTTTTCACTGACTCCTTTCCATAAAATTTCAATTATTCTCAATCTACATGAAAAATGTTTTCCCATTTTACTTATCGCCTGACTTTGTCCTTTCATTGTTTTCACTCCCATCAATGGAACAAGGATATAGTGTCTCCCCGTAGAGCAAGCAATTTATGACCATCGCATTGGGGTCACTTTGATACAATCACCTCTATAACTTGACCGCCGTGTCTCTGTGAGGCTATTTGACATGACAAATGGGCTGTGTGGTGACTGAGATGGGCTCTGTGTGTCTGTGTCGCTGTGTGTACAGATTGGCCTGTCCGGGGTGAAGGAGGGCCTGTCAGCAGGAGAAGGCGATGCCGCGCTACTGTCCATCAACCCCTGTGTCATCTGGGCCAGCCAGACACACACACACAAACATACACACCAGTTCTGTAGAGACACAGCTCCTATGTTCATTTTCCAAAAAACATATAAATACACTGATTCAAGTACTGCGTCGTGTTCTTGTGTACCTGCGTTGCCTTTATATTCTTTCCTTGCCTTCGTTCAGATCTTGGAACAGCCCCCTGCGGTGCGCTTTGCATCGCCTTTGTTTGCTTTCACAGGCGGTATATGTTCACTCTCCTCTCCTCCTCCTCCTCTGAAGCGCTCACACACCTCTGGTCAGGGCTGATAGATACAACACGCTCTTTCAAACGCTTCCAATTCGGCTGCAGGCTAAAGCAGCATGCCTTTAAGATAGTCAGCTTATGTTTCAGCCGTGGATACCTCGCAGCTCTCCGGCTACATGGCACGCTCTGCATATCTGAGGACTCTTACTGTTGTTCATTTGAACAGTCAGAGATGGTGAGAGCTTTATACAGCAAATAATGAAACACTGCCAAGGTTCGGGTTACAAAAGCGGTCAAGCACTTTCTGTGCTTTGCCACCAGGGGGCACAAATAAACACTGGAGTAGTTCTCTCTGCCGCCACCAGGGAGCAGAAGTGATCTTTCCACGTTGCCATGACACATCTGAGGCTGGCTCCATTTGCTGAAGACATTTAATCTGAAATATAGGTTGTAAGTTTATTACCAGCTAGTGAATGGAGCTGGAATGGAATAGCCATTTCACAAAGCCATATCAAAAATACCCATCTCAGAGGCAGTGGGAAATTACATGAAAATATTACCATTATACAAATGGAAAGTGTGATTGAATAATGTGCTAGAGAAGATAAATGAAAAGCACTTTGTTGGAAAACGTGGTACTAAATAGGTTTTTAATTTCAGTAGTGGGATAAAAGAAGCGCATTTTTACCCCATTTCACTGCCAATTGATTAGTGGTTCCACATCTGCAGATAGAGAGGGGGCCTTATCGTCTCATTATCAGTTAATTAATATGCATGCACACATGCCAATTATCTTTCCTCTGCCATTTAGCAGAAATGAGACATTGATGTTTTAATGGTGACGGAATGGATAACTCCTCTGTTGCTTTAAAGGCAAGGCAGGCACATTGATT
Organism: Terapon puta; assembly: GCA_028564955.1. Lineage (NCBI taxonomy): Eukaryota > Metazoa > Chordata > Actinopteri > Centrarchiformes > Terapontidae > Terapon > Terapon puta. The sequence goes on along the minus strand of JAOXYL010000001.1, from coordinate 16,322,416 downwards.
GACATAGCTGGGAAATGTTAAGAGAGACAATTGAATTGAGAGCAACCTGAGACACTTGATTATTATATTAATACTTCTCAGCAGCATGGATGTCCTTTTTCAGGGGCTGTAATCCTGTGATCTAGCTAAGTTTTTTTATGAAGTCTCTCATGGAAAATACAAAAAGAGCAAGGCTTTTGGTGCAGTGTGTATGTATGTAGACACACGTGCGCACACACACAAGCTGTATCTACCAATGAGAATTCATTATGAAAACAGTTTATTTGAAGGACATGTAGAATAGAAAGCTATTAAATTTTTCCTCTGTGCCATGACTATTAAAGGACCCAAGGCCACACCAAGTGAAGCAAACCCAAGATGAAAGTTATATTAATCATTATTCGGTTTACTGTACTGTGTGCGCTGAATTTATGTTCATGAGTCACCGACCAGTGTTATGTGCCAGTGAAATAAGCAATATTATGGAAGGAAGCACTATTGACATTTTTCATTTCTGCATAAATGCTCCTGGTTGCACATTATGCCCAAGGCTGTTAGTTTTTTATATATATACATATATTTTATCAGGGCTCTTTGAGCTCAATGCCACAATACTATAATGTTGGGGTGATTCTGTATGATCAAAATGTAATAGTAGAAGAAGAAGAAGAAAAAGATAGAGCTCTCCCGGCTAATTCTAAAGCTAGGATCCATGACGTTTCCACTCATAAAACATCACAGAGGACAAACTTATGCCACTGGAGGCAGCTGCTCACAGGATTGTGCCAAAAAAAGAGGGCAAACAGAAAATGAGAAGGGTAACTAAAAAAAACTCTCTGGGGTGTAATCTCCTTACTCAGTAATGGACCATTTATATGATATGTATAATGGGCTGCCACAAATATTCACAAGTAGTGGTCTTATTTTCAGCCGGCCTCTCTTTAAAGATGTGTTCTTCACAGGGTATCTTTTGTGAATATATGATCAGAGGCACGACAGCCCCGGTCTTTAATCTTACACTGGCCTTGAGGAATGTCACTGATTCCAACCCCCCTCCCCTGCCACCACCCAACCCCCACACCCCCACCAACACTGCAGGCTACAAAGACCATCCTATTCACACTGCGGTGCAGCAAAACATCTCTGGTTGTTTAGAGGGGTATTTCTTTATTTTGACTTTATTTTGAAAATCACCAGATATTCATAAAAGCTTGTCACAACCATGCGATCCCAGAGCATCACTGGGGCCTTTTGGAGTCCTGGTTCACAAACAGTTGATTGAACACAAATAGCAAAAAGACCTTCTCAATGAACTATCCCTCCTTTTAAATTTGTTTTGCTGACCTTTCCGGAAGACAACATATTTGAGTGCCAGGGCGAGGTGCACACAGACGTCCTCACTCTGCGGTGAGACAGTCTGTAGGAGGGTCACTTTAGATGCAGCCATATAATGTGTTTCTGCTTTTGTCTGGGACAGAACGATTTTACAGAACAAACCTGGTCACCGGTCTGATCCTGCATTCTCTGCAAGATGAAATGTCCTTTTCAGCCATGATGCAGAAAAAGGAAGTAAGTGATGTTCAGTGGAATCAAAGTGCTTGATAACAGTGTTATACTGGCCCCAATCGATGCAGTGTCATTTGGTCATTATCACTAATATACTAATATTGACATATCATCAACAAGGAAATGCTGTGACCATCTTGTGTTTTCATTAAAGCAAATGTCTGATCAGTTTTATGAGGTCATGTGTAATATTAAGGATTAGGATTTCATACATTAAAAGGCGTAGGCACATTGTATAGATCAGGTGCTTTCTATGTGTACTATGTGCACTATGTGCAGCAAACGCAAACACAATTATTTTTCATTTCTTTTTGTTTTTAGAAATGCTTTGCTTTTTGCTCTGGAATAGTTCTGTTGAGAGCTGTAACTCACCAACACCTGGATGCATGCACATCACTGTGTCTGCTGCACATACATGTAGCTTTTCTACACACACAGGAGAGACTCACTTTCCATAAAAACCTGTCAGAAGAGGGAGAGATAGTAACACTTTACTTAATGAGTGATAAATAAGCATTGGAAGCCCAAAATAAAAAATCAGATATCAGAATAGTGGAATATTTGATTATTCAAATATTTCGAGTCTGAAGAGAGTCAGAGAGTTTCTTCCATGACAGTGTACCAATATAGTGGTGCTTATTAGATCATTTTCTACCCACACAGCTCTGGTTATCTTACTGTAATAACAGTCATATTTATCTGGTCAAAATGTGTCAGTATTTAGAGTTTTGCTAGTGTGTGTTTGCCGATCTATTACGTCCAATCCAACAGATATAACACAACATATATCTTTACAGTGCTCATAATGCATTGTTGGATACGTGTAAATTCAATGACATGTTTATTATTGGTACTGGTCTCCATTGTGTTGAGGTGTTATGAATTTTTTGTTCTCACAATTAACATGCAAAGAGTGGGGCAGAGGCTAACAAACACCAACCATGACTTCAGTGCTTAAACACAAAACATTTAACTAACTCCTATACGACAGTGTGAAGAATAATTATTCTTATAAGCGTCATAAAAGTAGACTTAATGGCACAACAGTTCTGCTGGATTGCATTAGACAGTAGAGGTGTACAACTAGTAAATATTTCTCCATCCAAAACATTGAGTGCACAGTGGTGAGCAATTTGATTTTAGTTACACTATTACACGACACAGGAAATGGATGCATGTCAGACAATCCCTAAAACATTTATTTTTGGGGGATGCTTATTTTCATTGAATCTCATAGTTGGGTGAAACATTAGGCTTATAAATGGGGCTCCATAGCAACGCACAGGTTGCACTTTTAACATCATCCATTTAGCTAAAGACATTTGTGTTGTTTGTTTTGTTTCACTCAGCCAGTGTCTCTCTGCACAGGAAGAAAAAAATCATCACGCAATTTCTCAGAGAGAAAGTCAGACAGGAAAGGCTGGTGATTCATCGGTTTGTTATGAAGTCCATTAGACTCTCCTTACAGGGGGACAGTAAACAAGAGAAACTCCGAAAAGTTTTTTGACTACCGTATTTTTATGATTTGAGGAGCTGCCTAATGGAGCACACTTCCAAAAAGGTAATTTTCTTGAACTATGGGGAAAATGTCCCTGAAGCAAAGCCGCTCACAATCCATCTACCCACCTCTTCCAGAAGGATTCACAGAAAGTCGACTGCAAATGAATGCAGGGACTGAAATATCTTACCATTAAGTTTTTTTGTCAAATGTCATAGCAATGAAAAGTCTGTAGGACACTGCAAATAGATTATGAACGAGTGGAAAACCCTATAAAGTCCGGAAGGCAAATAAGATTTAGCTGAAGATAAAGGTCAGGGTGCTGGAGGAGAGATACAGGGAGGCATGTGGACAAGGATGACTTGATTATCCTGGATGGGAGCACAAAGAGACATGTCCTTTTGCAACAGGGTTAGAAGAAATACCATCTTCTAATAACAAGAGCAAAAGTGCCCGCTACAAAGGTTTGATAATTCATAGAAGTAAGTGAATCTCCAAAATAAAGTATTGAATGGTTAAGTTGTAAACCACACATATGTCAACATGAAACAAATGTTTTTTGTATAATTGAAAACTTCCTCAGAGACTGATATTTGTATTTTTAAAATAAAATAATGTCAACTGGAAGTATTTATCACCCTGTGATCTAAGGGACATTAAATTGATGGCCAAAAACTTAAAGTCTTTTAACTTGAAAGCACTATTTATCTTTGAGTTACAGATACATGTTTGAGGAGTCAGTTTGCAGTGTTTCTCTATCTAATGTTCCTCTATCAAAGTGAGAGGACCGTGCCTCTGGGAACAGCCAAGTCATCACTGTTTGTTTAAGTCATTGCTGTAAAATACAAGGGCTCCGTGGCAGCTGAAAGCTTTCCGTATGGCTGTGTGGACGAGTGCTGTGTGCCATGTGACGGTGCGTACATGTAGGGTAACGCCTTTCAAAGAAAATGGCGAAAAATAGGAAATTGTACTCTAAATGTCATTCATTCAGCTTGGATGTCAGGATGACCTTCAGCAACATCAGCTCTTCCCATTGTGAATGTGGACGAGTGGGCTCTGTAAAATATCAAATTTGATAAGAAAAAAAAAAAGTCAGTGTGAAAGCAAACGGAAGCCGCTGTATGGTCAGCACAGGTCCTGATGTGACTCTGTGTTATCTACATGCATGGGAGGATACTATTGTGTGTTATGGGTGTTGTTGCTTTGCTTTTGTTCATTAGATAACCCTTGTGAATAATAACAGTGATAATAAATACACTACACGCAGTCCTTTTTTTTTTTTAGCATTACTCGTGGAGGCAAACAGCAGAAAATCACTAACTCCATTAGTTTGTGTTGTCACAGTTTAAGGTAGAGACAGCCCTGTTCAGGTCTGACACATCTGCTGTGTGGGAGCCAAGAAGATAATAATGGGAGGTTTAGACTCCAGCGGCCTTGACACCCATTACCTGAGTCCTCATCCTCAAATCTATTCCTCTTATAAAAATTAAAGATGACGTTATAGTATGAAAAATAAAGAATGAATCTAATGTCTGTGCTGCACGGACATGTTTTTGTTTTTACACGAAGCTTTAAAACAGGGATATGTTAAAACCTATTCCACTTTACGCACGTTACCTGCAGTACCTGCAAAGGACAGTGCTCCTCCTTTGTCAAGGTCTTGTACATGAATTTACTGGACTATTCAACTTATTGTCAATCAAATTTGAACATGTTGCTTCAGCGTCTGTCCTGTAGCCCTTCAGTGGTATTCAATTCAGCTTACAAATTCTCAGTTGTCAGTTAAAAGTAAGAAGGCAGCTTGCGTCTATGTCCATCCGAAATCAAGGATCCACGGAAGAATTTCGATTAGTGAGCCTTCACATGAAGCAAAGGTGTAGGTTTAAACAGTTTCCTGGCTTGGTGTGTTCAACATTTAACATCACTAGAAAACAAATCCATTAGTATAAGAGCGGCTAATTATCGCAATCATTTTCTCCAACAGTTTGCTGGAGCCTCCGTGTTCACCATGACAACAGGCCTAATACCCCCGAACATTACTAAACCATCTGTAGAAGGGTTGCTTAACGCACATCAAATAACAGTAATAGCTTGCTAATGGCGTTATTGCCCGCTGTGTCATCACGCTGTAGTCCTGCGTGCCTCGAGGGAAAAGAGAAAAATCTGCTCTATTGTTTTAAATTAAAACTCTCATGGACCATAATATTAAGATTGTTTTGTTTACCTTTACTGTGTTTCTACATTTGTTTGTTTGAATTTGGTCATTATGAGCAGAAGAAAAAAAAAACTCTAAGGGCTTACGCTCAATGGACGTCTCAGTCTCAGAGTGTTTGTTTGTCTGCAGATTGTTAATAACAAGCTCTCCTCTCTCTATGATTGGGCCATGAGGAATGTGACCTCATCTCTGGGAAAAATAATTAGGACGGCCGTCCAGAGCAAGCAGAGAAACCCCCTCTGTCTCTCCCAGAAGCAACACTGCACAAAGCCGCTTCTCTGTTCTCAATGCGAGCCCCGCCTTGGCATTTCTGTCTGGGCTCTGGCTAAATAATCTTAATGCGGGTGCTAAATGGGACCAAGTTTGTGGCCTGTAAAAGTGCAGCTGCAATTAGAGTAAGATTAGCCAGAAGAAGGGCAGGCTTGAGACTGAATGCGAAGGCTGATTACAGGTTTTGCAGAAATAAAGGCTACATGTCAGGATTGATCTCTTTCCAGCTCATAAAATTGTGTCTCATTGTTTCAGCATGCTATTAGTGCGTAATCATAAGTAAATACTGCAAGCTGCTGAACGACTGTCATAAAGCATAAAACTAGGGTCAAAGGGAGGGAGAACATTTGTATTCCATCACGTACAAAACAAAGGAATGCTTTGAATTCGCAATGTATGAGCTCTTAGAAAGCTACATGAGCAAAGATTTCCATTATTACACTGCAGATATCATTACTGGATAATAATGAGATATGTGCTGATATTGTTTTTCACACAGTGTCATTATGTCCCATAATTACTGCCTGAATTGTGTTTCCTTTATGCCTTTTAGAGATATTATATATTCATATGAGGAAAAAAACACTGCAGACCCTTGAGAACAGACCATTACTAGAACATCTTTGATGTCCCCTGTGCAGCGGAACAATTTGCTTAGCATGTAAACATAGGTAAAGCTTTCTGTTACAACAAATGATTGGCACACAGGAATGGCATATTTGATGTCGCCCGCTTTCATCTTGTGCCCATTTCATGATGAGATATACATCTCTGCCTTCTTTGCATACAAGCCAAATGAATCCTAATGGTCATTTGGAGGCTACGTTAGTCTTTTAATTAGCTGGAAAGCTTTTAGCCAAACTACTCTCATCCTTTACCATCCTTCAATCTCTACATGCGAGCTGTTAGGGGAGCTTGTTGTAAATGGTGTAATTGCCATGGTCCTCAAAGCAACCCTCTGTGAGGATTCTGCACTGATAGGCCATACAGCACATCTGTGTGTCTGTGCACGGGATTGTGTATAAGCCTGTATGTGAACATCCGAATGTACAGAAGTGTCTGTATGTTGTCGTCAACACGGATATTGTTTCCACTGTGCGAACAAAGAAAATAATCAGGGTTGAGTTCCATTACACAGTGGTGGCTGATGATATGATCACTTTAATGTTCAATGGTTTTAATGATCGGCTTAATGATTTAAGCAGACTTTTGGACAGACTTGGCTGCGTGTGGTGTTGTGTGTGCAGAAAATAGAAGAATTATTTGTGTTACTGTGCTCTCTCCATTTCCGGATGTCCAAGCGTGTGTGTGCACCCATAGATGTGTCTGTGCTTGTCCCTCTTTGTGTGTGTGTATATGTAGCATCTGGTCATTGTTGCCTGAGTAGTGCAGTGTGTCGGCGCTCAGGTGCAGCTGCTCTTGTCTCCTGTTGCTGTGATCTCTGAGCTGAGAGGCATTATTAGCAGCCTGCAGCTCTCGTAGCCTTTTCCACCCTAATTACATACCCATCATTAAAATGCTAATTCATACTGTTAAAGGGGCAATTAAAAGGGTAATTAAAAAGGCTTTGTTCCACCAGCCTACCTGCATGAACAGTCTGACCGTTGCTGGTCCTCTTTTGATCTTTACTATTTCCATAATGCCCGAGGTCTAATCCCCTTATCCAGGTTCAACTGGGTGTGACTGGCTACTGGTAGAGTCAGCTTTGGAGGCTGACAGATTGTAATATAAAGGACTCAGAAATACAGAAAAATGATCTGAATACAGTTGCTGAAATGATAAAAGCACTAACACTAAATGAAGGGACCGTGTTTGGTTTTGCATTTTGGAAAGGCTGAGAAGATACAAAATACACCCGAATTTATGATAAATGACTTTATGTATTCCTTTTATTCAGTTTAATCTAAACCATGCAACCATCAGTCATTTAATACAAACAATGTTTGAAGTAACCTCCCCAATGCTCAGAGATGTCAGTGGACAGAAGGAGACAAGCATCCTATTTTGGTTGTGAGTAAAGAGCGGAGAATGTTCTTTATTCAGACAATATGTTGAATGACATTACAGCCTATTCCAGACTGAAATGAACCACATTTCTAAAACCAAACAAACCCTGCAAAACAAAGATCAAACAACAAAACAAGGCCTTTTTTATGGGGGGATCCTGTTATAAAGAGCAACAATCATCTCTGGGATGTGAGCTTATAATAAAACTGGAATGAGTCATCAAATCATTTTATCCACCTGGGCCTCTGTAAGCCAGAACTATCTGATTCATTTTGAACACAGTTGTTTCTTTGGCAGGACACAGTCTAACTCACTGTGGCACACACTAATGGAAATAATTGCTGCCATTTTGCACATGATGAAATTAGACGTGTTGTTTACCCACATGAGGTTTTTCTAGACTTGCACTGTACAGTCTGTGTGTTTTCATGTGACATCAAACACAATGGGACCCGGTGAATAAGTATTCCGCTGTTTATCTATTATAAAGCAGTTCACTGCAGATACTGCCAGTGTTAATGAAAGTTAGCACAGATGGAACCCTCTAAAAATGAGAAATGATGGATTCGCTCCAGCTTGCTGATGCTGCGGGCCCTATTTGGTTTCAGGGCCGGTGAAGTGTCAGTGGTTTAATTTTATAGTGCGTAGTTTTCCCTGATTTCCCCCTGGAACGGAGCGCTGCTGGAGAATGCGGAACATCTGCCGCCACTCAGAAAGCGATACATATAAAAACCATCATTCCTATCAGTGCTTAGTTGCAGTCGAGTCAAGGAAGAGAGCCAAGCACACATTAGAATAGCTCCCTTTCCCCCCCTGTCTCATGTTGGCTCCTGGGGATTGGCAGTCAGAAACCTATTAAATTATCCTGTGTTGCTACAGCATTTGTAGCATTTCAAATATGAGCCCCGAGGCAATGCTGGGTAAAGGTACAGTATCAAACACCATGAAGAAAGCCTACAAACTCTATAGTATGGTATTTTTTATTGAACTAAGATAAAGTAATACTATTATCTCACATTAACGTTTTATAAAGCATTAAGCATCTTTGTGGGTGCTTAAAACGTTTGAATATTATATTATACGGGAAATGTGCCATTGCTAAATCTGCCCTCTGTCTTAAGATCATAAATGAGAATCAAAATAACTTCATTTGCCAAGGAAAAGCTATGGAAAAGCATTCATCTTGAGAGCCCTGATTCAGTTATATAAGCAGGCTGTTTCTTAAATGTTAAAACATTTGTTCCAAAAAAAAAGATCTGAAATATTTAATATCTCCAAAGCAGATGATTCCTCTTTGAAAATGGCTAACTTTATAACCGATTGTTAAAGGAGAAACTCATTTTTGCATTATTTCTTCTTCACATTTGATTTGATTTAACCACGATCTATCTGAAAAGTGAATAAAATGGTTTTAATTAAGAAGTTTAGTTGCCCTTGCTGACCTTAAAAGGTCAATATAACTGGTAACATTTGCAGTAAATGCTTGAAAATATGTTCACTGTGAAGGTTCTGGCTGATACAGGGAAGAAAAGCATAACTAACACAATCTGTATGGCATTATGTTTCCTGCTAAATGTGATTTACAGATGCAAAACAGTTGTATTTGAACATAATGCGTAGAAGACAACATTGCACCAAGACCGTATTTTATTATCATGTACGGCCCTTGATAAAAAGCACTTGAGGATGCAAGTTTATAAAAACACAATTCAGAACAAAAATAATAACCGCTTCCATTTTGATTCCATAAACAACTTTAATCGTGTCTTCTCTGTTGCTGTGCAGCTTTATTGCATCATGATTGTATTTCACGATACTTCTGCCCGCTTCTTTGCTTGTTATTTATCTGGTGTGTGTGTGTGTGTTTTCACTGAGGGTATGTAGTTCTTCTTGGGAGTAGAATTGAAGTCATTTAGTCTGTCATGTCTGTTTTCATTTCTGGCAAATCAGACAGAGGAGCCTGCGAGCCATTAGATGAGAATGAGGCAATAGACTGTGAAATGTAATGTATACAGAGAGGGGAAAGCAAACAATGACCTTCACAAGGAAAACAGCATGGAAATGAAGGTGAGAAGGGCTGTGTGGAACATCTTTTTTCCGGAGTAGTAAACACTTATCTAAGCCCAGAGGATGAGTACCAAAATACAAAATGTTTATACTGTTATCTTCTTCTGTTTTGTTCCAGTTAAACTCAAATTATTAGAGAGAGAGTAGCACACATTATTGATTTATTTTAAGATGCAACAACAGTGATGATTGCAGAAATATAATCGTCCTGAAGAGTGTCATTTCAGCTTTTTTTCAGCCTTGAACTGCTCTGTTGAAAACGCAGATAGTTGAATCAACACCCGTCTAACATGTTTCAGCGGTGTTTGTCTCAACATTTAGAGGATATCAGCATCATTACAACAACAGTTCAAAACCCTTTTAAAGTAACTATCATAAACTAATAAAAAATAACCTTTTGCTGTTTGTCTCATTAATTATGTCAGTCATACGGAGGTGTCACTATTGAATTAAGACTCTTTCATGACCAGCCAAAAACTCCATAGAACTTTAAGGGTTTACCAGGTTTAGGCAAATGAAAGTCACAATGAAAGACACAATGAAAGAACCCAACACTGACGGCTGGTTGTTGATGGTGATCGATCCAGGACATGCGAGCTGAGCTGACCCTCTCACTGATCACTGTTTTTGGCAACCTTTTTGCACTGCCCAAAAGTTAGTGACTATAGCCACTGAGCACTATGAAGCATTTAGCAGATGCAGTTCCAGATATTTCCCTCAGAAGTCACCGGAGACCAAAAACTGACCCGAAACAGTGAATGTCTGACTTACATCCATCGAGTGGCCAGAAACAAACAAATGAATGAATGCTGCTTCATATCTTTTTGGATGTGTAAATAGCCACTGTTTGCCAACGCATTGGCCATGTCAATTTACTTGCTGACGATAATGTCAGTGCTGTGTTCACAGCTTGTTCCTGCTGCTTCCACGTGACCAAAAAACTAGAGTAGAAAAAAAGAAACAAAATAAACACCATGTCGCTTCCTTAGCGGCAGTTGCATTGTTGCCGTAATATATTTGTATATTCATAGAGCAAAGGTTGGAGTACGCAAACATCAGCCTGGTTAAATATTAACCCAGCAGACAAAGCTCTGAGCATGTTCAGAAGCTGTGCAAGCAGAGAGATCCAACCTGTGCCTCGAACTACTAAGTGTACTGTAGTAAAAAATGAGTGGGTGAATTGGCTTAAAGTAGAAATGGATTAAACTACGAATATTTATTCATGGGTTTAATAGATGACAGTATGCAGGCATGTATTTGTTAATACAGCTAATGCAAAGTGAAAAACCAATGTGCTTCATTTCCTCAAGTGCAGCTGACTCTGGGAAATGTTTGCATTAATAAAACTCCAGTCTCTCTCTTTGCCAGAAACTCTTGTGTGTTTTCTTCTTTACTGTCAGTTAGTTTTTTAGTAACCTTCATATCTCCCTTTGAGCTTGTCCAGGAGTTTGTCCGTTTGTCTGATCATCAGTTTAATCTTTTTTCAGTCAGGTCTGTGATTTTGCTCGTTGTACAGCTGGACCTCATGCCTGACTCATACTGAGCCAAACACTGTGCGCAGTGGAATCATGGGATATTTGAGACAAGGTTCCCATACTTGACGGCGCTCGGCCCTTCTCTGGCTCTCGGTCGTGGGCAAATGCAATCTGGACCAAATTGTTCCCCAGTTGTTAAAAAAAATAGGCTCTATTGGAGGTCCAGAGATGCGTTTGCAAATGTCAAATTGGTCATGGTGCAGATTGGGAGAGGAAAAAACAAAACAAATAGACAGCTGGTTCCAATTATGGTTTTACTAGGCGCTGATGGGCCAGTAATTACAGGATTAGAGACGTGTAACTGCACACAGCTTTGGGTGCTGCTCTCCAAGTTTGGAGAGGCAGAGAGACGAGTGCAGGCTGAAGCCAGAACAGCTCAAACAGTGATGTTTGCACATTACAGCAGCTAAAGCCCTGTACGTCACTCATTGTGTCCGTTGGCCAGAGATCTGCTGAGGCTGCGGCTGTGACATTTGAGGCTTTTCTAAGTGAGGGTTCGTTCCACACTGCAAAACAAAAATCATTTTAGGCCTCTCTTTTTCCCAGCTTTGGAAGTGCTTTCAGTTCGATTGTGAGGGAAAATGTTGTTAAGTTAAATGATAATTAGTAGAAGCCAAGTAACATGAGCTGTCAATGAATAGTTTAAATCAATCCTTAAGAAAATCAGATGTTACAAGGTAAGTATCATTTCATCATTATTACTCTGTCTTTTTCTGCATCCTTGGTACTAGAATGTAGTTTTATGTGTCATTTGTTATGTTTCCATTACGTCTGTGTTTCCCCAGCTTTAACAAAGTAGCCTGACTTTAACTGACACTCCAAACACAGGCACACACAGTTTGAA
>JAOXYL010000001.1:16297109-16310335 GCA_028564955.1 Terapon puta | reverse complement strand
ATTTCTGTTTAGATGAACTAATTTGTATAATCAGTATTAAGAAGTGTTCGAGTTCTCTGACAGTGGTTAAAATCAACTCCCTCTATAGCAGAGAAAATACGGAATGTGTCGGTGGAAAAGTAGCTCTATCCCATAAAATCACCACATAAGCAAAATCAGAGCTGTGGTGACAGTGTGGGCATCATAATCTAGTCACAGACCGGGAGCTTTAAACCTGACACAAGTTTTTCCCTGAGGTCCTAATGGATAAAAAAGATGGTCAGAGCTGTGGACGCGCCAGGCTGAGGTGTCTTAATAAATTGTAGACAGAAGGGACAGAGATCCCTGTAGGGCTCTTCTGATCTAATGGGAGCTGGAGAGACGCTGGTCTGTGTCAGCAGCAGTAGCTCTGGACCTGTTTGACTGCCTGGTGCCATATAAAGTTAACAATGGCAGATGCTAGGTACGGGTACGGAGCCCAACCTCCAATGAGCTGAAGTATCACTGATGATGGTGACTGTTAATGTCTCTATCCAGTTCTATTAGCTAACCCTGCGCCACGTCACCATTAATCCACAAAAGAAAATCAAGAATTTCCCTTAACAGCCATTCTTAAAGCAAAAAACTTTTTTTAAATTATTATTATTTTTTTTTTACATTTGTTAGTGTTTTGAATTATGGGTCAGACAGAAAAACTATTTGAATATGTCACCTTGGGTTCTTGACAACTGTTTTTCTGGCTGAGTCAAAACAATACATTGATTCATTAAGAAAATCATTTTCAGAATAATCAGTAATGAAGACTATGATTAGCTGCACCCCGAAGTACTAATTACTAACCAATGAATGCTTCACTGTTCAAGGATTTATTGGTGGCTGTAAGCATGAGTTAATATGCATTTGCAAACATAACTGTTTGCATCTATGCTTGTGTATGGGTCTGCATGAATTTAGAGTAGGTGTGCATGTGTGTAGTAAGTACCTGCTGTTAAGATACACATCTGATGAAGTGCTTTTCACAACTGTTGAATACCAATTACCTGATGTCAATATATATAAAATTAGCTCTTTTTTCAGTTATTAGGCTCTAAAATCTCCATGATTAAAGTATCATTATAAGAGCATGCAGCCTAATATCATTAAAATGTAGATAGGCTCAATCATAATCATTATTTTCCTCATATGATAATGGGAATCATAATCAGATAGCTCTGCATGTGTCCATATGTTCATATGTTTTTATGTAGGAATGTATTTACAGTGTGATAGCATGTGTCTGTGTGTGGTGCAGTTGGCCTCCCTGCTTGCACAGGCACAGAGACGGTGACAGTGAGGACACAAACAGATCTCCAGCCTTCTCAAGGCCACAGGCTGAGCCCCGTGGCCCCTGGGACCATGCTCCATGTTGTCCCCCTGGATCATGTCAGGGAGAGTCCTGCTGTGTGCCACAGCTCAGCCTCCCTCCAAAGGGAAGAGCTGCTTGGGAGCATATGTTGGAAGTGACACATGGTTGCACTGACACATGTGCGTGGCCATGCATTTATACAAACAACGACCCCCTGCCTCCATAAATACACACAAAAAAACATACGCACACACGCTCTCTAAACCACCTGGAAATAACACACATACTTGCATTCATGCGCACCAACATTAAATACACTGCTACCGATTTATACATGCACACACATTCACACTCATACACCAGACTTGCTCCCATCTAGATCTCTAGTTAAACAAATCATTGTTTCGCCAGCAGCACATTTTCTCCCACCCTCCTCCACTGCAGAGGCAACAATGCCATAGCAACCAGCTGGATTTCATCCAGCATAATATGTATTAGATTTGATGGAGTCAAAGCACTGGCCACAATCTAATTAAAGCTAATGTGTTTATATTTGTGTTGTGTGCTGCTGATTGCAGTCTCTGTGGACTGGAGTAGGGCTAACACTGACATGGTGAGGCCAGTGTTTTGGCTGCTCAGACGCTCCCTGTAATTGAGGCCGCTGAGTTAGCTTGCTCTGATTGGTTGGCTTTTGGGTCTTCTTGTAAAACAGACGCTGAGTAAATAAAGAGGCCTGAGTCCACCAGGCACGTCTGTGATCCAGCACTTGATGTGCATATGTTGCAGCCGACATGAAGTCATTTTATTCAGCGTCGCTGTGTTCACCAGGCGTGGATGTGGCATGACAGCCAGACTGGAGCCTCACGGCAATCTCTGCTGTCCTGTATTCACTTCGGGTTTACTTATTTTCTGGTTACACATTGGTAGTGCGGCAACATACTTTTGCTGTACTCAGGGCATCTCAATCTGTAAACACCTTTAATAGAATTCTTTTAAAGACCTTTTAATTTAGCATTCTCTGTATCCATTTGACCTTAATCTACCCTCTTCTACTGTGCTACCCTGGTCATTTTCCCCACACTTTCCTTTATTCATATTAACCTTTACTACAGTGTATTGTTTTATTTTTATTGTATTATGTGTTCCTTTTTAGTGTTGTTGAAAAAAGGTGCCATATAAAGAAAGCCTAACTGATTCATTGATTGCAGCATTATATTTAAGGACAATTAATAATTAACATTACTAATATGTCTATAATAGTCTAGTATTTCTGGACTAGATCTATAGTGTAGTTTATTTTATCAGTAGTTTAAACACTTAAAAATCAACTAATCAGCCAATTGACAGAACATTAGCTTAGTTTATCTTTTAAGCAAAAATACAAAGGATTCATTAGTCCCTCACTCCTAAACGTTGCTGCTTTCCTTAAGCTGGGCAAAAACTTTGCATGTTCAACACAAAACTTGTTTTTTTTTGTTGTTGTTGCTGCATCCTCAACATTAAATGGAAGCAAAGACAAGTGGCATTAATTTGTGCAATTCCAAAAGAAATGAATAAGAACAAAAGAATAATATGGAGTTTCAGGTGGCTGCAACATACAGACAATATCGTTTTTCTGTCTGTTCTTTAGCAAAGCTCAGATTTATTGTCTTAACCATAACATGCAAAATAAGATGTTACTTTGGTAACATTAAAACAAGCTCATCACAGTTAACCATAGCTGATCTTTTGACAGTAGTTGTGTGGAAAAGTGAAACTGCTCAAACTGCCAGACAGATTATCGAAATTTCAGAACTGATAAAAATCAATTAACTGGTTTCCAGAGAAATAAATCTGGCCTTGTGACCCCCCTCAAACTGCATGTCAAATGACAACTGATCAGACAGAAATGTATCCCTATTCTCAGAAATAGTCAGGGTCAACCAAAACAAAAAAAGGACTGAATCTGTTCATTATCTGCCCATCATAGACTAAATATCTGCAAATCTGCTAAAACAAGCTACTCAAATCTGTCCGAATGGGGTCTGGAAAATTGTGATGGACATTTCACAGATTAAAGATGATTTCATTGAGAAAATAATCGGCAGATCATCAAGACCAAAATTTAATCGACATACTTCCATCAGTACAGAAATATATATTTCACATTGCTATGCACCCTTCATACAGAAGAGAAATGCGTGTCTGGGCTGCATTTGTAGATTGCGAAGAAGCAGCTGATTTATAAAGACTTGAATGTGTTTGTCAAACCACAATGTATTTCTGTTCCAATTTATATTTTGGAAAAATGCATACCACCTTGAGAGACGTATATCAACTCTGCAGTGTAAACATGATAACTCACGCTGTGACACTCTGAGATTTTCATATCATGATGAAGAGAGTCAATCTGCAGCAGAGTGCAGTATTGGATAGAGTCACACACTCCTCTCAGCCTTGTAAAGTACAGAGTGCCCGGCTCTCGCAAGGTAACCATCTTTCTTGGCCGTCCGTCTCATTCACTTGTAAAACATAGCTATACTTTATAGGCTTGTTACTGCCACAGGGTTACTCTTTTATTTATTAGCCTGTCCACAGTGAATGGATGTGTTTCTGTCTGTGATGTGAACCCCTTGAAGTGAGCCTGATTCCTGTGTTGCTTCTATCAGGGTTGGACAGGAATGCTAATGCTATCAGACAATCAGTCCCCTGCCTGTGGGTGGAAGACTTGTGTGTGTGTGTTTGTGTGTGTTGTGTCTCTATATGTGAGTGTGTTTCTGTGTTTGCATCCCTGTAAGAGAGATGTGATTAAGACACCAACTCTAGCATGCAAATTGTTCCCTTATGCGTGCTTGCCTGTTAACCAGCCACAAAAACAGACACACAAAAAAAACAGCGCAGGTTTTTATTTTTGATATTCCATCTCTGCACTTCAAGCTGTTTCACTGATTGAGCTGTCTAAATGTTAGCTACATCCGTCCAGAGGGCTTTTTTGGGGGGGTTGGGGCACTGCCTGCCACGAAAGGTGACTCGATCCATGTTTGGACCACTGAGCCTCGGTGCACTGAACTCCCAGATAAATGATAAAAGGGAGCTAATCTTCAATGGCATGCCATCATAGCTCATTTCCATAGTAGCCTCTCTCATTGTAGCAGGATCAAATCTGAGCTGGCACAGAACAGTTGTTTCCATTTGATATGCCCCTCTGCCCACTGCACTATAATGGCTGCCCTGCAATAAGGATATACTTTTTGATTGCTAGTGAATATCCTGCAGCGATCCAACGCTTTTCCCTTCTGACGGTGAGTGTGCAGCCCATTCTGTTTCTGCAGCTGAGTTCATCTCGATTTGGACAGGGAGGCAGAGGATGGAGGGGAGAAGAAAAGAGAAGAGATTTTAGTGCACTCTCTGTTCTCCGCGATAATGAATGCTTTGTCAGGGAGAATCCATCAACGGTCACTGTGGGGGGAGGAAATGTCAGGGAAAGTTATGGTTTGTTGGCTTTTAACCCACGTGGCCCAGCCCCGCAAAGTAATTGAAGTACAGAAAATGTCATGTTGTTGCACTTCATCTATTTGTATAGCTGTCTCACAGGATAAATAGAAATATTGCTGTGGCAACACGACGAACAACAAGCGTAGTGTCTGTTTAGATCTGCAAAGTGTGGGTGGAAGGTTGATGTACCGTACAATACACCACATCGCACATCCCCAATGTTGCAAACAGAAAATCTATCGATTCTTGTTCTTCTACTATTTGTGTGCTTTTTATGCTCTTGTGCCTCTTTCAGAAATAGCTTCTTCTCCTTCTTCTCCTTTTGTCAATTTGATATTGTGGAGACCTGAGTCAAAAAATCAGGGCTTGATGATTGCAGCCTTGTTGAAAGCAGTCGGGTATCTGTGTGATATGGACAGGAAAGGGATGAGTAGTTCACAAGGCATGAAAGAAGGAAATCTGTGTATGCCGTGTGCACACACCCTCTCCAAGGTGTTCTTCTGTGACAAAGGAAAGACACGATTGCTAAAACAGATAATCTTTCTTGCAGGGAGTGTGACAATTATTGGCTCCTCACTCGATTTCAGAAAACATTTCATTGCAGGCGTTTTATCTCTCAACTGTAAAATTTAACACTATCTGATTGAATGCTATTATAAAGCAGCATTTGATGTACGCAAAATATAAATAACCTGTTCTATAAAAAATCTTATAAAGGATTTAACTCGAAATGACCTAAAATGCCATAAAAAGTACCATTGTAATTTAATTTCACCCTGTCAGCAAGCTTGTGGACCTCTTTAGAACAAAATAAACTAACTTTAAACACTTTTCTGTCCTTAAAGCTTTGCCAGTTTAATTATACTCACCTTGATCTTAACTCTCAGCAGTATACCCATCCATGTCTAACTAAAAGCCGGTGGAAGATGGGGCGGATACACTGCAGTCTGTTCTAATTGGAAAGAGCCTGTCTGTCTGTGTTGTTTAGTGATCCATGGATGGACCCTTTCCTCCAGTTAGAGGTAGCTGGGCTTGAATGACACCTCCACGTTAGTGAAGGCTGCACAACCTCAAACTGATCAGCCTCTTTAACTGTTGAAGCATGGCTCCTCGTGCAGCCTTCCAGCCTGCCTCATTCCCATTCTGAGGCCAGAAATAGCTGTCAGAGTTGGCCCAACTAGGCTCTTGGAATCTCGTCTCTCCGTCCATCGCTGAGGGGCCGACATTCTTTATGTGAGTAATGGGAGAATGTGTGAGGCTTTATCTCCCATCCATCCCGCGTATTGTTTGACTCCCCTGCCCTGACAACGTAAACGCTCTGAGTCAGAGTTCGCCAGGGTCACGTGTGGTATTTATTGACCCAGAGAGGAGAGGAGGCTAAAAAAATACCAGGAATATTTTGCCATGTTTTTAAATGGAGGGAAACTGAAACAAACATTGCAGTTTGCAAACAACTGTTTTTGATATTGTCTGTCAGAGACGTCATATGATCACAGCGCTGAGCAGCTGATGTGTTTTGATTCTGGCACTGTATGTTGAGCAGCGCACAATGATTTGATTCAAATGTTATGATTGGAAGGATGGGGAAAAAAAACTGCAATCTTCAGTAATTGTTCCCCGGAATGAAATTGATTCACACCCAACCGAGCATGAAATAACATTGGCAGATGACACTGCTGTTACTGTGCCTGAAACACAACACGATTCTAATAGGAATAATCAGCACCTTCTTGCAGAGTAGACACACACACACACACACACACACACATATCCATACCTTTGCGATTAGTTGATGCTTTTACCAGGTACGGTTGTTATAGCATAAACTGATCCCTAAACACAGCTTCAGGAAAAATATATGACTTAAATATTTAACATGAAAATGACTGATGTCTTTCTTATTAACTGTGATAGGTGTCATGGCCACATATTCTTAATATGACACAGCAGCTGACTGAAGACAGCTGTTTCCTGCTTTTGTATAATAATTGTTGTCGCAGCAAATTCCATGGGAAACCCAGTTTTAGTTAACTAGTGCGATGTTACTGTAGTGCCTTTGTGTTACAGACTGGTCAGAATGGAGACGCAGACATGTTAAAGGAGAGGTCCACAGTTTCACAGTTTAACAAGCCTGACATAAGACAATCTTTACGTATCCAGTCACTTTTGAATTCGATGCTAAAAATGATTTGAAAAACAGTGCAAATGCTCTTATGACCAATAAATTACCAAACTGAACAGCTTGAACCACTCACACACAAAGACACAGAGCAGCATGAGAACCCCATTCAAATCCTCTGAATTTTTACTTAATAATTCACTTAATAATTATACTATTTTAGTTTATGCAGCCTTCCACATGTTAAACATTCTTTACCTTGTTTATTTAGTGCCCCTGCTATATTGAGAAATATGCAGTTTGCTTGAGCTCTTACAGTGCAAGTGGCTTCCCACAGTTTCTATCATATCTCACAATACAGGAAGTGATGAGTTAAGGCCAATATAAAAGACTTACTGAAACAGAGCTCTAATGTGAGCTGTTTGTCACGAGATGACTGATGGACGCTACACATCACAGTACTTTGTCTATATCTGCAGTCAGTCACAATGCTAAACAAGATGTACAGCCACAGTGCAAAACTTTTCCTCAATTGGCACTGAATAACGCTGAATAATGTACTAGTAATTTATTTGCAAGTGGACAAGTGCTTTTAAAGATGGATGGATGATGGACGGATGGACAGTAGCAGCCTACAGCACTGACACTCTAAAGATCATAGCTTTAGCTCTACTCATACTAATGCACACCATGAATACTTAAAGCATCGCCGGTTTTATCCATGAATTTCAACTTTTCTGACTTATGGTTATTGCATTTAGAAATTATGCTGCTGAGTTTGGCTCAGGGCGGTGGGTACACGGGTTCTGAAAACACTCCCCACACTGCTGCACAGCACTGTTAGCCCAGTGGCTCTCTGGAGGCTCAGGGCTGATCAGTAAACAGACTGACCTGATTCTGATGCCCTGCCTCCAGCTATTCACTCCAGAATCGTTGAGCACAGAGCTCCTCTCATGAACTGACAGACACTACATGCTCTTGGTATTTAGGCGGCCACTCCCCCTCCATTTTTCTTCCATTCAGCCGACCGCTGCAGCAAAGATAAATGCTTTTTGGAATGAGAGACTGCAAGTTGGTGTATATTAAGCAAGCAGAGATTACTATACCACTTCAGTAAAAATCAATATCCTCAATTGACTTTGCAGAGGAAAAAAAATGGTGAGCTAGCCTTTAAATAAACAGACCCATATTGAGATCTCTGCTAGGCTCCGTGGTTTTGTTCTGACTAACCTAAGTTGACTGCTACCCTGAAGACAATGTTTTCTCTGTAATGTTATTTTAATTGCATTTATGCTTATTAATTATTATTATTAATTATACTTCCTGCTTATTTCAATTAACTGGTAAAAGTGGCAAATCACAAAATAGTAAGACAAAAATGAGATTAATGCATGACTCGTGTGAGCACCAAAATCTTTTGTGCACTAGACTGTCCACAAACCTGTAATCCTGTTGTCTACAGGTTTAAAAAGACAGTTGAAAAACCCATGTAACACAACATATAATCACACATATCTTGGCAGTTTCATCTTATAGAATTATATAAACAGCAAAACCATGTTGTTGTTTTTTACTGAAGTAACAATACAATTGTCAGCAAACCAACCAAATAACCATTCTAAAAAAAAAAAAACAAAAACAAACAACAAAAAACCTAACAATTACTGAGTGTTTTAGTTGTTTGACTATTGCTTGGTTAAGTTTAGGCCATGAGAAATCCTTGGCTGAGGGTACTGAAAGATTATGATCAGGAAAAGAACATACCATGTTTATGATGTCATGTTATTCAGACTGTGTTCACAGGCATCCGAGACCCTGCAGCTGAGTTCATCTTCCTGGAGATACAACAGAGCCTATACCCAGTTGCCTATATCTGGTTTTCACTATTTAACAAACCACTCCACATACTTACATACACATACATATAATATACATACATCCATAATATAATATTAGGATTGCCTTCTCTGTGTAATATTGACTTGGTTAATGTGCACATTGTGAGATACACCATATCTTTATCACCCTGTCGTCAGAATAGGCTCAGTCCCATGAGCAGTCAGTGCAGAGTCTCCATTGTCTCTCCTGGAAATTAGTGAGGGAGGGAATTAAAGAACAAGGTTAATTAAGAAAGAGCGTAAATCACAGCTGCTAATCACTGCAACTTACACACTGAGAGCAGTATCTACAGTCATTTTTTTTAGAGCGTGGAACGGAGATGCGGCTCTGCAGAAAAGTGCTGGAAACAATAGGTGAGAGGCTCATTAAACTGCTGACAGTACCTTAATTCTCTCTTTATAACCAGCAACACACGCAAATGAAGTGAGGGACTCAGTTTCTCCTCAAAGTTACTCCTCGTAGTTTAATTAGAGGTCACAATGTGCGATGATTACACGTCGGCAGCGTTGTGTAGAGCAGGGTGAGTGCGTCGGAGACTGACGATGGTACATGAACACGATTAGGCAGGTCTCCTCTCAGGATGTGTGTAATGGATTTATCCAATATGGAGGTTCAAGTACACGCATTCATTTCACTTCCATCAATGAATACCATATGTGTTTTTCTTCAAATTCCCCACCTCTTGTTGAAGCAAAAATATTATTTGGACGTGATGTTTACAATGAGTCAAAATGACATACGCAGGTGCAAAGGAAGCAAGTCATACAAGATTAAAACAAAGTATCTCTAGGTCCAAATGGTTTATTGCTATTCATAAAACTGGACCTTAAAATGTACACCACTGCTGTATTTATTACTATTATTAATGAATGCTGCTTGTGCTACTATTCTTAGCATGTGTATCTACTGGTGCTGAGTGTGTGTTTGTGCGAAGACACCTGACTTTTTCTAGGGCTGAGCAAATTACACCTCACCTCATCTGGATCTTGTTGCTGCCAGCCTCCCTCCTTCCTAAAAAAAAGAAAAAAAAAGAAAGCCATCATGCTGTGGGCCATGTGCAGGTGGGAAAAGAGGAATGCTTGGGAACAAAAACCTGCAACTTCATTCCTCTCCGTTCTCAAGGCTGGCAGGGTTGGGCTGTGCCAGCTGCTCGAGAAACCCCCAGTGTGGGAAAGTCTCTCCTCAGCTAATGGAAGACAAACACCTCGGAGAGCGGTAGAGATAGCATGAAAACGATTAAAGCGTGACCCAGATTCTGTTGTGTCTCTGGCCTTTCACTGAAGTTGACAAATACAGGAGGGGACCTTGCTAATGAAAACACTGAAGAAACACTGGATGCTAATGAAGACAAACAACCTCATCCCAAGGTGCAGCTGGCACCGGCTTTGACATGATGGGAGACGGAAGGCTCTTGTCAATAGACCCATTATATTAAAACTGTGCTACATTGTTTTTTGTCACAAGCAAATTGTAATACTGATTCATAACGCTTCCAGACTTGTTTGAAATCCACTCATGTAGTGAGAAATAACTTGAAGTGAACAAACAGATGCCTTTTTGTAATGTGAAAGTGATTTGAGGGCAGCACTTCAAAAAAACATTATTTACTTCTCAGGCTATCATGAACTTTTTGTGACATTTCTGTGGTTGGGATTTGCTTTGCACGGAAAAAAAGCATTAAGTGATCCCGTACACTTTCACTAATAACAGTGCAGCTTCTTTAGTAAAAGCTTTTATGACATTTCAGTGTTTTCATTTGTGTCAAATCTTCAAATGGCATTGCTTCTATTAAAACATGCTAATTAATTGCTGTGAATATGACAACCATATTTCACTTCATGGCATAACCTGTTTGCCTCGCTGTTATGTCGGCTGCATCTGATCCTATTTATGTCTTCAACAACACAGCTCAGTGCTTGCAGAGCTTTCTCCTTCATGATTTTTGTCCCTGTCAGTATCTATTTGTCTTTGGAGAGATACACAGCAAAAAGAGAAGTCTTTGCTTTAATGTCTGAGTCTTTTCTCCAACTGAGCTCTCAGCAGTTGCACACTCCTAATTGACCTGTAGTTGAGTGCTAATAGACCAATGAAGCCGTGTTTGTTGCATTTTGTGCACCCTTGTGCAACTCACTTTTTCACTGTTGTGAGAAGAGAAATGAAGAGAGAGGATCAAAAAAAAAAAAAGAGCAAAGGCCCCTTGATGTTTGCTAGTGTTGTTGCAGTGTGTGATGGGACTCTAGGGAGAGATGCTCTCATCCCAGTGGGGGAGTCAACCCACGCCTTTAGTCGCAAACTTGCCCCTGTACTCTGGTGGGTTATCATCAGTGAAGGATGAATGGTACACAGCTGATCAGGCTTTCTGCTGTATGGACAGTTGAGCTCTGCTGTACTAAAGTGCACACTGTAGCATGTAGCATTTAGCATCAAATCACAGATAAGGAATCCTCAGAGCTCTGTCTTTCCTTTGAAGGTGTTCCTTGTGTGACCCTCTTTCTTTTGAAAACTCATATTTTTCAGATTGTCAGTCCCTCCCCTTTGATTCACATCTCACTCATAAGTGGAATTTTCTATTTCATCTAATTTTTTTTTGCCCTTTCTTGAAGATCTTTGAATGGTCACAGGAATACTGCAAATGCCATTTGGCTTTGCAAAGAAAAAAGGCAAACATATTTTGTGCTTGCAAATGCATGAAGTGTTAGTGCTCATGGAGATGGAGTTTGCTGGACTCATAGTGAGGTCTCCTGGAAAACTGGTGTAAGCTAAATGTAGAGAACGTGGAGATGAATTGGCTTCATTCCTGGTGTGTGCACATAGCGGTGCTCTGGGAGAAGAATCCCAGTCATGGGGGATTCATTTAGCAAATATTCCAGCAGTCCAGCGAAGAATCTAGGAGCCCATTCCACGGTGTTTCTATCAGCCCCCGATGCCATACGTGCCTGGAATGAACAATAGTGCACTTCAGCTGGTGGCCAGTAGGGGGCACTGACATAATACAGGACCCTGCCAATCTGTTATGCCTGGCTGGCCCACAGAGATGTTTGCAGTAATTTAGTTCCACTGCCAATATATAAATAGGAATTCTGCTGTTAGCACAAAAGAGCGGGGGGGAAAACATACTGCCGAATGAATGTGAATTGCTCCCCTGCTCCCATTTCAACATCAAAGTAATCAAGGAAAACAAGCTTTTTTAATCGAAAGTATGCAATTAGAATAAAGCAGAACTGTCCTGGCTGTGCACGCTGCCAGAATGAAGGGATTAAATGGGTAAGGAGAGAGGAACCACAATCAGTGTAGCAGCAGCTATCGGACTGCAGTCAGAACAGATAATGTAACACCTTTCATTTCTGTCCTGTGCTGTTACGCCAAAGACTGACTCAATTCTGGGAGATTCAAGGGCAACAGAAACTCTAGCCATTAGATATAGCCACTGATAAAAACATGTGGATTTATTACAGCACTGAGACACCTGCGATTTTAAAAAGATCTCATTTGCACTGCATGCTCACTGGGTTACCACTGCAACTCTGCTCCACCCCCGAGAAGAATTACACAGAAAAAAACATAAAGATATATGTTACAAGGAAATGTCAAAGAGAGTATGGTAAATAGTCTGTTACAATATAGCACTAATTTGTTTCCGGAGCACTAATGCTTTGTACCGCCTCCCTCTCTCCCTCTCTCTCTCTCTCAACACGCACACACCAACGTGACACTGCTCTCTATAGGCATACCCCATGCTGTCCTATCCTATGCAGTGTCAAAACAATGATAAACATTTGGCCGCTATAGGAGTGCTCTGGAAACCAGCCAAGCTGAATGGGCTGTTTTGTTTCACTGAACAATAGCTCTGCAAAAAGTACTTAACAGCTGTGCTATGCTCCGGGTTCCCCACAGACCCACAACAGTACAACATACTAGGAAGTGTTGCTTTGTGCGTTTGTTCATTTCTTTATCCAACTGGGAGCTACAGTATATTTAAAGACTTTGAATGTGGAGTACTCAGTATTCTGAATGTAGAGGAGGGACAAGAGAAGAAGACGAAGGCACATACTTGGAATGGCAACATTTCAAGCATGTGCTGCACCTTTTGTGTCGAGACTATCAATTAGGTATTGATATTATTAATCCCTTTGTAAAATATTTGCTTATGGAATTAGACAAAAATCACTGTGACTGTTTCTTTCCAATGTTTATACAGTATTTTGGAATCAAGTGCTTTATTTCCCGTCTGTAACTGATCCTTATTTGATCAGCTGACAGAATCTTTCCCTTTCAGTTGTCTCTTCAAACTACATCTGTTCTCCCCCTGTTCCTGCCAGGTGTGCATATTGAAGAAGTGAAAAATACACTTTTTTACATGCACTGCAACTCTGAGAATCGTCATATGTTTTAACTGTATCCATCTCTTCA
>JAOXYL010000001.1:16286112-16297009 GCA_028564955.1 Terapon puta | reverse complement strand
TAATGCAATAAAACTAATAATTAATAGTGGTATTTACTCAAACTGTTTGCGTAGAAATAACTCTCGGGTTAACAGTGCAGTCCTCCTCTAATTTAACTAGATGACGAAGCCTGTCATGACGGGATCTCACCATGGACAGCTGAACACAGAGTCTTCAGGTAGACCAGTCACTAAGACGTCACTGTGTACAGGTCAACTTCACTCTCTGCAGAAATGGACCTAACAGCTGTCATTTTAGATCGATTTCTCCCTGAAGCCCAGTGTAATAAACACTTGAGAGAGTCTCTGGCTTGGTGGTGTGTGAGTGTAATGAGACTCTGTCACATGACTGACAAGTAATGTTCCTGCCTCTTCTTCTTTTCTGATTCAGATGATCCCTGTGGAAACCACGTCCATCTTCTGACCTGAATATCTGTCTTTGCTGTTTAAGTCCCTTTCCCATAGTCAAAGAGTGATACGTTTTGGAAAAATGTTATATTCAAAGTAAGTTCATGCTGCCCACTGTCACCCTTCAAATTATTTCAAACTTTGTCTCTATTTCGTTATTCAATGCTTTTAATTTTTGTGTACACTGTAACAACTTCCACTGACTTGTAAACTGCCTGAGCTGCATCATTTATCATGGTAAATATGATGCCTTCATTTGGTTAAGTGTCTGTTCTGTTGTCGTTTCTTTGTGGCTGAGTTTTGTGTTTTCATCTCAGTGGGCACATTATTTTATGCTGTGCTTACTGTCAATCACCTGACACCCACAGGAAGAAATGGAAGTCTCAGAAAATAATACCTCAAACAATAACAATAATAATACTTCAACATGTCACCTTGGAAACTTGTCACGTCCGCGTCCTCTTATTCAGACTGTTTTTGTTAAGCAAGACAACACTTAATTTCCAGGCATGGCTTCACACAGGGAAGTTTGTCTTGGAAAGCAACACAATAACAACAAAAAATGATTACGAGAAATAGAAAACTAGATGAAGTTTCCAGAAAATAAGTTATGACTCTAGATGACACCACTGCCCTCTTTCAATGCTCTATATGTGGGTGTGCAGCACAAACACCAGCAAGTCACTGTGCACACATATCCTCATGTAGACATATTACACTCATACATAGATTCACGCAATTAATCTATATGCACACTCTGCCAGCCATCTGTCATATCTGTTGATCGGTCTAGTGTTTGGCCCGAGGTTGGGGGTTCATCCCTGAGCCCCCTTTCACCCCCACTGGTGGTAAGAATCCTCCCACCATCCCCTCCCTTCATTTAGGGAGAGCTTTAACAAGCAGCTACACTACTTGTAATTAATTTGAATCGCTTAATTAGCTTTATGGCTCCGTATATTTAAAACATTACGTCATGCAGTCACTTAACCAGCATGAGCTGGTGTTTTAAGCCTCCACGCAGGCTGTTTCAAAGCAATAGGAACCTCAAATGTTAAGATTTGGAGATATCTAGGTGTTGGCATTGGTGGTTTTAGCATCAACTCAAAATGTTATCAATCCTTCATCGAGACTTTACTAATGTTTCTCTTGCTTGATTTATTCCTTTTCTCCAAAACTTGTAATTTCTGGGTCACATGTGGAAGCATCTCTGAATTTTGACGACTACAATTAATGTGTGATTGACACCTACATTAATTATTTTGTTAGACTTGAGAGGCTGGCGAAGCGCTCACAGAACTTCAGTGTTGCGTGGAGCAGTAAGAGGAATATTTTATTCCACTATGCCAGACAAGAATTGAGCCGTGCTTATCACGTCATCATCCTAGATATTTTGGCAGTAAAAAGGTATCAAGAAGTTTTGATAAATCTGACAAACAGATCTCATGTCTCCAAGCTTACAAATGCAAATGGATCATTCTGTAACATCTGCCGTAACTCAGGAGGTGATCGCCCTTTTTCAGTGCAACTACTCATTCATTGACTAATTAAGTCATGTAATTTTCCTTTTCCTGTTTTCCCATTCTACCTCTGAAGGCTCAAAGTCCTGTCTAAACACATGAAATGGATTTACATCAGTGCCACTACTATCAAAAATTAAACAATCACAGTTGACGTAATTTAAATGGGAAGAAATTAAAGTAAATCAGTCACTAGGGCTAGCTGTGTCTTTGACCTTTAGTGAAAAGTAAATGTTAGTTAGTGGACTTCTTGATATGTCTTTTATTGCCAGTTGCTCTGGTGAAGTGCTCTGCAGTACATGTATATAACTGAGGTGAGGCATGAAAAAAAGCATACATGAGCAGTCAACACAGTAGAAATAATAAACCTACTCAGTTGATGTCATTATTTCTTTCCGCTGAAAAAGACAAAGCATCCCCTACACAGAGAAACATGCTGGGAAGCAGAAGAAACAGAGCGACCACATAGCACCGTGTATGTTCTCCACCCTCAACTCCTGCTCCCCCTTTATTGTATGCACCATCCGTCCCTTTCACTCCCAGAGCAGGGAGACCTCATTAAGGCAGGTTAAGGCAACCCACTAATGGTTCCTCTCAGTGCTAATAACACAGGGTCACCTAATATTACACACTGCTTTGTTCCATTCATCCAGCTATTTATCATGTATTATTAACAGCCAGGTATCATGAAATCACTTCTATAATCATAATGATGTTCCCATGGCCTGGGTTAAGACAGGTGACTTATTATAGGCAGGAGAGTCGGCGCTCCCTCCACCTGATGAATATTTCACTGCAAACTGAGTTACATGCAATAACAAATCAGTGTCAAGCTGTGTTGGACTTTTTCTCGATGTGTTGTGTGCAGGGCAAACTACATTGCAGTGTGAATAACATGCTGCCGTTTTTAAATGAAACACTGTCCCATGTCTGTATTTAGAAAAAGGAGGTACATGCACTTCTTTGAGCACATTTGTATGTTACTCAGTCACTTTTAATGGATGTGGCAGCAAAATCATTGTCAGATTTCTACATTCACAATTGTTTGGAGCACAAAGTACCTGTGATGACAGATGTAATAACTACCTCCACAGAATATTTATGCAGAGAATAACAGAGGTCCTCGCTACCTCCCAAGCCAATTCAGTTTATACTTTTCATCTTTATTTCAAAAGCATGTGTGCTCGATTTGTTTGGATAAAGCAAAGGTTTGTCTCAAATGTGCTGGTTTCAATACTCTTATTGCTCAGTCTTCCAAATATTCAGAGGCCAGGGGCCAATACTCACTAGCTTTTCTGCATCTGTTTAGAATATGAAGCATGCTGTTAAATCACATGCCGACCCTTTCTAGACTTTGGGAATCTTTCCTCGGTCATTGTAATGGGCAACGTTGCATTGCCAAGCAGGCAAGCTGATGTGATTTAGCATAATTTGAATAATGCCATTCATGGAAATGTGCAAGGGTGATGAAATTTTAATGGAGCTTGGGATAACACAACTGCTCCTCAATTACAATAGCTTTCTCCAAGGCTCTGAGGCCTCAGTCGTAACATGGCTTATTTGATTACTGAACTATCAATGTTTTTATTGAACTTACTTAATTACTATGGATATCTCTATTGTTGCAGAATAAGAAAAATCTACAAACCCTCTTTTTCCCTTGCCTGAGAGCCATTTCTGCAAGCTCACCCTGTTTGCTCACACTGGGTACCGAGGCATGCCATTTTCTTATACTGCTGTTTGTAAGACCTGGAAATGACTTCAGCTATTGACTGTGAGCTGCACGCTGTTTAGTTGGAGAAGTCTGCATAGAGAGGAATTCTGATCATAAAGCAGGCGTTATGATGAACTTCCTCTGCAATTAAGAAATAATACCCACAGGGGATTAGGCTGAGCCGAGGGCAGAGGACAGATAGAAAAAAGCTCCTCTTGTTTGACCCAAAAACCTTTTACTTTTTGCAGATTTTTAACATCTGACATTAGTCTGACATTACCAAGCTCTAAAATCCCTTTGCTTAAACTGGCTTCACTCATTCACAAAACATTTTCAATGACAATCAACAGAATTTTAAAGATGTGTGTGTGTGTGTGTGTGTGTGTATAGAAGTGAATATCTTGCAGACCACACCTACATCTATTGCAGATGTGGGATTATGGTTAAATTATATAACCGGGTACTTTCAGCCAAGCAGTTTTATTGGTCTAAAACATTTTCCAGCAGTGCAGATGATACTCATAAAGCAGAACAAGCTGTACTTTATTACTGTACTGTCTCTTGTCGTAACCAGGGAGTTAGTCAATGGTGTTTCCTATTTTTGCTTTTAAGAGGTTATGGGTGTGCTATGCTCTCTGCATTACAGGAAGGCGTCCCTCAAAAAGATGACACCAAACTGTTTATGGAGAGTGACGATGCAAATGGATTGCTCTTGAAAAGTTTCTCCTTTTTTTAATTAAGCCAGTACATTTAAATGAAGTCTGTTTTCCAGTTTAATGGCTCAAACTCGCAAAATCAGTCCTAATTGGTATCAACTTCCTGATGACAATTACAGTTTCAGACACCAAAGTTTTGTTTGTGGCACTTCTTCATTCCCCATACAGTCACCTGCAACTCTTCAACTTTATCTGTGGGTGTGTCACAGGTAAACGCTATGCTAAATGTTCGGTATCTAGCTGAAGTGTATTTTAACCCCATCACCTGTCCAATCAGGAAACGCAGGCCACGAAGACTCATTTTTCCCTTTGCCCTTGCTTCCTGGGAGATTACAACACCAATTAGGCTGCTGTTTCCTGACATTCTCCCATCAAAGCTGTGAAGCAGTTGGTTTTATTTTTCACATGAAAGTGTATTATTCTTTTGTTTCTCCTTTCAAATCAACATCTACCCCGAGGATGTGTGAGTTTTCTCTCTCATTTTCCCTTTTCTACCCAGAGTCAAAATCTTCTCTGAACCCAGCCGTAATGGAAATGGCAATGCAGACCAAAGACAACAAGGAGAGTGCTCCCAGTAGCACTCCAGAGATATCAAATTGTTTATTGTCTCTCCTTCATCTCTCTCTCTCTCTCTCCCCCCCCTCGCCTTTGTGTATCATTGCTTATTATTTCGACACAGTGTGTGAGAAGTGCAAAAGGCAAGAAGCTAGTAGTCTTATATGGGGAGCACATTGCTACACACACCGGTGCCATGTATTGGGAGTGAAGGTTTAAAAATGTATGATCCATGTGCATTATGTATAGTAATGTTTTAAATATAAGATCTCCTTTGTTCCTTTGAGACTTTTGTCTGTATGGTCCTGGTTTATCAGGAGTGATTGATCTCAGCTGGATGTTGCATCAAAATACCTGTGGAGAAAATAAGGGGGAGCGAGGAGAAAATAATCCAGGCTCGACACAAAATAAGTTTCATCACAGGATGGCTGTGATGACTCCAAAAACTCAAGTCGCGACACCCACCGGGTTCCTGCTGATAGGTTTTCTTATAACGGCTCTCTGTGTGTCAAAAGATGTTTAAACTGTGATCACACTGGAGAAAAACAACTCGACTAAACGCGAACTACTCATATGGTATAATAACAAGAGTTTGTACAGATTCGGGGAAGTGTAAAGCTCACCCTGCTATTCCTTCATTTGCTTTGGTCCTGCTTTTTATTTGAAAGCAAACATGTCATCTTTAAGGGATGCGCACAGTATTTCATTGATCAGTGTGTAGGTGTGTACGCATGTGTTAACTTAGACACACAGAATGAAGTGTGAATGCTGTATTTTGAATATATCCCGATGAGGAATGGATTTCTTCACATCAAAATGAAAAAGTAGAGGAATCCCTCCGGAAGGACACTTTGCTGGGTCTCACATCTTTAAAGTATTACCTGCGATATTCCCTTTTTTTCATGATTTGGGTGATAAATCATCTTTAAAGCATTTCCCTTGCTGCCAGTATCTGTGAACGTTTTCATCTCTTTAAAATCCGAGCTTTCTCCAGATAATGAAGCTCCAATAAACAGCCATAATATTTGTACCAATAATCTGATGACGGATTACAACATAATAAGTACGAAGAAAACCCAAAATACTCTCTTTGCTTTAGTTTAATGGGGATATTTATGCCTTAAAAGGAAAAAAAGAGGCTTTGTTTCTACTTCCTTTAATTCTAGCGATGGAGTTGATGAATACAGTGCTTTCCTAAACAAAGAGTACAAAACAACAAACAACAAGACCCTGGTTGTAACAAAAGAAAAATGAAGTTCCCGTTTCTGTAAAACAGCTTGGAGGCCAATAGCCTTTGAAGCATATTGTCCATCTAATTAAAGTAAACTTTAACCAAAAGGTAGTTTGCAAACAGCATTGAAGCAATTACCCACAATCCCAGAGTCATTTTCAAGGTGCTCAATTATGCCACAGATGCAGCTCCTGGTTTTTACACTGATTCTTCCCAGGAGAAATGTAACGAACCAAAGTTGATATTTCTCCTGGTGTATTATGTTTTAATACAATGGCTGCTTCTCTTAAAGTGTTAAATTTACACCTCAACACAGATTCATGCTAAATCAGCCCAGTTTTAACAGAATCTCCATCTGTACCCGTGGGAGTCTTTGCCCAAGTGGCCTCATTAAAGTGTGAGTCTAAAGGTGTTATATCATCCTTCACCCCTCCATCACATCAACTTTACATTCCAATGCTAACAACATATGGTGTGTTTGCCCCCCCCCACCCCATCACCTCTACCTTTCATAAAAAAAAAGATCATAGTACTTGATGACAGCAGCAAATGTAAACATAGACAATTTTAGGTGGTTTAAACAAACAACCTCCACTTTCAGAAGAGACACTTTGACTTAAAGCTCGAGCTAATCCCATTGTCGGCGCGTCTCGGAAGCATCTGTTGGACAGATCAAACATGCCTCTGTCACACAGCAGCTGGCTTCATTCCATTTACCTAACATGGCTGTGGAGTAAAACTCGAGGTTAAATGAAGAGGCTGTACAGGCTGTGCCATCCATCCTTGACACCCAACTAGTGGAGGGTGTCACTGTTGACAGCTCCCATACTACATGACAGAATGATGAGCCAGTGGTGCAGAGGTGAAAAACTGAGCAGAGCATGTGCTGTGTTGCTATATGACCTCTGGAATGAAACTACTTCATCAAAAAAGAACATGACTTTTTTTTCTTTCTTTCTGTGCTATACATGCCTAAAATGTAAATGTAAGTACATGGGAAAAAAAGTGTATTCAGGTCACTTCATTTCAATAAATCTGAAATGTAATTGGAGCGCTGTCAATGCTTTGGCAGTAATAAATCAGATTTATATAAAAAAAAAGTGATGTTTGCCAGTCTAGCTTTCTGTGGACAGAACCTGATGTACAGCAGGCAGGTTCAAGTGGCGACATATGTTTTCTAGCGTATCTAGTCCCTGAGAGCTAATTAATTAGTCAACCATCTATTATACAAATGCACAGCATGGTTCATACAAGTATATTATAATCCTGTGAGTATGACCAGGACCAACACGCAGATTTTAAGGTCTGACAGTTTTTCAGAAAAAGCCTCTTTGCCTTGTGACTGGTGATATTGCCATAAAGCAAAATACAACTCCAACTACTAACATTTACCCACTAGATTCCATCAGAAAGAAAGTATGTTTTTCTTCTTTCCATCACAAACCTTCACCTTCCCCTTAATTTTCATAAAAGACCTGACCTTTAACGGAAATGGCTTCAAAACTGAACTTCAATTTCAAAATATACATATTAATAGCAATCTTAAGGTCAAAAATGGATAATGTTTCAGTGGAAATCCCGCAGTGAAGTTAAAGTGAAACTCTTTGGACATTTTCTGTGTGTGGGGGAGGGGGGGGGATTTTAGCTAATGAAAGTCAAAGGTCAGAGAATGTTGTCCTTTCCTCAATCTGAATGTCAAATATTAAAACAGGGCTGCTTCATAGTTTAAATTTTTACAGTGCACTGCATGGGATATGTTAGAGTACGAGGATTCAGCTGAAAACAAACAGTCGATATGTTTTAATAAAACAACAAGCATAATTGGCAGCATAACAAATTAAGTGAGAGCTAATGTAAATGCTTGTACATTAAGCTCTGGTGCTTCACCACACCATTTACATTACGATGTTATTATTTTTAAAACAATTAATGAAAACATGGACAATACACAGCGATACTGGAATAACTAACTGCGAAATAGATTTTTCATATGTAATTAGCGTGTTCTTGTGCAGTCCAATCTTAATTTGTGAACATGAACAGGAAATTGTTTTCAAAGCAAAGGAGCTGTGGTTGTTTAATTAACATCAGTCAGAGTTGTTACTGGAGGATTCAATAATGGATCATTATGGAGACAGCTGCAGTACACAGGACCATTTGTGGTAGATACTTTTTATATTATAAATATTCCTCATCTTACTTTTTAACCATTATTATTGTTCTATGTTTCTTTTTTTTAGTTGTGATATGAACATTAGATCTTCACTGCGACTTTGCATTAATCTTTCATGTTTAATGACCGGAAAGAGACACAATCCTTTCAAAGTAGAGATCACTGTCCAACATGGTGTTCAAAAATCTCCCACATGTATTCAGTTGGTTTAAGATCTGGTAACTGTGAAAGGCGAATTGTGATTGATGTTTTTGTACTCAAACCGTTTAGTGAACTCTCTCATTTGTTCAAATTTTTTCCTTTAATTTGTCATTCGTCTGTATGTTTTTTGGGTGAGTTGGTAGCTTTAATGCCAGGGTTTCTGTAACAGTTCGGTGGAGCGTTACACAGGTTCTTTACACATTTCTCAGAAATTCAAATTAAGAACAGATCTGAGCTGCAGAGACCAGCCGTTTGAGTGAGATTCAATTATCTTCCTTTAATTATGCAGTACCTTTTTAGTATTTTTGGACCTGAGGTGCTAGCTGTTTCCTTTCACATTTGGACACCATCTGATTGTGTTTGTGCTGCTCCCTCTGATTTGGCAATTAATGCACAGTGTATCTGTAACATCTATCATATTTGAAATTCCTATTAAGTACTTTATGTCGCACCATATCAGAGAGACTTTTGAGATGGTTTTGACTTTTTTGAAAGGCAACATCATTTCACTCAAATTAAACTGATAAGATAAAGCAAATAATATCAATAATTAACTGAAATCTGATGATTTGTCTACTTTTCTATAAAAGTTTAATCACAGATGAAAAGCATTCAAAGGGCTGCTTTATCTGTGGTACCCAGAGTTGGCAATTATAGATAAAAGAAGATTAAATCATTTACAATGGTGAAAACCTTTGCTGCAGTGTTACAAAACGATGTCAATTACAATTTTTTGCTACAGCTTACCCAATTATATCTGGTGGTAGCATTCGGCTGGAAATACTTCTGCTGCTCTGAGTTCTGGAGAAGGTGTGCTCCGGGGATGTTTGACACGAGTCCTGCTCAGCGGCGAGAGAAAGTCCCCCTTGTTAAGTAAATGGAGGGGTCCTGGGTCCCTCTCCCTAATGGTGTGGCGTCACTACTGGGAGCACAAAGCAGTACCCTGAATACCAATGGGAGGCTGCTGGGTCCTTGAAGGAACACAACCACCAGCAGACAAACACTGCCAATTAGCAGAGGCCCCTACTCATCAGCCATGTGTTCACATCTGATTAACAGAACACATTCACCACGTCAGGTCCAGGCAAACACAAAACCTTTCCCTTGGGCACTTGGTTTTCTCCTCATATCCTTATCTATGTCAATTAAAAAGGCTTTATTATGATGCTAACTGTGAGACCACTCTGAGGACTGTTGTGGAAAGGAGGAAGGAGGGAGGGGGGAAAACCGGTTACTGTATTGCACCTTTGTTTCCCTCCGTAAGAGAAGGCCTGAACAAAAATCATGCGCTTGGTTTGGCCTTCTTGAGCACACTCTGAAGAGAGCAGGGGACTGAGAATCGACCAGTTTTTAATGGCTGCGTACTTCTTTTTTTGCTCATCTTGAGTGGCTTGTGTAAAGTGTGTGGATGAATAAAAGTCTCTTGTGCTGCCCAAAGGTGTGGCATTGTACTGGTGGTGGCACAGCTGCCTCTCTCAGGAAACATCACCTGGCAGGAACAACAACGCAAGATCAGTCTTCAACCTCCTCTTTCAGAGAAATATTTCATGTCATTAAATTATGATCACAGCTTCTATTTGCTGGGAAGTTTCACCGTTGTTTAGGTGGAATGATTAGTTTATGTTCTTGCAGTCGTGTTCAACGTTTTACTTTGTCCAGTAATGTCTGTGACCAAACCAAGCTTTGGGTAATGAATGTCACATATACAATCTTTTAGATTTTAGGAAATTCATTTATTTATGATTATTATTATTTAGGTTATCATATATTAATGGTTATACATATATATTTATATCTATTATATGTATGTATCTATGCACCTACTAATGCTATGAAACTGTCCAGCCAATTAAATAAAAAATTAAGAAGTCCATGAAACTATGTGTGATCTTTGTCACTGTTGTCTACCTGCAGAATTTTGAAAAATCAGTGTGTGGATTGTTAAAGAAGAACTACAATAACTTGGTCCAACGCCTGACGTGGTGGTGGGTGAGGCTTTATTACAGTTTAGACAACCGTGTCACTTCTGACAAACTTGGTACAGTAGTTTCATTCTAACCCAGATGGCCACTGAATAAATATTTGCACCACATTAGACCCCTGCTATTAATAAGTGTTCTTGTTATCTTTCTCTACCTGTATCGTCAGATCTCAATATGCATATTAGTTTGGTGGGGACCTGTCCACAAACAAGGCATGTCCCAGGTCAAAGGTAGCAATGCTTCTTAGTCACTTTTTGCAAGGGGATACTGACTAGCTACTGCTACTAGCTGTAGTTAGAAGGAAGAGTGGGGCTTATGTAACTTCTCTAAATCGCTGGATTTTTGCCTTATATATATATGTGTGTATATATATATATATATATATATATATATATATATATATATATATATATATATATAT
>JAOXYL010000001.1:16270302-16286012 GCA_028564955.1 Terapon puta | reverse complement strand
TTATGCCGCTCCATGTATGCCTTGGCTGCCAACATTTTACACCCAGCTGTGATGTGCTGTACTGTCTCAGGGCTTCTTTACACAGTCTGCATCTCGGGTCCTGTCTGGTGTGGTAGACCCCAGCCTCTATTGATCTCGTGTTGATTAGTGCCTCTGTGGTGTCCTTCAGTCCCACGATAGCCCCTTTGGCTCCTCCTCTTTACTGGGCTTCTGTTGTCTGAGGCATTCAGTACTTGGCTGTGGCTGCTCTCTGTGCCATCTCTTCATGGTTGCAATTCGTTCATGGGATCCCCAGGTATTTGTAGCTGTCCTGAGCATCTGTAATGTTACCCTCTGGTAGTTCAACCACTTCAGTGGTGATCACCTTTCCTCTTCTAGACACCATCCTTCTGCACTTGTCTAGTCCATATGACATTCTGATGTCGTTGCTGTAGATCCTAGTGAGGTGGATCAGGGAATAAATGTCATGCTCACTCTTGGCATACAGCTTGATGTCATCCATGTAGAGGAGGTGACTGATGGTCGTCCCACTTCGAAACCGGTATCCGTAGCCACTCTTGGTGATGATCTTACTGAGGGGGTTCAGGCAGAGTATCTCCTTGGAATATACTGCATTTGATGCTCACCTGTGCCACTGGCTTTGAGTTGGCTTCCATCGAGTTCTGGAGGAAGGTTTGCAGGGTCCGGTTAACCTTATACAGCTTTAGGCACTTTGAGTCATAGGCCTTCTTGTAGTCAATCCAAGTTGGTGTTTCTGGAATCCCGGGCAATTGCTCTGTCTACCAGTAACTGGTGCTTGGCTCCTCTGGTGTTGTTGCCAATTCCCTTCTGTGCTCTGCTCATGTATTGATCCATGTGCCCACTCATCTTAGCTGCTATAATACCTGACAGGAGCTTCCATGTGGTGCTGAGGCAGGTTATAGGCTGGTGTTTCGATGGTGATGCTCCCTTCTGAAGGTCCTTCATGATGAGAACTGTCCAGTCTTGGGTAAGCCACCCTGGGTGGGTCCCCGATATTAGCAGCTGGTTCATTTGTGCTGCTAGGCGTCCATGAAGAGTAGTTAGCTTCCTCAGCCAGTAGGTCTGAACCATGTCAGGCTCTGGGGCTGTCCAGTTCTTCATTTTTGACACTCTTTGTTGGATATCTGCTGTTGTGATTACAACTGGGTCTTGTTCTGGGAGGTTGCTGATAATGTTTCACATTTTCAGTTGACCCATGATAAAGTCATAAAAGAATCAAACTTCATGAATGTTTTTTGTGACAAAGAAGGATTTGTTCCAATCACTCTATGCGAGAAAAATCAGAGTTGTAGAAATAAATGGAAATATATATGTATATATGTATGTATATATATATATATATATGTGTGTGTGTGTGTGTGTGTGTGTGTGTGTGTGTGTGTATATATATTACATAGCTGCTATTAATGTGAAATTATACCTTATTTAATGAATACTCTTATTTGTTTTGTTTTCTTGACAGACACAGGAACTATGTTTGCAATGTGTGCCCAAGGTCTTAGTTTAAAGCTAAAAGCATTCAGTACAAATTACAGCCTCTTGAAGTTAATTACTAAATGATTTTAAAATGAAAAGGAGCTGACCCATAATGTTAGTTTTAGAATTATTTAGCAAAATTCTGAGCCAGACTCAAATGAAGCTTACAGTGCTCTGCTAAACTAAGACCTTGATCCTATTGGACTGCCACTAGAGCAGTCTTTGCAGCATTTGTTTTTTTGATTTGCAAGTTATTTATATATTTTGTGTTGTTCTAAATTGTTGAATTGGTGTTCTGAATTTGTGTAAATCTGAATCTGAATCTGTTGCTTGTATTTCTTTGTTTCATATTTTTTGACCAAAACATTTACCACACACGACTTTTCCCACAATCCTCACAAAAAAGTAAAGTTTGATTCTTTTGATTGATAAGCAAATCATCATAGCCATAGTAGCTTTGGTCATGATTAGCTATTTATGTGGCAGTGAGAGGTGATGCTGTGGGATGTGGGACACTCAAAGACAGTCCTGTAGTTTATAAAGAGCAATTAGCCCAATATGACTTAGCTAATTAAAGAAGAATGATGACAACAGGGGAAAACATGAGATTATTCAGTATGGTGGTGTGAACAGAAGATGGGATGGGATCTTTTGTTTGCGTGGAAGCCACAATAAAAACTATATTACATTATAATTTCCTGTGTAATTTACAAAGTCATTCTGAAGGCTGGTACTTGATTTTTTTTTTTAGAGCTGCAACTAGTTAAGATGCTATATGATGTTGTAATTACAAAATCTGGATGCTTCTCATTACAGCACAAGAGGTGTCAAGTTGCGGTTACATCATAAGTGGTGTCATCACCTCATTTACTCACAATTATGTTTACTTCTTACGTGCTCCGTTGTCCTCCAAAGGCACGTACAGGCAGCACAATGGCAGGTGACACTCTGTCACACGTCTTACTTTTAATGATCCTGACGGCGGCACCGCGGTGATGCAAATCTGTCACACAATGAACCCTGTGGCACCTTTGACCCCGTTGTTTTGTATTAGAGGTGTTCCTTCTGCATTGCACTAATCTGATGAAACGGGTTAAATATTGTTTGTACACTTTTCAAAAAGGTAGTGGCTTTATTGCAGGCGAAGTCAACAGAAGGCATGGCATAAGAGTGCTGACAGGAATATTAAGTGAGGCAGGCTGAGCAATATAGAATATAAATGAGGTTATTTTACACTGCAGAGCTCTGCAAACCGACGCACAGACTTCTCTCTTTGTAATAAATCATTCCCATTCAGACAGCCTCTACTCTTAGGGCATTGTTTAATACTATCTGCAATAGAGGGGAGAAATAAATTGGTTTACATTGCAAAAAAAGGTACTGCGGTCGGAATGCATGATATGATGATGAAAGATAGAATATACTTGACTTATTGATGATAATGAACTTGCAGATAGGAGAATGTTGCATGGAGGGTGTCATGTGGGAGTAATATTAAGAGGCGGAACTGGAGAGAAATCCCAAGTAAGCAGTAAATGTAGCAGAGTAAGATTTTCTGAAATAGCATTTTAGTCCCTACCCACCCCTTTCAATAGAACGACATAAAAATGCAATTTATGTCTATACCCCAGCCCACAATACTGCTTGTGCTACAGTGAGATAAATATTTTGTCAGAGGTGCTGAGGGCTAAAGATGAAGTGACAATTACTCCCTTCAAGACACTTCTTGCTTCTTTGGTGTTGTGGTATTGTGGCAGGAACAAGCTTCAGTGGATCACGTTTTCTCTGATTTTGCAAATACAAAAGAAGAACTGTTGTGCGATTTATGTCGAGTTTTACACTAAGTGTTCTGGTTATTTTACTCAGATTGAGAGCTGTGATTGAAAGGAATAAACCTTTTACTGTGGCTTGTCTGCAGCGAGGTCCAAGATCAACAACAATGGGAGCGCGATAGTTTTTTTTTTTCTTCTTGTGTTGTATTTTTTTTCCCTCCCTGCCGCCTGTGCTCGACAGAACACTGAGAACTCAGTGACATTGAGAATTATACCTCCACGTCAAATGTGTTGCAGCAATCTCAAAATGAGAGCAACGTGCCAAAGCTATTCCCAGTAGAACACTTATATAAGTCAGACAGCTACAAAGCACAAAGATGTGAACACTTCAAAGATGAATTTAAGGACTGTTCACTTTTATTGCATTACCCACATGTGTCAGTGGTTTAATGAATAGAGCTGTGCAGAATGTGCCTCACTCTTCCTACTGACATGGCACTGAAGATGCAAATTGTAGAATATGATAATTGAGACTACTTATCAGACAAATGTGGCAAAGTGCATTTCACCTACAGAGAGGTTATTAACAGACTTTATCTACAGCAATAAACCTGTAGGATGCACTCCCTCCTCTGCTGACTGAAATGTAGGTGCTTTTTTTTTTTGTTGCTGTGCTGCGTTTTGATTGACAGTGAAGGTGTGTGAGGCGGTCAGGGGAGAGTGTGATACCTGTAATTCTTTTAGGAGATGAGATTCACACTATTCTATAGTGGGAAATGAAAGTTGGCTTCAAGTGGGCCTTTTTCCTTTGAATTGAAGCTGGAATCATTAGGATTTACAAAACTCAGGCGTCAGGGTTTGGTGGCTCATTATTCTCCTGTTGTTGCCTCTCCCCATATCGCCCCATGTGCAGCGTTGCCCTCCAACACCTCCATGTTCAGAGATAGGAAGGTGCTTCGGTCCTCTCTGATCAGAGAGACTTGGTTAAAGATTGGACTATATGCGGCACTGCATGCTCAGTGGATGAAATATGATTTTAGAGGCTGGGCTGATTCTAGCTTGTTTTATTACATCATTATCTTTCCGGTGATGCTTAAACATTTGTCACGTATATCGAGTAGCATAAAAAAAAGGATAACATACTCCCTTGGGAGTACGCCATACTTTTGATGGAGAGGCTCTCTTGGTTGTACATTACATTGTGATGATAATGAAATGTTAAAGAAAATGTGTCATGAAAGAGGAGTAACAATAGTAATTGGAAGATGATGGATGACATTGAGGACACCAGATTTTTCTATTTTGGGATTCAGGCAAACTGGAAAAGGATTTGTTTAAGTAAAATAGAAAGTATGCATTTTTGCTTTATTAGGCAATAGAATACATTATTGGTGTTTTCATTTTATCTATTCAATTTTGTGCCACACTAGCGCCCCCTACATCAGCGTTTTTAAAGGAGCATGAATTTCTGGGTCCAGCTAATTTTGGTAATTTGTTTTTTCATAATATCTGTGAGGGAGAGCTCTAAAAATTGTTCATCATATCACTGTACTCAACACAACAGCCAGCTGGGAGGACAATGTTGTGAGCAGTCCCATCTGTGATTTGCACTCTTCCCATGTTGATCCAAATCGCTGTGTAATGCACCGTGTGCTGCGGTCACACGACTACTTGTTGCTTATATATTGACAGTCTGCTCAAATCAGGACCGGTGAGGGAGCGACCAGTGAGACTATTG
Organism: Terapon puta; assembly: GCA_028564955.1. Classification (NCBI taxonomy): domain Eukaryota; kingdom Metazoa; phylum Chordata; class Actinopteri; order Centrarchiformes; family Terapontidae; genus Terapon; species Terapon puta. Next base: position 16,281,005 of record JAOXYL010000001.1, on the reverse strand, counting down.
AAATAACATGATCAAAAAAAAAAACAACCTGACCTTAACCTTAAGCTGAACTTAATAACTTTCCAGTAGGCAACTAGCTAGCCTAGCATCTAAGCCTATGTTATCTGGGCTTATCTATCTGTACTTATACATAGCAATGGGGCCTACCAAATGTTCAGCATTAAAAGGAAGAGGCGTTTTAAATAGCTATGAGTGCATACTTGAACAAATGCCAAATTTGTTTAAAAAGACACTTTATATTAATGTTCACAGGCTTTTGTAAATAACATTCACCCAGAAGCTTGAACCACTGACAAAAGCAATAATATTGTTATAATTCATATTGCCTGAAGCAAAAAGTAAAGAGGATTCAAAACAGAGTGAAACTTTAACCCTGTAAAGCCGGAATCATCTTTATTGATCCTAATTAAAACAAATTTTTAAAAGAAATTTAATGTCAATTTGCATATACAAATCAAATTTGAATTTGTATAATTTTTGGTATATTCTGATTTTTTATTTATTTTTTAGTAGTTTGATATTTTCCCGAATTTTGATTCTATATATCAGGTTTTCAGGGAAAAAATATCACACTTATGATGTAGAGTCCACAAAAACTCAGATTTGACACATAGGGTTAAGACTTGGTGTATTTCAAGAGGATTTTACAAGAGATACATTTGTAAATACAGGAAAAACAAGCCGACGTGCTCTGTTTGTGTGATTTCTGTTTATGTTGTACTACACTGTACAGAATGTTGACAGGATTCACAACGTCTTGCAAGCATGTGTGAGCTCAGCAAACTGAGTCTGTGATGCTCAAATTCAAACAAAACATCATTAACACATTGAGAAATCAAAGAGCAGTTGCATGAAATACTAAGGAACAGAGCAATGACACTCTGTGTTGTGAAATCTAATTCTCCACCCTGTGACACATCCTTCTGAGGCCCGTTTTTCTCAATTTAAAATTCCCTCATAATCAATATGAAATTGCTCCATTTCTCATGACAGGCAAAGCTGTGGTGCAATATATGGCTATATCTTTTGCTAAGAGAGTAAAACCCCTAATTTAGTCTGCAATAAAGCGGCTTAGAGAAACTGATTCTTTCCAGAACATTAATCATAAAAATTTAATGGATATCAAATATTTAATACAGTAGAATGTACAACTTGTATTACTATGGCTTTCTCCAAATCGATCATGTAGAGGAAAATCCATAATTAAAATTATGCTAGCAAGGGCAAATCATTAAGATTTCTATTCGCCTTCATGCTTCAGGAAAATGAAATATACACCCTGCCAGTGATGTATAGGCTATTAGAGCCAGAAATAAATTATTACTGTCTCTTATAAAAATGAGCGCTTGATTATATTAGAAAAATAAAAGTATGTGGTAATTCTTGTGTAAGTGAATCTCAGATACAGCACCTGTTCCTGTGAAAATAGAAAAATAAACCACATTAAAAAGGAGTAATATAAGATGCCCAGACTAATGTAATATGATGTTAAATAGAACAAATATCTGTAACATTATGAACATTAACAGTTGCATGAAAACATTGTTCATGTCGAATCAGTACAGATGAAACTGCTCTGCTGTACTGTAAGGCAGAGCAGCACCTATCAGCAGTTTTGGACAAGACACTGTGACAAAATGAGGCAACATTTACACCAATATATGAGATAATAAACTGCTGTGTGTCTCTCCACCATCTCTCACTCTCACTGTCCTATCTGTAAAAACAATAGATGGTCTAACTCACCAACAAAATAATTCTAAAAAATCTTGGCAAAGATATGGTTGGTATTCTGTTGCAACACGTCCAGTCCCAAATCATCTCCCACGAGTATATGTCATGTCTTTAGGTTCGTATAAATTCTGGGCCCACTAAAAGAGTATTGCTCAGGCCCCTCCTGTTTAATTAATAATCCTATTGGAATCTTTGTGGATCCCCCCCAGCTCTGAATTGCAACTCCCTCGCAAGCCAACAGGTGTATACAGGTACAGCAATTGCTCTGTAACTACATCTTTGACTTTAAATTAGAGATGTGGTTGACAGCAAGAAAGTCCATCAGTGTCACTGAGCAAAGAAATATCAGGCAAAGTCTTTTAGATGAGAAATCCATGGTGCATCATGAGCTTCTATACATCTCCCCCCCTGGCACTGTGATATGGACTGAGGCCATTCTCTTTTGGAGGAATTCCTCCATTCACCCACACATACCTCCCCCTCTATCTAAGCAGCTCTGGTTGGTCTTTGATCTGCTTATGTTCTCTTGAAAGGCTGAAACACTTCAAACAGAAAAGGCCCTGAGCTGAGCGTGACTTTCATACAAGTAGCTATTTTTTTCTTGCCATCTCATCGATTTGATAAAAGTGATCGATACTCTTAAATAATGTATCATATCTTGTTCCTCTTTTTGGGGATCTGAGCATCGGTTGCCTCTTCATGATTTGAGAGGAGAGGTTCTTTTCACTGTAATGAGCGTGGACAGACCTCTCAGAACATATAGTACAGTATTGAAGCTATGAATTATGTATTAGGAGTACAAAGGCTTCGTATAGAAAGCACCTGATCAGATTATCAAACATTTACCATCAGATGGATGTTTGACCATGAACCGAGAGAAGGCCATTATAACTTTCGAAGTCTGTCTTCACCTAATGGCTTACAGTTCAATTTTACAATGCCTTACAGCTTTGCTTCTTCTCCAATGCTCATAATTACTTCTACCTTTATTCTGTAAAAACACATACCTAAACAATACCTGTTACTCATACAGGGACGCATCAATGTCACACTGAAGTGATGAAGTAGATTTGGTGTTTGCCATAATGTGAATGATCAACATTAAATACAATTTCATAGGCTTTGTAAAATTCAGTGTTTCATTACCCTCATTCATTTAGTCACAGTGGACCACGAACTCAGCTTTTAGTCCCATGATAATGAGTCCTTACATTTAAAGTACAGATGTCCCAGTTGAGTTGTTGGCCCTGATCCCAATCAAAGTCCCTTAAAAACATATTTATCTAAACGACCCACCTGCCATGTGCAAACTCAACCTACAATCTGAAAATGACATAAGATGGAACTAAATTCATCATGCCAAAGACGCTCAGTATACATAGACAAAGACAATTTGGTAATGCATATACAGTAAAGGTAGAGGGTATGCAATATGCATTAATATATAGAGTATCTGGCACATTTAAACTACTGTACACTGCTAAATATGATCGTATTTTTCATGTACTACATGCTTGTAATACTGAAAGTCCTAGTTCAAAACCATAAAGTTGATCAGAATAAATCACTGACATGATATGAATTAAAGTTTAACTGGCAGTACTCAACTCTGAGATTGATGTGATGTAATCAGCTATAATGCCTCATTGCGTTGGCACAAACAGAGGGGAGGTTCTTCCTTTGTGGAGACACACCTCCATAAATCTCTCAACAGCCACTACTCCTTTCGTTCATGTTTTACGTATCTGACCACGGAGCGCACGTAATTGTGCTGAAACCCCCCCAAAAACATTAGATTCCCATAGCAATGATAACAACAAGGCAGGGTAAACAAAATTACTTAAATAAATGAATAACCTGCATGTGTCAGGGCCCAACAGTTGAGGGAATCCATTTAGATCTATCTGAAAGCAGCATGTTCCCTCTGCAGTCCCAAACCACAGTTACACACAGTAGATCATCTGTGGTTAACCCGACTTGAACATGCACAATTAGAACCAGACAACTGGAAAATAAACTCACAACTAAAGTAACTTGCCCAGCATGACAGTGCACACTTCTATTCAAGGAAATTGATTTTTATTGCATAAAACAGGGTAACTGCCACTAAGCAATCAAAATGTTACCAAAATAACAACAGATGCATAATTGTGTCCTATGATATCATTTTAATTGTCATATTACTCAGCTCCAATGTGAACAGAAAAAAAATGTAATTAAGAGATCATTGTCTATTACATTTTCACGCTGCCTTCTTGCTTCGGAGAAATACTGTAAAATACCCGTCTAGCATGAAAAATATTATCTGTGCTACATTAACACAGATGGACACAGGCAGTCTGACACGGAGTAATGCTTTCTGAGGTTTCTTTAAAGACCCCCTGAAGCGCAAATCAGAGCTGAGGTCATAAGCTGTGGTTGTGATAAAAAGGAAATATGAGAGCGAGCTGTGAGCCAAACTGTGGAAAGGTCCATCTCATAAGTGGCAAAGCAACAGCAGTATTTCTGGAGGTAGTAATAAAAACAACCACAGAGATGAAACATAGTTGGATTGAAACACCTTTTATCAAAATATTACACTCCCCCACCACAATTATGGTCCCTTACTTAATATCAGGCTGGTGACATGACTTGTATGTAAACTTTTTAGGGGAGAAGGGAGGGTGTTATGAGACATGTCTCTCTTAATGACTTCTGCCATATATTGTTCATTTTATTTTCTCTGTTGAGGCTGTGCAGAGGCTTTCTGTGATTGGCACTGGCAAGCTGTTTAATTCAAGCATTTTGAAGGCATGTCATGTTTTGAAGGTGCCTTCTGTTCAGATCAGAGGTCTACTTTAATAATGTCATTCTGAATTTCACACACGTTTTTCTCTCGTATCTGAGTAGTGATTTTTTGTTTAAGTCTTGCTTACCGTGAGAGGGACAATGGGGACTGGTGCAGAGCTACAGCTGCATGCACCGTACATGGCTATTATGGGCTCACCATAGTTTATTTTCCCTGCAGACTACACCCAGGTGTCTTGGAAAGCACAGTATAGATGGTACAGGGCTTGGTTGTGTATTTAATAGGAAACCTGCATTTGCAGCAAAGTAACTTTTACTGTAACAGCCACAGAGGTATTATCCAGATTTACAGTGAGTCATTGCATTGCATTATAAATAGATTTCTGATCAAAGAAATAAATAAGTGTGTTAACCTACACATTCAGTGGAAAAAAAATCTTGAATTACACAAAGCTGTTGGCGTCATTATGACTAACTGTCCATTTATTTACACAGAGAAGAGGTATAGAGTAGATACTTAAGTGACGTTGCAGCTGTTGTTTACTTTGGGGTACAATCAGGGTGGTAAGGAATGAATGGACTCTATGCCACATGTGTAGGCTCCAGTCATTGTAATTTCAAATCCAAACAGCCCTTAAGACCCAATGTCATCACCCAGCACCATGAAAATATTGCCCACCACCCCCCTTACTTCCAGGAGTCTTTGGGGAATTCTTCTTAAGGCTCCTAAATAAAAGAAAATCCAACATCATTGATGGACATAGTCATTTGTCAAAGCGTTCGCTATTTGACAAACAACCTTTCTGTAGTCATGATGAACATGACACAGTGACGATGATGGAGTGTCGTCCTGTCAAATAAATGGAGAATTGTAGAAACTGTAATTATTTCACTAAGACAGACCTGCAACAGCATCACATCAGCACGGGATGGCAACAGTTGGATGCAACAAAAGCAGCATGCCTTCACATGTACTTGATTTCATAATATATTGACTTCAAGTCTGGCACCGTCAGTAAGCGTAAAGGGAGATGTGTGAGGTACACCGACCATCTGTCAGTCAGATTAACACGATGACAGCAGATCACAACTATACAGTACAGTATGTGTAAAAGCACATTCTTGGCATTGCTGCCAGTGAACCGAGTGTAACAAATGAAGAGGAATTTTTGATTAAGGGGCACATTTTTCAGTATTTCGTATATTTCAGTCGGTGTCATTTAACTCCTACAGTCAGAGGCAATTTTATGCTACATCTGCATTTTTAACTTTGTGCCCTATGTCTCTTCTCAGACTTGAGAATGCTCAATAGGGGTGCAATAAAAAGCTACCATCTTCATCTGTTATTTGTCCTGGAATTTGAATGCCGTCTGGAGGTTTCAATTAATCAGAAGTGAAAGTAGTCTGTGTGTTTCTGTAGTTTTCCATTAATATAACAATTGCCAAAAGTTCCTTAAACCTAATCTTGCCGGATACTCACCAAAAGAGACACTTATTCATCCATTTCATCAGATATCACAGTTGACCATGAGGTACAGAAAGAGCCCAGAGGCAGTCGGGCCCTGCAGTGTGAGTGTTTCACAGCAAATGTGTCTGAAAGATCCCAGAGGCATAAATATCAAAGCAATGTTAATTAGTCAAAAAATGTTATTAAATATACATTTTACAAACAGCATGAAATAATTCATCTGAAAATGTGTATATATTGTAAACTCATCAGCTCCTCACTAAAGATACAGCACTTGAGCCAGAGGAGTACTAATTTATTAATGCGCTAGCTCTAAATAGCTCTCTACCAACCACATTCAACTCAGGATCTACAAACAGTCTTGAGACTAACAGTAATCATTAGAGTTTGAATAAATTAAATATTTTAGATACACTGCCAAACCTTCTTTTTAAAGCTCAAGGTTGATGACTATTTAAATATGGTTTTTACTGTCTAATGTACTTCTGAGGAAGAATATATGAGCATGGAGTCCAACTGTTGTAGCAGCCTTTTATGATTTTTCCTCAAGGTAATTCTTTCCTCAATGTTGTACTGTCTCATCAAATTAGTAGAGTGTGAAACCAAACTCTATTGTCTCTCAATCAGCCAGTTACCTGGGTGCTCTCTGTGCACCTCACAGCAGTTAAAACAGGAACAGAAACCTTTTTGGAGCATTTCCTCATGGGCATACAGCTAAAGCGCATCAGTCATTCAGCTAGATGTAGAAAAAAAGTGAGATATCTGTCGTGACTGCATCACCATAATTATCAACTTCCTCTCAGCCATCATCACCTAGCATAACTTCACAGTTCTACTGAAACATTTTCACAGTATCACAATGTATTTTTAGCCAATGATATAATTCTGAGTTGCCAAAATAAAACAGGTATATTTGGGGATAAGAAGACACTTAATTCAGCTTCAACAGGAGCAAGATCATACAGAGGGCTCTAACTTACCAAGGTGCTTTATTTATCTAAAGTTCATTGTGAAGAATAGTGTTGAGGTGTAAAAACATCCAGAGAAACAGCTGGGAGCTCCCCAATGCAGCTGCATTCACCCTACACTCTTAAATCATTCATAAATGTTTACTCTGTACTGTATGCTGTAAATGTGCTCCGGCATTGCCGTTTAGATGTCTAAAATCAGCCAGGCCAGATCAGAGCTAACAAGAGTCTTACTCTTCAGTGCTACATTAATAATGAAACGATACAAACAGGAGGTTATGGACCTCCTGATGCATGGGCAGAAACTCCAGCAAAGGTCCATCACCTAGTGCTCCATAAAAGATGGCTCCACATCACCCCACTCCCCTTCTGTTTGGCCTCTTTTGCAACCTTTACATGGCTGCAAACATCGAGGACACTGGAATCACGAGCACGGATTCTGCAATGATCGCTCACAGGTGACATGCCTAATAGTCCCTTCAGTCTACCACTTTAACCTGACATGTTCAATAAATTGCCATATAGGTACTGATGATGGATCTGATATCAGAATTACAGACTTGTGCTGACGCACGTTGCCACTGTGTGCATTGTATTTGGTGGCTTCAAGCACATTCTGACTATGTGCGCTGGTACTGCAGAAAAGGGACTTTAGACGGATGGAATAAGCTACCTGCAGTCTTTCAGGATGGCTTTCCCTAGTGACCAGATTCCATCTCCTTAAAAGGAGCCATTAACTCCTAGTGACAGAGAAATGAATTCGCTCTGTGGTGAGAACAGCTTCTCATCGGCAATCATTAGTTTAGCACTCCATAATCACCCCTCCGTGCTGTGTGTTCATCAGTAGGCCTGCTCTGCTGGTGCTAACAGAGACTGAGGCCACTATCATCAAGGGCAGGATGTGAAAATTGCTCCATAAAACAAAAGTAATACCCAATAAAATAGGAAAGCAACTGGCACTTAGGACATAAAACTGAAAGATTACCATGGAAGTACATGGTAAACACGTTGTTATTCCTCAGATGTAATCCAAATTGCAACCTTGTGGTGCTGCTTTACCTTAAGACTTAGAGGTCTCATCTGTATATTAAGATGAGGAATGGGGATCGTAGATGAAATGCTATTCAATAAAGCCCATTTTCCTGTTAAGGGTCCATGATAGCAGTAGGGGAATAATTCAAAAAGGATGTTAGGATTAGAGAAAGAGCCATGTGGTGTTTGTGGCTTTAAAGGTTCTGCAGGAACAGGAACAATCTGTCTTCATTGAAGCTCTGACTTGATGAGGCAACCTGAAAGGTAATTAAGTTTGATATGTTGCCGGTGCTGCTCAGCCCACGCTTTGAGAGAGTAACAAGCTCCAACAGCAAAAAGCAATGTTAAAGTTATGGCCTGTCATCTTATATTTTCTGCCCCTCGTGGTTTTTCACTGTCACAGGCACCAACTTGTGAATTCTATTTGAACCAGAGATAATCTAGCATTAAGATTTCTTTCCACTCTCAAGCTGGCTACTGATGAATGCTGAAATGTTTTTGTTGTTGTTTTGAGGCATACAAACAAATCTTTATCTAAAGAGACCCATTTTTTTCTTTCTCTTGGTGGAAGTTTAAAGAGAAATGGTCCTATTCATGACAGTGCACAAGGATTCTGACGAGACACTTAGGTATTTAAAGATGCCAATTCAAGAATAGCAGGAGCAAACAGAGCAGCAGTTGAGGCTGATACCAATGTGCTAAAAAGTAATTTCATCTACAAAATGCTTTTTTTTCATCAGTACATAAAATAGTTGGGCCCTTCGATTTGGTTACCAAATGACTGTGACCCCCATGCACAGCAGACGAAAAACAGACTTTGCTGCTCGTCAGACATTGGTACAGTGCATGTACAGCAGGAAAAGTGCAGGTGTAAACAATAAAATTAATGATGGCATATTTCCACTTAGCTGATTGACTTTGATGGTACAGGTATTGTACATGTTAATTCACTGTCACACTGGGACACTTGAAAAGAGCGGCGCCGTCATTAAAGTTATTAGGAACACCTGTGCTTTTCCAAAATGTCTGCTAAGCACTTGTGGTGCCATTTACAGCAGCGCAGCAGTAATGAACGGTCTTCCTTAAAACAAGATATAATGTGGGAACAAAGCAGTATGACAGAAAACAGCAGCACCACTGCACATATCAAATTCATAGCTCAGCTTACATTGTCCCTTATGGCCTGCTTCATAACAAAGCAAGGACAAAAAAAGAAAATCTGGCACGTATCTAACAGACTTTCTGCTCAGGCTACAATCACAAATTTCACACATAACACAATAGTTTCCGACAACAAATGCAAAGTGGGAATGTCCAAAGTGAGTCAGCGTCCTAACAGAAGCTTTGTGTCCTTGTGTGGATGGTAAACAGTGACACAACACCTTCAGTGTCCAAACAAGGACGGGCACATATTGGCATTGCAATAATGTGCGTAGAAAGAGGAGAAAGATCTGACTGTTTGGTGTGGCAGAGACATGAAGAGAGAGGCTGTATCATACTCACTGTGTCTGCGGACAAGCTCCACATGTTCCTGTTCCTTGAGGGAGGCAGAGCACTCAGCACTGTCCAGGTTTTCATTGTCTTGACTCCAAATAATCTTATGTAAGCTGTCATACAAAGAGACAGGAGAATATCATTATCAGCTAACTGGTGAGTAGAAATTAGCTACCTTTGCGCAACATGCTGTTGGTGATGACAAAATGCAGCAGCTGAACCTGTGGCCCCCACAGTCTGACAGTGACCTCATCTAACTGGCCGATGCTTCCTGTTTTCTAATCGAGACTTGTCAGCTTCACCTGGGATCCCTTCAGTCACTTTTAACACCCCTGTGTGGATCAAGTGTCTTCTCTCACCACAGACACCAGCAGCTGGACATGAGAGAGGCGCTGTTTCAACAATTTCAAGAACTCTATTAAAATGCATGGTTGTGACAACAGTGGGTGTATACACTGGTGTGTTGCATGACAAACACAGTGTATTTTACTTATTTCTGCTAAAATAACACTGATATGTGGTTTTGATAATAGAGGCATTCCTGTCTGCAAATGGCACTGCAAACTGCAGCACAATACAGTCACAGGGCCCTAAGGTCCCTGAGGCTAGGAGTCAGCATTTTGATTTCATTGTTATTGGTTCAGATCCAGTTTCACATCCAATGTGCTGGACTACGGTGCCAAAACAATAAAAACTGTGTCGCTATCCAAATTCTTACAGACTAGCATACATTGGTATACACAACAAGCTTCTTTATCCGTAAGTGTAAATAGGAGAATTTCTGTCCACTTGTACCCTCTTGTACATGTCTGCAATCACAGAAATTAAACAAACGATTAAAAAATGAGCTCGCTTGGCCAGTCCCCATAAGCCTCCAGCACATCACCCGGACAGTGTGTTCATTTCCTGCTTAAAAACTCCTGTCTCCAAAAGAGAAATCATCTGGCCTGTGCAAGTTAAGCCCACAGTAACTAGTGCACCCCAATGAGCCACTCCTGTCTGGAGAGTTGAACTGGTCCCGTCAAAAAAAAAAAAAATAAATAAAATAAGGACAGAACATGTTCCCCAGTTAGCATTATGTAAGGAAACAACTGAAGCGACCTGGTGGGATCTCAGCTTCCTATTCTGCAATGATTTGATCAGAGCCCTGGATTTTATGTGTTGGGTGCTTCCGCCCAGATAGTGAGAACAGAAATTAAGTCAAATTGAATGCCTTACAA
>JAOXYL010000001.1:16239790-16254486 GCA_028564955.1 Terapon puta | reverse complement strand
AGATTGTAAAGCCCTCTGAGGCAAACAGTGTTTGTGATTTTGGGCTTTAAATAAAATTTGATTGATTGATTGATTGAAACATGCTATAAAGCTCTGCAGAGCTGAGGAGAATGGCAGAGTTGTAATTTGCTGTTGGTTCATCACAACCACTATGAATACCCTCTTTCAAATAGAATATAATGCATAGTTAAAAAAATTTATGATAGCTTCTTTAGAAAAAATCTGTGCAGACAATATGACAGCTAAAGAAGTGCGGTGATAGTAGGATTAGATCTGATGCTGCCACATTAAAATGCAAACTTAGTGTGAAATGTTTTGCTTTCATGATATGACTGATACAAACATACTGTAGAAACATCCATCATGCCAATTACATATTATATTATATGTTTTATATTGTATATTCATTCAAGTTGACTTAGTTGTATATTGCTGACGTAAATATTTGGACAGTTTTTCTATCTGTAAACAGAAAAAAGCTCCATATGGCAATAATAATATTTGATTTATAGCTAGTGACATACCTTTACTGTGTGGCCATACAGAGCTGCTGTTGTGCGCATGTAAAATGAGTCTGTGTGTGTATAACAAGGGTTCTTGTTCTTGACATGCGTGTGTCTGTGCTTGAACAGATCACACCAGTAGCGGTTCATTCATTTCCACGGTGTAAGTGAGTCAGTGGAAAACATTAAATTCTACACAACGGCAGAGATAACTCATAAGTGTTTGACTCTCTCCATCTATTCTAAATGCATAAAACATCAGACTGTTGACTTGAAATGAAGACTGCATTGTGAGGAGTAGATTAGTGTGAGGCCCATGTCTTTAAGTGAGCTTATTCGGAACTGAAGCAGGCAGCAGTCATCAGATACAGTGCGCTGGTACAGGCTAGTTTGTATGCAGTCAAAGATGCTCCCTTCTTGCCACAGGCATCTCTGTATCATTCTTCATTTAAGAAGTGCTTTGAAGAGTCCAGTGAAGTGTAGTGAGAGATACGAGTGAAAACAGCTGCCTGTCATACTGGATGTTTACACTTTTCGAGTGAGCTTTGAGTAACCCTTTGAAAGTGCTATTTATAATCAAATTCATTACATGCAGCTCAGAATGAGCCCAGACCTTTTAGAAAAGTTATTTTTCTATTCTTGTATTAACTAGAGTTGCAGCTTATGGGAAAAGCATTTGACCATTGTTTTTCGATAACAATGTATCTTTAATGGTTTGTTTTGCAAATGGTAATGGAGTCATACTTCAGTGACATATTACCATTCATGATTATCTCCAAAACAGTAACAACATAAATTTAAAGCAATTCAATGGAACTTTTCATTTTGTGTCGGTGACAGTATGAATAGCAATATATATATATACACACACACACACACACACACACACACACATATATATATATATATATATATGTATATATATAGGTCATAAAGACAGGGAAAAAACTGTACAGTGCTTTGTTGGTCTTATTAACATTTGGTAACACTAAATAATACGGCCTGCAATTTAATATTTTCCAGCAGTTCTCACTGCTTACAATGTAATTTAGTTCCATATATAATTATATACACAGTAGTTACTGGTATCCTCTGGAGCTTAGATATAGGTACAGTGGAAAAAACACCTAAGCTAAGTGATTTTTGAGAAAAGGTTAGACAGAGAACAGTAGAAGAAACATTATGCTTGAAGCGTGTCTGTAAATACTAAGTGCCTCCATGTAACATTTCTGGAAAACAGAGCTGAATAATTGACAGTGGCTAAAGAAAATACAAATTTCTTTTAATAGACATCATCTATGACATATTGCATTTTGTTCATTTGCCAGAATTGAGAGAATGATGGCTCCAATTATCAGTCAAACATCATCATCAAAAACAACCTAAAAAAATGCAGCTGAAAATGCTGTTCTGTTGGGAGATGCAGTCTTAAATCACTTGAATAAGGACTTTTTCACACCCAGATTATTAAGTACATGTAAATTTAACTCTGGAGCGTTTCGTCATACAGTAGGTTTGGTTAAGATTCGTGCAAAAGCTCATTGAAATTGTTGTGTGGACCAAACAACTGAACTGGCCTGAAAATGTGGATCTCAGTTTTCTTCCAAGTGCACCAGATATTTGGTTCACGAGGTGAGAACATGATCCAAAACGTAATGAAGGCTGCAGTTTCTTTTATGTGAAATAACTGAGCCGCCGCTAGAAAACATGAGGTGTGATAAAAGGTGTGAGTGTGGCAACGCTCGGCTCATGGAGTCAGTGTCAGAGACAAGAATGAGAAACACTGTCGTTCAATTTGAGCCACCACAAATATCAGATAATTATCGATGCAGAAGTGAGTGACTTGGTCCTGTGAGCTCCATGTAACAGCAGCTCTGCCTTGCTTTGTTCAGCAGCCAGTAGGACTCGCCGCAAGCCGATTGCCGATTTTTAGGGATTTCGGTCCTGATTCTGAACTCAATTTCCTTGCAGTTTCATGGAAGATTAATGAGCTAGTGCTTTGTGTGGCCTCCTGATATCCCCTCTGCAATAGAACTTAACAACCAATCACAAGCATAAAAGGTGACTCAGACCCAGTCGTCGGGTGGAATTGATACACTCTTTGGCTGGACTTTCCATTTCCCACTGACAGAGATTAGACTAATTGTGAATCAAACCAAATGATTAACTTGAACACATTTTGAAAGGTTCTAAGGCATTTCAATTAACATGCAGGATACCAGTGAATGGGGAGAGTTTAATGAGATCCAATTGTACTATTTGCCAAAGAAATATCATTAGTTGATTTATGTGTGTTTATGATGAATGTTTTATACTTATTAAATGGGTCCTGCTCATTATTAATCAAACACAAATGGAATACTGATACAGCACTGTGGTTAATGAATCTGCTTATTAAACGAAGCCATGGCGTTAACATTCCCGGCATACAATTTAATTATCTTTTTTTACTCTCACTCTAATTATCTCTGATATTTTTCATCTTCACAAGGTCTGATGGCTATCTTATCTTAAAGGCACATAGCCTTTAAGACACACACACAGACTTTTATTGTGCCTTTTGAGATCAAAAAGGAGACTTGTCAGAGAATAGTGTTTTTCTGTCATATGAGACAGAAAGATCAAAAGCAGAGCTGAAGAATACTCTCATCATGATGTTCTATTTGACTTCAATCTCGCTCTGCACTGTGGAATCACACACTGTGACTCAGGAGGGGGTGGGCACAAGCTTAATAATGCCGGGCAGACCACATTATGTATATATGCACGCTTGAATGCATGCGCACATATGCATAAACACGCACAGACACAAGGATTCAAAGACGCACGGTGGTCTGAGTTCTGAGGACAGCTTTTAATGCTTTTCATGGTTATTTTCCATCCGGTTGGCCAATGATCTCTCTCTTTAAAAGCCAAAACTAAGCACAGGCACCATTTAACTTGCAAAAAAAAAAGAGAGAAAAAAATTGCTACACTCTGTGAATAGTAAATGAAATAACTTTCATCAGAAAACCAAAATATTTTACAGTCATCACCAGAAACTTAAGTCCTCAGAAGACATAAGCAGGGTTTAATCAAACATGGCTGCCAAAGGCCACACACTGAAATATAAAGAGGTGAATGGCATTTACTACAATGAACTGTGCAGTGCTGTGCATTTTGGATGATACAAATCTGTATGTACTGTAAACCTATGAGAACCACTGAGTAAGCATCGGGATGGCTTTGATGACACCATAATGACATCTGCGACTGGGACAGTAATTAGGTGGTGAAAAGAGAACAGAGATGAATGGAAAGACAACTCCGTAATAACCACGCGCATTCGGGAGATCAAAGAGAAGTAGACGTGCTCGGAGTGATTTAGATACAGTTGTCAAAGACAGCTGCCGGCATAATCGTGCTGCCATATTCGTCAGTTGATGGGCTCTGATGAGCAGCCCGAGCTTAGCCAAATCATTATTAGATCCCCATTGTGATAAATGTTATTTATTGCTGTCAAGCGGCATTAATGTTTAATTCAGAGGTGGAAAATGAGCAGAGTAGAGCCGCATGGTTCGACCCATTCACAGTCAGTTTGTGACAAAGGGAATGACTGAACACTGGCCAGACAAACTTCATCACCCGGGAAAATAAAGAGAAAGTGTGTGTGTGTATGTGTGTGTGTTGGAGGAGGAAGAGGTAGAGTGAGAGAAAGAGAGAGAGGGAAGGGAGGGTTAATGGCTCTAATTTGCATGTGTTTTAAAAGGGTAATGAAGTAATATGATGTTTATCTATTCTGAAGAGTTTAATTTCTGCTGGCAGAGACCCAGAGCACACCGTGACACAATATAATGAACAGCAACATGAATATGGGCCAGGGTATGTAATGGTAGCAGATGTGCAAGGGTCCAAGAGTAGAGAGAGAGAGAGAGAGAGAGAGAAAGAGAGGGAGGGAGAGAAAAAAGGAGGGGTGGGGGGTGGTTTCTGTTGTGATGGGCGAAGGATTGATGTGTGTGTGTTGCATTGGGGGGTCATGCTCGATGATTTATTCATTAAGTTCACTAACCAGAAGCTTGTGTTTGTTTGTTGACCCTCTGTAGTAAGCTAGAAAGACACTTAAATCTCCCCTGATCGTCTCCTCATTCCCTTTGTTCGCGATGATAGCACCGTGATGTGTGTTGTAAGAGCGGCTGCGTTACATGAGACATCTCACAATGAACCGATCATCATTGTGCGCACACGTGTTCCATTTGATGACGGGAGGCAACAAAAGCTTTTTTATTCCCCATCACACTGACTCGCGTATCGTGAAAAGTGGAGGCTGGAGGAGAAACGCTGCGGAGAAATCGCCCATGCCCAAGAGGTTCTGGTTCCTGAAATAAGATGATGATGTAAAAGGGGTCAGCTGCTAATCTTTATTCCCCGAGTAAAGCGCTCATTCATTATGTAACAGTTTGCATTTGTATTCAGGCCACAGACCCAGGGTGCAGAAACATTCAGTGAGCCACTCATAAAAAAACATCAATTTATTTTTACTTCTTCTGCTCCTTTCTTTTCCTTTGCTCTAATCTAATGACAAGCTACTACTACCTCTAATTAAAAAAGGCTCCAGAGTGAGGAAATCTTTATTGCATGTTGCCTAACAAAGAAATCCAGAACGGAAAATGAGTTTCAGAAATGGATCATATCAATAATGACATGCCTTTGTTCGGCGGTACCATCAAATATTTGCTTTGATAACCAGCCAGATATATTTTTGTTCCACTTCTATAGCGTGCAGAGTCTATTCTTTAGTGTTATAATTAATTTAAAATTGAAATCAATATATGTTGGCCGAAAAGGGAAATGAAGGGCCTTGAACGTCTTTGAAATGCGGTCACACTTCTTTCAGAGACACTAAGCTTTAAATTCTGCGGTGTACATGAAAACAGATGGCCTATCATGTTTACCACAGGAGAAAAAAACCCAAATGCAACTGTCAATAATCTGTGTCTCCATTTTATCTGATGTTCTTTGTTATGACTGCAAGCTGCATTCGCTCTGCTGTGACAACACATTTTTGTTATTCACTCATCATATTTCAAAATAGTAGCATTTTCTCACTATCATATCTGTAAACATTACCCAAGTAAACAAACCTGTAAGAATATATAAATACACAAAAGCTCATATATTATAACATACTTGTGACTAAAGCTCATGTATAATAAAAGGAGTTCATATTTTCAGTTGAAACAAACCCAGTGGGGCGACGACGTCTCGAAAGGTGGCTCAGCCCTTACCACAATTACGAACCGGTCCTTTAATTGACCGGGCTGGGAAGAACATCCCAGATATTTGCTGCCAGTGTCTCCACAGAGCGACAGTATGAATAAGCATGAATGATAATCACTTAGACCAGATTGTAATGGCACCGGGCCAACCTGAATGTGCAGTTAACCATCTCTTTACCGGAGGATAACATCAGTGCTGGGAGAAGCTGGAGGGGTCCGTAGACGGCCCCCTTTCTATTTTCATCCCGGCTTGATAAAGGTGCTTGACATCATCTAAACAGCGGAGCCTATTTGTAACCAGGTTACCAGCTATCTTTCATCTGTAATTGAGAGCATGCAGCTCCAGTCAGAAGTGTATCAACAATATAAAATGTTGTTAGCCTTCCATCAAGCAGCCTCTGAAGGGAATTAATAGCTATCATCTGAGAGGAAAAAGGGGCCTCAGACAGACTGGAATGGGGGTTGTAGTGACAGTGAAAGATGTTCCCCTGGAGTTATTGTTATTACCGCATATGAGAAAGAAAGGGAGACAGAGGGAAAAGATATGGGCACACACATACAAACTACAGCTTCCCTGCTTGTGTACGGTTGCATGAAGTTAATTCATGTGCATACATTATCCCTCAGAAAACACATCACCTTCGGCCAACTCCCAATTGATCCCAAACATTCAGCAGCCATGAAACACAAAAGAACTTGTGTGACTGTTCTGCACATAACCCCGGATACCCTTTACTGGCCCCCGCCTCCACTTTTTTTCCCATGCCATCTTCACTAGCTCCCAGTGCAGCTTGACACAACATCTCCGAACTGACCTCGGAGAGCAATTTCTTGACATGTACTTGGCATGTGAGAGGAGACTGCAGGTAGGTACATGATAGACACACATCTCCCTGCTTGTAGAAAGCATTAGACCACCTCCCTCTCTTCTTTACTGTGATCCATGGATGAACTGTGGTACTGCGGTGAAGGAGTGCTGGAGGAGAGTCTGAAAAGGTGCATTATGTCAAATGAATGTTTACATTGTCACTTACTGTCTGGAGAATTCCATTATTCTGGGTCCTTTCAAATGATTATATCCTTCAATGTACAGCATTAAAAAAAACTAGACAACACAAGCTATAAGATACTCCATTTGTGCTTATACACATTCTTATACCCATCAACATGCAGCTCTTAAATTTGGCGAGGGTGAGCAGGTTGCATATGATTTAGTATCATGATAATGATAACCCATTTTTTTCCTGCTTGATGTGCATTTTACAGCTCATATTGACATAGGTGTTACGATCTAAGATGGGCCCTTTTTCAGCATGAATAAACACAACATGTAGTTCCAGTTGGCAATGTGGTGCAATATTATGAAATATTTTTCCAATTTCATTTGACTTTCTTTTTACGGCGAGGGTGAAATGAGAAACCTGCCACATCAGTGCAATTGCATTGTAAAGCTAAACAAATGGATTAGAATGTACAAAATGTTTACACTGAAGGCAGGCGAGTCTGTGTGCTGCAGGCAGTCAGCAGTTTGTTATAATGGGAATTTCAGTCTTGTCTTGTTTGCCTTGGAGCTGAACAACTCCGGTGCTCTGCTTGTGTGTGCTCTAATTACAGACAAGATTAGAGCAGGCAAATTAAACTGCTACCAGCCACTGTTTGTAATTGCCACAAGCAAATGTTTGTAATTATGAACAGATTGCTTTACTATCGATAATTAAAACAACAACACAACTTATTTAATGACTATCGGGAGATGGCACTCCGAAATTGACAAAGCAGAGCAGAGAAAATCATTTTCACCCTGACTCTCTTGCCTTTTCTTTTCTCTGCCACTGTTCTTTTGTTTTCTTATGCCTATTTCCCAGTGCTCCCTCACTGCAGATCAAATGCGTTTGACTGGATTTGCTCCAGTTAAAATAAAGACACTGAAGTCTGTGTTGATAGCATTGCTGTCACAGTGGTTGCTCTCTCTCCCCTTAAGCAGTGATTGTCCATTGTCTGTGTGGTAACGGATATACTAAGCAGTTGGTATTATTAGTTGTGCAACCATGATTATAATCCCCCACCTGTTGTCAGCTATTTGATACTGATACACAATATCAAGCTAAAGCAACTGACCCTGTCGCTCTTCTGGCTAATGAGCTGCTTTATGAGGCCACTGCCAGCATGAGACATACTAACTCCCTCAACACTCCTGTTCCTTCAACTTTTACTGTCTCTACCAACACTACAACTACTGGTACAACTACTTCACTCAGGGGGGACTTAACTGCAAATATGCCTAGATAATAACAGAATAGTGCACAATGAGAGCATTGAAGAACATGTTGCTTTATAGCTATGCAGGAATATAAATGCAACGAAAGCCTTTCAATAAAAATAAAATAGGATTGGATTAATTTAAAGAGTGGAGGCTCTCCGTCAGCTGAGTGGACACAGATGGAGAAGAAGGGAATGATCTATTCTTGTCTGGTTGACTGAACTTAAGATAATCTTCACTACCAGTACATCCGCATGCTCCTACCACTGCGTCTGTGTCAAGTGCACTTGTAGCACTAATCCTCCTCCTAAGACTGGGCTGCAACTTTTTATTTTCATTATCAATTTGTATTGTAATACGGTGAAAAATCCCCCATTAAAAGTTCTGAGAGTCCAAGGTGAAGCCTCCAAACTGCTCATTACAGAATTTACAATCGTATAAAACACAAAGACGTCCTCACAATGGACCATGAAGCCCCATCTGTGTTAGTTACTGCTGTTCTGTTCTCTTACAGCACACAGCAGTTTATAGCCATACTGGGGACACGTTCAGCACTTGGAACTCTTCATTTTTTGAATAATTGTTTCCCTTGTGACACAGAGAAGTGAACAGACATGGGCTACTCATTTCTAGACAGCCATCCGTTGACTCTTGCTGAGCAAAATGAAAACTTTCGGTCAGTGTTTATCAGCTGCAACTAGCTAACAAACAAAGCCAACGGGAACTCTGTGAGGTGGTCGAAAGAGCCGTGCCCAGCCTCCAATCATTTTCAGGTTTTTAGTTTTAAACATCTATAAGGAGTCTGTTTATGCACTTGATGACTCTAAACACGATATAAGGCTCAGAGGCTAAAGCTGTTACAAAGCCATGATTTAAATCCATTAAATATCCATATCCAAATTGTTGTTTGTTATATTTTTCTATCCATTTATGATGAATTATTTTCAGTGTTATACTGTTAGTGCTATACTGTCTGGGTTTTTACTATTTTTCAAATACATTTAATCTGCTGATCCTTCCATAAAAATAATGTACTCATACTTATCATCAGCTTTGATATAACTACCATTAAAAATATGTTTCTAAACATCTTATGTTCCATCATGATAATAATATTGTAAAATATTTAAATCTAGGGTAAGAACTAACAAGTTACAGCGACTCATAAGTCGCCTATAAAACAAAAGGTCAAGGTGTGATCTGCAAACATAATCTGAATCAGTAGGTAAAACATTTGTGAATGTAGTGATATCTGTAGTCAAACTATAGAAAATAAAAGTAAAATAAATAATTTATATGAGTTTTAAAGCTGTAATTTAAACTCGTTCAGGTATATCAGATACCTGTAATCTGAAAATCAAACTGATGAAAAAAAAATTCAGTTTTTCATCTCATGCAACAATAGTTTGGGTTTAGCTGAACTGTGTGAAGTCCTTCTGTTCCTGTGCGGTGTGCCTGGAACAATGTCAACATGTGATAGCTCCGTTTGTCTTTAACATATAGAATACACTTACTGCACTTAGGGAATAAAGTGACTCTGATTCAGAGGGACCCATCTCCCACCTTTAAGGCCAATCCTCCCATCACATCCTATTACCTCCTATATTCATTATCCTCATTGTTATTCCTTGGGTGTGTTTGATTTTTATGTTCTAATAAGCCGGTCTTGATACGATAACAGATGGTGTTTCATTTTGTCATGGACCTGTAGCAAAAGTGCCAGGAGTTGTGATGTGTTTGATTTTATTAGAGATGAGATTTAGCACATACATGCTACATTACTGCAACAGAACTCCCATTTCTCATCTGCAGGAGAAAATGAAACTGTGATGAAATGTAATATAGTCCCCCTCAGGCAGAACTGGAGGGACTGGGAATTGCACCACAATAAATCTAATGGATATTACTGCACTCAGCTCGCCCTCTCTCTCTTTTTTACTCACTATTTCTCTCCCCCTCTTACCTTCTCTCCTCCTTTTAGTCTCTGTAGCTGTGCAAGCATGCACAGATTACACATGCGCGCGCACACACATACACACTGTCTGGCCTACACAAATTTACATTTGCTTGGAGAGCCTGGCCCTGCTTCACAAAAATTCACTTTATATTTACCATCAGATCCATTTTAGATCGTCCTAATGGATTTCAATTACCAGGTCTAAACTTGAAAGCTAATGAAGTAGATGCCTTTCACGGGGCCTCGCTGCATCCTAAAAAGCATGACAACTCAGAGAACAGAGGGTTACATATACAATCATTATCAAAGCATTACATAAAGAAACGCCTGACATTGATGAAACATATTATTCCAAGATGCCCCATCACATTTGAAATGGAAAGGCTGATGACTACGTTCATTACTATAATAACAAAACATCAAAAGCTGTAAATGATAGCAGAATATGTTTTTATCGTGTTGCTTTGGTTACTATTCATGACTCATTTAAACACTAACCTCCACAAAAACACTGTTGCAGAACTGCCCAACAGTTTGTTTTCATATCATATGTATGAGATTTTTTTTCATTTTATTGAGAACACCTTTCACTTATTATTGCCTCAGTCCAAGTGTGTATTATCCAACTGTTCTCCTTTCAAAACACCAAAACATGCTTTTCACGGGCTCCCAAAATTATTTATACGAGCAGTGGTGCCTCTTTGTTTAAGGTTAAAAAAAATTACGCAACTCAATCTACTTGAAGAAAAAAAGAAATTAAATTACTGCTTAATATAGTGACAATAGTTTGTATTATCACCTGACTGGGGCAGCTCTGTGTAGTCTCTGAGAAACCTTTCAGCACACTGTTTTGGTTTTGGCAGGTGATTTCAGAGAAAAGGCCCCAATAAACCCGCTGTATGATCCCTGCACAGCAAAAAAAGAACAGACATGCAGAGTTATTGCCTTGCTAATGAACACAGTCAAGCACACAGCAGCTATAGAGTCAATATTTCCCTCAAGAGCTGGTGGAGACCAAAATAGAGCTAAAGGGACAGTGACTGTTGGACTTGCATTGTCAGAATTGAATCTCTAAGTACTATGTGTTTGTTATCTGTGTAATGACAAGCAACTGATCATGAGCAGATTTCCCTACATGATAATGACCTCTGTCAGTGTTGGTCTTTCTAGCTGGTTGCACTGCCCCCAAACAGCAAAAAAATCTATTCATGCGTGCTAAAAAATGCAAGTAAAAATCTACAGTAGGTGCAAGTGAAGTGAAGTTTTTGCCTCACTGGAGATGACCCAGATCTGACTGGAAATGGCCTAGATCACTCTAATTAGGCACCTGTAGATGACTGTGTGTTTTTACATTTGGTCTGCCAGATCTTTTTTCCATCTGATCTTCCAGGTCCTAGATGAGACTTTAAACCACAGCATCCAAACCTACTACAAGTGCTTTGAAAATGTCTCTATCAGGCAGTTATTCATTTTTTTAAGATAATAACTGCTTGCAGAGGTCTAAATCTTTGTTTTAAAGTACCAATAATTGGCAAGCTCTCATATCTTAATGGGACTTTTAATTACAGCCTCCTTGAAGGCAGGCACACTGGGAAGGTCAGCCAGTTAAAACCCTCATGTTAAAAACACTGCGCTAATTTTGAAGCTAATGTTCAGTATGGCCCACAATATGTTTTAAACTGAACCTTCGCACTACATCTGAGGTCCTGTCATCCTTGTTCTATATGTGTCAGTATTATGTACTGTGTTAATCAAGTTGCCAATATGCCTCTACAGCAATGTCACCCAGACACATTGTTCTATATAGTGCACTTGGCCATCAAGTAGATTCGAAATTGGTATTGCAGCAGTGAGTCCTTGCCAGGAACAAGAGGCTCAGCTATTCAACATAGAGAGATGCAGAGAACTAGGTAGAGGTCACAGCCTCCTGTTTTTACTCGTGTCTTAACCCGCTTCTTCAAACTTGGCTATAAAAATGCTTTTAAACCTAATGTGAGGAAACATTTAGCTAACACACGCCTCATGCATGCACATCTTGTTGGTGAACCTTTATCATTGTTATTATTATTATTTCCATTTGTCTGTGTTGAATCAAAGGTCAAACTTGATGTCTCGGCTTATCAAAGAAGTGAAGGAACAAAGCAGGGGTATGCTGTGTATGCTAAATATCTAATGTGAATATAAAGAATCCAGAAGGTGGGATCTCTGTTGTCTTAACAGATGGCGTAACACCTACACTGCAGCAGTCAATTGCTCTTTTGTTCTCTTGAGTATTTATAGCTAACGCACACAACCATGCCAGCTTTTCACTGCCATGTGTAGAGAAGTCATTAAATTGTGCAGCATCTACGTCTTGATTGCAAACAAGTTAATGAGCAGCATTTAAGTCTAGTTTAGAAGTGCTGAAGAAGCTTTATTTGCTGTTTTAAAAACACATTTGAAGTTTCATTATTGTTTTTAAGAAAGAGCATGATAGACTGGGGCTCACAGTTTTAATCTGTCATGATCCAACTTCATTGTCACTGTACAAGCTATTGCTAATTCACTTTATCAGATGCTGCTGATGAGCTAGCATTGGTTCTGTGTTATTTAATTATGTATTAGGCATGATATTTGTGTCAAACTAAAGCCTGCATTTAAAGTGCTTTATCATCACCAATGCAAAGTGCTATGTGAGATGCATTACAATGATAAGAGAGTGAAATGAAAAATAAATAAGAAAATGTGGTAACCACTTATTATCTTATCTGCCAGTCACATTATTCTTGTCTTCTAAACAACTGTGCAACTCACTGTGCCACACAATGATGGTCGCTGACCAAACTGTCCTTTCTAATTAGGAAAAGACTATTGTTCTTTTGTAGAGCATATATATATACGGCACTGCAAATACCCTGTCCAAGGTGGATGATGATGATGTGTCTTCCGCATGCACAGTTTTTGCTTGCAACACAATGATACAGATGCTACATCTGTGCTGACTATTAGTGTCCAATAAAATGTGTATCTCTATGATGCCACATGTTGTACACTGCTAATGAGCTGCGCTAAAAAATGTGAAACCAATAAAATATTGAGTGATAAACAAATAGTGTTTACTTGGTTTAGCTGTGCATGATTCAGTCGATGTAGTGTGGGTGTTTGATTTGAAAATATGCCCAGCGCAAATTAGAGGCCTCAGATGGAACACGTAGAGGTCCTGGTGACTGCAAGATTTTATCGATTGAAAGAGAAAGAGTTCCTGCTGTCCTGAAAGCAGTTGTGGATGACACATGTCGGTAAAAATCATCTGTTACTCTTAAGCTTTGTCCAAATTGTGCCTTACTGGAAACTTTAAAGACCTAATCTATGACAACCTCTTGCGGTTTCAACTTCTACCACTTCCAATTTTCTTTCTTGAAGTCCTTGTGGCTTCAATTGACATCTAACTGATGTATTATACAGGTCGAAGTTATCAAAATGCTGAATCTGCTGTTGAGCTTAGTCACGTCATGTGAGTCAAACTTTGTTCTTGCCAGAAAGAGAAAAATGACTATTCAACTTTATCATCTACGATGGCGGCACTTGTGAAAACTGGAGACATGTTGTGGGAAAAAATGGCTTTGCAAAGAAAAGGAGTATAAATCAATTGAATGTCTATATTTCAAATGTGCCATTATGCATGAAAATGGAAGCGAATAACAAGGAGAGATTGTTGAGCGTGAATAGATCGATGCATGTCCTGCTTCACACACTGTATAGTGAACGTCAATACATCAGTCTGTTATTGGAGATGCAGCAGTTAATGACAGAACACAAAAAAGTAGTAAATCTCTAATTCACTGTCTGAACAGGCAACAGTGATCCAGACCTTTTGCATTGTGTCTTTGTTACCTTGGCAACTGCATTTGACAAGTTCTCGTCAAAAATAAGAGCTCGATATCTCCTTCAGAGTTGAAGGGTGTGTTGCTTTCATCACTGAGCACACACACAAGGTCAGTAGTTATAGTTAAATTGAAATCTAGAGAAAGTGTTTGGGTTTTAGAAAAAAATCTGCGGCATCAACAAAGGTCCATCTCATGTCTACTCGTCCACCCAGTGTCTTCTTCTTAGCCAATTGTTTCCATTTTCAAAAGGTCCATGGTGCTCTTACCGTGTGTGTTCATTTGCATTTAACAAGAGATCAAGAGTAAGTGGCAGACACCTCTTGAAATTAATCTAATTTGCTCCATAAAACTAGTGAAAGCATGTAATGCATCCAGTATTTCCATTGTAAAATGAGGAGCTGTCTAAGACTGAGCTAATTCAGTACATTTCATTCCACGTAATCAGGGAAATCATTTGATTATTGATCTCTCTGATGAATGTGCATCAGAGGAGGACTAAATTAAGCTGCCCAATAAATTACCTTTTTGAGCAGTTAAATTTAAAGGCATTTTCAATCACCATCTAATGTTGTTTGTGGTATGGTGAGGCAGTGTCTGAAGCGTAATTTAAATCAATACTAGCTGTTACTGTGTTAATGCATGATGACTTCAATCTCCAGATCTCCAGTACAGTATAATAATGTTAACTTTATATTAATAAAATGTATTTATTTATTGATATAACTATTGTTTTTATTACGTACTAGTTATTGGCTCAGCATGTTATTATGAAGATTATGAAGAAATCTATCTATCTATCTATCTATCTATCTATCTATCTATCTATCTATCTATCTATCTATCTATCTATCTATC
>JAOXYL010000001.1:16218753-16239785 GCA_028564955.1 Terapon puta | reverse complement strand
CTATCTATCTATCTATCTATCTATCTATCTATCTATCTATCTATCTATCTATCTATCTATCTATCTATCTTTTTTTCATTAAACTCAAATTTTTCACTTCTTTTCCGATTTTGTTTGGCTGAGAGATCATCTGGAGCCGATAATATAGCATGGCTACGTGCCGGACAGAGCTGCTGACAGCTGCAGAGCCAATTAACCCAAAAGTCAGCATTACTTTTGTGGGTATGCTGTCATCAAGGTACCACATTAGAAACAATAAACAGTTCAAGGAGACCAGAAACATGTCATGAATGCTAATATTATACTAAAGAGGTAATTGTGTGCTAATGACATCATATCAACTTTAAAAAGTAATAACGTATCAATTTAGTTTTTTTTAGTTACCTCTAGAAAGTAGAAAGTATGTCTTGAATGTTTAAAGTAGTAAGATCACGGTAACCTTGGAAGATGCTCTTATTTTGAAAATTAGGGTGAATATATGTTCCTTCCCCTTTCGCGAAGTTGTGCACCAGCCCAGCCCCTCAGCGTTGCTCAGTCTAATTCTCGCTTTCAAATTCGCTTTTCTTCATTGCTCTTCTTTAGTAAACTTATCTTTTATGTTAGCTGTAGTTTTCTTGTTGTTTGGTCATTCGGTTATTTATCAGCCTTTATGTTCAGGCTTACTTAACACACAGGCAGTGGAGCGAAGCTTGTTCAAGAACAAATACTCTGCTCTGATTGGCTGTTTTTAACCTTGGCATGATGGATTTTTGTCTTGAGACACCAGGTGGAGCTGGAGAAGTCAGATTTTTTCCCTCAGGACACAGTGACATTATAAGCAAATAACATTTTCAAAGAGGTTACTTATGTCTGCTTTAAACTAGCTCAACTTGGAAGGTCATGTAATGAGGAAAGAAGTTCTTATACTGTTTACATTAAAAATGAATAAAAAAATAACATGATAAACAACATTTATGTTTTTATATCTGTTCAGCTGACTGTATTAATGTGGCAGACAAAAATCCTTTTTTTTTAATTTAAAGACATAAAAGAGCTAATTACAGCTACATCGTAAGTTACACAACTGTGTAATTATCACAAATAAATTACATCAACAAGAAGAAAAGTGTACTTTATATGTGTGGAGGCAGGTCAAACTCAGACCCCACATTGTATCTGGGGATAGTTAGTTTCCTCAGGGATACACACATTCTGGGCTGGGCGTTCACATCCAGATGGCTGGGTCTAACGGCCATCTGTGGCTGGATGAATATACGAATATAAAAAAAAAGACAAACAAAACCAGTTTATGATCACTGACCCTGTGCCTAACATATAGCACCTTTGGAGCGATTGTATTTTTGGACACTCTGCATAAAAGTCACCCACTGTTTTAGTGTGCTTTCTCACACCAGGACATTGTGCAAAAGAAAAAAGAAAAGAAAAGAAAAAAAACAACATAATGCAACAGTTGACCATTTTAGATTCAACAATATAGAGGCAGTCCTGACTTTTCTACTCAAATAAAACATATTCAGTAACCTTCTTGTTTTATTTTTCAGTGCCAAGAACAATGAAAACAGCTTGAGAGGCAATCCAAACAGTGGTGTGATAGCATGAATATCAAACAATCTTCATTTTTGATGAGAAAAAAAAACAATCAACCTTTTTTCATCTTGTCTAGTGATTGTGGAGAAACTGCTCAATATGCAGAAGAGTTAAGCGCGGGGTCAACCAACAGCTGATTTCTGACTGTGGTAAATGCAAATTTTTATTTTGTTTTCAATGCGATAATAATAATTCAGACTCAGACAATAATAATAACTCAGTCTTGTAAATGCTTGTGGAATAAAAACACTGCCATCAAAACAAATAAGCCCCATTGTGGTTAGTTAAAAATGCTGGAAGCTAACAAACGAGCACATTACTTGACAGCAGGCATGATAACATACTAGTTTCCAGAATTCACAGGGTTTGATGTGTGTGTGTGTTAGTGTGCGCGTGCATGGGGGTGGGGTGGTAAAGGGGGGTTAATCGCCCTTGTGAAAAAAGGAAAACCTACAAACAAAAGCATTCAAAGGCCCTTTCATATGTTTTCCATTGAAATTTGGTGAATATTCTGTCACCGTGCTTTTGAAGTGATTGCTGAGCATACAGTTCAGAGAAACGCTCATTTGGGCCACTGCCTCCCCAGTCTTTGTTGTCATCTTCATTGTGCTTTGCTGACCCTGTGCTTTTCCAAAGAGCAACATCCCACACCTCCGATTAATGCCTCATTAGCCCTGATACTGGCTGTGAGCAGGGGCGGCGAGCACGTCTCACGTCTATTTAGGCACAACTCCCACAGCCAAATTTCACAGCGGAGGAGAAATTATTAAGAAGCCCCAAACCTGGGTACTGTTTAACTCCCCTTTTCTCACACCCTCCACTTTGTAGCGGGGCCAGAGTGCACCTTTGGGTCTTTTTATTTGTTGAGGCTTATCCCCAATCTCTTCATGCGATTGTCTAACAATTCTATACTGCTTTCAATCACATCAGACTCCATGAAAAAACAAATTTGACTCCTATGTGACCATTAAATGTGAGGTTTAACTTTGGGTATTATTCCATGGCATTACCATGCACGAGAATATAATGTAAACTCAACTGAATAGGGAAATCTTCCATTGTGCCAAACAAATGTTTCTCAGTGCAAGATACTCAGATACTCATAGGGACCCCTTATTTTTATTTAGTTATTTATTTTGTTAATGTTGGTTGTTTATTGTATATAAAAAACAGGGGCATATATATATATATTCTGTGAAATTCTGTGAAATCCTGTTACACAACCAATATTTTTTGTTGTGAAAACACATTCGATTATACACTTAAGCTGGCAATGCTTGTGAACCCATATGTACCAGTGTGCTGTAGTGAACAACAAATTCCCTCTAGGTGTCCTTTTTGTAATTGAAACAGTTCTTTTTTAATAAATTCTCCCTCCCGATGCATTTTGCCATTTGGTAATTTATCATTACACTTCCATTTCCAAGTATTTCTGGTGTATTATTATACTGTATGATTGTGTGTATCAGCCTCATTTTTTAATATACCGGAGATCTCATTTATTCATCGGCCATGATCCTGTGCTGACATTTGGCTGTTGTGCGAATAGCTCAGAGACACGGCTCCAACAAGAAAATATGCCTCTCTTACTTTTCAGGTGATCTATGAGAATTCCCATTGAATAGTATTACAAGTTAGTGCAGCCCAATTTCTGCTCCATCTCTGGGGGAAACAAAGTATCAAGCTTGTACAACTGTGTGTTGAAAGTGTACACACATGAATAATGAGAGTCCTGGTGAAAAACTATCAATATTAAAAAAACAAAAAAGTCATTTGTATTATTAGCCTACTGTGCGAGCTACAACACAGTGTTATTTTCAGAAAATTGCACCTTAGGTTCGGTTGCAGTGCCCATCAAGTTAACACAGCAAAAGAGTGGACCAAATAAAAACTGCAATGAACTGACAACAACACAGATTTATACACTGCTCGATACCGTATATTATCTCCACTGATGTATATTGATTGGGCTGTGGCAGGTGATTGGTTGGAGCAGCCATGTTGTTGTGTTGAGAGATGACTGACCTCAGCTTACAGCTGTCCTCAGGAGGACCATCTGCAGCTCACAAACACACCAACTATCTGCTCTCCACATGTGCAGAGCCAGGAGAACGGTCTCATCCGTGCAGGTTTTAATAATCAATGCTGTGTTGCTTGGAAGCATGGTTGGCAATATGTTGTTATCGGCTTGAAAAAAGCACTATCAAGAGGTGTTATCTACTTTCAACGTGTAGGAATTAAGAAATTAAGCTCTATCGCCGAGAACAGGGTACATTTCACAGTTTTTCATGTCTGCTGTTGTCACGGCAACAAAGACAACAGAGTGGACCTCGCAGCCGACATTTACAAATTTGTGAGTCATGTTAACAAGCTAAACGCGGGGTTGATTATTAACTCAAGGAGGAAGTGTGTATTTGTGTTGCACGGAGCTCAGCGTTCATCAAAACAGAGCATGTGAGAGCAAAACCAATTTGCTGATTGCTCAGCTGTTCTGTAACGTCGCGCCGCTTCACTGAAGTGTCGGCAGCAACAATTCTGCGAAAGAGATAAGAACAATGAACTTTAACAAGTGTTTTAGAACGACGCAGCAACCTCTGCACGAGCGTAACATCCAGCATAGAGTCGTTCGCGGGGGGAAATGCTTGAGAAATGCCAATCAACGGCAACTTTGGAGCATGTTGGAAAAGATTACAGAAGTCAAATGGCCCTTTCTCCCATTGTGGCTGTTAAACTGATCTTGACAGCCGGTCATAGACGCTGAATCCGTGCTGCCCTCACCGCCCACCAAATCTAAACTGAAGCAAGAAAATCTTTGAGGTGTTGGTCGGAGAGTAGGGCCCCCAAATTTCACCCTAATCCTGGGCGCCCCTCCTATTCATAACAATCATAAAAGCCATGCCTCAGTACTGCACTGCATTATCCCCGTCTTTTTTTCCCTTTTTTTTTAACCATGGTGGTCATTTGTCGTGTGATTAGCCATGAAAAAACGAGCCGAATGTGAATTAAAGAGAAATAACAGCGTGGTGAATGACCTGGATGTCGGTCAGAGGGAGGAGGAGGGGGCCGGGTCTGTTCCAGGCAACCATGCTCACTAGGACCCAAACAATGGACCCCATCGGTCCTGATGCGGCTTGACAAGTGAATGACATGCTGAATGGTTGCTATGGGAACCAATGTGTTGAATTTTATGCATGCATATTCTGTTTTGATTTTTTTCCCCCTCCCCCCCTCGTTCTCTTTTTTCATGGCTGAGGAGATTTGACTAATGGTGTGCTGACTCTAAACAGCGCACTGGATGGGGCTGCGCTGGGAGCCCCCTTTTTCCACCGGACATTGTAGCACGGCTTAATGTTAACGCCTCGGAGAGTATTAGCTTAGCACAGCGAGAACTCAGGAGGAGATGAGTCTGTGTGAATAGACAGCAGTGCATTAGCTCCAAGAGGAAGGGGGTTTCCACTGCTAATGATCTAATGACAAATTCTCCAGACCACTTTGTTGGACCTCGTACCCTGTGGATTGCTGTGGATTTTTGCCACAAACAGCTGGGATACTGCATGCACCTGTAAACAGCACTGTTGGGACTTTGTTATACATTCCATTTACATACAGAGTCTGACAGCGCAGGTGTTAACTTTTTGGCCAACACACCGTAATATTCATCATCTCATGTGTATGTTTGTGAAAAAGTTGCATCTTGCAAGATCGCCCTTTTTGAACAAAACAACAAGCAGTCACTGTTAGTGGTGTTTCTGCGCGGCATTTCCCAGAAATGCTCTAAAAGGTTTTTCTGTGGGCTTAATTTTAAAGGCTTTTTTCTGTGGGTAGTGCTCATTTCTTTTACTGTTCTGCCATGATGAATATCACAACTCATGCTAACCATACAGCTCCTCAGTGGTATCTGTATTAAACATAAAACACATTACTTCCCATGCACTGTTCCCATTAAACACAGGGTACACAAGAGTAAATGTGACAAGTCCAGGAGATAAGGCTGCTGTTATTCTACACCCGTTAATCTGGAGTTATTATTCCTTTGCTTTTGACAACTAATTCCACGAAAAACACCCAAACTAACCTAAGATGTGTCAGTCTCTTTAAACTTTCTGACCTCTCTACACTGTCTGTGGCATTGATATAATCTTTAAACATGGGTCACACCTGGGCACTGTAGTATTCAGCACATGCTGCTCAAACAGGAGTACATAGTGTATTTACTGGACACTATTTTTGGCCATATATCTGATGTGCTGGCTTGTTTTTAACAGCAACAACAGGACGGTGCACATGGGTCTGACTCTGAGTCCATCCTAATGAAGGAACCTGTCAACCAGTCCAGTGATGTGACTCATTTTCCGATGGAACAATACATGGAATACAATGTATTAGGCTTTTTGGTACAAACACACTGGGATAGATTTGTAGATTCTTTTCATAGTATTTGCTGACAATGACAAAAATATAACATATCACACTTACTTTTTAATGAGCTGCAAATGGATTGAATCAGTAATGTGTTACAGATTCAGCACTGCATGGCAAGACACATCCACACTGCTAAAACTGAATGTGAAAAATGACTAAACTAAACTAAACTAAACTAAACTACAGTGCTGGTGTGTTTTGGCTAAAGTAATCATGAACGCAAGTATGTTATTCTCAAACCAGGCCCACTGTTGTGTTCAAAATGATTGCTCGCCTGTAATTTTGTGCTGCACACAAGTGTTGAAAGACCAGAGTGTGAAAGCTGGTCAAAGCTGGTTAATATGTAATGTATTGTGCAGCCTGTTATCAGGAGCCAGATAACCTATCTTAATGCTGTGATATTTTTAGCCTCTTAGCTCTTGGTTTGCCTCCAGTTTGCATTTTGGTGCAAGGACAGCTGCTGTGGTTTGTGAATAAGAAGGTGTATAGTGTGGTGTAAAAGTACCGATCCCGTGCCTGCGCTGACAGTGGGTTAACTCATCCTGAGAATAGATTATATGCTGTGTCGGCCCTCACAAAACCCTATTGATGAGAGAGGAGAATCATCACGATCTACAACAATACTTCGATCAGACACCTAACACAATGAAACTGAGCATGTGTGGAAAATAGCCCTGACATCTGAAACATTTTTCCCTCCAGCACCAATTTATCATTTTCACTCCTGGATAATGGAAAGCAATCTTCCAACCCATGATTACACTTCTCAAGAAATCATATTTCATGTAAGGTAAGACATGCTCTGTGGACAGAATGAATATCTAAAGTGCCAATCATGGAGTGTACACACTCAAAAGCCAATAATGTAAAAGGATACATGACAGTGCATCCTCTATCTTCACTGAAGAAGGGAATACATTTCTGTATCAGCGGCAAGGGTACACATATCACAACACAGCAGTGACCTGGGGAAAATATATTTCTGTTGTTGTTGCAGCACGCACACTGTGCCACATTATGTTCATCCCAATTCAAAAATAAAGCTACAACATGATCATTTTAGCGTGCCTCTATATTTAAAACTACATACATTTACATATTCATAATGCTGTGAAATGTTAGCTTGTTAGAGGTGAAAATGTAGTACTACGTCACTCACGTCCTTTAAGATACTAATTAGTGAAAATCAGGCATCAATTTTATCATTGACTGGGATAAGATGATTAATAGTTCGTTTTTTCACTGTGATTGTGACATGTAAGTGTGCAGTTTAATAGTGTCTGCAGCTTGAAAGTTTGTGATGGTTTTACACCTACCAGGCTCTGAACCAGAACTTAAGGATTTGTAGCTATAAAAATAATGATAATACAGAACTGTTAGCAATGTCATTATGGACTGTCATTCACATACTGTTGTTAGACATTATGTGCCAGCGGTTTGTCACTGTTACCATAACTGACAATTTTGTGTGATCAGTGAATATAATGACATTTGAATGGACACTATGTTTTTATAGTCCTACCATTCATAACCTGTGTGCTGTTATTGGTTGGGACCTACACGCCACAGCCCAAAGGCTGACGCCCTGAAATGCCCACGCACAGCAAAATAAGAAAGGCAGACAGACAGCAGGCTCTCTGCAGGCACAGACAACACCACACACTACTGGGTCATGAGTTTTTTTTTGTTTGTTTTTGTTTTATCTTTAAGTGAATTTTCATTTCTATGTGATATCTTTTGTGATATATGTGAGATATATAGATGCTTTTGACATAAACTGAGTTTACTTACTAAAGTTTACTTTTCACCTGGTGTTCAACCACCTGATCTTTTCTAGATAAGAATATGTATGTATTCCTGAAAGATTTCTTTGGCATTACAATCCACCAGACAGAAGAAAAATCTGCGATAAGATAATTCTCAGTGTTTCTTTGAACATGTTTTACAAAATTATAATAATTTCTTGCACTTAGTAATGACATCCCAAGCATACAATAGGTCAGTTATCAAACCTCTTAACTTGCTGCTTAAATGTAGTTGCTGCATATTTTGGTATATTTCTGCATTCAAGGACTATTTATAACCTTATTCATTACAGATGTGTGTTGTGTTTATACAGACAAGAGAGGCAGATAGAGGGAAGGAGAGATAGAGAGAAATATGGGTGGAGGGGGAGGAGGTGGAGAGAACACGCCACTGAATGTCCCAAGCCATTAGAACAAGGGATATTTCTGGTTGACTGAGCAATTCATTCTCGACATGTCACATTGAATTTCTTCCATTATAAAACACTGCTGCCTTCTCCACTCCAAAGGCAGATTGCCTGCACCTATTTCACCCAGTGAAATATTGCTTCTCCCCTCAAACAATCTTTTTCATCCCAAAGTTGTGAAAAAAATTTTTTTGAAACAGTGATTAGTCTATGGTCACAGCGTGCAGGATATTCTTCAGGTCTTTCATACTCTTGCAGAGTGCACACGCTCACGCTTTATGATGCAAAATTGTAAAATGCTCTTTTCCAACCTGATTCCTTAACACTCTTATACTGTCTGTGTGTACATCATCATCAATTCTGATGTGCCCTCATATTCACTGTCACATGCTCTCGTGCTTTTGCCATTCCATTTTAGGTGTTATTGATGTGATATTAGACATCGCAGAGACAACAAGAATCAATTTGTTACTGTCAGCCTATATGGGGCTTTGGTGCTGAAGTCAGAGTTTTACACTAAATCTATCCGGTGACACATGATGTAAAGAGGAGGACGGAGTCTTTTGGCTGAGCCAGTTGTATGATCTCTCATACTCAGCTGCATCTTGTGCTTAGCTCCAGCACTTCACAAAGCCCTGATACGAGAAGCCTGACTTTGCTCTGCGCCTCCGACAGTTCTGACAGACCAGCAACAGAGATTGATGTTGCCCAGATAGAAAATAGAGGAAGAATGGCAATTATGTCAGGCTAGGAGAAACATGTGTCTGTGCGCTGCAATACAAAAGGCCTTTGCTGCATTGTTATCGTTCTCAATAACCCAAGGTGTGTTTGGGAGTAAATGGACTGTCTGTAGAGAACATTTCATCCTTTATACCTCTCTTCTCTTCTTGTCTCTTCCCTTCCTTCCTTTTCTCTTCTTCAATTTTCCTCTGTGTTTTCGTGACTTGTCTTTTTAGTTTTTTGTTTTGCAGGCAATACCACTTTTTTATATTGCTTTTTAATGCCTTATTTCACATGTAGAGAATTACATTTCACAATTCAACACTGGGCATCCAGGAAAGCAAACCACTGATAGAGTACAAGTTGCATAAGATCTATTATTTATAGACACATATTTTTCTTTTCTCCATGTCAAAATGCATACTCTTGCTGTTTGGATTGAACTGCAGTGAAGTGAATATCATGAATAACATGAGGAATGGCCAGGCTTGAGTCATGCAAGCACATTTAAAGTAACCACTCTTTCATAATCAGCCACCGGCAACATATGCAGACCTTATGGTCCACGTGCCCTGCACCGAAAATTATCCTAAAGCTATCATTATTGTAAATCCAAATTCCACCACTCAAAACACACATTGGATGGGGTCCAGCGTGTAGCTCATAACCGCTCTCTTTAAGTCCTATTTCACATTCCACTGAAAGGTACAGCATTATAAGAAACCTCTCCACTATATACTGTATACTGATTTCATTTACCAGCACTGTGGAGCTATTCATGCTTCAGAAAACACAACCATTTATGAAGAATTTAACGACACAGTCCAGTGCTTATCCAATCGAATAGAGTTGGAAAGGATGAGAGAGTTTGTCAGGGCCCTGGTGAGTTTACACTAATGGAAATGACAGTTTTGGAGAGAGACAGTAGAAGGGTCATGGCTCGGATCCAGCCACCCCTCTGTTTCTCTCCTGTCCAAACTGGCTGCCCTCCTGAGCCTCGTCTCGCACAACTTAATACGGCGCTCTGCTGAAAACACTGCATTTGTCCAGACATAATTGCACTGTGGAAATCAATTACACTGGAAAAATATCAGTGGTGAAAATCATTAAATTGGTTGTCACCAGGCACCATCAGCAATTAGTTTTGACTAGTTAACTAGCTGACTGCTCGCATTTATTTAAATGATTGTCTGAAGTTGTGCAGTGTTTGCTTAGCTTACACTCTGCAAATGGCTTACTTTAAAAGGTTGCATGACATGTCATTTATTTGATGGCAGTGTACTCCTTTTTCCCGCATGGCAGTCTGG
This sequence comes from Terapon puta, assembly GCA_028564955.1. Classification (NCBI taxonomy): domain Eukaryota; kingdom Metazoa; phylum Chordata; class Actinopteri; order Centrarchiformes; family Terapontidae; genus Terapon; species Terapon puta. The sequence continues at coordinate 16,229,537 of JAOXYL010000001.1, read as the reverse complement.
GAAGCACGACGCAGTAAGAATTGAGCATGAAGGATTTGGATTGAAATTAACTGCTTGCTACAAATCAAAGATGTGTCACTCAACCACAGACAGCCCCCAGTTAATTTATGAGCGCAGAGATGAGCCTCTTTCTCTTCCAGACTCATCTATATCAGCAAATGGCACATTTATATTCGGCAGAATATGAGGTTACATTTTGTTTTACACCTGTGTTGACATTTAATTCAAAAGACAACGGCCAAGAGGGCAAGGCTATTCTCAGACCCATTTTAATGTATTTCAACATTCAGCCATCATAAAAATGAGCCACGATTTTATTGTGATAATGGAAAAGTTGACTGGAAAAGTGGATTTGGAATTGGTTTGCACATAATATCTTGTGCTATAAAAATGAGATTTGCAGCCATAGGGGAAAACAAATCAAGATCCTTTCTTCAGTTATTGAACCATGCAAGAGAAAATGCAGTTATTTTAATGTAGCTGGAAAATGATGCTGTGTTCATAGTGTCCATGCACTGTGTCCATCTTGGTAATCAGAGCATGCTGTGATTGTCAGGCAACAAACATGGATTTTAGAGGATTTTAGAAAATAATACATGTACTCGTCTTACCAACTCAGTTAACTCTGACACAATTCAACTATTAAAAAAACAAAAGTCTAAATGAAAAAAAGGAGAAAGAAAAACACCCAAATCTTTCCCGCAGATACAATGCCATGCATACTCAAATGAACCAGTATCTTCAAATTTCACTAGACCAGTAGATTGAAGTAGCCTGCAGGTTCAAGCCTGTAGCACTTCTATTTGTATGCAACGGGCAATATGTAGATTTAGATTTGTGTCTCAAGGCAAACAACCCTCAAGCAGCACAGTATTTCATTTCATGCTGAGCATTCATTTGCAGTGGGGCATAAATATGCATGAGGATTCCTCCAAACCCATGATATAAACACAAAAATATGGCCAGTGACAGGCATTAGAAAATGGTCACATTGGATCAAAAAGAATAACCTGTCTTTGATGCTGGAGAGGTATCAGCATTATTACTGTGATTAGAGGGTATATATAAGACAGAATAGGACTTGTTAAAACACCTATCCTTTTGTGGTTCTTCCTTTGGAATCAGTTTTGCCATGAGCAAAGAAGAGTTCAAATGGGCTGGGATGATTAGAGCTGTCTGAGACAACCAAACCGTATAATGACAATGATCTGTGGTTGTCAAACCTCTGTAAAAGACAAGTTCATGGATTTTATATTACAGCCACAATTCCCAGCACAACACATTTTTTTTCTATTCAAGTGCCTACAAACTAAAGCTCATGGGGAAGTGCCTTAATGCCGTAATGCAAGGATTAATAAGACTCTGTGAGGCTGAATTTAGGCACAGTGGTGATTTGAACTAATGGTGCTGTCAGAATGCTAACATGCTGGTATTAGTGGGCATAATGTTATGATTCTGAGTAATGTTAGTTTCCTAAAACTTGCTATGTGGCAGGATGTATTTTTTCATTTATCTGCTGCACTAATACAGCATTGTTTGGAGACCCTGGAGATTTAAGAATTTCATTACCAGTGATTGCGGATGTAAATTACTGTGTAACAACAATAACACAATAAATTCTTGAAATCTTAAATCTTGAAATCAGATGATGGCGCTAGGTGAAAAAAGTCAAGAGATCATGAGAGTTGTTTGAATTCATCCTGAGTAAGGCATGAATGTGTGTCCTAAATTTTAGTGGTTGATGTAGGTATGTGTCACTGGATAAGTGACACCTTTGAACTGTTGCTAAAGGAAAGGCTCGTTGATTCCCACTGTTTTTAATGAGATTCACCTTCACATGTTCATTCCAACCCATCCAGTTATTGTTGAGATATTTCAGTCTGGACCAAAATGGTGGATGGACCAAGTGACTGACATTGCCGTCGATCAATATGCTGCTATCCTGGCTAAAAAAAATCCAGCTCCATTCCAGCTCTATTTGATCAGCTTCTCCCACCAATAAAAAATCAGGTAGTTTTCCAGGAGTGTCCCAAGGAAGAAACATCGTTTTATTCATTGCCCTTTATACACATGGCAGTACTACCTCAGGATATCTAAGAATTTTGTACAAAATGGGTGATTCAGCACTCGAGATTTACAGCCAACACACCATCACTCTGTGTCAGTGCAAGGAGTGTGCCCTTAATGTCAGCTGTATGGATGGTGTGGTGCATCTGACTTTGATGCGGAAAACCAAGTAGAAAACTGATTTTTTTTCCTGACACAGACCTGTAATACAATATGCAAAATTGTGCATCGGGATTTGGTCATGTGTACAGTGTTTAGTGTTTTGTTGTATAGTAGATACAGGAGGAGACAAAATTTACTCACTTCTATTCAATCATATGTTATACGTCATCCTTTCGCTCTCTCCTCATTGGCTTCAAGTTAAATTTCAAAGCCAAAAATGCCAGAAGAAATAATTAAATATGTGTGTGACATTCCCAGTCACACTCATAATACCCCAGAATGAGCTAATGGTACATTTCTATGTCCAGCTCAGAGAAACTATTTTTATTGTGGATTCCAAGAAAAAAAAGATAGATATTTATATTAAATTATACCTTACTCGAAGGAATTATAACCAGATAAAAACATTAAGCACTGTAATCTGTAAGAACAATCTGCCCTGGAAGCAGGATTGATAAAGTGTAAATGATACACAAACCTGCAATAATGTGCCTTGATTCTGTGAGAAGTGCTCCAGTCTGCGACGTGATGAGCAAGAGTCCCATTCATCATTGCACATGATGGGTAGACTGTGTATTGAATCACACTGCATGTATTAACGTACCTGTCATTTTTTCATTCCACCCCACCATCACGGTGCTTTGACACTCACACTGTGTTGGAAATAGGTTATAGTCTGTGCGACTGTGTTTTCTTTGTACGATAAGGTGACAATTACCCTGTGAACATTGTAATTTACATGTGAAGCAAAACAAAGACCTGTTTCCTCACTGCTAAAGTATGAGGCAAACGAAATGAAGTTTGCCCAGACATGTTACAGAATAACTGATTGCATTCTACAAAATAAGAGCCAGGACCTATTAATCATCACACATTGGACGTTCATTACAAAAAACTCATTATGCTGGAGCATTTAGAATAGGTGGAGCGCTATGGGGCACATTTATAATATTTTTCATGAGCAAACCTTTCTGGAGTAACAGATGTTCTGTCAAAACACACTGTAATTAATATCATAATGGCATACTCTCTGCATTGAAGTAAATATTTTAAAGAGAACAACAGCGCATGGAGGCTTGCCTGCATGTGTTTTCATTTAAGCCATGAAATTATGGTTCTTGTACCATTTATGACAACTAAACAATGACATGCAATGAGAGTAATTACGTCTAATCTACAGCATGCTCTGCATTGACATAATGATGTAGTACATTTATCTAAATGCAAACTTAAATGGTCAGTGTACCTAAATCAAAGAAAGACATGGTATAGTATATACAGTATATACAGTATATACATGTTCTTTTCTTATCAGATTTAATTTTATCTACCAAAGTCTTGAGGTGTGAAGGAGATCTTTGATATGTCATCTTCCACTCCAGTACAATAGTCTTTGTTTTTGAAATTTAAACAAAAAAAATTGGAGAACTCAACAACATATCTTTCTCCACCTTCAGTTAAGTTGAAAACAGTTCCCACTGAAATCTGCTGACAGTGAGGTAGATGCAGATTCAGGAAGCTCATCTATGTGCCGCAGCTGCTCAGCATGAAGAACAATTTAGGCCTTTATGCAACCTTAAATCAGCAAGTCGGTAAATTGAGTGAAGCGCAGGCTTTATCCTGTGCAAATGTTCCACACAAAATATAGACATGGATGGTAAATTCCTAAATCACACGGTGCCCACTCACTCTGGCCCACTGCGAGCAGTAGCTGGTTTATTTTATTTAGAATAAAGCGAATTGTTTGATTTTTCCTATCCCTGTAAATGTGGTCACAGTATAGCTTTGCTGTCTTGACTGTAGTAAGCGTGCATGATGAGTGATGCATGCATTTTATTACTTACAGTACCAGTACTAGTATGCATACATGTGCACTGTGTGTTTAAAAGCTTTACTCATCGAATCAGTGTGTTCTTGTTTAGATTTAGCTCTTTTTTTCTCTCTTAAGCAGCATTGATGTGGATAAATTGAACACAAATTAAACACAAAACTCAAAAAAACGACGGAAATCTGAAATTATTAAAAGAAAACTGAAGCATATAATGTAATTACTTCCCGGATTTAAGAGACGTCAATCAAGGGCATATCTTGGAATCGCTTAATGGGATATTGAAATATCCTCTTCCAGCATGTGGCATGGAAGGCAAGCGCTAATTAGTATGAATGACGAATGCTAAGATGACTAATGCTGCTGAGGACAGGTTTTAATTGAGAATAATATAATGAAATGTCCTGCAGATTTGTCAGTATGCAGCCCTTGTTCCTGATTGGTTCACACAGGCCTTAAAGTGGTATGTCCAGCAACAAAAAGGTTTTTTTTTTTTTTTTGGAAAAAACAGGTGTCCTCTATTAGTGGTTCATTGGGTAGACAAGAAAACCGTTTAATGTTGTGTGCAACTCTTGAGAAGGGTAACTAAATTTTATTTACTGACTAAATTGTCAACACACATTATGAATATTAAGAGGGAGGAGGGAGGTGCAGTTCAGTACACTCAACAAAACATCTATCTATCTATCTATCTATCTATCTATCTATCTATCTATCTATCTATCTATCTATCTATCTATCTATCCATCTATCCATCCATCCATCCATCCATCCATCCATCCATCTAACCACCAAAACTAAGCATGGGCAAGTATAATGCGGCCAATGGGCTCCAAGGGCTCAACATAAAATGCAAACACATGCATATACATGTGTATGTATATATATGTGTGTGTGTGTGTGTATGTACCTGGTTCAAACAACATATGCATACAGAAAACTGAACTGACCCAAAGGATTTGACAGATCAGCCTTTGTTTCATCTTTGTGCACTAATAAAAAAAAAAATCACTCAGCCGGCCACCACATAAAATCTAAAAGTTTTGTAAGTGAGCTATAAAAAAACTTTCTTCCAGTTAGATGGTATATTAGGCTGAGACCTCATGTTGGACCTGATCTCTCCCTATGTTTAGCAGAGCTCCTCTTCATGAACATGTTGTAGTTATTAGCACGTCTTAAGGAATCTAACCAAAAGGACAAAATGTGGATAAAGACGATATGTAATAACTTAAGGCCTAAAACACATTCTCCACAGAGAGACATGTTCTCTGAGCTTCTAAACAGATCATCATTGCTGAAACACCATTGATTAGGTTTTATTGCTTTTTTTCCCCTTTCAGCCTCACAGCCATTTAAGATTTTTAATAAAATGTGGATTGTAACTGAATAGCATAATTATTATCATATTTTATATGAGACATATATTGTATTCAGAACAGTGATGGAAGTTGTAAGCGAGTTGTGTAATGGCTTGCTGTGAGGTTTGGAGTGTGTTATCCCCTTATGTTTTCAGCGCCTGGCTGCAGGCCACTGGCTATCTCTGAGAGGGTGTCAGACTTAAATTTGTCAGTGATGAGCATGTGTGTGTGTGTGTGTGTGTGTGTGTGTGTTTTGAGTCTCAGTGGAGTGGCTGTTCACTAACACTCCACAGAAACGGCTGTGCAGTCTTGCAACCCTGCCCATTTTACTCTTCTAATGGCACATATGATGTTTTTCTGGGAAGCGAACACTTCATGCTCTGAATTCAGTAATATTTTTCTCTGCCTTGGTTGTGTCATGCCTCTTGGAAGAAAAACTGCCCACTTCTTGTTTAACAATAATAAAAATAATACTAAAAACTATTAATACCCTTCACAAGGAGGAGACAGGAGTAACAACAAGTGTGCTTGAAGAGGTAGTTAATTAACCCTTTTGCATGGCTGACTGAGCAACAACAATAACCAAATTTGCAAGTCAAGGTAAAGTTGGAACTCCCGAACTCTGGATGTACAAACTGAATCACAAAGTAAAAGTGCCAGAAGCAGATGTGGAGCCAGTTCAATGTTATACCCAGGTCAGAGTATTTGTCAACACTATTAATTCATGCCAGGTATATTGAAATGTTTTTTTTCCTCCCCTGCATTATTCAAAAAAGCCTTGTGCATGCCAACTAAAAGCAGTTCACCAACCAATAAATATCTCAAGTGCATTGAATAGTTTATGTGCAAGTACAGTCTTAAACTTGCTCTCACTGTTTTTTAGTTTTAATCATAGAAGTCACCAATGGTTGAGCTGTTGCTGATTACATGCTCAACCATAACCACCACTATTCACAATGCAGACAATTCAAGTGAGCATTAAACAGCGTCCATCTCTTACTGGCTGATATGGTGAGTAATGAATAGACAGTAGATTTTTTCTCTGAACCAAACAGTTTCAGTGGCTACATGTTAAATTTCAAATATCTTTATTTCCTGCTTTTCAACAGACATTTCAGCTATTTTTTAATGCCCACTCTTTGGCTGACTGCTTCTTTCAGTGGTCCCACTTCTACTGCTTTCATCTCTTATTGTTTAACTGAGGGTTCCCCTGCTTTCAGCGATCACACCCCTTCAATAGTACATTAAACACAGCATTTGGCTAAACGTCAGCTGAATCTTCATTTCCTTTTCCTTTCACTTCACTTTCACTTCAACTGATACTTCACTTGGTGCTAAACTAAAACTTCCTGAGCACTTCCATTTTCTTTTCATTTACTAACTGTATTTTTACTGCCACTTCAGTATATGAAAATATAACAAACACATTTTTCTTGCATTTTTTGACTATTAGTTTGAAGTCGTTTTTTTTCTGAGATTTGCTTTATTCTCGTGATCCATTGGCACTATGCAGTAATCCATTGTGTCCGTATTAATCTCCTATATTGTATGTTTATATTGTTGGCTTTTCGCATCACGCCACTTGCTCATAAATGAAATCTGTTTGCATGTCACCGTCTCATTAGGCGTCTGCCTGTAAATTAAACACCGCATTTAGCTGTAGCATGCATATTTTCTCCACGGATGATGGTGATAGTAATCATAATGGCTCTGAGCGTGACAAGTACCTGCGCAAATCAAACATGATTCAAAAAGACAACAGTGTGATGGTAACTTAGTTTTCAGTGAAACTTTAACAAAACTGTCATCGGTGGAACATCAACAACAATAATCTGACTGTGCTTATTTGTGAAGGAGTCGCACACTGACAGAATCACGCACTTAACGTGAAGGGATGCATACGGTAAATAAAGATTATTAGGTTAATTAATTATTTTGCATTTATTACTCTTTTGTACCTCCATATAATTACTCCGCACCGCTTTTATTGAATCTGAGCAGGAGCCAGCAGAAGATAATTTGTTTTCACGTTACCAAATGGTTCCAGTGTTGCCAGGCTGAGAGGAAATGACATATGGTAGAAAAGCATAATTCATCTGGCTGAGACACTGATACCCAACCATCAGAAAAGAAATTAATTCTGCTCCCCGGCTGCACAGCCAAACAACATCAAAAACAGGAATAAATAACAACAGCAGCCGGAATACACACACAACACTCGTGTCGTATTGAAAACCAAACATCCAATAACCAGGGTGAATTGGGAATGTAGGGGAGGTTGCTGCTTATCTGATATGTGGTGTGTGGGAGATGGCGTGGGTTTTTTTTATGTGTCTGTATGTGTAAGAGTGAATGAGGTTTGATTGGGTGGGCGTATCAGTGTGTGTAGTATGTGAAGGCATTGCTTCGTTATGCATGCAAGAGCCACTATCAAACAGGAACATGACGAAAACTGGTTTGCATATGCATCAATGTGTCCATAATTACAAAGTAGATTTCCTGGCAAGTATCATGGATTGTTGACCATCTCTAAGCAAGCACTGGAGAGCGTTCAATTGAGGATTATCTCCTCCAGCACAGAACAGCAGAGTTTAGCACTGTATGTCATTGATTAAGCTTGCGTATATTACATGCCAACATACATCCCACTTGCGCATAGTGTTTTCTTCTGTCTCATAACAAGTGTTTAAAAGCACCCTCATCTAGGAAAGACAAACATGCATACTGTCAAAATGAGGAAGAGAATATAGTATGAGATGTCCTATATAAAATTAATATTCTTTATGTTAGAGCTATTAGATTTATTTTTATAGTGGTGTAACCATCACGTAATTACTTTAGTATTTAGTTACTGTGTGACACATATTTCATAATTAAATAGTACTGCAAGAGTTAGGGGTTGAAAAATATGAGTATGGCACATGTGACCTATATTCTGTTTTAGGAGAACAATTCCCAGAATTAAGGGGCAGGGATAATTTGAACTTCGAGTAGAGACTGAAAAAAAAGAAAAAAAGAAATGAAGAAGAATTTATGTCTGAGATAAATTTGTATTCAGTGAAGGTAAAAGTCCTGGAGGTTTTGTATTTTTAATAATAGCCTCGAGAGTCATTTTTAAAAAAAGCATATCAGCATATAAACATCATTTTAATTCACATGGTGATAGCAGCTTTAAACAGGTCCATTGAACCCTCACACCAAAATGTGACAAGTCCTAGATAATTGTATTGCAATTGGATGATACGAAGGCTTAAAAGCACGGTGTGAATGCACTCATGATGCACTGAAATATCTGTTCATGTAAACCCTCTCTCCACTTGTTCAACACACTTCAGCATATCAACAGACCAATAGAATTGTCAAGGTTTAACAACAATGGACATAATATTTTTTTATGATGTAGTATTACTACAAATTTGAACTTGCATTGTGATTCTGTTACAGATCATGAGGTACAATTTGTACAAGTATTATTGTGCAGTCTCATGACCTCCAATAGTATCCGATTAACAGTAACTTGTAATTGTATGCTATAGACGATGACACTCGCTGGTGAGGATGACTAAGACTTGACACTGAAACTGTAATATCACTGATTAGAGGACGGGAGAATAGTTTTGATGAAACATAAGCGAATGTTCACTTGAGCAGAATATATGTTTTACTTTATAGGCAAAAACACATTTTCAAAGAAGAAATTTAATAGCAAAGAAAAACCCTGACATTTGCAGAGAGAAACATAACAGCAAAGCTTTGCTCATGTATTCTCAAGGCTGATAGCATTGATTTTCATGTTTATTCTGACCTCTTCTTTCCCCTCTGGAGAGCTGAATGTGGCAGGTGAATGAAAGGACTCTTTTTGTGTGCTTAGCACACAACCAGGAGTATAGTGTGCATTAATCCACCAATCTTTATTTGTGAAATCTTTATTTCTGACTATTTCAAATTGATATGACAGTTTGTGTGGGGCATTCACTATGTACGTGGCAATAATAAAAGGCAGTTTTTATGACGTTCATGACATTTTGACATGTTGCTTGAAACGCAAGTGTGCAGTGAATAGCATTAATCACGGCTATGTTCCATTCAAGTGTGCATGCTCTGAGGTGTTGCTTTTATGCATGCTGTCTCACTGACAGGGCTAACTGGGACACTGTAATGTAACACAGCCATCATTAATGTTATTAATTACACCTGTGCTTTTCCTGCTATGACATGTCAAAATGTCTACAGTGAAAAGGACTATGCTATATATACTGTAGATACTGGGTGGATTATCACTTTACTGTTCCACTAATGAACGATTCATCTTGTCTGATATCCACACAATATAGCACACTACTTTGCAATACAAATAGGTTAACTATTTCATTTGTTATTTCAATACAGTTCACAATAAACCTGTCTAGTCCAGTAAACCAGTCTTGTTCTAAATAATCCCCCCGCTAACCAGTAATCCTTAAACACCATGTCAGTATAGCATATTGCACCCAGTTTGTAACTATTTTACTCCCACACATACAGTACAGCTGCCTATAAAACTGATCAGACAGTCTTACAGTAGGTGGGCTTCTATGGATCCCTGGTGTACACCTATTCTCCCCCAGCGCTGTGAAATACTTCTAGTCAAAAATAATATCTCTGATCTATTTGTCTGGAAATAACAGTTTCCAGACACCACCTAAAAGTAACGCTTGCACAATCTTGTCATGTTTCTGACTCAGACACTGAGAAGAAAACTGAGAGACGTGTTGGGGAGAATGGTACACAGACTGCATGCACACACTAAGCTTTTAGGATAAAACAACACAGTGGTGAAGAGTGCATCGTTGTGTCAGGTGGCCAGGATACATAAGTATTTCCACAGACAACAGTACATGGTTGGATACTCAAGGATTTACAGTACTGGTTGAAACATCACTACAATTATCACCTGCATTAATAAAATTCAATTTCACAGATAAAGAGTCAATGGTACAAATATGCCTGGCAAAATAATGTCTTTCTGTTTTGCCCATGTAAGCTAATATACTCTGCTATTTCTGATATGTTGTTCATATTTTATATTTTGTTTTGTTTGCAGATGGCAGGTAAAACTGTGGGTCAGTTTTTAAGCCAGCGCCAATACAAACACACGTCTAGGTTGTTTTGTAAGATGCTGTCAAACTGATAAACCTTCATCGTGGAATGAGGTCTTGACTAAAATACATATTTATGTTTATATCAGGGAAATAAAAAAATACTTCTGTCTCATTAACAAGATCAGTGTGTGTATTATTTTCTCAGTGACCTCGACGCACCAATACCTTCACCCTTCCCATTAGCTGTTGTGCTTCTTCATATTTTCCTTTTCCTTGTGTTTTTCCTAA
>JAOXYL010000001.1:16183691-16218355 GCA_028564955.1 Terapon puta | reverse complement strand
GAGACAGTGGCTATGGACAAAACAGTGGTGAATGAATATATATATACATATATGTATACACACACAAACACACACACACACATATATATATATATATATATATATATATATATATATAGGACAGGACAGGACCATAATCTTAATTTAACAACAGCAAGCCATTATCACGCAACCTTAGCTAGTAAAATGATAAAAACACAAACGACTGATATGATAATATGGGTTACTTGGCAACAAAGATATGTGCAGCCAGAGGCGGTCTAAAAAAACAGTGTCAAACCAAAAGGAAAAACTCATGGATGTCTTGAGAACAGCATCCGTGATGGTGATCTGTGACTTAAGGAGTGTTCTAAAGAAACGAGAAGTGGATGTTTTTAGCAATGGTCAAAAGTCAAGATGTTTGCAGATGCAAACAGCCTGGGGTTTGCTGGGAGTTACATCTTCTGTCCACTTTCCTAACATACGATTCCTGACAAGATCACTGTGAATGATTCCTGTCAATCCTGGTGTTCCTAATCAAATAAAACTGAACAGAAAAGAAAAATTAACAAACATCAGCATTACCAGATCTACCTAAAAATGACAGATACCATGTTTGGAAAAAAATGTATTTGACATGTACTAATTATTTAGCTCATCTCCTTTCTGCTAACATGGAGGGGGCAGAGTTTCTGACCTGTACTGCAACCAGCCACCAGGTGGCGATTTCAGGTGTTTTGGCTTCACTTTTGAGGAGCTGCCATGGTATCCATCTTTTTTAGGGTTATTTGGGTCTTTTTTGTCTAAACCTGAACAAATGATAAATTCTCCATTACAAGACAAACTCCAAAGAAGCAGAACTGGCCCTGAACTCACTTAGTCAAATGTGAATAAATTTAAATAAAGCAAGGTGGAGAAGAAAAATAAAACTCTATGAAATTCAAAAGTTGGCCAGTGTCGGCTATTCCCAGAAACCATCCTGGTTGCATAACATTTATAATGTAACATTATGCTAAATATATAATAAGAGTTATATAGCAAACATAACACTACATTTGTAATAACGATTACAATTTAAACATATCACTAAATGTGTAACAAGACAAGAATAAGGCTTTTTAAAAGCACGCTGTTATTCCCCATTTACACAGATGTGTCACTTTAAACTTGACTCATAAAAAACACAAAAAACAAGGGGAATGTGTAAGTGTGAAAATAATGATGCGGGTATAAAGGTGCGAATAGGAGGGGGGGGCAGACGAGCGGTGTAATTGTTATTAATTATCATATGCCAACATGTCACATGGACTTAAATGCAGTGTTTTCATGGGAGTGGCTTAGCGTGTTTGGGGAGTGGCTGGCTCCACTCGCACACATCTCGCCTTGTTCATCACCCGGACAGGCAGAGCCGAGGGCTGAGCGCGCGCACACTCGCTGTACTACATCACATCCACTAATTGCACCATCTGTGGACCGCTGTTCGGCTCCTTCTGCAAACACCCCGTCCGACCGCCGCGTTTGGCAGATGGGAGCGCGCGGCCCGGCTCGCTCCATCCTCTCACCCGGACCGGCTCGCCAACTACGCGTCTAAGTTGGAGACGCGCAAACTTCGGAGAGAGACGCGCGCAGGAGGAGGGAGAGGACGCGGTGTCGCCGAGTTTGACGCGCGGACTTCAGCTCACTTTTATCACAGCTTCTTCTCTTTTTTCTCTTCTTGTTCTTTTTTTTCTGCGAGTAGAAGGAGAAGGGGAGAAGAGGGGGGCGGGTGGAGGGGAAAGAAAAAAAAAAAGGAGGTGGACCCACGCTCACCGCCGGTCTCGTGGCTTCTTTGTATCCAGCAGCAGCTGTGTGTAAATGCATGGGCGCACCGAGCCCGGCGCTCCGCTGAGGGACAGCTCGCTCCAACCTCCAGGTGAGCTTCCTCTGCGCTGAAGAACGAGAGGAAGAAGAAGAAGAAGAAGAGGACTATCCAAACTTTTTTTTATAAGCCTGAGCCTCTACATCGCATCCAACTCCCCTCAACAAAGCTCGGGGTCTCTCTCAGCCCCCCTCTCTCTGTGCGCTTGGATTGTAAACGGCAGAAACAAATTGATCTCCGTGCAAAGCAGCACAGCAACAGCCGCGCGGCTCCCTCTCTGTGTCCCTTTCTCTCTCACACACACACGCACACACACCATGGATGTAAGATTTTATCCGTCTGCCGGTGGAAATGCTATCCCGGGAGACCCGCCGAACCTGGATTTTGCCCACTGTTTGGGCTACTACAACTTCAACAAGGTGAGAAAGCTCTGCTGCTCGGTGCTGGAGCCCAGTTCTGTGTTATCCGTGTGTGTGTGTGTGTGAGTGTGTGCGTCCACGCAGGTGCTGAAACCGAGAGGCTCATCCGGCTTTAATGATTGAAATTGCCCGAAATTCAAACTGATGAAATGTTCATTTTCTTACTCGCCTCCACTTGTTTCTCTCTGTGACTTAAGTCTCCAATCACTACTGTCCTCTTAGAGTTGCTTAATTAGCACCCCCCCTTCCTCTCTCTCTCTCTCTCTCTCTCTCTCTCTTCCTTCCACAAACTTTGCTGGCATATCAGCAAAAAGAAATGAGAGCCAGCAGACAAGTGTACTGGCTCGCTTGCACTTTTTGTCCGGCCTCACCGAGCTGCTTGACTCTGTGATCCAGCTGCATGTTCCCAAACATCAGGCATGGATCACTGCATCAGCACCCTACATTACAGTGTGCGCATTGATGACGACTAAGATGCCGGGTGTCAAAACAAACTGCTCTTCTGCACTGTGGACCTGTTTCATTTACACCTGAATGTATGACATTCGCCCATTGAGGACTTCTTGTGGAGTATCTGACTAGCTTCAGCTCAATGGAGTCGATTGCTGTTACAAACAGTGCTGAAGATGACTTTCTCTGATTCTGAATTTACCAACTTCACAAAGAGCCCCGCAAGCGGACATAGAGAAAGAGAAATAGACGGCACACTCTTTTATCTGTTCAGTTTGAATCATTGTCAGCACCTTGCCATGTTGTGCACTTATCTTAAACATGGCATCAGTGAGCCCGCTCAGACTGTCATAATAATGGACAATGTGCATGATGTACAGCACAGTTTTATCTGCTCACTCCCAGGTAGCGGAGCCCGTTTGTTTACAAGTTGTTATATTCACTTCCCCCCACATCTGCCCCGTTCCTAAGAACATTGCTGAGGTATGACAAGTTTGTTAACTCCCCAAATGAGAGGCCGGGGTTATGTAAAACACAGGCGAGGGTTTGTGATATTTTGTCAGTGATGTAACACTTGAACTGTTCGGCTTGACTCCATTGTGCCCCAGTGAGAGGGAACATCACCGTGACAGACTAATGACACAACCACAGCTTGCTGTTTTTATAAAGTTTAAACAATGGTTGCCCCGTACATCCCCCCACCCCTTCTCTCACTCTCTCTTTCTCTTTCTCTCTCTCTCTCGCACAGACACCAACCCCCCTCCCGAATTATTCAGCCCTATAGTGCAGCTCTGTTTGCCCTTGCAATCTGATGCTGCTCAAAAACAGTTACCAGGTTTGTCTCACTGTTTCATCAGCTCTTTGTCATGCGGCCAAGTTGTCACATGTGCCCAATTTCATCATGTCTTCATCAGCCTTGAGAAATTTTAACTACATTGCTTTGAATTGGCGTAAGAGTTGAAGTGCGATTTTATTCCTGCTCATAAATTCCCCAGGTCAAGTGAAATTTTCCATCTGTAACAGTAATTGGCCACGATGCAAAAAGAGGCAGAGAGTGAGCAGGAGGGAGAGTGGTGAGAAGTTGCTTATCCAGTATCTCCACCGGTTAGGTTGGAGAGAGTGAGACAGGGAGAGTACAAAGCATGCATTTCATGCTAATTACAATGCCTCTCCATGGTGAGCAGATAGGCTCTTTTGCATGCATCTTTCAAATAATCCTCCAATTTATTTGAATCAGCTCACTCAAAGGTAGCTCAATGCAGAGCGGTTTGTCATCCCAAAGATGTCGCATGCTCGCAAGTCACATAGAACTGAGCCATTGCTTCTTTAATCTATTTATAAGCTGTCACAGCACCTTTTGCAAACAGCAAAACTTTCACTCGATTCACAGTTTTGATTTGAAAACAGGCAGAGCCCTCTCAAAACGCTGGCACAGGAAATGTTCAATTTTAATGACAACAGAGGCAGAATGGCCCAGAGGCACTTTGACACATCAGAGATTCTTTTAAATTTACAGAAAAATCCAAACGAGTGGCACAAACTTAATTAGGTGCTGCAGTCATGACTAATGAAGCTGCCTATTTTTTGGCACTGAGATGAAGGAGAAACAGCAGCTCTGAGGAGAAACCTGCCACAACTTCACAGAGCTGAATAATGCTCGTAAAATAAATGTAGGGAGAAAAATCACTTGCTGTAATCTGGCAGAATTAAACACAGTTCCTTTATCAAAACTCCCCTCAGAGCCATCGTCGTGGTTTCTTTCTGTGAGCTTTAAGCATTAAATACAGTGTTCAGGTGGGTGACAGGGCCGTCACAGTGGGGTCCGTTTCTTTTAAACCACCTTGACTTAAGGTTGAACACGGATCAGATGTGCTCAAGGGCAAACCCGCCATGGCCCCCTACTTTTACTGATTGGTTGTTACTTCGGGTTATGTGGTTTTCAATGTATCTGTGATAATGACTCTTAGTTTTATTGGCTCCTTGGCTTGTGTTAAGAACACCTGGTTGTAGTCAGTAAAAAAACATATGAAGAACTGGCTTCTAAAAGTTTGGACAAGTTTAAATGAATGCATGGACTTGTATGGTATACATTTATGCATCTAGTTCTCATTTGTCCAAATTCTTACTTTGGTGATGCCACTGATGTGGAAAAAAGTTAAAGTTCTGTCATTTTTCTGGGCAAGCTCTTCAGTCATGCACAGCATCAACCAAAGACAAGGAGCTGTTTGGTTTCGACTGCTTTTGGTATTTGTAAAAGTCAAATGTGATTGACTTTAATGGTTTCATGAAAGGGACCCAGTGTTATTCCCATATTTATGGCCATCTGGTATTTTTTTTCTTCTCAAGGCTTAATAATGTTTCAGATACAGTATCCATTTAGTGGGGTTTTTCATTACCTCCAGACGCAGAGGGACTGAAATTACCAACAGATGTTAATACAAACTCCTCACCTGCACTGGTGCTAACACTCAGGGTTTATTTGCAAAACTAATACCAGCACCACTGAGACATCATAATTCTTTTCAGTTGGGAGTTGGCCATATGTTGACCACAGTATTTTACTATTGCACAAGCACAGGGACAGACGTATAGACAAACGATGGAAAAGTGCAAACTTACATCATCCTCCATGACCCACCAAATTATTGGTGATGTTGACTGCTGTAAAGGAACTTTTGTGCTTTGTGAAGTGTTTCAACTTGCAAGGATGAGCTTAATTTCTTCTTAACTTAAAGTTATGTTCCTCTAGATTCATTTCATGATTGTTGGTGTTTTTAATACAGTAATCATTTCATGTATTTACATTCAGTAAAAATGTTTTTATTGGTATTGACAAAATCTGCCATTCCTGCATTGGATTAAAAATTCATAAATCTATCGTGCATCTGCAAAAAAAAACATTGGTTATTTTCAGCATTTTTTTACCAGTTAACTGCAGACTGCACATCACCAACTCCTCAGCATACTGACCAGCTTTGCTGTTAACTCTTTGTGCTGTGTTCAGCATGAAATCTTTCCGTGGTCATAATTGTTATTGACTGACTTCTTTATTATGCTTAATTCTTTGGTTGGTCACGTTGTAAATTGACACACCAGTTGCTCCTCCGCTGTGTTTTTTAACAAAGTAGCGACTCAAGGTCTGCTTGGTGTATTCAACTCTATTGGCGCGGTAACCATGGTTATCCCCCAATAACACTTGTCCAAAGACTTTCAATGCTTTTTTATAATAAGAGCAAATCATTTACTACTGAGGATTTATCCTTTTTGCCTTTTTAAACTAAACACATCAAGTACTCTGAGAATGTATCTTATCGTCCACTCAACTGTGATATGAACAATGGCCGTGCTGTAAAAACAATGATAAGGAAGTTGTCAAACTGTAAGACTTGACACGATGATGTAGGGCTGTAGTTATCAGAGGGTTTCAATGAGCCTACAAAATGTGGTGTAGGTGAAACGGGAGCATGCTGGTGGTTCATGTGATCCCTGGTGACCCATGCGAACGTAAAGAAACTTAAAAACAACGAGGGTTTCAAGCACCGGGGGAAGGACCTCAGTGAATGACTGTACTTCGAGAGGAAGTAACCCCTGAGCAATAACCCGTTGTTGTGTCCAAACCTTAGTGGGACCTTTGTCTCTGCTGTCCTTTCTGCTTCGTGGGGAGGGAAGGGGTTAACACTCTGCTCAACCAGGGGGCCTTGTGCATCTCTCCAGTGTACACAGCTGGTGCCATTTCATCACACACATTCTAAACATATCCAAACACAGCTTTAAATGTGTGTGTGTGAGTGTGTGTGTGTCCGACTTAATGCTGTGTGTGTGGGGGGTGTAACCTCAGAGGCTGTCTGCTTTGTCAAACAGTTGATGGATACAACTACAAGGTGCATGTTAAATGTTTAAACGTCCGAGAAGTGAATAGCTGGTGTGTTTCTTTTAATTGTAGCTTGTCGGGAGATGTAGTTCCACAGATTTATTAAACACCTAATTTTCCCACTGAGATTAGAGTGTTATTTTTAGTCCGCCTGCTCGAAGACACACTGTACTTGGAGTTCCTGCCTCTCGAGAGTGAATGCTCTGTTTGTTAGACCGCGCCACACGTATGTCCACACGGGGCAGATGTGAACACTTTGCTAATGCACAGCTCTCCACTTTCTGTGTCACGTCTGAACACTTACTTGTGCTGATCAAAGGTGATGATAGTTGTTACAGTGCAATGGAGACACATTGGATGAAACTATAAATGTGTATGAAAACTGCCTTTCAAGTGTCTTGTATTAAGCCTGATTGTTTCCGATCCCCGTGCCACTACATTATCACAACTGTCACTTCTTTTATTTTGTTGATCACATTTGAGATGTTGACAAATGGCACATAAGCACACACACACATACACAAAGCTTCAAAGTTCCTTTTAAATTAGTTTAGGCCTTGTTTTAGCTTGTTGAACCAGTGTAATCTGTCGATGTGAACCAACAGTCTGAACCTGTGGGAAGCACAAGACCAGGTTGTCTGCTTTGTTTATGAGGTGGATGTGACAAAGGCTCTGAAATCTTAGACAGACATAGACCATTACCCTGATCAACACTCGTAAAGACCTTCTGTAATGCTGCCATCACTGCTCATAAATCCACTTCATTACATCTTATGTTGCTCAGCGTGCTTCATTTAGGCAGAGCTCGCAGTCTAAAGTTGCTTCTTGAATGGGGTACCCTTCTGGCACAGCTGTAGACTTCTCGCTGCACTGAGCTGACCTCAGGTTGTGATCTCAAGACCAGGGGACAAATCAGTCAAACCAGTGAAGAACCCACATTTTGTAAAGCTACAGCTTGCGCATCGTTCAGTGTTCTTGCTTGAGGATTAACCCCGGCACTGTTTGTTCCCACTGAACTAAAGCAACCTTCTCTTTGCTGGATTATTTGTAGCTACATGACTGCTTGAGAAACAGCTCTTTCAGTTATACAAAAGAGGATGAATCCACAAGAGAGTCACATTTGTTAATGGATTTTGATGACATGCACAGCATCACTACAACATCCATCAAACCATGCAAGTGCCTGAGGAAATGTAGTTTATTTTGACATCCAAAGTCATGACAGAAAGAGGATTTATTTATTTTATTTTATTATTTTTCAGTTGTAGTGCTGTCTGTGTATTTAAATGTCCTGTAGTTCTCTTTTTCTTTTGCTTTAATAAGTGTTTTTATTTAATTTCTGATCAACAGACACACAGTAGAAAGTTGTGTGCAATGTGTTACTAAAATTGAAAATGTCTCCTTGCCTTGTTGTTCATTTTTCCTTCCAAGTGTTCAATTATTCATTGCGTCATTATAGTGCAAATGAAACATAACAAAGTAATAATCTCACTGTTTCTTTTATTTCAACGGTGATTGAATCATATATAGCACTGAGAAGAAATCTACACTGACCTCTTTACACAAAAACCTTTCAACTGAAGTGGGGTTTTTTTTGTTGTTGTTTTTTTTCCGTGAGAAGACGCGGAGGAGAGCTACAAAAGCTAAGCCCACTCCAAAAACATCCATAAGTCATAGCTCCACACAGAGACCGAACTCATCTATGGAAAGGTTGTTAACCTTATCTGCAGCTCCCTATAAAAGAAGAGTATGTGACACCGTCAAGGTCAGCGGGGGGTGGGGGGTGGGAGGGGTGAGTTTTACTTTTAGGACGATGGTAAGATAAGACCTGAGATACAACTTGACACGAGGACCGAAAGCACTTGAGTTCTCAGAGTTTAGCTAAGTTGTATATATGTTACTGACATGAGAAATGGCCAGTCTACTGTTTGGGTGAGTTTATCCTGTGAGGTCAAAGGCTAAATTAACCCCCTGTAGGCACTTGATGGAGTCCTCTTTTATTTTTTGTGAAAACTCTGCCCCTTTAGAATCAACGCAGGGCCTCCCACAAGAGATATTTTTCCTCCATGATAAACTGTTTTAATCTGATTTTTGGACCACTATGTCTTTGACAGCCTCAACCTCGCTGACTTGTTAAAAGGAAGAGGGGGGAGTGTATCTGTGTGCCCCAGAAAACTGCTTTTACAGTGAATTAAACAGTTTTCAAAAAGACCAGTCAATCACTTCTGGTTGACTGATTCAATAAGTGTTGTGTCCCCTTTCGTGGTTAGCCTTGCCTGTTAAGACACATTCATTTTTAAAGCTTTCCTGAAAGGCAGCCATTCCACGTTTCATAGATCTGATGTCCAATTCTCCTAATGGGCTCACAGACTGAATCAAAACACTCAGCTGTTTTCCTTTTAACTTGACTTGTTTGACTTAAGCCCTTCTCCTAAGCGAATGTCCTCCATCTCACATAGTCGTGGTTAATGTTTTCTAGGCTGGACAAGTTGGATTCATTGCCGCTGTCTCTATATTCCACCTCTCTCCCGCAGCCCGGTGTTTAGTCAGCTTCCAATTAAATAAATGCGGGATGTAACATTTTTAACATTTGAAATATTATTCCTGCAACACATGAATTAATCCTGTCAGCAAGAACAAGAAGTATTGTCCGGGTGCAGAATTTCTTTCTGTACTCCAAATTAGATGTAACCATTCTAGCTAAAGCAGCTGACTCACAGAAATATTAGTCACTGTTGCAACAGTTGCTCATACATCAGGCTGAATGTGAATTTCTTTCTCATTAGAGCTTCGTGGGCTGCAGGTGTGTGTAGTATTACGTGTTATGCGGTGTGATTAATCCACCCTTTTTCACCTGCCCAACCCCCCCACCCCTCCCACATCACACATTCCCATAATGCAGCGTGTTACCAGGTTGCACTAAAAGGACTGACAACAGTGGCAGGTGTGCAAATATCCTTCAGACCCGTTGGACAAAGAGCTTAAACAGAGGGGGTAAATAAAAGTTTCATTTGAATGGCTGAATAGACGGCGCACTGGAGCAAAAAAAAAAAAAAACTGCCGCTGTGGTTCAAGAAAGACTAGAATATAATCTGTTTATGACGCAGTATGTAAGCATTATTTTAAAACACACCTTTTTTAAGAACAATAGCCTGTAGTATTTGCCGTTTGCAGAAAAAAGTGTTTTTGTTTCAATTTTGCATGCTGGTACATACCTGGTGACTATCTATAGTTAGTTGTGACTGTCAAACACAAAGACTGTTTGTGGCAGTCGGATAATGTGTATGTCTCTCTGAGCACTTACTGCCACAGCAATAATACTGCAGCCTATAAACCCACTTCACCCCCTAAATGAGCTTTAATAGTCTCCCAAAGTTGGAACGCCGCCATCTCACCCTGCTGCACTTTGATTGGATCTTTTTATATATGTGCATTAGACTGATAAGTATATTCTCCGCCATGAATACTTTGTTTGTCGCCGTAATTCATGTTCAGTTTGAATGATATCAAGATCTCCGTACAGTGTGCTGATGGAGGATTGTCTCACTGAACCATAGTGAATGAGACAGCTGCTCGGTGTGTTTGCCCTTCATGTCTTCCCTGTACTTGGTTTGTCAGAAATGTCTTTGTATCCATCGTTGAGAGCATGTCTGCACAGCCATTAAACAAAAGTTGCTCCCCACTAATTCTTGTTTTTCTTCATATTTCTTCCTTTTTTTGCCCTTTTGTGTTTATGCAGACTGTGCAAACTTGACCTGAAGCAGGAGCCTGAGATCATAATGTTCTCCTAACCCTCAAAGCAGCTGCCTAAACAATAACCATAAAATGTTAATCACACTTCAGCTGGGGGAAGACGAATCAAAAATGTTCAGCGGACAACGCTGTCGACTCATTACATCACCCTTACATCATTCTTTTTGCTGTAATTGCCCGAAAATTGTCTTCATTTGAATGAGCAAATCTCTCAGCATGTTACTGAAATATCACGGCTTTGAGGATTCTTTTGTCAGATTTCCAGTCAGATGAAAAACATGCAGTATTCATGAATCTGTCTAGTCTTTATTCAGTTACATGATCAAAAGGAACAATGGATGTGGCCCTCAGCTAGAGAGCGACCACAAAGCAAAGGTCCAGTCCCCGAAACCTCGACCGGGATCATGAATGGGGTTCATGAAATTCTTGAGCCAACTTCTGATATTTTCAGGAGTTGAAGTGGAGGCTCATTCACAGCATGTACTTGTTTACTGTGATGTGTGTGTGTTTCTGCTGGCCGGTGGACTCTCGCATGTGGTCTTAGTGTGGTATGGCAGAAGTAGAAACAAGATCAAGGTCTGTGAGGCCTCGGCATTGGCAGGGTTGTTCTGCCTGGACTGCCACTGATGATTCTTTCAAATGTCATTCCTTCCAAGGAAGCCGATCTAGTTCCTCTTTCTTTGGAGGTTTTGACTCATGGTGTAACTTTTCAAATACCTGCACAGCCCAGAGAAAGGAGAGCTCACTTTTTTTTTTTTTTTTTCAAATAGGCTCCACTACATTTGTGTCTCTCCCGCTGATAAACAAGAAGAGAAGCTGAATGATTACACTGTTTCAAAGGCATTACAGGCAGCTGATTAAAGTGTTAGGTCGGAGTTAGCCAAGGTTAACCGTCCATAATGAAACACTTTGAAAATAATGATACGCTGCATGGTTTTATGAGGGCTTGTGGCTGCTCGGCTCAGCAGTGGTGACCTTCAGCAGTTCCACGAGCTAACCGTAGCGATCCCGCTGCACCCCCGCGGTTTCGAGACTCCATTAGCTTCTGATATGCATCTAGGAGAGCGGACCTCGCGCAAGGTCCGCTCCTGTGTCACCGAGGACGCTGACCATCTTCATTTTCAGTTCCCACCGTGAAGTGCGTCCTCGGCTACGGCTTTGATTAGTCAGCGTGGACATGTGGCGCAGCGGGCCAAAATGAAGCTGTCAGGAAAGAGCGATCTCACAACCCATTTTACATTAGAGCCAATTAGCTGACACACGTCCAGAGAAATTCAGCAGGAAGAAAAGTGCAAGAAAGTTCAGTTCTGGACACCATAACAAAATCAACAGCTAAGGTGCTTTTGTTGCCAGATTGGAAAAGGAAAAAAAAAAGAGGTTATTGACCGAACAATATTACATCACTTGTGAGTATTTGTCATGTGTTATTGCAGGGCATGTGGCCTGTTATTAAAAACAGCTGCATATTGTACACCTGGGTAGTCTGGATTATACTCCTGGCAGTGCTTAAAGTTTCATATTGAAAACTGGCTTCTGTCCACTCTATACAATTACTGAATAAGTAATACCTATTGAGAAAGTGAGACATCTATCTGTGGCTGACAAGTATAACATTGCTAGAACATTTGAATACTGTCTGGAATATACGCATGTACGTTCATCCATCTGAAATGTTTTGGTCTGTACAGGATGAGAAATGGATGTATGAGATTTGTATAGCACGTTTATTTTCTTGTGTGTTTGTGTGTGTGTATGTTTATCTGTATCTAATAACAAAATCATATTTATGATCTAAGTACAATGTTAATGTGAGTTAATATCATTCCCAACAGACTGAGAGGCATATTTGCAATTGACAAATATGTGCTCTTCTGCTTTAGGAACTGTTTTCAACTGCCACAGTGTTTACTGATAATTATTCATTTAACAGGCAGTAAATTATGTTTGAATACTATTGCTGCTGAAATGGCATTCCATAGTGTTCTGCAAATTAGAACCATATTTTAAGTAATTTGCTGATTTGTGCTATTTGCTGCTGTATGGGCGGGTGCACATGGATAAATAGATGTGTTAGCCTGTTGGCGCGCTGAAGACACAGGGGCAAATTCCTCTCAGCTTTTGTTGATTTAACATTGAATTGTCACCAAATTTAGCAGAACATGCATCAACATGAACACAGCTCACAGTAAGTTGCCTGAGATGACCGAGTCCATAGTCAGCAGTTTATGTATGATTGCTGTGAGACAGGGGAGATGACATGAAGAGACAGCTCCATGTTCGGCATCACTATTGGTGGTTATTCATATTTTCAGGAGAGTACATTCTTAACAGGAACTAATTAACAAATAAAGAATAATTGCCCCGTTCTTTCATTCATCACCACAGTCTCTCATAATAGGCAAGCTTCAAGCAGGAACAACAAAGTAGTACATAAATCAAAGTAGTTTCCTTTGCCAAGCCAGAACCCCCTGGGAGGTACCTTGGTGCTTAATTAAAATCCAGAAGGATCATGTTTTAAGTGTAGGTGAGCGAGCACTGAATAACAATGACAAATCATGCCCCAGAGCATTAGTGGTGTGTTTTTGGAAAAGAATAACAGCATCTCTCTGTTTTTTTTCCTGTACAATATAAATGAGATTTAATATTTTCAGTGCATTGTGGCACTGTGGCTGGTAAATATAGCCCTTCCTGGCTGCAGAACCTGCCAAAACCAGCATTGACATATTAATCTCATAATTATCCATACAGGATTATAATGAAACAGCTCATTATTAGACATTATTTGATGGCTTACCCATTTCAGTGCTCTGTTTATCATCCCTTTTATGCCTTACAATCCCTGATGTGTGTGCCAGCTATAGAATATAAGCATGCTTTTGTTAAACTATCACAGGTCATCACTTACATATATTTATTTGAGAAGTATCACAATTCAAGATTTTTTTTACATTGAATGTTAGTAAAATCAATTATATGTAACTTTTAGTGCATATAATTGCAAAACAAAATTTTGCCATTACTGACAACTAGTAAAATGATAAAATTATGGTATAATGTTGATGAGATCTATCTGAATAATACCAGTATTTGTTAACCACACCACAAACTGCAGCTCATACCAGACCAGGCTGTTTTCAGGAAAATCCCTGTGTGTATTAAATTGTGCGATGATGCATTTTATTACTACTTGAGATTTTTTAAGCGGGAGAATTAGTTGTTTCCCATTTTGATTACTACAAACACACTTTAAAGTAAGACTCCAAATGGACAGCACAGCATTAAACAAGCATTTTTACTGTCCTTGTGCAAATGCGTGGTGGCACACAGACCTCTATATCAACGTTTTTTATATTGTATTGTGGGATGTCAGAGGCCATGGTGGCAGTCCTCCGGGCCATTGTGGTCCCTGATCTTTGAGTTTCTAGATCTGACAGCTCCGCGGTGACCAGGCCAACTAACACTGACTGGTCTCTGGGCTGCAGCCAGAGATACTTTGGTAAATCATCAGACGAAACACGATGTGGAATCACATTTTCTAGGGACAGCAATCTGAATATGAACTGCCCTACATACGGCTGTTTCTGCAAGCATCATAATTCGGATGTGCACTGGCTCTTAGGAGAGGCTAAAAAAAGAAAAGTACATTAAAAAGGGGAATGTGTGTAGTTATCAGCAGAAAAAAAACCTCTCCCAAGTCAAATCCGCTCAATTACAGAGCTCTGGAGAGCTATCCCCAAGAAACCCTTCCATTGGCTAATCAGTCACAGCAAATTGCAGTGGTGAATATTTCAGACTCGACAGATTTGAATAAAGACATCACGATTATTTCACTGTTCTACAGTACCCTCGAATAATTTTAGAGGCCTTCAGCTGGAGCCAGCATAGACTGCATAACTCCTTATTGAGAAAGGGGGGAAAAGTCGAGGGAGAAAAGCAAACACAAGCGGTGTCAGTCAATGTGGCAAGCTAATTGGGTCGATCTCTTTAGCGAAGATGAATGAAGAGATTAACTCTCCCTATGTGTCCAGTGAATCTCCCCCTCTGGCTCCAGGTAAATTAGCTGATGACAAGTTGACAGTGGGAATTCGTTTTCTCACTCTGACTTAAAGCGGCAGTGTTTCCAGCATGGCGCCCCCTGTTGAAATCTCTGATTTTGTTGTTACAGCCTCTGTTTACATATTGATTAATTGGATTAGTGACATTTGTCTGTCAAGGTTTATTAATTGAGTGCACCTGAGTGGCATGGAGAAAGGTTAACTGTGTTAGTTACAAGTTATTTACGTATAGTTATTCCTCACCTCTGTACAGAAACAACAGGAATATTTGCGCTACAACATCTCATGGTCGGATGCTCTCTGTGGACTATAGATACTGTCTGAGGATTGGAGAAGCAGGTCAAACACGAGCCTAATGAAGACAAATCAAGAGTGATGGGAGTACATGTGCACGGTAAGGTGTGAGTGCAGAGCAGACTGTGCCCTGCTCTCATTTATTTTAGTGGAGAAACTCGCAGCATGGTCCTAAAATAGAGGTCAAGGCTCAAATACAGAAAATGTCAATGACCCGTTTTTTTTTTTTTTCTTTTCTTTTAACCGCCTGCACTGGTGAAATGGGATAAAAACGCTCGGAGGGAGCCGTGGTCAAAGGAGGAAATCAATACAGCTGTATAGGGAGGTTGTACGAATACAACGAATTCTATTATTTTCTATTATAAAAAGAGACAGATTCAGAGTTATTTACTTGTGCACTTTCACGTGCGGTCATGTTGGAGGAACGTGTCAAAACTGCATCTGCAGGACAAGACAAATTCATGCGTTTGTGTGTAATGGACATGCAAGTGTTAGCTAGTTTGCCTGACAGTTTCCACACTGACAAATGTCATCATCAGAGAAGATTTTTGCATGGAGTTTTCTTCCCCTTTTTCCCTTTTGTAAACATTTCGCTAACTTACCTTGTTCTCTTAAAAGAGCACAGCACAGACCTCCAGGTTTCCTTGAGCCTTTGATCTCCAACCTGTCATTTTACACAGAGGAAAGGAATAATTTTTGCATTATGACTAAGAGATGTGTAGTGTGTCTTTGTTCCCAATCTCTTGAAATGTCAGTGCAATGATATGGAATCAAAGTTGAAGCTTAGTGTTTGTAATTATTCAAAGCTGGTATCTTAATCTCACGCTGCTTTTGAAGTGGGAAATGTTAAAGTGACATTTTGAGTTTAAATACTGTTAAAAACATTAGTGAAGCACTTAGCCTGATGGTTGCTGTCACAAGAAAAACAATGTCTGCGACTCAACAGCCGTCAGGTTTGCTAATGATGTCCTGGTGTGCTGTCAATCTAGCAGATGAACGGACAATAGTATGCCAAGGAGAAAATGCTTGAAATAGCTAATTGCCTCTAAGAGCCCGCTCAACCATTCTGTAACTACTATGTGTTCACAGATGTCTTTTCCAGCTGCTATTTCATTATGGAACTCAAAGACATTACAGATGCAAGCACTGGCTTTCTTTATGGGCCTTTGTTGTTGCACATCAAGTCATAATGATTATAGATACATTATTGCAACCACAAGGGAAGAAAAACAAAAGGCACGGACAGGAATGGCACAAAGAACATCTACATGTGTGCATTTTCATTATTTCACCTAATATGCCCCAGTCATTCCATTAATCTCTGCCAACTTGTTGATTGTCAGTTTGGAGACACATTTCTGGAGTGGAGCCCGAGAGTATTTGCAGCCGGACCTCTGTCAGTAGCGCCAAGCAACACAGCCACAAATTGGAATGTGGTACAGCTCTGGGAAAGCAGCCAAGATTTAAATTAGACAATAACCTCTGCTCTCTCTATATTGCCTCTCTTTTCCAGCTGCAGGCCTAGCCATTTGTTTAATACAGTCAGCCCTGTAGTATATAATAGACTGATATATGAGTCACCGCTCAGCAGTTTGTGTTTTTCAGATTTATAGAGATTGAACAACTGGTCGGTTTGTGCTCACTGTGGGCCTACAGTAAGAATAACAGAGAAGACAGGGGTCGCACACCGACTTAAGAAAAGTACTGTCACAGTGCACACGGGAGGGTTTTAAAACATGTAACTGACGAGGAAGATCAGCAAGTAACTGGTAGAGAAGAATAAATAAATAAACTCAAGGTAAATGTCTGCGCACAGAGCTAAAAAAAAAAAGAGAATCAGTTTAACTGCGTGCCTTTGTTTTTGTAAGCATTTCTGAGAAGTTTCAGTTCATTTATCATTTTGCTGTTTACGTGTAAGAAGCTGTTTATTAGCATCGCATTTCATTCAACTTGAAAATGAGTGGGACAAAACAATGTAGTTCAAAGAGGCCAATCTTGATGTTGTTGTGCTCAGTATTAAAATCCATGTTATCTCACCCGTTTTACAAAACCCATATATTTAGCTTTTCTTTCATTACCAGATAAGAAATGAAGGACCGTGGTGAGTCCGTCACTAAAAGCTCTTGACTGTACACATTCCCAAAGCCGGTTATAATGAGTGTATTAGCCAGTAGTGGCACACAGGGAATAGAAAAATGCATCTGTGCTGCTAGAGCAATAAGAGAGGAGTCAACTCCCAGCAGCTCTCAGTAGAGCATTACGTGAATCCAAGTACCAGACCTCGTAGCCATTCGACAAAGAGAAGCAGCCCAAGCATCGCCGGCAAAAACAAACCCATTTTCAGTGGTCAGAAAGCTGCTCTTTACCTACGTGACATTTAACCCTGTCATTTTTAGTTATTTGCTCCCTTAACCCCAAAGCAACCTCCTGCTCTGTTATGGAAGAATGGCAAACAGGACAGAGTAAGCCTGGTTAAAATCCACACCTCTGATACCATCTTGAGTTGGAGTTGCTTCAAAGCTGCTGAGAGTAAACAGCCTTGAGACATGGCTTAGTGGTAAAAGCAAGACAACACCACCAAGCCGAGCCTTTCTCATGTTGCTTCCTCAAGAGCCGTGTGTCCATGCAACACCAGCCATTGTGAGAAAGCTACACCATGTTTCTGAGGCCCTCTCCATTGCCTAAGCTCCTTTGTGGCTGTGGGCCAATGGCTTTGCACCCCGCCAGATCAAAGATGGAACCCCATTTAGCTCGCGCTTTCTTTTAGGATTTGCTCTTGAGAGTACAGAGCAGACTCAACAGCTAGGGAAGAAAACGGGATGTTGGATGTTGACCTGCATAGTATTCAGACTTCAGAGCTAAGGCTATGGGTCCACGATGACAAATGCTGAGACCATCTTTGTTTTGGCAGCATTTGCAAGTCTTAGGCCTCAGAAAACATAGCTATGGTGAACCTCAGTGTATTTTAGGTCCATTGTGTGAGGCAGCGTCGGATGTGACCACGCTACAACATTTTGACACAAATGTGTTATTGTCTGTGTTTGACCATATTGTCAAATTGTTATGGATTGTGCATTTGGTATAAACACCCATCGCCTCTTATAAATTGGTATAACTTTTGTGGTTCCTGGACTTTTAATCTTTTACCATCATTGTCATTTTGTATATGTCCAGTATTTTGGTTTATGACCAAATACCTGAAAAATGAATGACATTGCTATCTGCACTGCACACTAAATATCCACGTTTTTCCATGATGAGCATGTTAGTATGATCGTGCTGTGCCATTAGATGTTGGAGAAACATTAAAAATGACATATAGCGAAAGATCCCAGAGTGACTTGGTATTGTGTTTTCTTTCATTTATGACACTGCTGTGGTTTATAACACTGCAAACATGGTTGAGAATTTGTTTAAACATTTATAGCATGTCTTTTAAGGTGCTGTAAAAGATGTGTGGATTCTGACAATACAGTGTGAGACAGAAGTTTACTTTCCTGTGACTGACAGCAAACTCACGCATGCACTGATGCAGTAAACTCAACTAACCTCATTCTGAAATAATTTAAAAGAAATGCAGAAATCTTACAAATGCTGTTTCACCCCGGCCTGTTTGTGTCTCCATGTTATCACTCCTGTACACTGCATCTGTGCTGAATATAAATTTAGCCCCGGGGAATATGCTGAACGCACCAACTATAGCTTGCCTTTTACTGTCTTTCAACACTGCCATAATGACTGGGAAGCTTGAAAAAACATAATGCATATTTGCTGAGCTGTGAAATCGCTTAGTCTTTCCTTTATTTTGATAGTTAAGCTTGTCATTTTGGTTGGATATGCAAACTTAGTTTCATGCCCCGTGACAGAATTGTAATGTTTCTGTCCTGTGTATAATCACTTAGAGAACAGAAGCTCTGCTTTGGGTTCTGCTCATGACAGCCTCCATCTTTAATGTGTTCCTCACATTATTCAAAGACTTAAAGCAATGACACCCTTCAAACTTCAACCTGAATCTCACATGTTTAACATTCTCTGATCAAACACTAAAGAAAGGTGCTCTTAGAGCTGATCCCACATTATTCTTGTAACCTGTACCAGGAAGCACTTTTTTTTTTCTTTTTCTTTTAGCGGGTTTGATATCTCGGCATGGGTTTAAACTGTTCCTCCAGGTCTTTGTTTACTAAAGGACAGCAAGCTGTGATGACACTGGTTGAGGCCTCAGTGGTCAGTGTGGGGTGAGGGAGAGGAGATAATCAGCACACAGCCCGAACAAAACTGTCATCAGCTTGATTCAGATCCCAGATAAGACCTCGACTTTTTCTCATGCTGGATCCTTGGCACTGCTGTGGTTGTGCTCACACTGAGAGACAGAAGGAAAGTGAGATATTTACAACGAACTTCCCCTCAGTGCTACCTTATGTAGTTGAGGACTAGCAGTCCTAATGGTGGAAGACAGTGCTGGGCTGGGGGAGTAATGATTTTAGCTTTAAACTGAATTACCAATCGATTCGGCCTGCAGATCAGAACACAGGTTGCGAGCCGACTGTGCGGACATGCTGTGTTGTGAAGAATATATCTATATATGTCAGCTTGGCGCTGCTTGCGCAGCGGCCTGCTGGGTGTGAATAGGCCTTGTGATCACCAGAGAGGTAGCTGCAGAGTGTTTATGCAGAATTAGGTTGTAAATGAGCATGCATTTGGTGAGGAGGACCTTGGGAATCAGAATAGATAACTTTTCCAGAGACCAGGATCACAAAAACACCTTTTGAGTCTCCAGTCTGAATGAGAGGCTCAAACCTGGTGGTAGGCTAAGCTTGAAGGGAAATTGCATAAAATAATATACAGCAAATTACCGCGGGTGTCTCTGGATTGGAGGTTGAGTTTGAACTGTGGTGTTTTTGCTGTCTTTTATGAAGACCACTGGAGAACATATTAGCACAAGTGTCATGTTCCAGAGAACACATGCTAGGCTGTGATTACTGAGCTCAAGCTGAACTGTAAAATCACTTGTCAGCAGTTGATATGTTTCTGGAAAAGGCTGGGCTCTTGATTGAATTAGTTCGATGGTTTTCGGCGAGGAGGAAGAATGTGTCCAATTTGGTTACCTGCTGACAGACAGCACTGATGTTATGACTGTTTGATTGTACTGTAAAACCAAGGAACAGTCTGCTGAAGGTGAATTAAAAATGCCAAATTTCAGAAAACACATCAAATTTTCGGCCTTTTTATGGTAAAAACTGTGTCGTCTTGCATCTCTCCCTGTTGTTCTTTATCATTTAATCACCACTGACAAAGCAGTATTCAAAGGTCAGATGAGGAGGTATAGACGAGCACATGTTTATTTTCCATTTGTATGCATGCAGAGGCGGCAGCTGTGCTATCAGTGGCTCTTCAGGTGTGTATTCTGTGGATCTTGGTTGTCCAGTTCATGTTTACTGATAGGATCTGTGTGGTTACTCCATCATATGGGCGGTGAGATGGGGTCATGTTGGTGCAATATTGTGTTCGCCCTGAGGTTGAAATAATTTTGTTTGCTATAATAGCTGTAAAACACCATATTTCCCACTGGACATTGTTTCATACAAATATTCCTGCGCTGGGATTTAAAAGGTGCAGGGAGGAAAAAAAAATCAAGCATCAAAATAACACCGGCTTCAGTCAGAAAAATAATAAATGGGCATGTATGCTGATGTTTGTAGTTTACAATCTGATTCTAACTGTTTTGTTTGATCGTGAATAACCAAAGCTTTCACAGCGACTCCAAGAAAATTCTTGAGGTAAAAAAAATTAAGTCAGCACTGAGCATTTACAGAAAAACTTAGAAATTGATATTCATCCCATTCACTGTGAGGTTGCTTGGTTTTCTGTCTGCCTGCGATTATGCAGACAGTGGAGCCTTTTCACGTCAGGATCAGGGTCCATGTAAGCTCTTAATTCTCTCCTGTTAAACAGTTATTGAAGAAATGTGCTGGTGGTGCAGAAGGAGAAATAAAAACACTGAGTGCCCAGTGTTTGCTCTGCCATGTAGCCGTGTCTGGCTCTTGGTGTGACTCATATTACAGAGCACCTTTAACTGTGAATTCACTCTGTTAATAAAATCCTCCTACCCCACAGCTATTTTAAAGCACTCTTTTCTATGGCTTCCCTCTTCTGGAAGTACATGACTGATTTTCAGAAATGTGAAGAAGTGAAGTGCCTGTTTCTTTAATGCATGTAACATCACTCCCTCAGCCGTTGCTATAGTGCTCTACATGACATTTACTGGAGATTCATCGTGTTTGAAGCACATGTATTTTTCTAAGGTTTCTCCCAACTTTTCATCAGTGGTGCATCTCTGATTCCAAAACGCTCTTCCGTGGACACACCCGGCTGCCAGGCCCCTCACACGGCCCTCAACTCTCGTCTAGCTCGTCACATCATTTTAATTACAGAGCTTTCATTGTCTGCTCTGACCCATTTTAGCGCGGTCCCTCACCGTCAGCTGCGTGGTCCCTCCAATCACACTTAATTTCATCTGGCATTTGACTCAATTGGCACTGTCTCGAACATGAGCACCAAATGCCCCCCACCCTCTTTCCCAAAAAAAAAAAAAAAAAAGAATTTGGAATAACAATAATAATCTCCACTCCCTGGTTTGGTCGTCCACCGAGGCCTCCGCGACATAGTACAGCTTTTAATGGTGAAGATTGATACCAGTGGCTGGGGACATTTCTTGAGATGTTAGTCACAGTTCTCGGAGGAGATGTGGAACTGCTCTTAAAGGGCCCGGAAAACACAATAAAACATGACTCACTGAGACAGAGCCCAGGGAGTTTCACACCATTAATTAGCACTTGGACTTAACTTGATTATGTTTTTCTCTAATGGATCTAATGTCCGTGCCTACGGTATGTAATTCAGCCGCACGTCTCAGTGTGGTGTGTTTGTTTTAATGACACATCGCCTCCTGATTTATAAACACTTACATGCTCATGAAGTTGTCATCCCCATAAACCAGCGATGTGCAAGATGGCAAGTAATTGAGTTGAAAATGTGTGACTATTAATGCCACTGAGAAGTTTGCACTGAGCCTTTTGAGATAAAGCTCACTGAGACATTTCTCGGCTTGTTTTCAGGCAGAAAAATATGCAAGCGTCTGTATTTAGTAGCATAAAGATTTCAGATCTGTCTATGTTCCTCTGGGATTCTCCCAAATTTCCACCAAACTGTTTACAACGAAGAGCATTTGCCTGCTCACTCTTTAAAATTGTATTCACATCCATAGAGATACAGGGATAGAAGAAACAGAGAGAGCTCTGTGCAAAGCCCTATCTCCCCCCACAATCAGAACAATGTTCCTAGTGCTTGAATAGAGAAGGATATCTCTGAGACTTCAATTTGTTATCTAAAAGAAGAAGGGGGACGGAGTAACACTTCCAAGATAAGCCCAGCATAAGGTTAATTACCAGCCGAGTGGCTGACGTAACCCAGCCATGTCATGTCTCAAAGTTACACACAGCTGGGAAATGGAGGGGTGCTGGCTATTGGCAGATGTTTCTCACTGAGTTGTGTGTTGGTCTTTTTCTGTGTTTGTGCAAACATGTAAACCCCCGGCGCGCGAGTCAGATATAGTTTAGTGGGGCAGTTCCAGGTAAGACGGCACCGGAGGCCTCAACAGCACAAACCACCTGCTTCAGCAACTGCAAGCAGGGCCTGTGGCTCCCCTTCTCATTGGTGCGTAACACTGTTAACATTGCTGCTGATTCCCCACTCTCTCTCTAGGGCATAGACTAATTAATGGATACCATTCGCAGTTGATTAGCAGCAGTTCTTTCGGTAATTACATTCGCATACTAACCACTCCGAAGAAAAGGAGATGGGGAAAAAAACACAAAGGGTTAGAAAATATATTAATGCACTTCTCAGTTCGCTCTGATCTTAATTTGTTTCTACCATTGTTTGGCTTCCTCTGCTAAGATAAGACGACATTTTTGCCTCTCTCTCTCTCTCTCTCCCTCTATTGGAGTTCCTTGCCTCTCATAATGTTTTAAGAGAGTGACTTTGTAATAAACACACAAAGGAGATTACTGAAGAGCTTTGTTGAAAATATGTTCTCAATGGAACCTCATGAAGACGCAAACGCACCATGATTCGTCCTCCTCTGTGCCGTGTAGGCTGAGTTTTGCAGTCCTCGCTCACAGAGAGGTGCATTGTGCTCCTGGGCCCAGCTGCTAGCCCATAATTCTTCATTCTATGTCCCATTGTTCCTACCTGTCAGCATGGTTGTGTCTCCAAAGAAAGGAAGTGGCTGCCATTTTGCCTGAAGGCTATGTGTGGGTTTGGAGGGGGTGGGAGGGTTATGTTGTGAAAACATGTTATTTCTTACCAAAGTACAGGGTTTCAATGGCTTATCAACTGTCTTAAAAGCTACTGTGGCACTCTCAATTTTTACTGGTCACCCTGTGATTAACTCTTGGTATCGGGTATCATATTAAAAATACTTGAGCAGAATCAATATTTATTGTTGCTCTAAAATAAGATGGATCCAGAATACTTTTATTTTGAAATCAGATTTTCAGAAGCCAGCTCCCATTAACCAAAATTGTACTCCACCCATATTAAAAACCCTCTCCACCTCCTTATTTCCCCTCAGTATCACTCCTCTCCCTCAGTTTATTTGAAGCTAATAACCTGCCACCGCATCTTGATATTTGGCTTTGTGATGCAAACATATTCTTAATTGCCATCCCATAAGAGCTGAATAGCCAGACCAGATTCTCATTACCCTGGCTTGAATTGGCCTGGGCCTCTCACATGCCTCTCGTCATGTCACAATAATGGCAGAGTGGCAGAATGCGCCCGTGCACGTAGAGAAAGGGGTTAATTCTGTGTGTAAACATTTCAGAGCCAAGTGTGACAATCTGTTTGAGTGACAGGTGTCCATTATGAAAGGATTCGAGTTGCACCGGAGGTTATCTGGATGCTGGTCGGCTCATTGTGTGTTTTTGTTCTCATTTGCAGTTCCAGAATAACAACAACTACATGAACATGGCGGAGGCCAACGGTGCCCTGCTCGCCGCTGGTGATGTGAGTACGCTTCGATTTGCCTTTCTGTATTAAAATTCATGATTGAATATGGAAAATTCTCCTGATGCAAATATGCTCTCCTGTACAAGTTACACTGTGTTGT
Organism: Terapon puta; assembly: GCA_028564955.1. Classification (NCBI taxonomy): domain Eukaryota; kingdom Metazoa; phylum Chordata; class Actinopteri; order Centrarchiformes; family Terapontidae; genus Terapon; species Terapon puta. The sequence goes on along the minus strand of JAOXYL010000001.1, from coordinate 16,194,507 downwards.
TTTTCTTAGTTTGGCCATTTCATATGTGTCATGTATATAAATGGCTTTAGTTTTAAATCTTTTTCTATGGTTCATGATTCACATTTAGGTAGTGTAGATACAAAAAGATGGCAACAGTAAAAGCCAATATCATAATGCATAAGCCCTGTATTTCCCACAGTAAAGCCCTCTAAAACATCCGTAATGATAAATTCCATCTGTTCCTGTCTTTGTCACATGGCACATTCTTTTATTGCCTCAAATGCTGCCTGCTCAAATGCTGCCTGCCCCGAGACCCGTACAAGACAATAAACTTACAGACAGACGAGCCAAGCTCACCCTATATTGCCTCATAGTAACTCGTGAGCATTGACGCTGATGTGATCCGACCGTCTTGACTGCACTCTGTAAGATAAAGTGATATCCCAGAAAGCTGAGGGGCATAAACACCTGTTTTCTTCTTCTTCTCAAAGACGTAATGAAGGAGCCCAGAGAGATTCTGTAGTTGTGTCACTCTCTGAGCCACTCTATCTGCTGGCACTTACAAAAAGTGAAATGTCACCAGCAATCTGAGTCTGTGGAGCCGCTAGAATAACACTGTGTACTGTACTTTTGCATTAAAGGCGAAGAAGGGAATGGCTGTTTCTCTGGAGGTATATAATCGCCTCTCTGAGCCATAGTAGTCCTAACAGTGTGCTAAATTTACCCTCTCTATTCCCCCTCCACCCACTCTGCTGCCCTGTCATTAGAGACAAGTGCACCAAAAATACCCGTCATCCTCTGTGGTTCAAACGGGCCAATCTCATCCAGTTTAGCAGGGGAGATTGATCTGGCTTCAAAAACCCACAGCAAAGCATCATTACACGGCTCCAAAATACAGAGATAGATGTCATTGTTAACCTTATTGTTTTCAGTCACGTCACTCGGGCAAGTTGGGATGCAGCTGCGACATTTGAGCCCAGGCGGCCACGCAGGACAGTTTTGAGCGTGCGACCTTGCGTTCATATAGTGGCCCCAGCATGTCACGGACGGAAGAAGTTTTCATTTTCTTCCCGCGTTTACGCTGAGTAGGCGCATCCCCTGTATCTACTGTCTGCTGGGGCCCACTGCAGTGGGGACCTGCGGGGACACAAGCTGCTTGGAGAGCGTTCAGCCCCCAGCTGTGAGGGCCCACTGTGTCAGGGAAAGGGGGGGATGGGCTGGGAGGGTGTGTGTGTGTGTGTATGTGTGGAGGGGGGTGCTCCATGATAAAAACAGCTCAGCTCATTTGCATTTTATCAAAAGGAACAACTGTTTCCAGTGTTAGGGCACAGATGGTATTGTGTTTAGGAGAGAGAGAAGAAGAAGAAGAAGTCTTAAGCATAGATTTTCTTTTCAAGTGATGGAGTGTCCAAAGCATTGTTTGTTGCAACCTGAGCCAAAGTAAGATTAATGCGACTTCCACTTGGAGTTTTGAGGTTTCACCCCATCCCAACTGTAATGCTATATTAATCTACTTAATGTGTCTGCTGCGGGCTGAGGGTACAGTGGGAAAGGAAGTCTCCATTATGAGGGCTCCAGTGATGAACAGCTAACTTTGACCACAAGGCTAAATTTATGCCACCACAGTCGGTTAGCTATTGTTTTAAAATTAAAAGCGACGTGGTCTGGTTGCATATAAAGATCCACCCCTTGTGCTTTATGAGTCACTCCCACTTTCTGTGTAGCTACGCCTCTTTGTCAGATGAGGTCTGGAAATTAGTTTTAAGCTGTCATTAGCTTTGACTTATTAATTGCACTTATCCATGTATATTTTTGGCCTGTGTAGGATGATTAATTTGTTAGCAAGGCTACTGGGCTAGCTCACATTTGCATCGTCACAAATAAATTACAGGATTCTTTTTTTTTCATTTCCAAGTTGTTCCTTAGACAGTATGTAAATCAGCATCAGTACTTAAATGCAGTTTGGTGAAATATGAATGCTTCATCACTGACCAACTAACTTTCTGCGGTGTCTCACATGAGGAATTTCTAGTGTGACTGTCTCTTGTACCATTATTTAAAGGTGGACTATGCAGTTTTTGTTGAGGATGATGGTAAATGCAAAAACTTTGCATTTGTAAGAGGAAGAATGTGTTTTCTGTTCCTTCAAAATGAAGAATAATAGTTTCCCTTTATGTACAGAGTTACAATTTTATTTTATCATTATCACTGTCAGGGATTTAACTCTTGGGTCAAAATAGTGGGTAAAGAAGTTGAGGGTAAAATGGCTGTTCCCTTTTTTTCTGTGCAACATGCTTTACCATAAGGGCCTTGAAACGGAATCTTTATCCCTGTTTACATCCAGACAATGTAAGTGTGCACAACACATGCTATATATTTGAAATTATACGGTACAGTGTATTGTGCACAAGGAAGGATGCTTCTCTGTCAGAACAGCAGACATGTATTTGCTGTTTAGATAGCCAATGTATCATTTACCTTATGCACTTAGAGGATGAGATAAGATGACCTTGGTGTGCCCAGTAAAGCATACATCCTTGCAGGGAAAGCTTGACTGCTTCCCTCAGGGAAGAGGATACCGTACACTGAGATTGTGTTCCACTCAGATGTATCACTTTACTCTCCCAATCAAATTAGGGACATGTAATGAACTATAAATATGTAGAAATGGACTACAAATGATCCAAATTTGAAGTAATGTTGATTAGGGGTGCCATGGTTGATGTTGTCATTTGAGTAGCTGCACTCTGTCTGTCTAGATATTTGAAACTGGATCCTCAGCCCTGCCTCTATTGATTCTGAGGCCTATTATATGCAGTAATTGCATGCTGCTGCCTTTAACAAGTCTTGGTTATTGCATCTGTGAATTGCATTACTACGTTTATTGAGGGACTGGGAATATTGCCTGAAAAGCTTTTTCTTGTTCTTTGTCCTGATATTGAAAGAGCACCATGGCAGCACTGGGATAAATCATCGAAATAGAAAATGCACTGATACACATCACCTCGTCACCTCCTTGCATGTTTCTATTGGGAAAAAAAGCTTTATTGTTATTCATTGATTTCTTATTCATTGTATTTTAGTGTGTTTGTATAGAAAAAATAATGAACATATACGCAGTACTAAGTAAATCATTCATTCTTTCATCTTCTATACCTGCTTATCCTGAGCACACAGTTGCAGGGGTACTGGAGCCTATCTCAGCTATCATTGGATGTGAGGCGGGGTACACCCTTGACTGGATGCCAGACAGTCAAATAGAAAGACAACAAACTAATCACTCAAACTCCTATTCACACTTAGAGGCAATTTGGAGTTGCCAGTTATCCTACCTACCTCTTTGGATTGTGGGAGGAAGCTGGAGTACCCAAAGAGAACCCATGTAGGGAGAACATGCAACCAGGGATTGAACCCAGAACACTCTTGCTGTGAGGCGACAGTGCTAACCACTACACTACTGTGCCACTCTAAGTAAACCACCATATACTATTTATCACAGGATTTTGATAACCTTTTGCACTATATTCACCTTTAACCATGCTAGTGTAGTGGCAGTGTTGGTCAGTCCACCTTAGGTCTGGATTGAAATATCTTCAGGATTAATTGTAACAACTTGGATTGATGATTCTTTGATCCTGGACTTTTCATCTTACGCTACCATCAAGTCAACGTTTTAATTTAGTTTACGATGAAATACTCTCAGAACCAAAGTCACTTCTGTTGACCTTAGCTGTACTTTGTTTTAAGTGCTAATTAAGATGGTGGACATGATGAAGATGCTAAACATCAGCATGTTAGCATCGTTATTGTGAGCAAGTTATTATGCTGACATTAGCATTAAGTTCCAAGCACAGCTGTGCCTAAGTACAGTCTGGGAGTCACTAGTGGTTGTAGACTAGTGGTCTTAGATTTCTCTTTCTGCACCAATATTAATATACATTTTACTGTTCATTCACTGTAATTTTTATACTGCTGTGTATATTCAGGTCATTTTGATTGCCATAAATATTGCTGTTGAGAATGGTTTGCAGGACAGTATACATTGGTCCAAATTTACCACCTCCAGTTGGCACTGAGAACTGGAGATTTCCCACACACCTGCTCAGGATGCTCATGTTGGGCACATCAGGCATCTCTGTTACAAGCCCTGCCCTGCCCTCACAACACTGGACCCTGTGGCTGCCAATGGAAAGACACACACATGCGTCCACACACACACACACACACACACACACACACACACACACACACTACTCTCTGTCTTTCTCTTTTTTTCTCGTTGTGCTCTCCCTTGCCCACCCTTTAACATGTACATGCCTGCACATCCCAAGCCAGCGTCTGGCCCGGCACTTGGCTTTCAGAACAATTTAAATGGATAATCAGGCTGGTGATGCAAAGAAAGTGGATTGTGCATCTCTTAATCTCCAATCAGAGCCCCCTAAGCTGCTCCTGGTGCAGAATTAGACTGGCTTTATGTGAAATGACACTAGACAGTGTGCTACTACACTGTAACACTCTGTGGGTTCCAGTAAAATCTGGCACCTCTTCCCTGGGGAAAAGGCTTTTTCTTTGCAGACAGCTGACATCTTCCATACCCCCCTCCTCCTCCAAATGAGACACAAACGCCATGTCTCTATTATCAGTGCCTGTGGTGCAGATGTTAATTTGTGTCATCATTAACAAAGAGAGGCAATGCACACAAGCGCAGTCTTTGATACTGATCTTCTCTCTCGATCTTCCCTCCCCCACAGTCATTTTTACGAAATCCATTCTGTTTAGCAGACACTAAACACAAGCATTCCTCTCTTCCAAGTACACGTCTGTGTTTTGCTTAAAGGTCACAGTCATGCTTGCACTGCTTTCCTGCGAAAGTGGAGCTCACCTCAGCCAAACCTCTTCTTTGACATCTCAAGTCTCTTGGTTGTAATTCAGGCCACAATGTATCAACCTATAGGATCCAGTGTCCTATATACAGTAACTGTCCTGATTTACCTTACACAGAGTAAGACCACAGGAAACGTACTCCCATCAGCGAATAGCACCCACAGTAATTCAAGAGTGGAAAAAAAAATGCTATTCAAATGTTTTCTTTATCAAAAAGCACTCCTGAAAGGGCTTATGTAGTCAAAGTATCATAGGCTGTGCTGCGTGTCTGACTGTATTGGACAAGGCAAAACAGGCCTGATGACTTTTCTTTCAGAGAGATTATTATAGCGTGCCAGTTTTCTCCATGATATGATACAGATAAGACTGGGGCTGTAGATCTCAAGGCTGGTGTGCAGACTGACCCTGCTCCACTAGGGACATTGAAAAAGATGAATGAAGACCGCAATGATGAATGATCTCTGATCCTTCCCATGTTGCCACTGGAACTTTTTGTCCATGACTCATGCCAGTTTTGTTTGATTTTTTTCTTCTTCTTTTTTTGATTCAAATGTTGCTGAGCAGGTATTATTTAGAACTAAGTTCCAGAGTGGACTGAAGCATTATATGACAGCAGAGGACTCCAAGTAAATGGTTCCCACTGAAGGTGCTCGTGATTTATTTTGCACTCTACGAGCCAGAGGCCAGAGCTGTGATGAATATGACCTTAGCTCCTTCTGAAAGGAGAACTGATTCTCTAGCTGTGAAACAAGCGCTGAAAAGTGAAACAGTGGTAGGGAGCAGGAAGAGAGACAGAAAAGGGAGGGCATGAAAACTCTATTAGCTGCTTCTGCCGCTGGAATTCATCAGTGCTTGTCAAGACAGCTGCCCTGAGTAGGCAATGAATTAGCTTCAAGTGTCTGTGTGCTAAAGCAAGCAAGGGGAACATTAATACTCCCTAATCAAGGGCTGTGTTGGCATATTCTTTCCTTTCTTATTCTATTCCAAAGCAGAGACAGAAAGACGGAGCAGAGGAAGACATGCCTGGTTAGCTTTGTTGTTGATTGTAGTTAGATCCACTGGCAGGTCAGGCGGCTCTTAACGTCAGATTTATGGGTTTATAGGCCATGCAATAATTCGTAACACGTGACTAAATGCTGTAATGTTGTCACATTTTGTTAAAAGGGAGGAAAATGAAGAATGTGAGAAGAACCAGCTCCCCTTTCAAAGGAGCCGGATTTACCTCAAAAAGTGAGGCACGATCATCCCTCAAGACTCAGTCCTGTAGAAAATGAGACGCAGGTGTGTGAAAAGGCACGCAGTAGACTCATCGGTGCCTGTTTGAGTTGGTACAAATGCCTGTTTACTCGTATCTTTGGGCTTCCAAGACAATTACTTTCACTTTGTGTCATCTGAAATTTCAAATAGTGGATGAGGCCACCAGAGGCAGGTTTGAAATAGTGCTGTAAAAGTGACCCCAGACCAAGAAAGTAGTGTTTGAGATCAACCTGAAGCACTTAGTTTTCTGTTTCCCAGTAACTTATTGAAGCAGAGATGGCTTCTCTTTTGTTTCATTTCACATGCTGTTCAACACATCCAATAATGCCGGGAGTTGAACCTGATTTTAGCACTACACCGCCGTGCTTTCAAGCAGTACGCCAAGTGCTAGCAAGTTACAATCATGTCACTTTTTGGAGGAGACCCGTGCTTTTGAAGAGGTTTTCAGTAACTAAGCAGCAGCAGCAGAAGCCAAGCCCAGTGCCTCAGACAGCATGCTGCCTGGCCCTGTGTTCAGCCACATGTATGTGGGCCTGCAGTGTGGTCATTGTGAGGGTATGAATATATTGGCTTTCCAGAGAGTAGCTTAATGCAATGTGCAGATGAAAACAAGACCCAAGTAGGTGAACAGTCCCATCTCCAAGACGGCACATAAGCAAATTAAGTGTGACCAAAAGCTTTAATTCGAAAGGCAGAAGGATTAGGCTGTTTGATGAGCAGATTTAAGGGTGCAGGCAAGGGGAACAAAAAGAAACACTTCTGGCCAAGCGTAATAATCTTTGAAAATATTCTTTAAACCCATCTCCCTGTGACGTGTATTTTCACTGCACTTCAACCCAACATCTTCCATCCTCAAGATTAAGGGCTTTTATCATGTATCCTCTCGCCTGTGATTGCTGCTTGATATTTTTGCTTTTGACGTCTTCTTCCACACTTGCCTTTCCCTTCTTTTTCCTCAAAGTGGACTTTAATAGGTTTAGGAAATGTTACATCTTAGTGCACTTACAGACAAGTGTATTACCACTCTACTAAAACACTCCCTCTCTTAAACAAAGTTGTCTGATTTAATCCCTGAAGGTTTCCTTCCGGCATGTTAGATAAGGCCTACCTCAGCAAATGCTTGTGTTGCTGGATTTCACAATGTTCCTTTACCCTCCTCTTCCTTGCAGACTTTCCACACACCCAGCTTGGGAGATGAAGAGTTTGAGATTCCTCCCATTACACCTCCACCTGAGACGGAGTCTGGTCTGGGTCTATCAGAAGAGGACTCACCTTTCCCAGCAATGCCAGAGCCCCCAGCCCTGCACAGAGGTCCCTTAATCCCTCAGTTCCCACCTCAGAGCCTGGATCTGCCCTCTATCACCATCTCACGCAACATGATGGACCAGGAAGGAGTGTCTGTCAACAACGGTCATCCTGTGGTGAGCACGGCTATACATACCCCACTATTAAATCAAGAAGTCTGTTTATTTTCTAAGCCTAGAGAAATGTTATCCTCGTTTGTCAGCACGGAGAGATCTTGCACTAGCGCTGCTCTGGTATTTGTCCTACTTGTAGCTGTCGCTCCAGATGTGGTCTGTGGTGCATCCAAACAAAAAGATGTGATTTATAAGTACATAACGCTGGATAGCTCTGATATCAGAAGAACACCATCCTTAAAAGAGCCTTTTACTGAACCGTAATGTCACCTTCACAGTTTTTGTTCGCCTCCTGTTGTCGGTGCATCTGGCACAGCATCTGGCCTTGTTTACAACACAGGAGGTATATGATCACATTGAGTAAATGTCATGATATTATGTTACTTACTGTGAGGATTTTTTTTTTAAAAGCACGTTGACTGTGGATGATCCCCCCCCCTCTTTGTAAGGTGAGCAGATGTGAATAGATCACAGGTGTTGGGAGTACAAAGCACATTCAGCCCCAGAAGGACAGTGAGAATAGGACCCAAAAGTGCCACAGTTTCACATGCTCATATTTAATTCATGTTGCCTCCAGAAGCCTTTTTTTGTGCTTAAAATGCTGATGCACGCTCATGACCGATGTCACACAGGGTCTTCAGAAAAGACACATGCTGTGTTTGGAGTTTAAGATCAGCTTTTGTCTTGAAGTAGTCAAGAATCACCCTCAAAGGAAGGACTGGATGAACATATTTTTAGCTTAATCCTCCTTTACTCTGGTGTAGATGGTCAAACGTGGCGGAGTAGACGACGTAATCACTCTCTTTATGTTGAAACCATTATGTGCTATAGTTTGTAAGATTGTTGTCTTGGAGTGGAAAGACATTTTCAAATGCCACAATCATAGAAGCATTGAGGAGGAAAAATGGAAATGTCACTGGCTGACTAGTTGTCTTACAGATCTATTACAAAAAAATGGAAGATTCATTTTGGAGAAAAGAAATGAAAGGACAAAGGCATGAGCAGAGAGATGATGATGTTGATGCTGAATTTGCTTTGTGAACCACAAAGCTCACTGCGTTGAGAAGAGGTGCCATTATCATTACAAGTGTGTGAATAAATGAAATGTGTTTTAGACCTCCTGCTTTCCCTCCCTCCCTCCTCTCCAACACATTTGTTGAATCACACTGATATTATAGATATTTATTTACATTCCATATGGGAAGGCGGCTATAAAATTTTTACAGCTCTTTTCCCTGCTTCCATGCTTCTGGCATGTGAAATAATTGCAGCTTTTAAAATATCTCCGCCGCATACAGTAAGTGAGCCCCAGAAGGCTTTTGCCTAAAGAATTTTCATTTCATGGTCAGTTAAGCTTTCTACATCTGGAAGAAACGGAACCTTGACACAATTACATTCCTGACTGTTCTCACGACTTGCTGGAGGATTAGATTTGATTCTCAAACATTATTCCTCTTTAACACCATTTGCATGGCTCATGTCTCTGATTGTGCGGAGACTCTATTAAAAACTGAGGGGAGAATGTGGGTTTCTGCTCCTTGCCTTGTGGCATTGTCGTTGGCACACTACTCACTCGTTATCAGTCATCACACATTGTACTGCGGGAAGGCTCGCGGTGGCCCTTCATTTTTCCTGTAAATGGGATTGATCCCCAAAAGTCTTGCGCCTATAGAAATTCTATTCATCTGTGGTTTTATCTTTGCCTTGAAAAGGAGACGCAACTTTTAAATGAGATAAGTAACAGCACTGTTTGCAGTGCTTTCTATATACAGAGACAATGATTTACGAAGGCCCTAAGAGGGGTGTTTTGTCATTTTGTCAGCACACTGATAAAGGAATGACAACCTTATATACATGATTACATTCTGTGTTATTTGTTATGGCTGCAGGGGCAAACAAATAAACCGTGCACTATTGCAATTACATTTTTCATCAAGCCAGCATGCTCATATTTCCTAAACACTCGTCTTGGTTTTCTTTCCGTATACTAGTTTACTGGTGGAGAATATTTAGCTTGTGTGAAAGCCTGTCTCTTATCAGAACTTAATGAGAAACTCAGCCAGTGAATATACCTGGTCTATTTTCAAAAGCTTCTTCCATGTCATTGGATTGCCAAGTGTTCTGCTAATTCCTCTTCCCATAATGTTCAGCGTATGTCTTGCAAATTGGCCACAGATGCCGGGCTTCTACAAAGAGAAATACATTTTCTCAGCTGCAATGTGCCTGGCAAGCCCTGAATCTGAAGTCATTATTTATTTAATCTGCTCTCCTAACAAGCTTCTGACTCTCATTTTTGTCTCCCAGCATGTGTCCTCCTGATTTGTGATTGAATCTCAATAGTGCCAAATAGTACTGGAGTTAGAGCTGCCAGTATTGCTTTATTCACAATTTCTTCTTGATTTTCTCCCCGCTGCACAGCAAGGGTCTCTGGGTTCTATTTCAAAAAACACCTGGTGCCTTCACCACATTTTAGGTTTTTCTTGACACACGTAAGCATGTGCTGAAATGTCCCCTGTGATTGGACTGGAAACCTTAGGTAGTTACAACTAGTTATATTAGATGTTAAAATCAATATTTAGCAGAATCCTGCTGTCTTGTTACATTTAGCATCATGAGGTGATGCATTATATATTTTTTTCATTACTAGCTTGCCTTTTCACATGCCATTAGCTTTACAGCAGAAAAGGCATGCTAATATCTGATACAAACAGTGTGTTTGGACCACATGCATCATGCAAGATGAAAGTGAGGCTGGAAAAGCCATTTGTAGTTTGTTGTTCACATGATTTGATATGCCTTGATATTGTGTAGATTGCCAGCGAGTATAATACCCTCAGTTTTGACTGGTCAAAAACCACTATATCCCGAATTAAATGGAAAATGTGAGCACTGTTGCAGAAAGCATGTTTTTCTACACTTCCCTCTTATCTCCCTTCCAAGCCAAGAAGCAATGACATGAGTTGTACATCAATTTAAGAGAGTGGGGTTTTTTTTTCGCTCTGTTTCTTTTTTCTTCTCTCTCTCTACAGACAGCTATTGTGACATATTGGGTCAGTCAGAAATGAAATATATTCATGCAGGCATGCAATACTTGTAATGAAGTCTCAGCTTGACCTTCTGCATGATTGATTCTGTAATTTACTTTTCTCAGGGAGCTCTCAAAATGAAATGATGTCATGTTGGACAAGTTTTAAATACCCATAATGCATCAGGAGAAATCGTGAAAAGGGGTATGGGTCAGTGGCTGTGCTGGACCAAGGGGAGGGAACTTTTACCGTGTGTGTGCGTGTGTATAT
>JAOXYL010000001.1:16164060-16183591 GCA_028564955.1 Terapon puta | reverse complement strand
TATATATATAGATATATAGATATATAGATATATATATATATAGATATATATATATGTAGATATATATATATATATATATAGATATATATATATATGTATATATATATAGATATAGATATAGATATAGATATATATAAACGGAGAAGCTCTCCAGTTTTGTTGAACTCTGTATAATGACAATAAAGGGCATTCTACTACTCTATTCTACTGGTCCCACAGTCTGAAGGGGCGGGTGGGGGAAGAACGAGGGAGAGAGATTTGTTTTTAAGTGGGGGTTAGAGGTTTGGGAGATATATGGACTGAGTTTGCACAGAGAAAGAAAGACAGAGAAGTGTGTTTGACTGAGACAGGGCAGGGGAAAGAAAAACAATTTATCTTCATGCTATTATAGCCTTTACCGGCATTCAAAATTCCATTTTTCTCATTTGGCTTAAGCACAGACTTCAGCAGGTTGCTGAAAATGGAAGGAAAAAAAATAAAATGATGTACCCGTTTAGAAGCCGAGTAAAGGAATATGTGCAGAGCACTGATAAACTATCTTTAATAGGACTGACCTTTCATGCTGGCGAAAGTTACTGGGGGATTCATCCTTATAATTACCATATAGATGATTTTACCCCTCTCTTGCCATGGAACATTTCCAAGAGCTCTGGCATTGATTGAATGGAAATTGAACTTGTTAACATTCTTTTCAGCCTGTTACAGCTCAGTACATAGTGCCACTGTTCATACATTCTCCCCAAATTCTGATTTCCAATATCTTTAAGAACAGACTGGAGCCTGCTTTTATTGACATCAGTGTTGAGATTTTTATCACTTGGTGAATGCATAGTGTTGCATTTTGCATCCAGCTGCTATGTTTATTGGCCTGCGTTTATTGTAGAAAGGGTTTCACACATTGTCAATAGTGTGTGCTTTTTTTCTCCCCTCATCTGCTAGTTTTCAGAATGCTTTATGTGGCTCTGTGTGGAGTGTTTGCTGTGTTAAGTGTGGATGAGGCCAACAGTAATGTACCAAACAAGCTATTTTTTCTTCCTCTTCTTTTTGCAGCATATTGTTGACAGCATTATGGCGCTGCCAGTTTTTTCAGCTTTCACATTAAAAGCAACACAATGGGGAATATTACAAAATGAATTTACATAAAAACAGCCTTTATTGATTTGGGAGTAGATTTCAGCTTGTCAGTGTGTAACGTACAAACACGCAGACAGACAGCACACCTAGACACACACACAGACCTGACTAAGGAGGGCACATCTGGCCACTGTGTACTCAAGATAAGGACTTATTTGCAGATTTACGATGACTATCAAAATATCTAGTTAGATGTCTGCTGTGACTGCTGACAATACTGCAATCAAAATGCAAATGAGGAGGAAGAAGGACATAAATAAACATCCTAGTAGCAGATTCATATTCACAATCAAGGCAACCATTACTTCAGCTGGTGTCTTTCACTGGTGTGTTATTAGCTGTTATCTTTCCATTCAAATCAAACGTGGCGTTTCACTGACGTAACTGTCCTCACTCTTTTGTTACATAGAGTTAAAGGCAACATTTATGCTGCTGCTCTTATGACTGTAATATATGAGACTTTAGAAGGGTGTTGAATGTGATATGATTAAATGCTTAGCTGTGGTCATCGGAGCATTTTTTTTTTAAATGCACAACATCCAAAGGCCATTTAGAAGAAATCACCATATTCCAAACAAATGGCAGAATGGCCCATTGCTCTAAGTCAAAACTGCATCATTGGGATTGGGCAAAAGTGTTATTATACAGATGGCCACGACTAATGAGCTCAGTGTGTGCGTCTTTGATGTTCGCAGTGAGCAGAGAGCAAACTGCGAGCCATCGTGTTCTCAGTAATGAAGATGACAATAGCACTTGGAACATGGCGGGTTGCAGATATGTAAATCACAGTCATTTGGTCACAGGCTTGTTTATTGCGGTTTTTATTTGTGAGAGAATACTGAAAGCTCCCATATTTGAAGAATCACAACAATATGTCCCCAATTTCTTCCCCACCTTCGCCTCACCTTTTGCAGAATCTTCCTTGCACATGTAAATATAAATCCGCTCTCACTTCATAGATTGTATTTATGATAAGTAGTAGACATGGCATATGAGAAAGAAATGGATTGTAGATCCAATATGTCCCTGTCTGAAATGGTGTTACAATATTGTTTTTGAAGACGGGCATTCATAAGGTTCTTTCAATAAAGCCAGGTGTGTGGGTTTATGATGTGTTGATGTTGGGAGAGATTGGGTTTGTGCTGCTGAATACCAGATGGATGTACCCAGGGAGAACAAATCACCTTTTCTGTTGTGTTCACGTCCCCTCCTCTGTTCCATGTCAGCTCTGCTGGCTCTCTGATCAGTCTTCCCTCTGGGGAGCTGGCAGTCCTTGTAATTTCATCCTCCCCACAATCAATGCAAACATGTCGCCTGCACCTTCTCTGAGACTCTTTCAGGAACCAAATGTTTTACTAGGAAAGAAAAAAGGGAAAGATATTTTGAAAACGTTATTATATTATGCTCTGGATGGTAGAAGGGAGGGGACCTGTCCAAAGCTCTTAAGCTTCATACCCTCAGCCAGTTGATTTATGGAGTTGATTATAGAGAAGTATTTTTTCCACTATTTGGCAGTCAAACATGATATATGAAAGGTGCCACTTTCACAGTTATAACCTTAGAGTAACAGTTACACTACAGCATATAGGCTCGCCTCAAACTAAACCGCATGCATACAAACTGCGACTCGAACTGTCTTTTTATTGTGGCATTTGAACTTTATGTATCACAGCACAGTGAAGTGAGTCCGCTGTTCCCCTTCAGGGACCGGGCAGTCAAAAGCTGTGTCACTGATTTCCATACAATAGAGTTTTGAAATGAATCAACTGAGCTGTGTAGCCATCTATTACTGGCTTATAAAGTTGGCTCCTCGGGTGTCAAGATAATTTATCATGGCCTGTAATAGAGACATTTAAGACCCGGGACATTGTGACATGTGATCTGCCACATAACAATCCACAGAATCCAATGACCCGATTTCCTCTCTAGTAAAGAGATACAGCTTCGTGAGCTTTGTGCACTGGGCAGTAGGGTGTCACAGTGAGTCACAGAGATGTCTTTCAGCTGGATAAATGAGGTGCAAGTCTGTGCAGCCAGAATCTCAAGAGGAATGAGAGAGCAGAGGGAACAGCATTGACGAAAAATTACATTTGGCTTTTGTTTTCACAACAATCTGTTCATTTTCTACCATTTCATTTACAGAATGTTGGACCAGGCCATCTTCGTCAGTATCCACCCAACCCGGCCATGGTGATGAAGTCCATCATCAGCATGAACAGCCCCAATGGGATGCTGTCACGGAATCAGCTGACCACCATCAACCAATCCCAACTCAACACACAGCTGAGCCTAAATATGGCAGGACCCAACATCACCCATACTTCTCCATCACCGCCTGCCAGCAAGTCTGCGACCCCATCTCCCTCAAGCTCTATCAACGAGGATGACCAGGATGAAGGCAACAGGGTGAGCAAAGTTAGAAATATCTTGGGTGACTGGATCAAATGATAACTGACCGCATGTTAACCTGCTGATACAAAAAATATATTTTTGTTCATTTTTTTTATCTCGCTCATTGCAGGTCATTGGAGAGAAGCGACCAGCCCCCATAGACCCCACAAAGAAACCCAAGACTCCCAAGAAGAAGAAGAAGAAGGATCCCAACGAACCTCAGAAACCTGTGTCAGCTTATGCCCTATTCTTCAGGGACACCCAGGCTGCCATTAAGGGGCAGAATCCCAACGCCACATTTGGAGAGGTGTCCAAGATTGTGGCCTCAATGTGGGATGGTCTGGGAGAGGAGCAGAAGCAGGTACTATAAATTTGCACTATTTTGCAGTCTGGTCAAAAATGTAATCTGTATGTTAGATCTAATATGTTAGATCACCAGAAATCCAGAATCAGACAGGAAACGAATGTCTGCAGAGCATGTGGTGTGTGTAATGCTACTCTACTGCCTATGGTAAGAAACTCTGTTTGTCCATTCACATGTACGTTTGTGTCATCACAGGTTTACAAAAGTAAAACAGAGGCTGCCAAGAAAGAATATTTAAAAGCCCTCGCTGCATACCGTGCAAGCCTAGTTTCTAAGGTGAGAAACTTTCTTCTTTTTCACTGAAAGAATGTGTGATTTTGACAGAAGAATAAATAGGATCTATCATAATTCATTGTATTACATTGTGCTCTGTGAAGTTGTAGAGAGATCTTTAAAAAAGACAGAAACAAGTGAAGCAGGTCGCTGTCTAGTAACTATACAGTCTACTTACAGGTGAAATTGTATTCTTCATATGGGAAAACTGAGGCTTTTTAGGTAACTCTGAGTATTTCTTCTCCATCCAGGCTGCAGCAGAGTCAGCTGAGGCCCAGACTATCCGCTCAGTACAGCAGACCTTGGCCTCCACCAGCCTGTCCCCGGGTCTGGTGCTTCCCTCACCCCTCAACCAGCACCCCTCCATGTCATCAGCTTCCCAGGCCCTGCAACAAGCTCTACCACGGGCCATTGCCCCAAAACCTCTGCAGATGAGACTAGGGGGAAGTCAGATCGTGACCTCCGTTACAGTCTCCCACCAGAATATGTCCTCTGGGATGCCACCGCAGATGCTAGGCCAGATGGGTGCTGGAGGGGGCATGGTGGCGGGTGCCCAGTCCACAGCAGTGTCTCAGATGAGCCCACCCATGCAACCGGTGCAGCAACATGCGATGCAGCAACTCCAGCAGCAGCAGCAGATGCAGCAGCACCTCCAGATGCAGCAGCAGCAGATGCATCACCAGCAGATCCAGCAGCAGATGCAGCATCAGCATTTCCAGCACCACCTCCAGCAACAGCTGCAGCAGCACCACATGCAGCAACAGCAACAGCAGCAACAACAGCAACAACAGCAGCAGCAACAACAGCAGATGCAGCTGCAGCACATGCAGTTGCAGCATCAGCTGCATCAGCAGCAGATTCAACATCTCCAGCAGCAACAACAACAGCAGCAGCAGCAGCAGCAGCACCAGTCCCAATGTTCCCCACCCCAGCACTCTCCTGGTACGCCCCATTCAGTTGGAGGCTCTGCATCGCTCGGCAGCCCCCAGCCAGCCCCACAGCAGCAGCCACACCCCTCCCAAATCCAGGCCCACGCCCTGTCCCAGGTCAGCATTTACTGAGCCAAATGGAAATCCTATCTCAAAGAACAGGAATAGAATAAAAGCATCATTCCACGTTGCTTTTCTAAGTTGCACTTAAGAAGTGTGTAAGATTTAGAATGTTATACAAAGAACTTGTCCATTGTTATAGACGGATATGCACACGCGTGTACAGGGGTAAACATGTTAACTGGGTTCTTTCTGTCATTGGCTTAGTTATGACAGGAGCCTGTTAGGCCGAGCACCCAGTGATTGTTTATTTGTTTGTTTGTGAGATCTTTCAGTTGTCAATTTAAACTGACTGGGTACACAATATGTTGAAAGACGTGTGTCTTTTACTGTTTTATTTAACAATAAAGCTTTATTTATGAGGCCAGAGTTGTCAGTTCAGCACAGCAAAGGGACTTTTTGACACTGTTTCAACAAAAGGATTTCTACCTGCTTTTACCTGAACTGAATGACTCACAGGATCTTTGCTGGAAACCAGTAACCCACACATCAGTCTTTGTTCCCACACTGGCCAGTATATAGTGAGACTTTCTTTCCACCAACCTTTCTCTCACCCATCATCCTCACAGATATGACTGTTTAACAATGGCACAGAGGAAATGGTTGGTCCAGTCGTAACACCTTGAAGTCCCAGTGATAATTGGACATATTTAAACCATGTTTCAAACGCAGACATTGTCTTGGAGAATAAGGGGAACTGAAAATAAAAAGTCTTGGGACTCAGAGGTCTGGATTGAACGACTGAACAGTCTGAGAAAGAAACTACCATAAATCATTTATTTCATCACATCATCAAACTGTAGCTGTAATCTGCTGTACATGTTTTGTAGACTGGGGAAAGACGAGACCTCCTTTATCCAGTAATCGACCCTTCAGATGATTTGCCCAAAAGCGTGTAACTGGCACCCCCCACCTCCCCAAAAAATGTTTAATCTATTTGTTTTTACTTCAGATGTTTAACAATTAAATTATGTTTTTATTTTGTGTAACAAAGGGGATATTTTATGGTAAATACAAATTTCCGGATCGAGGCAGATGGTTTGCGGATTGATGTATTTTTACTCTGCTCCTTGATACCGTCATTGTTTTAAAAAAAGGAAAAAAAAGACAACTAGCAGAGCCAGTTTGTTGCACTGCCAAAGCCACCTGAAAAGGCATCGGAGGTATTTTTGCCAGCTGTACAGAAGTCCCTGAAAAAAAAGAAAATGTTGTACATTTTTCATATCACCTGTTGTAAAGTTTTAATATGTGAGGCTTTAATTAAAACATTGTTAAACGACCTGTGGATTGCTATATCACATAGTGCATTTCTGCTCTTTTATACTTTTTTATGAGTTACAATAGCAGCGATTAATTTTGTTTGTATTTTGCTTACAAACCAACTGCTTTTGAAAACTGTCCATAGAATAAAATGCATATCGGTATGGAGTTCTTGAAAAGTTGTTTTCAGCTCACGATAGGAAAAGTAATTTAATGTTTGAGTTTTTGCTCGGCCATGAAGACAAATCCAGAGGCATTCCATCACTAATATGATAGTAGCCATAATTTTGTATGAAGTATTATATATTTCTTTGTGTCTCTGTTCAAAATTAAACTGTCAATCACAAATATTTATTTGAAGGAATTGGTTTATTTCAAAAGTTTTATTAGCCATAATTTCTATGAGGTATTTCTTCACGTTTCCTTGTTAGCTATTGAAAATAAATACACTGAATATTCATAGCACTTGGTTCTTTATGAGATACTCAAATTAAATTTGTATGTTTTCTATGGAGTAATTCTATAAGAGAGAAAAATACATTGCAGGGGTATATGAGCATTCATGTTGGCATTATCATAGTGTGTGCTGTCTTTCAGTGATTTGAATGGAAGTCCATTGTAACTGTGTGTAAAAACAGTGTTGATACTGGACAAGGTCAGCATGTAACTGGTACTTGTCTCAATAACAGTCCCCTTCTCACACACCAGTGCATTGGATTCTGCCTCTTTCTTACTCCCTTCAAAATCGCTTCATTTCCAAGACATCCCCAGGGGTTTGCTGAGCTCCCTTGAATAATATGGTGAGCGGGGGAGGGAAGGCAGGCAAACAATAATTATCATATCTTCACAATAGCCTGTGAATCCACTGGCCCAGAGAAGGCTTTTTTCCCCTTCCAAAGGCAGCTGAGACATTTTATACATGGGTTAATGTTAGTTACAAATTAGGAGAGAGAATCTGCTCCTGTGCTTCCGTGATAGCGACTTGATAGAATTTTCACATTTTGGTTTGTTTTCAATTAGGCCGTTTCAGGAAAGCATTTGTAATTTGGGCCGAGGCCCCACCGTCACTGCTGCTGCTGCAGTGATCGGCTCTTCTGCTCGGTATGGAAACGATGCCCATTTCTCCGCCGTGATTAATTGCAGCATCTGTCCTGTCAGAAGCCCGAGTGAAGAGGTCTGCAGGAAAACCGCAAATAAGCACTGGCAACAGTCTTAAAGTGCTTATGATGAAATGAAAATTAAAAACAGCAAGTGCCGTGCATGACCTGAATCTTAACGCAGGGGGAGAAGAGGAGAATGTGAGAGCGGGTGTCCATGGATACCAAACACATGCTTTAAAAACACACAGTAATGAGGCTCTGGGAAATCGCCGTTATTATTCTGAACAGATTCACAGCAGAGCCCATTAATAATGCATGGAGCTCCTTGTTATTCCATAACCCCTCAGTACTGCGGTCACTGTGTGTACAAATATCTCACAGCCAGGGTTGGAGTTATGGGACTCTGCAATAAAAAGGTTACAGATATTTTCAAAACACTGCTATACACACACACACACACACACACACACACACACATAATTCACAAGGACAATACACTGCTGTTGCAATAATGGGGATTGGTTTCATGTTCATTTGAATAGGTGAATAAATACATTTCACCTGCTTTGTGCTGTAGACTTTGCTGAATCTAGATTTTTTTTCCCAGAGTGAAATATGATACGATCATAGAGGCATGAAGCAATCAATACCACCCATGCTCTTCCCTCTTTCTGTCCTCATCATTAACTAAGGCTGATGAAATACATGAAGGGCACTATGACATTAATATGTCATTTGAGTAATGCAATCATGAGGTGACCTAATTGTCCTCCCCCTCCCCTCACTGGGGTCAGTTGCTCGGCACTATGCCGAGGATGACTAAGGAGTCAGATGTGGAAGCTAAGGGATTCTGTATTTTAATGATTTATTTGGCTCTTTTGTTCTTTTCCCGTTCATCGCACAGATACAATATGAGCGTAACAAAAGCCCTGCTGACACTGACCATCTGACCATCAGACCCACGCCACAGCCAATCTCACAGTCTGGACTGTCTGGTCGCAGATGTAGGAGCTGCTACTCTGCTCTGACCCTAAACTTTGTCTCTGTAAGAAAAAAATACAGAAAAAAACAGGCGCCTCATTCTTTTCCTGGTTAGACCTGTTCCAGGGGGGTTCAGAGACAGTTGACTCTGCAAGTCCAATGCCAAGCCTTGTTTAGAGAGAGGAACTAGGCCTCCAGTCAAATGGACAACTATGTTAAAGGAATTCTTGACCTTGCGATGATGAGCTTCGTGGAGAGAACTATTGACCTCTGAGATGAATAGTGACCTTTGTTTGGGGGGTTGCTGGCTGCTCTGTTGGCTTGCTGGACTGTTGACATCCCTGACCAATGGTAACGTTTGTTTAGAGAACTTTTGACCTGCCAGACTAAAGGAGCGCCACGGGCGATGCCTCCAAGCAAAGTTAATGGTATATTCAGGGGGGGCGAGTATAAATATTATGATACCCTTGCACAACCTTTCTGATAATCTTATCTAAATCTTTGAATTTAATCCTATTTATCATTGATTGGCCAGATGATTAAGAACATTTATTCAAATTAAACATCTAAATAAATTCAGAAAGTGCTCATTTTTATGAATTATCAGAATGAAGGACCTGAAATAAATACAAATGTGTTATTCTGCAGAAAATATGAGTCTGAGCATGAATTACACATGCACTCTGTTGTTCCCCCTCTGTGTCTTTTGTCTTTCACAGCCACATGCATGCACATGCAACATGCAAACTCGCACACACATTTTCCATCCCAGATTTCAATGCAATGGTGTTGCCTTGGTGACGCAGTGATTCAGTCATTAGTCTCTAATGTTGAATTCTGTTGTAAGTCTGATCTGCCGGTCTTTTGACCTCTGTCAGCCTGCACACAGCCGCACTATCACAACTCTGACTCGACCTCTATAATATACAGAAAACCAAACACTGAAGCTCGATACTCCAGTAATTTGTCATGTAATATTGCTGGAGGAGGGGGTGCTGTTAATCACTATAAAAACACATTTCTTCCAGTAAATTGTTAGCAGTATGTTTAGTTCTCACTCTCAATGTATTTGATATATATTAGATATATATTAGAGTGGAGCACAAGCTAGAAAGAGGGCAGATAAGCTAACCACCATTATCCTGCTGTCAACGTCATAAAGGTCAGGGAATAAACATCTAAAGCCCAAAGAAAAACTGTTTACTGGAAGCAGTTGTCACCATAACAATAACAGCAGTGAGCATATGAGGAGCTGGTTTGCTTCAGATTATTATGGTTCACTCAGTGTGTTATTGTGCATTGTCAGTATTTAGCGGACCAAATGCATCTGGAGCATTTATTCTCTGTTGAGTTATACGGTCGTCTCTACATAAAAAAATGTAAAAATCACACAGCAAGCTGTCAATGATTTGAGAAAGCTTTCTTTATTGTGACAGATCATCATGCCCCAGAGGTTGACAGATGTCCCTGCATTGCATGGAAACGATAGCAGTCTCTTTTTATTTGGACTTGTTTGGTTTAAGAATGTAAAATCCAGCTCGCTCTTCCCCCACTGCCACTTTCCGATTTATTTCATCAGTATTTTATAGGCTTTGTGTTCAGCAGAGGATCCCAACTCTGAAATTGCCTTTTATTGCAACTTACTTAGCCTGTTAATATAGGCTATTACAGAGCCAACATGTTTCTATGGCAACAAAACTGATAAAGTGTACCAGGAGACTAGAGTGATAGATTACTTGTGCACGCTGTGTCACATCCAATTAACTCAAACTGACTGTACACCACATTATGCCACGACTTGCAGGAAAATCAATAAATATGGACGGTACCCAACAAGGTTCCCCCTCTGTTTCTTTCTTTCATCCTTTACGATGGCAGCGAAGCCAAGACAGATCATGCCACTAGGATGTCCCTGCTGCTACAAGAGGCAGGTGCTGTGTAGACACCATTCAAAACTTGGCCTATTCAGTCCAACTCCTCTAACGCTCCATTCATGCATAGCAAAACACCATCTGCTCCTGTTTTGCCCGGAGCAATCACAGCTGACCAAAAAAAAAAAAAAAAAAAAAAGAGAAAGAAATCCATGATAACAGCTGTTGCCAAACAAAAGCCAAACAAAGGAGGGGGGTAGGAAAAGGTTAGAGACAAGTTAGACACCAAAAATTACTCATTGGAGAAGGTGAAGGAAAACATTTACTCATGGTAATAGTCAGGGAGACGGGCTGCCATCCAGCAGAGATTCTGGGAAAGGGTTAAATGCAGTATGTGGGCCTGGCAAACTTGAAACAGTACAGGATCAGGTGATAATAGATTCAAGCTGAGGATGATTCTTTTACACAGTCAATTCTCAGGGTGCAGGAGCAGAGGCAAATGAGCCATGGAGTCTCCTCACAGTGTACGACTGCTGTCTGAAGTGCATACAGATGCAGGTACACACAGGCCATCCAGGAACACCAGCCTTTTGTTTCTCCATAATGTCAACAGCTTTGCCTAAGTACTTGTAGAAATACTGCAATATTAAAGTTAACACAAAACATAAAGGTCTTACTTAAGTAAAATTATATATTATTAGTGTACTAAAATTATATAATGGGTTTATTATCATTATTGATGCATTGAAATATAAGCAGTGTTTTATTTTAAGTGAACTGTCAGAAATAAAAATTGTGTCCTATTTTATGTATTGATCATGTGACTCATATCTGACTCAGACAAATGAAGTAAGTCAATAAGTAAATTGTATTTAAGTACAGTATTTAAATACATTTTAAATAAATAGCTGGTTACTGATCAGAGACAAATACAGCCAGTAGTAATTTTGACATTTTGTTTGCAAAATTACAATATCTTATAAAAATGTAGCAAAGATAGCAAATCTGAAATAATCATTCCTAAGCTATAATCATACTAACTCCATTTATGTGCTGTATCTTGGGAAAGTTAATGATAATTAACAACAGTCCTGAAAACAAACCTTTGACATAAAGGATGGAAATAAATGTCTCTTTGCTTCAGCAAGGTTTATAGCATCCGCCCACCCCTGCTTTATTCTGCATTGTGGGGTGATTGGCACTGGTTCCTCGACCCTATGAGGCCTAGCTTGATCTAATGTATGGCCGCTGACCTGGGGGAGGGGCCGCAAGCGAAGGTGAAAGACCGAACAGCTTGCATGCCTCCAGACCTCAGCTGCCCATGCAGACGGAGAGCTGTAAAACCACCGTTTGAGCCCCACATAGAAGTGCCACGGCAGCCGTACACAAAGCCGACAGGAACTCAAATACACCCGATATACAATGCCATGATTAAACAGTGGTCTGAGGAGAAACAAAGTTAAAGTGGAGGAAGAAGAAGAGGAGGAGGGGGGATCAGTAAATGATGATGATCTTACCCATTGTCCCCATGGGGATAATTAAGTTTTATCTTATGGTACCTTATGCTGACTATGAACAGACCTGGATCTAATTGCATTTTGGCATAATTCATAGCATTAAAATAATTCCTTAACCTCACAGTACCAGATGGTGCATTTTGCAGTTATAACATGGAAGAATTTGTGTGAAAGGGCTTCAGACAATCACAGGAAATCGCAGTGTCAAATAGATTCTTCATGTTCCTGCAGTGCAATTCCTCCAGATGCTATGACACTGCAGGAAAGAGCGGCATAATAGGAGCTGGAGATGATTTGCAAACGTATTTTTTAACCAATTTGACTACAAAACATGCAAATCTCTGGGTTGGACCTTGTTGCTGTGAGAGATTTCATAGACAGAGCTTTTATTTATAAACACAAGCTCTCGTGGCAGTTGATCAGTCAATTTGCCTAACAAATAACTCGCCGACACATTTTCAGTTGGCTGCACACGATGGCCTCTTTGTTTGTGACACCATTTCCAGCTAGCTCGAACTGAAACTGAAATGAAATAAAAGTGAAAATGAGCAATGCCCATAAAAAAAAGAGAGAACAGCTGCTCTTTAAGGTCACGTCCTGAGCTATGAACTCTGCTGAGAGTCTCAACATGGCTGTGTGGATGCCTGGACAGTGTACAGTAGACTTGTAATGAAGAGGGGAGAGACAGGACAGAAGACAGGCTCCAGCCTCACGCCATTAGAGGTGATTTGTCTGCCAAACTGATTCCAGTCCCAGTAGTTTTATCAGTTTAATGCCCAGGCAGCGTTCATTATTTCTTTGCCGGGAGGGTCAGCCTCTCTTCAGCAGAACAAGTGTGGGTTGTGTTTCTGTCAAAGCGGGAGGGGGGTTAGTGCTTGACCCGCAAAGCCATTCAGCTCTCAGAGTGATCCATTGTTTGGGTCCTCTCTTTGTTCAGTGCCTGCAGAGAGAGAAGGGGCCAGCTAAAGGGGAGGGACGGAGCAGGGCTGGGGTCTCGCCGGGTGCCCGGGGGTCTGCACTTACCCTCAACACATTCTCACCTACAGTCCTTTTAGTCCTGAAAGGCCATACAACCTAATGTTTATTATGTGTACTAGTGTTTTGGCACACTCTCTCTCACACACACACACACACACACACACACACACACACACACACACACACACACATTTACTAAAGACACTTCAGATTTACTCTACAGGTCAGAATGTTCTATATGCAGCTAAAATATTTAAAATAGTGACACTTTGTGTTGTGTTTTTTTTTTTTTACTGTGGGGCTACTCAAAGAGTATAAATGTGCTCTCATATCTCTGGTGTAAAGGTTTCATGCAAAATGCTGATAAATAACACAGATACAAGACTACTAGCATGTGCTTTAAGACATAAAGTGTAGAGGGACGGAGAGAGAGGCAGGATCAGCTGCACAACAGTCTAGATCCAAACCTGCTGTACTCAGGTTTCACAGCTAAAGGGAAGCAAATGGTCTGATTCAATATTTTACCACCTTGTTTGCAGTTGTAGCGTTGACTGAGATGAACAGTTTTTAATAAACAAATAAAACAGACGGCAGAGCAGAAAGGTTAATCTGCAAAGATGCAAAACATAACTCCTCTGCTGCCAATGTGATGAATCTGCCATGTTTTCCTGTTGTTTACGCAGTTTTCCTTAAACCACTCTATCTAGCTTGTCCTTGAAAGTATATGCAGTGCAAGGAAACACAGCTTCTCTGGGAACCTGAAAGTATGTGCATCTTCATTCAGCTACAATTACGCAGAAAACCTAAGTGGAAACACTCAAATATAACATTTTTACATGTGTCTGAGACAGCAAAGTTGGTGTATCAGTGGAAACTAATCATGTCTATATCGTTTCTTAAATTGATTAAGAAAAATACAAGGCAACATTAGACGTCATTTTTCAGTCACATGTTCTAAATTGTTTTTGTTTGTTTGAGATTTGACAGGTTCAATTCACGTTGTCTTGTTGTTCTGTTGTTGTTGTCTTCTGCAATGGTTGACAGGAGCATAACTGGAAAATTAGCACCTCCTACTGATCATCTTCTGATCATCTATCTAACTACTGCCAATCGCATAGACTTAAAAAATGTTGTTGTTTTTTTTAGATTTCCAAAAATGCAGTTCAGACAGATGTGGATGAAAATTGTGCACAAATGAATGTGCTTCACAGTTCTTTTGTTTCACCTTTTCACACACAGAGTTGACACCTTTGGACTATCATTTGACCAACGAGCAAATTAACAGAATAGGACAAATGGAAAATAGATTGTAATTAAAGCAGTCTCTGGGCTTAGTATTGTATGATTTAGAAAACTGGGAACAAATTGCACCCAACATGCAGCCACTTGAAGCCGCCCTTTGAAAGACTGTGCTCTCATAGTGACAGTCAGTGAAAGAAAGAGGTGACAGGTGGTCGATTATACCAGCTTCTCTACTGGCCATAACTCTGTTTTCAAATTGTTCCAAATTAGGGAGACACTGTCGCAGCACAAACAGCTGAGACATTAGCACTACTTTCAGCTTCATTTTCAGGGCTAAAGCTGTTATTTGCCTCAGCGGTGCTATTTAGCTACCTTGTCAGTTTAATATTAAAACAACAGTGACAAAGTGAGGCAGCAGCCATCAGCACACTGGCATTGATCAGCCCACTATGTCAGGCACAGGGGGGAAAAAAATGTGTTATTGTTATTTTTAATAGCAGTGGTAGTGAGTTTTGAATCTCTGAATCAGGTCACATCCACAGTTTATCACTGATTAAAGAAACGGGTCAAAAATTGCTCATGCCAGTCAGCCATTTAATGTTTCCTCTTGCCAGCCTTATCTCAGGCGGTGTCAGTGTCAGATGTGGGGGTGCAGCAATTATCCTCTTTTTGCACAGTGAAGTAGTACAATCTCCTCTCATAAAAACCTCCTCAGTGTTTGCTTTAAAGCACTGTGTGTCTCATCTCGGGGCTTGTTTACGGCAGCATTACTGCCGACGACAGACCAAACGGGCTATTGAGGTTCATCTTATTATGTCAGACAAACTTCAGTCGCTGTTGCTCATTAACACGAGGAGGTTAATAATAGCTACAGCCACACAAAGTCATATTACAGCACTACTTAAGAACGGCGCAGAACAAAATAAACATAGAAACCCTTGACTCCGAGACGTTTGGAAAAGACCCAACTGAGCAATAGATGTTGTTTCAGCGTGCTTCAGTTTTGATTTAGACCAGGACTTTAAAAACATCATTATATATCTTAGCATAGCATAAAAACCTGTAAATAATTCATCTAAGTGCTGCACACGCTTGTCTTTACAGTATAACTGTTTATTTCTTTGTCACATGAACGAGCAGTGCACTCTTATCCCTAGACGTCTGCTAAGCGAATTTAAATAAAATATATGATAACCCTAATCTAAACATAACATCTACAGACAAATAAACATCCACGAAACCTCCTGTCAACATGGGTTTGCTCGGTGGGCCACACCAAGCTGCATCTGTTCAGTGAAGTTCCAACTAACACTTTTAAATATTTAAATCTCATGTTTATTATTTGCCTACTTTGTTCTCACACAGATGTTTTCAGTTATTTTGGCCTGTGTGTGGCTGAAGTAGGATTGAAGCTGGGTGTTACCTTAGGTCACCTTGCTCTGGCTACAAATGGGAACAATAAAGGTGTAAGCTGCCCCGCCCTAACAGATGCAACAAAAAAAACAACAAACCAGAGAGGTCAATCAATTGGGATACACCCACGGGACACACCTGAGAGGAAGTCTAATCAGGCAAATAAGGGACAGCACCTGTGTGCCCTGGTCATCCTGTTAAGGGAAATGAACCGCAAGTCAGTCAACGTAAGGTAAGCGCCTTGAAAAAAAAGCAACCCCTTTCTCTCACCACCTCAACAAAGGCCACCGTAGCTGGCGAGCTAACAGCTAACCCTCTTGCCAAATGGGAAGTGATAGCAGTGATGAATAATAATATCTCTCTGGGCTTCTTTCAGCGTTTTCTTTAGAAGTCTTACCGCCGCCAGTTGTTCAGCGCTGTCCAGTATTTTGCTCAGCAAAGAGAGAAAAAAAATCAAAAACAAACTTTGAAAAATGGCTAAATGCTAAAGTTAGCTTGGTTACTGGTGGGTGGTGTACACAGTTGATTCAAAGGACTATCTTTTTTCACCATATTCTCCTGTTTCCAAACTTCTAAGTAAGCTTCTCAAAAAAAAATATGGATGCTTCACGGACAGAGGAGGGTTAAATAAATGTGGATGATATAAGCTACCTTTCTTGATTCGGAGTGAATCTGTGTTATGATCTGAGTCCTGTGAGGCCCCACAGGAAATATTGCTTTTTATTGGTCACTGGCACAATAAGCCATGTCAATTTTTGAACTCAGTGTGAAATGTTTGTGATTTTTTTTTTTTTTTTTTACTTTTTTTATGATTTTGTAGTAAAATGTTGCCACTGTAACTCTTGATAATATTGTATGGGCAGTTTGGTGACCCTGAAAAGCTCAGCTAGGGGGGTCTACACAAAGCTGAAATCATCTTAGGATGCACTCAAATTGCTTTGCTGTTCTTTGAGGTGATTTGGGGACTGACCGGTGGTTGCTCTATTTATCATATGAGTCCTAATGTGCTAATTCTGTGTTCATAATCTGAGGCAGCATCATCGATCAACATCGCCGTGACAGGCCCAGCCCCCCGCCTCCTCTCTCTCAGGCTGTTCTCATGCATAAAGGGGTCATTTCTTCTCAATGTCCTAAATTCAGAATTTCAGTCCGTAACAATACAAATGAGCTTGCTCTGCCATTGTTGATTAATGGAAAATCACATCCCCTCATTCTTCTTCGGTCATTAAAGGAACGTCTGTGTTTGGGATAAAGGGGGTTTGCGCGAGAGGTGCACCTCTCTGTGGCCATTTTACAAGCTGAAAGAAATAGTGAAGAAGAGCGATAAAGAAGGATTTTGGTGCCCACTCATTGTGAGGATGCAAACGTCTAAATATTTGTGAGCGTTTATTCACTGAGCACAGCTTAAACTGGGAGAGGGACTCTCTGTAAGCATTAAATCATTTAAGTCTATTATTGCCATCACACTTTCATATTCATATATACAGCACAATCACCATCTTAATACAGCATGAATACTGAACACTCACTACAATCAAATGAGACCTGGCAGAGTGGTGAGGTCTGATTCTGGAGAAATTAAAGGTGACACAGCTAATTCAGCAGGCAGACATCAGACATGAGTGCTTGCTTTGACCTTTTCTATTACTATGAGAACAGAGTTACCCACAAGGGGAACTGTATTAGAAAATAAATGAAAGGTCTTGGTGGAAAGGTCAGGACACATGTTTCTGTGATGTGGAATAAAGTCTGTTTATAGCAAAGGCTTGGCTGACTGCACCTCAATACAAAGAATCCTCAGTCAGTCCTAAACAGTCTCAGCAAAATACTTTCTGCTTATGCTGTGTGATCATGCCTTAGGAATTTGTAAAACATCCTGTGGTTGGCAAGTTAAGGCCGAAAATATTGACTTAACATTGCTGAAATTCTTTAGGCATCAACTCTTGCTCTTTACTTGATATGCCATCAGATATGAGCAACATTGGTGGATTTACATTCATCAAAGTTAGCAGAAAAGCTTTGATCACTTTATTATACTTGTATGCTTTACAGTTCACTTACCAATGGCTTTTTTGGTTGACAAGCTGAGAAAAAAAAAAGCTAAGAAGAATCCCCACAGACAACAATTAGAGCAGACCAGCTACAACCAGATGTTGGCCTAATGTGAGCAGAACATGTGCTTTGCTCCAGTAAGGCTGTAATATTGCAAAGAGGAAACATAATGAGGCAACAGGCAGTGCAGATGGGCCAGTAAGTCTTTGCAGAAGTGTCTGCAAAACACATTACACAGAACAAATAAGAAGAGATTAATCAGCCAGGGAATATCATGCTAGTGCTAGTATCGCACACACTCGCACAAACGGAAGACATGACATTTGCAGTATAAGGTGTATAACAAGTATACAAATAATAAGTGTGACAACATGCAAATAATTATTCTGCGGCCTGGGATTAAAATAACTGTTTTTCATTTGTTACAAGTGGGCTTGAGTCAGTTGACAACGTATGTTAGGTCATTCAAAAGGAAAATGAACAACACTGTCTTATTAATACATGAAGTTAGACATTTAGTCACTTAGGTAAAATACTTGGTGTAACTTGGATAACTACTGAGTCTCAAATGAAAGCGAGGTAAAGGATGTATATTTTCTTGAGCTAGTTTTTCTGATACACTATTATTTCACTACTATACTATTTTTGCTTTATTTAATTTACAACAGCTGCTGGTTGTGTCAGGGCACAGAGCAAGAAGTGTTTTTCACTAAGCACTAAAATTAAGAGAAATTACATGTTCTATGTTATTTTAGCAATTATATCATTAATAGAATGATGCTTTAGCCAGCTTACAAACAGTGTCTTCAAAGTAGTCTGTTATGTTTAATTTCACAGTAGCACTTCACTGGTGTAGCAGTAACTTGTAACACTGCAAAAAGTGAGATTAGTTTGTTTGTTTTTTACTTTGTTTTAATGTAAAGTTGTCACTGGACTGTTTAGCATTTAAAAACTTCATCCATCATGAAATGTTGATGTTTGTCTTAAAATAAAATTATTATTATATGTTGTTAAAGTTATTTAATTTAGCCTTGCCAAAATAGTTTAGTACCTCAAACACTGTTCAACTTACAGCAGAATTGATTTGTTGCAAATGTGCCTATGGTGCAATAATGTGTCTCTAAGTTGAGTTTGTATAAGGATAAACTACGTTTAGAGGAGGACAGTGCAGACATGTCCGTCAATGGAGAGAGGCCTGATTCTTTTAACTACTGTGACCCAGACAGAGCTAAATTGATTGAGGAGTAGTTCATTTGATTCATCTTTCCACAAATGTCAATTTTGCAGCCTACAACCAGCACCAAGAGCACCAGCATAAAGAATAGGGGTAAAATAATCATGGCAGCATTAAAAAGCTCACATACTGTCACTGTTTTTTATGTGTAAGGTCAGATAAACCTTGTTAAAAAACAAATACTGTGGATAATCAACTCCCACGGGAAGAACATATGGTTTGATCTTTTTTTAGTCATATTGAAATTACTTTGGAAGCTTGAGGTGTCTGGAGTAAAACATTACATCAACACCCACTGTACCCACCAAAGACACTCTGAGATCCAGAAAAGAAGACACCATATGCCTGTCGAATATGGGTCTATGCTGAAACTGTTGCAGTAGTTCACACCACTGCGGCACACTGTTTGGCACAAATGGAAATTGGAGCCTGTCTTATGTACTGAGATCTAAGTACACAAGGGGAGGGGATAAAAATATCAGCCAAGGTTTGATGCCTTTGGTGAATCTATGAAGAATAGAGTTCCAAGATTAAACATGCACCATTTTTACACAGCAGTTAAGTGCATATGAAGATTTATTTCTACAAGTAGTTCTTCTAACTTCTCAGGGCCAGTCAAGCAGGTTAGAGGAACCACGCTGTCATATTATTATTTCCTTGTGAAACAGTGCC
>JAOXYL010000001.1:16147380-16161793 GCA_028564955.1 Terapon puta | reverse complement strand
CTGAATTTCAAATTATGGAAAAAATCTCAAAAAATAACATTTGAATTAGATCACTGTAATATTAAAATGGCTCCACTGTTCATGAAAACCACTAATAAGGGAAATCTTTTCTTGGTAATCCCAACCAGTCCAAGTATGAACCCTCATCAGTGTTTTATTTTTCATCCTTGCTCATGTGGATACCTTCCCTTCCTTACTTCCCTTTAAATTGTTTTAATCCTGTTGCCAGAGGCCTGTACTAGAACATCATGTTCATTAGCATCTGTTTGCTGTTCCTGCTGAGTTCAAAGTGTTTCCTTTTCCCATCCTTATATGTGGATAAGAGCTTGAATTACTGCAACACTACCTCTAGTCTCCCTCGGTACCATTTGACAAAAGTAGGGCAGCAAGAAAAACAAAGGGTGGGCAATGTCTTTATTGTCATGTTACATCACTCATTTGATCCTTTGCAAGAATCTGCTGTTGTGATGTGGTGAGCCTCATGAAGGCTGGGCTTGGCTCTGCGGGCCTGTAGGGAGGCATCAATTAACAAAGTCAAACAAGATGCCAATTTACACGTAGACGGGAAGAATGAAATGAAATTCCCATTTTAAGAGATAACTGTGCTATCTAAACACATCACATGTATGCTAATAACCGTTGCACACATTTTCATTTGATGTAACCAAAAGTCAGACTCTATTTTCTGCACTTTTTTAGTCATTCAGTGTATTTACATTCAGTAATCCTGAGCTGAATTCAGATAATCTAGATATGCACAAGGGATCCACAAGAAACTATGCATGAATATAATCTGCTGTTGCTGTTTTTAAATTATGTGTGTGTGTTTTTTTTTTTTTAAAAGGACTTGTAAATGTTGTTTTTGTTCCACACATTCTTCCTTCTTATCACCACCTGGCCCTTAACCAAGTACGAAGTAACACCCGTCTGGACAGTCCAATAAGCAGGTCCAGCAGGTAGTAACAGTTCCTACCTGCTGGACATTTCTGCCTGTCAAACTTCCAATTTCCTGTCACACCTCCAGCGTGGTCAGCTGCAGGGTCATCAGCCAGGAGCCAACGCTCATTGATGTTTTGCTCCTTTAACCCCGGTGCATCTCTTGGTGGCAGAGTGGTGGCAAGGATGTCACCCACAACACAACTCAGTCGCCAACAGAATCAGGTGCTTTATGATAGTAGCCACTGTAGCCTCGAGCAATTAGCCTCAAGCAGAAAGTAGTAGTGAGCTATGGAGGTCCGGTAAGACAGCTAATTTTTACTCCATACCCCCAGATTTGTTTTGTCTTTATTTTCAACCTAGTAGCCTCAGCCCCAACTGACACTGACTCAAGAGATGTAATTTGAGGCAATTTTTCAGGCTTTGTGGAGCTCCCTCCAAAGACACATTAACCGGGACAAAAATCTAAAATTAAATTTCTCAGATTCAAACATTTGAATTCAGGTGACTAGGAGGAAAGAATGGTTGTAACCTTTGGTCTATGAACATTACCCAGAGATCTCTCACAGTGGTGCACTCGATTACTCTCATCACATTTTAATGCCACATAATCTCATCTCATCTACCTTAATCTCATCAAACCTTATTTCATCTCGTTTTATGTCATTCAGTCTAATCTCACTGCTTCTCACATGATTTAATCTAATGTAATCTAATTGTATTTCATCTCTCTGCAGAGCAGTGCCCTTAATTTTTTTCACATACAAGTTTGGGATTTTCTCTAATTGCAGAGCTGTCAGGTCAACATGCTGTAACACACAAAAGTTGGCACAAGACTTGAGGAAAGCGAAAGGTCACAAAGGTAAGTATGCATAGTAAAGGAAAACACTGAGAGTTACATGAAATGCAAGCTCATCTCAACAGGGGGAAAAAAGATGAGAGAAAGTGTAGTAATAAATGCATGACCGGTTGCCTCACAAGCCGGGGTTTCCGTTATGAGCTGCACTGTGGTGATAAACAGGCCTTTTTCTGTGTTGAGAACAAATGGAAGCCCTGTTGTTCAAACACAGAGGCTTTAGGTAAAATGCTGAAAGAGCAAGACTGCACATCTGGAGCAGAGAATAGCAGAACACGTGCTGAACCTGAGCCCGCTCTGCTCTCTTTCTGCTCCTCTTTCTCACTGCTGCATGTTCCACCGTATCATGAGGCCTGCCTGCTGCATGCTTCACTGGCTCTCTGTGGGCTCACTGTCCATCTGCTGCGGGGAAATAGCAGAACGCAGGAGAAAGGACAGGTTACTGCAGCTTTTACGAAGCTGCGGGACATCTGCTGATTATTTCCTGTTGCTGATGAAATATACAATGTTTTTCTGCATGAAAAGGGTTAAGAGCTGATGGTGTGGTACCAGTCAGATAAGAAAGTAACAGCTGAGAAAACTGTGATATTTGATAGAAGAGTCCCTCTGAGTCTAACATGCAACAACGTTATGTGAGCATGCCATTACATTAGTTGTTTCGGTTTCCTCACAGCTGCAAATATCTTTCTGGATGGATGACATAGTATAGTAGGACTTTGAGTTCTCTGTGTACACCCCTACACTTTGCTCATACCTTCTCCCTCAGCCACTACTAGCCAGTCTTAAAAAAAAAAAAAAGCTTTTTGCTGTTGCTTCACTGGCGCCTGCCTTTTCTTATCTCTGCAATGTAGATAAACAGATGCATAGGCACTATTTTTAAGGAATAACAGTCAAAAATAACATACCTACCACACAGGATTGTATGACTAGTGCTCTTGTTAAATAGAAGGCTGATTTCGAGTTGTTGTCAGCCTATGCACTGGATAACTAAAATGACATATCACTGGTCTAATCAACTTAGCTCAGTCAATATGGAACAACTTAAGCTCTCACTGCACCACAACTCTGAGTCAAAAAATCAAACGTTTAGTCTGTAGATGGCTGCCGAAAAGTGACGGATCAATTATCCTGAGAGGCAATTTGGTTTCACTCACCCTCTCTCCTGGAAATAGTATCTCTATATGGCTAATTTGTAACAGCTAAACCACACAGGGGAGTCAGGATCCTACACCCGGTCTCTGGTGTAATAGCCCTGCACTTTGTACGGCCTCCATCCACCATAGAAATTCAGAATACTCAGGGCAGAATTATCACTGTCCTCCAACTCCACTTTAATGTATTTTTAATTTAATTCAAACCAACAAAAGACCAGGACCATACTTGCAGGGCTTCATATTTGGAAAGACTCAGAATATATGCATTAGTAGTGATAATATGCTGTACATGGTTAGTTCAAGTCTTTCTTTCTTTATGGGGAATTGTATAGCACATCTGTTCCAGGTAACATATAATTTTCAATCTCCATTTGAACTCATCCAAACCTGAGTTATCTGATATTTAACAGTATACAGTAGATTGTAACCCATGCTTCATATGTCCCCTTGTGTGGAGGTGTATGTATGAATTACACTGTGAAACAGCATGTTTCTCCCGGCTTGGGTTATTTTAAACTGCAGCTCCTATGCAATTACGTAAAATTCTGGCAAATTATAACCTGATCCAATCTGACAACAGAAGACCAAAATACAGCAGTGTTATTATGTTGGTAATTTACCGAACATGTGTATATTCATTATTCCAGTTCAAATTCAGTGGAACATAAAGCAGCATGTGTCCTTTCTTTGTATATGAAAAGCACCTTTTGGATCCAGTCGCTCATTCAGCCTCTCTGCTCTCATCAGCTTCCTGCAATGCTGTTAAACTGCATCAGGTACCTAATGTCAAAACACGATGTTTCAAGCCTCTTGGCCAGACTTTTATTCAGAAAATCTAGCTGGAGGCTCTGCTGCATGAAAAGCAGATTGAACTTGAACATGTATTTCACATCAGTGTGTTATTTAGATGTAAAACTATGTCTGGAGTGGGAAATGCCAGTACAAATCATTTTCATTAGGTCCTGACCCTGTCTCTGACTTTTTCATGGGTCTCTGTAACAATCACAGTTGGTCAAATTAGATTTAGTGGGACAAGTGAAGAAAGGAACAGAGGCACTTAATGAAAGCACAGCACATAACTTCAGAGGACAAAAACACTCTATAGGTCACCAAGTCGCCAGAGCTGGTCTTAATGCATTCAGATTATTTCAACACCCATCGTATTTGTGTTTTGTTACCTTATACATCTATTAAAGTGTACTGGATTGCAAAACCTGAGTGAGAGAACATGTTTACTGCAGTCGCGCGCTAAAAGCAAATGTTGTGTTGCCTGAGGTGTAAACAGAGAGATGAGCACACTACATAACAGCCTATTTGCAATACATTTGCTCTGCCTGCTCTGCTTAAGGAAAGAACTTAAGGATATAGCAGTGGGAACCATCGTGACTGAGCTGATGTCATGCCAAACAAGTCCCTCCATTTATAATAGTGTGCCTGGGTATGTTTAAATCCATTGATACATTTGTCTGTTGCCTGGCAACACAGACCACGTTTGTTAAGATTTTAGAACCAGAGTTGATGCTCTTTAACAGTCGGCAGAGCTTAAAGCTGCAGTAACCCAGCCAGTCAATAGCTTGGTAATAATACAGTAACTATAAAATAATTACATGAGGTCAAAGATGTATGTTCTGACAGCATTATTAAATGGGAGACCAGCCTGCTATGGCATTTTTAGTGGATAAACAATGAAAAGGTCTCAACCTCTAAATGGGTTTAGTAATTATAAAATCTGCCCATAGATTTTTTTTATTTTTTTTTTTTAGATTTGCAAGTGGAACCGTTGGCCTGATGGTGGTAGTAAAAAAATGATTTAGGATTAGCATCCAAGTAGTTTTTAAAGGAAATCCAACAATTAGTTCTTGTTGACCTTACGGTCCTTTTTAAAATTCTTTTAAAGGTCAGGGTGGTCACAGAAATAAGTTATAATTGTCCTCTGGAGAACATGAATATGCTCATTGATTTGATGGATATTCTGTCCAGCAACGCCAATATATCTTGCTTTGATCATTAGATCAACCAATTGTCTGCCAACCGCCCCAAACTGTGCCTGATGATAAATCAAGCCTGTTGTAGTAACATCTTGATTTCAGCTCATCTCGCTTCCATTGCTTTTGGATTCGTGTCATAAATAAGTTGCAGGTATTAAAGATAAAGGGCAGATTAATGAGTTTTATTAATCTGCCCTTTATCTTTTGTTTCAACAAGAACAGTAATTGCGTGGCACAGAATTGTATTTTATCTTCAGCATGTTGTAGTGCACAACCACAAAAGCCATTTCTTGACATTTAATGCCAAACACAGGGGCCACACAGTATATCTCAACTGGGATCGAGGCTGCAACATACCATTGTTAAAGCAGATAAAACCCTCTGGATTCGGGTAATACCGCCCTACACAGTTATAGCGTACACACAGAGAGATGTGTTGCATTTGTACTGTGTGTGTGTGTTACACTGTATTAGCTACCCAGCCCTTTTTTTTCTTTTTTTTTTGCACCTGTTCACAACAGACATGAAACTAAATCCCCTATGGTGTTTTGGGAGTGGGACAAAAGTGAGCCTGTGACCCTGCACAAGACAAAGTAGGTCTCAACATGCGCACTCAGTGTTGCATTTAGGCTGCCTTGCAACAAGATGTTCAGCAGAAAAGAACCAAGTGATTTTCCATTAGTACACCAAGACATCCCTCCCCCTAAACATGAATGCTAATGCAAAATAGTTGCAAATTAATGTACACTAATTTGTAGCAGATGTGCTTGTGTAGAGATAGAAGTGTAACAATTAGTAATTGTACTTATTTATAGTAGCGGGGCTGTTGTATAGCAGCACTTGATCTTTTTTTCCATTATTTATTCTGTGAGAAAGTGCCGTAAGGCAAGTCGACGCAAGGAAATGGAGATATAGGAGTAAGAAATCTTGATATAATATATTACCACAAAAATTAGATCCTGCAAAACAAGCACTGATTCACATTTGACAACTCTAATACATCAAAAGCAGACTAACACAGTCTCTCATTAAAAATCCTCATTAAAAATTCCAAAAATTGAGAAGTGATGGATCCACTGGAGGCTCAAAGAAGCTACTCAAAGAGCATTTTGTTTCCATATTGCTGAATGCTTTTAAACCCTTTCAAACACCAGATAGCTGCTCTACTTCACCTGCTTTCAAAACACCATCATGTTGTTTCCAGCCTGTCTCCTTCACTACTGAGGGGAAAGTGATTGAATTTTGTCTTCTTAACAGAGGCAGCTTGGACTGAATAAAGATCTGCGGTGCTCGAGGTTATAGCGCTGGTGAATGACGCCCCATAATGGCACTTAAAAGAGAAACTTGCATCATTAATCATTCCTTCCTTTCATACCCTTGACGCGTGAGACAAGGAAACCCATGTCTATCTGAGCGCAGACAATAAATATGAATGCTTCCCAGATTAGTCCCCAAAGAACAGAATGGATACTCTTTAAGGGCACATTTTCCAGTCATCACTCAACTGACTAAAATGAGCCAATTATTTCTCATACAACAGCATGCCAATTAGAGAAATGTCTGCTCTGCTCCATTCATGATGTTGCCATGTGGCTTGTTTAAGGTGCTGCCAGACAACATCTTTTTCAGTCCAAAGCCATTTACACGAAATTTGGAGAGCGGGGCGCATGGTCTGTCATTGTTTGACACCAGTGGCCTGAAAATTAGGGTTTAAGACCATTTCAATCTTTGGTCAGTAAGACCATAAGAATCACGTGAAGCGCTGATTTCATCAAAAAAAATTTCTTTACTTAACCTGTGCTGTCTTTGCCTGTATATTTTTCCTCAGTACGCTGACAGACATAGCAAAAGGTTTTAGTAACTTGTCAGATGCACTGTTGATTTCTGTCTCACAAGAATATTCACCATGAAAACGACTCTTTTTGCTGCTCTTTTTTTCAAA
The DNA here is from genome assembly GCA_028564955.1 of Terapon puta. Taxonomy (NCBI): domain Eukaryota; kingdom Metazoa; phylum Chordata; class Actinopteri; order Centrarchiformes; family Terapontidae; genus Terapon; species Terapon puta. Next base: position 16,154,917 of record JAOXYL010000001.1, on the reverse strand, counting down.
GCTACAAATGGAAAACCTCCTCGACTCAGATCAGAATATTGGCTACAGCTGAAGCCAAGCCTCTTATTTGAACTAATCATCCGCTACCTCATGAAATGGAAAACACAGTTGTTTTAGTGGAAAGAGGATTTACAGTATTATACTCGGTGAAATGTAGTAAGTAACTGTAGAACTGACAGAAATGTCTAACAGAGTGTTTTATGTGCAACTCTGTTTTATTCACAAGGCAGCAGCTGCTCAATTTTCTCTCTCCAAAATGACTCAGCATGGGCATAATTACCCAGGACCATTTTCTTATCTCTACCTCTTGTGTAACTAAGACACTACTTGCCATCTTCTACTTGGTCCTATTTTTGTTCTGAACTAAAAAAGCAGCTCAGCTGGATAGGGTACATTTTGTCAGAAGTTCCATTGTTTCATTTCTATGAAACGCTGCTCATGATGATTTTCTCCTATTAACATCCAGTTAACAAAGAATTGTGTAAATACAAAGTCTATTTTCTGATTTAAATACGTGCAAAGATTCAGTTATTTTGAACACTGATGGTATCAGGGAGAATACATCTGTTTGACTACTGTATGGCTGAATCTTACACTTTTCTGTGGTTCTCATTTTACAACATGGTGCTCAGTTTTAGGGTTCTGCCAGACAATATGTTTCCCATTTCCATGCAGCTTTTTATGAGATTTGGAGCCTGGGGAAAGAGTGTGCTCTCACCATTGGACAACTACGGTTTGAAATGAAGGACCTAAAAGTGTTTATTTGAACAGAACCTATATTGTAGATTTCCACTCAGTACAATAATTTCACTGGTTCAGTGCCACAGCTGGACCCCAGATTGGTTAATAACAGTAATGCCAGCACCTCTAGAGGCCACCACTGAGGTGTTTAGATTCTTATTTTGTCACCAATTCTTTGTTGTGAAATTCTATAAAATAGCATGGCTCATATTCATCCTACCACGATCACACAGAAGTTGATATTTAACAATGCGTCTAAACCACAGAATTGAATCCTGTTCTCATAGTAAAGGGAAAACTGCCAACATTTTGCAAAGAGGCACAGACAAATGTTGTAAAACACACTGGTATGACAAAGGCGCTCTAGGCAGCGTTCAGGTCAATATTAGCATCGCATCAAAACCTGCAGCCACTTCATTCTTTTCATGCTACAACGGCACAGATGGAATTTGGACCGCAAAGTTTATTCTGGCTCTATCCACGAAGCCGTGCAATTCAATATAGCAACACAACCAAAAACACAAGAGCACACATTTTTGATAGATTACTTTGCTATGTGAATAGCAAAACTGTTGACTGTTTACTCCAGATTGTGGATGATAGGGCATCATGCAATATGGCTAATTTGTGCCATAAACAGCTAAAAATGTTATTTCCCCCTTAAGTGACAATGTTGAATTGACATGTGTTTCCAAGCATGTTTCGAGCGAACACAAGTAGCGGACTCATTCTAACCCTGATGAGGAACAGTCTCAGCTCGAGGCTGCAGCTGCACTCTTGGGGTATTTTCAGCAGCGTTTAGGCAGCTGCTCGGGAACCAGCAGCTCACTTCAGTGTGATAAACAGGTTTTCTCTCTGTGTTGTCTCTCTGCTTTCAAAAAACAAACTCTGTGATTTTTACCTTTTCATAGACCAAACATTATGGACTCAGTGTTTATCATTACCAGTCTCCCTTTGAAACAGTAATCCGCCGTTCTGTGAGCGTGATTGACAGCTCAAAAATTAAAGCAAACACATGGATTTTTCAGTCAAGTCTTTGTTTAACAAAATACTAAGACATCTGGATTTTACAGACATAGATAGATAAACAGAACAGATTTGTTTTACAAACAGTGCGTTACAATAAAGCACCAGTGTTAACCACTTGACCGTGATGTAAGGATCGGGTCTGTTAACCAGCGCGCCACAAAACGAACCATCAAAAGACGAGAGACCCGCAGCTGCTTTGACAATGCAGATCTCTAACGGGGCCTATCAGGAATTGAACTCTAATGATGTAATCTCTCCGTGTGTCTGGAGAAAGGGGCGAACAAAAAGGATGAAGCTTTTTCCCTGTAAGACCTGTAACTGATGCCATGTTAGGAACCATCTGCCTCATACTTGTCCGGGCTGTCATCTCTGATTCTAATCCAGCGCAAGTCAACACTGGAGCAGCTCTGGGACACACCGCTGCAGGCTGTCCTGTGCTGACTGATCAGACCTACAAACTACTCAAGAGATAAACGGGGAGGAAAAAAAGAGGGACACCTGCTAAATTACAGAAGCTGAATGGAGAGTTGTTGCTTTTACAGCTAAGACAACCTATTCTTTTCTATCAGAAGTTTGCTTCACAAATGTAATACTTCTGCCATACTGCTATAATCAGCAGTAATGATAACAATGAATATGTGTAATGCGTCAACCATAGTGATCCATACACTGAGAATAGAAGAACAATATCACAATTCACAATTTGTCTGAGGCTACTTTATTATCTGTGCAGCATACAACACCCTCTGTCCTTAGATCCTCAGTTCGGGTAGGGAAACTCTTTTACCAGAGAACTTCACCCAAAGTGTCAGTGTTGTGTTTCCAGTATGTTTTGCTCAAGGAAAACACACAGGAAACTGCATTACCTGATGCTCAAAAGAATCAGATAATGCCAGTTTTAGGTGTGAGAGAAGCAGAAACATCAGTAGAGCAGATTTCATTATGTGTTTTGTAGGGGGAAAGGTTTATATGAGCTCACAGCTAAGCCCTAAGCCCTTATATGTAACTTTTATAAAAATAGACCCCAGCTCATTTGTGTTAATAAACACTCGCCTTGACTAAAACCCAGCAAAGCATGATCGGTTCACCGACTGCAAACCCACTACACTCTCTAATTCAGGCAAGGTAAGCTGGGTAATTAGGTTATAATTGGCTTACTTACAATCAAATTAGTTCTTTTGGCACATGCCTGTTCCTTACAGCTTCTATTAGGCAGTAATTAGCCCCAAACTTACACACGAAGAGACAAAATGCCTGTTTTGTTGAGTTTTTGGGGTTTCATTGTTGTTTTTTGAAGAAGTTTTGTTTAGTCAGATCATCTTTTCACCTGGAACAGTGTGTACAGTAATACAAAGGAAAATAATAAGGAAGTAGGAGTTCAAATGATGTTTATCTGCCACAATCTGTTTTCTTTGCTGTCTTGATGGCAGCTGTTAGTAAAGCCAAACAAGATGAGGTCGGTGCCATGACTGAGCTTTATACCCTGGAGACAAAGAGGCGGTGGTGAATCAGAGTGCTTTTTTTTTTTTTTAAACTTTATATTTGTCTGTGCATGTAAGTGCACGAGACCACAACAACTACTGTATCTCAGATTAAAGGGGGAAAAAAAATAGACAAAGACCTTTATTTTGAGTGTCCACAGAGAATGTGGGTCTTGATGTGACATTTCCAGAAATGAGGACACAACTGTCAGTATACATGCAGCAGAAAATAAAACATAACTACACATGTGTGAAATGAACAGGAGTATCACAGAAAGTTTTCAGAGAGAAATAAATTAAAGTTAAAAATTCTGCTGTACATCTTTTTATTTACTGCAGAGACAGATTAAAAACTAAAGACGAGGTTTTCATCATTAGTCCCAGATGAATACTGAGAGGGAGTTTCACAAGTTTTATTTCTTGGTGCATTTGGACACATGCATATAATTCATTTTTTAAATTTCATTATTTTTTTCACACCACGCCATCTGCACTCATTTAAAAAAAAAAAAAAAAGGCTTGAGTGCTGATCATCAGCCACATTGCTACAACTTTATCCGCTATTATTTACTTTCTCATTGACAACCAGCAATTTCGAAGGTATAAAAGGTTTTAGAAAGCATTCAACAGCTCAAGGAGCACAAAACTCTCATTAACACTCACAAAGTCTCTTTTTTGTGCTGCACTTCTACTTGACCCGGTTCACCACAGCCATATCGCTGTGTAGTATCTCAGCAGATGAACAGTAACAATAAAGCATTCTCTACATGCCAAATTGCTCATTAGCAGTAAAAAAATCATTTGGTGATATATAAAGTGCATTTCTCCCGTGCATTCATTTTCACCAGAAAAGTACACAGCCACATAGTTTTATGGAGGTGAGGCTTAGATGTGATGCCCTCGAGCCACAGTGAGACAATTTAATGTCAGTGTGTGATTTACTTGAAGAGGAAGAAGCTATTTTTAACAAGAAATGTCACCAAGTCACAACAGCAGAGCTTTGTCTGTTTGATTCGGCTGCCTGTTTGATTCGGTGGCCTCTGGTCTGATAACATTTGCTTTGAAAACAGGTGTGACTGCGTGTCCACTGGGGGAGGGAGGGGCGATAAAGACTGAGATCTCTCCAAAGTAAAATGATCTGGAACAAGGTGTGCCCTCTGTAACTCTGCCACATCTTAGCTCCTGATCCACATGTTGAACATCTCTGCATCTGGGCGGCCACGAGTCCTCGTCTCTTATCACGAGCCTGAAGCTGTTTTTATTCTCCAGGCACGGCGAACACACAGCTGGACTCACTAACAACACATCTCTCATTCTCTTTGCACTGCCTGCGACTGTATCACCCCAAAAGATTGTGTTCCTGTAAACGATGGTAGAAACAACGTCCTCTTGTTTGGATGCTGTTTTTTAAAATTCGCCTTGCTCGAACGCGAGAGGTTTTTTCGAATGATCATGTCGTGGTTTGCAGTCACAGTGAAAGTCTGTGAGCCATCTAAGCCATTCATCACTAATGCTTTCAATCACTGAGTGCAGCTGAAAACAATCCCCTCTGTGAAGAGTATTGGGTAAGTGGATGTATTGTTGATTACCTGTAACCACTCATAATACAAAGGCACAGCTGTTTACTCTTGGTTCTGCCCATGGAGATATTATTCTCTCCACAGGAAAGAGAGATTGGTGATCAAAATGAGTCGAAATGCTGCATCAACAGAACAGTATTTTGGACATTTGCAGAGAAACAGCTTATTCAAGTTTAGCACCAGTAAATTCTGTTAGTTAAAGCAAAATGTGTAAAAATCATGTAAATTATATCGCTTTTTTGTTTGTATTTGCAATGTCATTTCTCATCATTTTCTGCACAAAGGTATCTCTTTCACATGTGTTAAACAACTGGCTAAGGATGAGTTGTGCACGGTTACTGCGTTGCCTGAAGCTGCAGGTTAAGAATTAACTTTCCCAAAAGAGCTTATGAAAGTGTTCTTCACGGTTGTTTTGCTCGTGGAGAGATTCATTTTCCCCGTGCAGTATTCAAACATGAGTAACCGTCCTCTCTGGGGAGCTGATGTTTATCCTTGGATCTCAAATTCCAACCTTCCCAAACAGGGCATGACTGACCTGGAAGAGTACAGATGCTTTCTTTATTCTGCTGCTCCAATCTCTCAGGATGGGTCCGAAGCAGCTGAAGAGAAGATGGTGGTGTTTTTTTTTGTTTTGTTTTGTTTGTTTTTTTTCATTCAGGGAGGTGTTGGAGATGCTGTTTGCATCTTAACAGCATGTCCGCTTTATCCGTTATACTGTATCCAATTCACTTTAATTGATTTCTCTTTCAGTATTCTGCCCCTTCAAATCAGTAGATGGCTTTGTAAAAAAATGGTAATGGTCTTGGCAGAATGCCTAATTTATCTCTTTTGTATTTGTGTGTGTGCCTCCACATATGTGTGCATGCAAGTGCATAAGGGTATACATGTATTAAAAAAGTCAACTTAAAGAAAAGCAGGAGTAGACATTGTTCTGGTAAAACACTTCTCTGTTGCTCAACCTGCTGCTTAATTCCACACATTAAACATACATTTAACTGTAACTGTGAACAGGATGTGGAGTAAACCCCTCAGTCATTGTCAGTGGCTGTGGGCTGAAATTTGTGACTGTACACCACGGTGCTTTTGGACAAACACAAAGATCCCCCTCAGGGAGGAGAACAAAGGGGCAGGTGCAACTTCCTTCTCTCATTCACTTGCGTTTAAAACTGACACTGTGTCAGCCGCAAATATATGAGCTCTAATACATGCAACGCAACAGGGTGCCAGCTTGTGTTTCATCAGTTTGTGCAGCAGGACAGAGCTCAACTTTGCAAACAAAGCAGCCCTGAATGCAGCAATCTAACAGTGATGCTAACAGGTTTGCACATGAACACACCAAAACGGCAGCGAAAAGTAACAAAATGAGCTGCTGACTCTAACGCTGTAAGACACCCTCTTTACACTACTTTCAGGATACTCATCTTAACCAACCAGCAAAGTCTCAGGTGGTTTGTAATCATACAATGAAACTAAAGATAAAAATGTTTTGACAGGCAGACTGACTAAGACATTAGGTTTGGTTATAGCTGTTAGATCAGTCAACTTGAGGCTGCCTGTCTTTATGCCGCTTACCTTGCCTTAACCTATCTCCTTCTAGCTCTGCCTCTTGTGTGATACCACGATTTCTTTTTACTCTAAGTGTGTATAATAAAGTGTCAGACAGCAGGGGCACCCAATGAGAGAAATTTTTTAAAAAGTGTTTTCCTTGACTGTTTTTGACTTGTTTTCTGTGGAGAGTTGCTCTAGTCTCAGGAATTATAGGTTATTATTATTATTGCTGTGAGGAGACATACTCCTTTAAGATCCCGGGGTCCACACCTACTCATTCACACATACCAGCTGTCTTGTCATATTTTTCTCCTTCTGCCCCTGGGTGATGGATGATTTCTGACTTTGCTAAGCTGACTCTAAGTCTGTGCACCTTCATCAAGCTGGGCTCTGAGCAGCTGAGGACTGTACAGTGAATGGGGCATTGATATTTAGGATCATGTTTCTCATCGCTGCAGACTGAAATAGCACACATTATGTAAAGCTCTGTTATGACAGCAGCAGAGAGCACGTCTAATGTGGGCTATGGTCGAAAATACGAATACCCAATACCCGACTATTGCCATTGACTCCTGCAGTGAATTTCAAACGATCCAAACAAATTTTCCCCAGTTGTTTAGCGGCAGTTTTGTTTGACAGATGGACACAAACGGATTTCAGCACAAGTTGGGCTTGAAGCAAAATTTTCGTTTCAAATTTCCTACGGATCATTGTTGTTAATACTGGATTAAAAGTCGAAGTCAAGTGAAGAAGAAAATGCGTGGCTCAAACAAAGCCCTGTTTTGACTTGACTTTCTCCTACAACACAGCTGGTTACCTCTGAAAAGGCCAATGACCAACTAATCATTTAATAAAAACCCTGTGATTATGACTCACCATCAATTATTGATGGCATGTGGGGTCGGCTTTGTCTGGATCAATGCTAATGTTGAGCTGGCTGGTCAACAGTGCTTGGGAGGAGTAGCCAGTGTGACCTGCAGTGGCTGGCTGTTGTTTTCTTTGAGCAGCAGCAGGTGGCTTACGTCCTTGGGTTTTTGTTGCTTGTGAACTTGAGCCTTTTTGGCACATCAGCAGATTCCCAGGAGACTGGAGTGATCAGGTTCAGCTTTCTGTGTTTAGATCTAGTTGCATCGTGTACTAGGATGTGTGTGTGTGTGT
>JAOXYL010000001.1:16133573-16147280 GCA_028564955.1 Terapon puta | reverse complement strand
GGAGACTGGAGTGATCAGGTTCAGCTTTCTGTGTTTAGATCTAGTTGCATCGTGTACTAGGATGTGTGTGTGTGTGTGTTTGCGTATCTGTGACCAACACTTAACAAAAACACAACTGGGCTTCATTTGCACTGTTACCATGCCATAGGTTGTTAAATAAATAAATGTGTGAGTGAATGAATAAAGCTGTGACAAAGCTAATAAAATAAATGAAATATTACTAAATATTTTTTTACATTTTATCATGGATGTAATTTCTCTGTGAATAAATACAAATATGAAGTGAGCCACCCTTTTTTTTCCCTCTCCTAGTATTTTTTTTCCCACCACCTTTTTCTTCCCTTTTCGTCCATCCGCAGTGGGAGCCTGAGCCCGGCCATGACAGAAGAGTTCAGATACGGTGAGATGAAGGATGGCTAGCATGCCCGATAGCACCGTACAGTTCAGGGCTCCGTGACAAAGTTCAAATTATTTCCAGGTTGCTGGGAAGTTCTACAACCCTTATCAATAAATCCTGCCAGTTGCAGCAGCAGTTTGTTATGACAGATGTATTTTTTCACTTGACAAGCAGAACTACCTCTCAATTACAACAAGTATGCATGTTATGAGGCTGCCAGCACCCAGCCATGACAGCTGCTGTTAAAATGCAAACATCTGCTCATTCAGAAGTTATTTTTGGGCTGGTAAACTAGGGCAGGTACTTTAATTATAGGATTGCAAACGAAACTTAAACTAAATATACTGCACCAAAGCTTAGGCACGCCTACCATTATATGTATTTTTTCCAACAGTTGAGAATCCGCTTCATATGACAGACCTCTCTCCTTCTAAATGTATCCTTGTGTACTCATTATAAAGACAGCGGCATTGCATTATTGCTCACCGTGAGTGTCTGCTGGCAGGATGTGGGTGGGCGGGTTACCGCAGCTCAGAAGAATTTTGCAGAATGTTGATTTCACCCCCACTGCCAATAATTTCAATGATTTCATTATTTATTTCAATTTCTACTCATGAAAGACTTCAAAGGATAACAAGTAATATATCAAATGAAACAAAAATGTCCTTTGCATTTCTGTAAAACAGCACTAATCAAAACCTTCATTACACCCACATTCTCCTCTGTGGCGTTTTCAGTCAAAGCTCAGCACCCGACGGCTGACAGACTAAATTAAAGACTACCTGGTGACAAAGACGGCCCTCTGGAGATGAAGGAGATGAAAACAGAACTGGAAGAGTGGTGAATATTTGACTTAATGACCGACCTCATCAGGTGGGCAGAAACATGCATTCAAATAAATGCAATGTGTCACATTTGTAGTTTGGAAACTTTTCCATATCAGCTTTATAAAATATATGTCAGTATTGTATTTGCACCTTGTTGCACTGTCCACAGTTAATACATTTAAGTTCAAATTGAAGTATTTCTTCCAAAGAACTTGTGATTTTTAATAGTGTTTTCTAATCACCTTAATGGCCATATGACTTTGTCTAGACCTTAACCTAATCTCTGTAGCTATGAGACAATTGCCATGAGATTAGGTGCAGATATTCATGGTGCCCAGAGGATAAATACAGTGAATTTTCTAGTTTCCGCCTCATGTCTCTAGCGGGTCATCTTTTCAATTGATTAGCAAAAAAAAGAACAGGAATTCGTTCCAAGTTGATGCATTTTAATGATTTTAGTGATACTCCAATTTTCATTCAGCAAAAAAACAAATTCTTTATGTGTCTCTAGACTGGGGTGGTACACACTGCACGTGCTAAACATCAATGCATTACCATTAGCGTTGTTAGCATTTAGCTCAACACAATATAGAGCCTGGCTTTAGATTCATTGTCTTGTTTACATTTTAGATTACATTATTTTTTTGTCATCTAGTGTATTTAATGATTGTAAATCTTTAATTATTCGCACCAGGCACACAGTCCAGTCATATCCTGCTTAATATTGTCACAAGTTCTGTATCATATTGACAAATAAAATGAAAGCTTCATGTGCATTCCCACTCCTGTAATTTCACAGCAGGATCCTAAAAGGGCAGTTTAGTTATTTCACATGCTCATCTGTGTGTTCATAGAGATAAAAAAAATATTCATTTCACTGGTGAAAATGTATTTTTGAACTGGCTACTTAAACAACAATAATGTTCCTTTCTCCAGCAGAGGCAGTTCTGTCGCTGCTCCCAGAGCTCAAAGGGATTTTTCATCCTCAATTGGGTATGGGAGGGAAAAGTGGGTCACAACAAACACTGTCCTTGTTAACAGAACATGTAAATAAATAGACACATACCCACGCTGAACTAATCACGAAAACAATTACACCCCCATTTAAAATGTTCCAGTGCACTGCTGTGAGGATGACAAGTAATTTCCCACTCTTTCATTTTATGTCCCACGGCATGCAGATGAGAAGATTAATGGTGCCTTTCAATGGGATTTACAAATGCTACCTATCAAATACATCGCCTCAACCTGTCATCTTTGACAACAACAGACGCTTTATTAAGCCAGCCAGTTATTAATTCAGTTCCTTTTCCAAATCATTGCAGTGCATAATCTTCTGGCTCCTCCCAGATGAATGTACATTTTATGGACTGGGGACTTAACAGAGAGAATAAGGGCCTGGTTGTTCCTTTATAACTTTGAAAAAGACATGACGCACATTTATTGTGACATTTTAAAGCGGGAATAGAGATCTGTAGTCACTTTGTAGGCTCTATAATATTCCTGTATTCCATTGTTTATTGCCATACGTTGAGCCCGCTGCCTGTGTTCTTTGAGCACCATCAAATCTGACTTCACAACATCAAATGTAATGGAGGAGTGCGAAAATTCAGCACATCACATTCTCACTGCCATCAAAAATAAAAATCAGAATAGGCTTCAGAGGCGAAAGGAAAACCACAGCATGCTAAATCAATTTCTACATTGTGATGAGGTCATGAATTTTGGCGTATATGAAATTGTCAGGAAGTGAGGACGCGGTACATTGTGGCGATAAAGAGAGAAGGAATGATGATCATGCGTTTTGACTGGAGGCTGCCGAGACAAGAGAAACCCTGGCGAGAAAGGAGGCAATGTTACCTCTTTGCCCTCCTCCGAGCAGGGCAATGAAAAATCCATCTGCATTGCAGCACATCACAGTTTGGTCGCTTTGGAGCTGTGCAGTTTTCACTGGTGGAGATGAGCAGAGAAACTATTACCATCAGACTGAGACTGATGAAAGTGTTGCTTTATTATTATTTTTTAAATAAGTACTACTGTATACACATTACAAGTCTGATATAATGTGCTGGTGTTTGCTCCGGTTGCCTATGTGCATAACATCTTTACTGCTTTAACTCTACACATCCGAGTTGTTCTTACTTTACTGTAGTCTTTCTTAATGGGCTTTTTATACAGCCCCCGCTTTGCTTCAAATGCACAGTGTGTAGCTGCATATAATAAAGACGCTATAATAAATCATAAAAAGGGGCATTGAAATCAATCTGCCAGGGAAATTTTTGTTTTTTTCTCTAATCTGTTCTTACATTTCCGTGTACAGTCAGGATATATAATTTGATAGTCAAATAAATATTTCCCAACATTAGAATTATCTTCACTGCAAAAAGTATATTTAATCCCAAAATCACACATAATGTATGCACAGTGTTTCTTAGAGTTACATGACATCAGACTAACAGTATGTTAAATGGTAACCTTTGTCTGTATTATTACTTCACTTAATTGTCTTCTTTAATCGGACTTGAATAAACACATATTTCAGATGTTGTCAATGTTATTGCTACTCAATGGAATATTTTAATCTTTGAGTCTCAGGTGTGTCAGAGACCAGATGCCGTTCTTGTTAATAGACAAACTCTTGATTACATGCTTCATGTTTGTCAGGTTTAATTTGCCAGCATGACTTCAGAGCAGAGTTCGCTGGCATCTGGCCGAACAGCTGCATGTATATAATTGCTACTCCAATTAATTAGCAGCAAAGACAAGACTTGAGCATCAGGCATGTACTTTTCAGAGGGCTGAGATAGAGGGGAAGGTTTTTATGGTCCAGACATGTGAGCCTGTGATCCATTGTAATGGATCGTATCTGCTGTGCTATGCTTTGATCATTACCTGCCGACAAAATCAGTAAAATGGACAAATAAATCCACATTTTTTGCCAGATGACAGATTTTTTTTTCTGAGGATGTGTTTAAACGCAGCTCCCACTTGTCTCAGAATAGAGCTCCATTGGTGCAGTTTCTGCTTCCTCAGCTGTGGCTGCTGTTCCCTACCCAACATTTCTAATCAAGTTCAGGGACTGTTCCTGTCAACATTTGTTGTATGTTACGTTTGTAACCCTGCACTCTGATTCTGCACTGCTATCTAAATGGTTACAGAATACCTGGAAAAAAAATGCATGTTCTTGAACTAAAATGCCTGAACAGTGGGAGATTTCAAAGTATCCATTTTGTGCTATTTTTCAAGAAAACACATGGGTAAACACCCACTCACAAGGGTTCAGGAGTATGAAGTCCACTGGGAAAGAATAAGTGCCACTTTGTGAATTCAGTTTTTAAGTGTATTTTGAAAAGGATAATTTTAGGTTATTTATCAGGATAAGACAAAACCATTGTTAGTAATTAAACATCTTAACTCTGTTTATCATATTTTTCACCTCTCATGCTTTAAATGTGATAGTTCAGTTTAATGGATTATGCTATTGTGATCAATGGAGTTCAGGAGGTTACTGGATATTTTATTTATTTTTTTGCTTTTATATGATAAACACTGGTGAAAAACTAGTGAATTTTGCATTGATGCTTTTAGTTTAGAGCAGTAACTACAAAAACACCCTTTGAATTCAGCAACCTTGTGAAACGACACCTTGGTTGAAAATAAAAAAAAAATAATTATGACATTATCAGTCGCATGTACATTACTTGTGGTTTTTAATTAGTATTCTGATCAACACAAGAAAGAGTAGTCAGACACAGTTTTTAATTAACCTATGCAAATGAAATTACATTTCATGTTTTGTGTGTTATTTCAAGGAGCAGAGCAGGCTCAGACTGTAAAATGAATTTACTGTTTGAGTAGTGTGTGTTTCCAAACAATACTATACATGCGGTAATTGACTATTCGCATTCAGATAACTTTTATTTCAAGAGTCCTCAAATTGTTGTCTTGAATTCACTTGGCTGCACCACAGTTATAACAGAGATTAAAAATACATTTTCACAGTGGCAAACATGAAAACCATGCAGAACATTGTCAACATACCGATTTGTGTCATCATGGCTGAATTTTAATCAACCACGCTGGGGTTTGTCTCCGCGGATCAATATATATCAACTGACCAGCCTAGGCGCTGACAGTGTTTTCCTGATAATCTCATGCAGTGTGTTCTATAAGGAGCGTCCGATCCACAATAATGACTGACATCTCAAAAATGAAAGGTCTTCGCCAATTTCTCCAGCAGGGACAGTTGCGTCACCTTGAAATATTTGGAGGTTACTGTAGAGCAACGGTGATTTCTGCAACTTTAAATCGGCTGCTGATGCAGCAACAAATGTGGAGATTATAGACGGCAAACAATCCACTATTCTTTTGATTATGAAACATGCAATCACGCCCAACATGCTCACCTAACAGAAAAGCATTACATGGCTGCCCATTAGTTTTCTTTCCCACTGAAGCTCACACACAAATGAATATATTCGGCCCGAACAGCCTCAGTAAACTGCAGGTTTTGCAGGTGCAAATCTCCCTTGTTGCGTGGCCTCCTGCACAGACCTCAATAATAGGCTTTCATTGTATGTGTGTTGTGTGCGTTTTATTCACTTTTATGCTTTTGGAAACACTATATTACTTGGGTTGATGCAACGCTTTGTTCTGGATGTGTTTTCTGGGTTTTTTTTTTTTTTAATTTCAAAGATTTGCCACAGTAAAGCAGAGGTCACCTTACTGAGACACAGTCTCTGGGCCTTGTGGATCAGATTGCCGTGTCAGAAACAGCTGAATAGTTATGAGGCTTTTCTCATCCCAGATCATACTGATGCAGTGTGCATCATTGTTCTTCCCTGATGCTAATGGTAATGACAATCGCCTCATTTGAAGGAAACTAATAAATACATTTTAATGTTGTAGCTCTGAGGCTTCTATTAAGAGGAGGGCAATCGTTTCCTTGTAAAGTAGTCAAGTGGAAGATTATATCCATATTGAATTTTTGTTCTTTGAGCATAGGCAGGACAGTGTTTATTTTGTGTAGCTGTAGAAGCTGTCGGCAGGATTTCTCTCAGCTTCATGTAGTCTTTGCTCAGCTTAGCTGTCTGTAGTGTTTGTCAGACACACACTTCATGCTGTAAATGTTCTGGCCGTGTCATATATTGATGTAATATTTGAAAATAATGTATTATCAGCCACAGTAGCAATTAGTCAGTTCAGGACCTAATTTCATTTATCACATTATCAGTTGCACCAAATGTCAAACGTTTAGTCACATTGAACTTTTACGGGATAAGAAGCCTGCTAAATGCTTTATTTAAAAAAAAAAAACTACAGCAGGTGGAACATGAACATCAAATCCACTTTGTGATGTGTTACAATTACACATGTGGTCACTGTATTATTTTTTAACTATTTATCAGGGTCCCATTTCATAATATTAACTTCAACAGAAAATCCAGTAATTCTCCAAACTTATGAACCAAAACTTATCTTATAAGGCTATTGTTAGATCTGTTCATTCAGGCGCTCAACACCTCTTTTCATTTAATTATTTGTGCAGGGGCTGATATGGGCAATGAACAATGATTAATACAATTCTGTGGTATATATTTAATAGGTACTGAAATGAATAAGAAAGCAAGTTGATGATGATCAATAATCAAATCAAGAGGAAAAACTGTTATTCAACTAAAGAATAACTAAGAAAATCTTGTTTTGTCAGTGGTCTGTTGTCAAAGCTCTTATCTTGCTACAGAAAGTGGTTACTCGGTGTGGGATAAATACACAGCGACAACACTGTTTGATGTGGTTATAGTTACAACATACCACATTCGTGTGTGGCCAGACGTGCAACACACTCTTCAACCACAGGAATAAAAAATACAGTTTCAGCTCGGTGTTAACTTACTCTTTAAAATTCAGCCTGAGGCAACCTGTGAGAGAACTGACAACCTTCCTCTTCCTTGGTGTCATTTTTTACCAAACTTACCGCTGTTCTCAAGAAGTGCTCCCACCGTGGCGAGGAAGAAACAAAGGTTTCACTCCTTCTGCCAGGTACAAGCTCTATCCAGTCATGTCAATGTGGGATATTTTTGTGACAGAGGAAAAAACACATTACTTTAACAGAGAAATTAACTCGGCAATGTTACAGATTCATGTCTGAAGCAGATGTCTCATCAAAAAGACTCCCTCAAATGCAGTGCAGGAAATGGCATGAAAAGGCCTTGAAGCAGACATAGATCAATATAATTGTTGACATTTAAATCACCATGTTCTTCAAGCGTAGTGTGAGGTGTGGGAACAGATGGTCTCCAACAGGATGTACACTTCAGATGATGAATGTGTACATTTGTCATGTGTAAAGTAAGTGTCCATCATAATTCACACCATGTTACATGGACTACCGCTGTTAACATACCAGTATACTGAAATGTATACGCTGTAACACTCTCATTTTTATAGTCAAGGTATTGTTTTGTTTTTAGTTTTTCAAGAATATGTATAAATATAAATATATGCCTTTTTTTGTTTGGTGTTTCATCAATGTATGTCAACTCTCTCCACAGATTGAAAACATTTGATCTAGATGGAACTGAGGCACACTGGTGTGTGTTGAGGCAAGGTCAAATGTCCGAATGGGTCTAATTCATATTCTGTGATCAGTGGGATTCAATAATTATTATCCTTTGCATTTACAGTTTACAGTTACCAGGTGGAGAAAGCTGGCACAAGAATGTATGAATGTACTGCAGAATGTATGATGTCTGAGAGAGAAAAGGTAAATGAGCTCCTCATTCCCTGTTGCTTGGTCTGTTTTCAAGTTAGTGGCCGGCCTATTCTGACTGTTTCACCAGGAAAAGGCTTAAGTTAGCAAATATGCTTGCTATGTTTAGCAGCACATAAAATGCCACAGATGCTGTTAATTATACTCTTTCACAGTCTCTTTACAAGCTGACTTTATTTGTTGGCACGCATCTGTGGTATTTGTCCTCTTATATAAACTGCATTTTTTGTAAATTCTGAATACACCCATGAAGACTTCATTTGACCAGTCATCTACATAGAAAGAGAGAAAGAGAGAGGGAGAGAGAGATTGTGATACAGTATCATTAAAACCAACATAATGTTGGTTTTGGCTGGTAGCCGCTGTTGTCTGTCTGACAGACTACTGGCTCAATAACATCTCAGAGGACTGTGGTTAATATTCCACAGCAGTGCCAGTTTTAATAGCTCCGGCATTTGTTAAACAATACCATCAGACAGGGAACTGCAGCTTTGATCATGCTGTATCTTTGAGTGGTGCAACACTGTTAATTGTTCTCTAAGCAATTGAAATGGTATTTAAGACATATTTAATGACTGTCTGCAACAGAGATTCTCTGCATTTTCACGCTGGTGACCCCATTTTTAGGCCTTTAAAATCTCAAAGGCCTAGTTGTCATGTGAGTGTGTCATACTTTTGTAATGTGTTTTTAAGAGCGGAGAGAGAGAGAGAGCTCAAAAAGGACTTCATAGTCAGGCATATTTTACACTTTTACATTTTTCAATTGTAAATAGAGGAAAGAAATATCAGTGTATCAGTCTTAGAAATAGTCTGTGTCCTGGCTTATTAAGTGACATCATGCAGGCATGCAGGGTTCCACCAAGGTTGACAAAGTGCTCCACAACTAGGCAATCAAAATGCACTCTGTCATTTATGTGCCAAATTTTGGAGGGGTGTTAAGTGGGACAACACCACCAGGGTGCAAACAAATTTGTCTAAAAGAACTGTGCACATCCAGAATTTCCTTTCCTTTCCCGTTTCTGTCTTCTGAACACAGCATCACCTTGCAGTTAACATGCTTCCCATGTCACACCAGGTTAAGGGCTTTGTTTCCATCTTTGGAAAGCTGGACTGATGTTATGAGAATCTTCTACCAAACAGAACAGTTGACAATGTTTTGCTCCCGAATCAGTGTAAAGAGGGTCAGATGAAATATTAAAAACAATTCTCAATATAAAAGAACTATGACCTCAAAAAGGACCATAAGCAACACTCGAAGTGTCACAAAGGTAGAATTTATTACAGTGCCACTATATTGGTTTGCATTCCATTACACAGGGGTCTCTGGTCACTGTGTGTTCGGTTTCTTCACCATAAGCAGCAACTGCGCATAAATATGTGAGCTGCAAAGCAAAGCCATATGCTCAGCACACATCTTCTTTTTTTATCTAAGCCACACATTAACACTTTGACTTTCACTTTCTAACACATTTCAGCCTCAAATATTTGCACAGAGCATCAGTGTACACTGAATACAGAATGTACAGCTCACATTGGATGAAGAGCATTGCTAAACCCAGAGGGTGTGAGCATCAGCAGAAGCACTTTAATGATCAGACACAATGGAAAGTACATGGAGGTCAGTATATGCCACACAAAGTCACTGATGGACTCAGGGTGCAAGAAAAGGCGATTAAGTACCATACATGCTGCCCTACATGCTGGAAGATTTGTGTTTAACATTTGTACTTTAAATCTGAATTTAACCAGGGTTTGGAAGTGTTTTATCCTAAATGCCCCTCAGGCAGCCAATGCACAATGCAGTCCTCCAAATGTTAACAGAGCTTGTGGTCTCACAAGATTTGTATTTTCTTGGGTTGGGGGGGGCATCAGTGTTGGGCTTAAAATGTAAATTGTGTAAAGCTCAATGCCATCATCATTTCAGCAAATCTTCATCATTTGCTGACCCAGCTACCAGCTCACAGAGTCAGGTGATTCTGAGAGGATGTGTTTCAGATTAATATTTTCCAACATGATCTACTAATGAGATTTATGTTGGTTTCTGTGAGGCTAAATATCATCAACACAATTACCTCTCTCGACTGTGTTCGCATTCGCATGTTTGTTCACTCATTACAGCAATGATATGAATGTATTTGCCTGCCATTGGCATTCTTCACTGCTTTACATTTTACTCATCCGTAAACATGATAAACCATTTAACAGAATGATTTTTTCATGCAAAATAGTTGCCAGTGCAAACATTTGCTTTCATCTGCTACTTAGCAGACTGCTGAGGCATTTTGCTTAACAAATTAGGGAAGAAAGCTAGACCCATATTTCAATATCACCAAGTTATTTTTTTTATAATGACCCAATTTTACTTTCCTCGACACGGCAGATGGAGCGGGCCTCAGCAACAATTAATTAATAGGAATTAGTAGCATCAATTAGAACACAAACGTGTACCAACTCATTAGTGCGATATGGATAACATTTCCACTGAGAGTCAACCAATTGAACTTTTAATGATAAACAGCGGTTTACTATGAGGTTATTAAGAAAACATTCTCAATTTGACTTAATTGAACGAGCAGAGGACATTGAAACAATCCATAATTAGTAAAGTGCTTTTTATTAGTTGGGTCTTTTCAGTTTTGAACTTTGATTCACGTAAATGTCTGTATGACAGCTGATGGTATCAGTGGTGCCAGGCTGGTTGGTGCCAGCACTAATTGCGTTTTACCACCAGAGGTACTTCATCATTAGAGGCCTTACTTACATTAAGTGATGTAATTATACATACTGCATTTTGTGACTACAAGCTCATTACTGCAGTCTTCTATAAATATTACATGAGGAATTCTTTAGATTATGTAGTTTTCAAATAATTATTATCTGTATTTGCTTCCACTGCTCCACTACTGAATCTCAACAGGGAGTCAGGAGCTATAGAACAGAAGCACCACTGAATTCAATGTATGTCAGCAGGGAAATTACTGGTGATGTCTGTGGCCCATGATACAGTAGTCAGTAATTAGGCATACAATTTCATGAGAATGTTAACAAAGGTTTAAAGTTAACAGTGACAGTAATTATAGCTTTTAGTTTAGTATAGGTTTACTTGTTTTTTTGGGGCAATGCAGTTTCAAGAGATGTCTCCACCGTCCCTCCTATTTCTGAGATACCATGCATGCAGCACGGCGTAAAGGATGTCAGTCAGTTAGTTGGTCACTCCATAAATACCTGAAATATCTCATTAACTATTGTATGGATTGCAATGAAATTTGATATAGATGTTCATGGTGCTGAGAGGATTAATCCCAATGCATATATGAATCCCCCGACTCTCCATCTATTGCAACCGGCAGATTAAGCTCTTTACTATAAATCTTTAACATCCATCTATAGGATAGGTTGGCAGTAAAATTTTGTTTAGACATTTAGATTTTCCATAAGATCCTTATAACTTCAGTGATCCTCTTTCCTGTGACTGTATATCATATTTTGTTCTATTCTGCAAATATTAGCTCACTAACATGTTAAACAAAGATGATATACAATGTAAACATTACACATGAAAAAGATCAGCATAGCAGCATTAGCTTCTAGCTCAAGTACAGACTCACAGAGCAGAAAAGGTTAGTGCAGTCTAAGTAAATGTAAATGAAAGTCTGTTGGCTTGACTTGTGAAAATGCTTAGCAGATGACTCTGACCTAACTTGTCCTGTTTTGGCCGTGGGGGGCTGCAGAAGAGAAGCCCCTGTGGCCTGAGGCTTTTCCTGAAGAACGGGACTTTTTTTCCCCACTTTGTCTTTGAATGTTTGACAAGACCTGTCTCCCTGTGTTAGCATCTTCTGTCAAGGGCAGAAGCCCTTCCTGTAAAGTATATGACATCCTTCTATAACACATGTGGTATCAGGTCACACCATCATGTCCCATTTCAGACCAAACTCTAGGGATAAGCTGCCTGCAAATGAGACGATGATGCTGGTGATGTTATAGAGTCTTAGAATCTAATGTTATATGACGCACCAAAGAAATTCATAAGCAAAGAAAAAGGTAACCTTTCATAAATGTCTGTTTGATTTTTGTGGTTGCCAGCAGTGTTTTAAGGCATTTTATGCAGAGTAACCTAACATTGACAAGTAAGTAACAGAGATGATGTTCAGTAGATACGTCTATGAGTGACGCCTGCTTTTGCATATTGTACATTCTCCATTTCCATTGTCATCTGACTGACAGGTGGGTTGGTGAAAGACTGCTGTATTAATGTTCTTTCATCTTATCAGCAATCCCTCTATGCTTTACTGTATGTCAAAGTATTTCAATTATGGTTGTTACTGTAAGTTGAGATATGTTTATTATTTATAGCTGTCCAGAAGAACCAACAGTGGTCTCTGTTAATAGAGACGTTCAGCCCAGGAACAACTGGACATGGTTGGCTTGCGTTGTGATTTTCGTCTTAGCAGCTGATCTCTGGTGGGATTTAGAGTGACGAACATCACAAAATAAATAGCAGTCCAGCCAGCCACAGTCATTCAGTGCTGTGGCTGCGCTGATTTGCTGTATACTCTTTAAAATAAGAGCAGTGGTAAATACACTGATACCTCAAGACAAATTCTGCATCATGACAAACATGAGCCTGTTTTGTTTAGGGCAGAGATATTACCATTACTAAAAGATTAAGTACATAACAACTTGCAGATTGGAAGAAGAATGCTAATAATTGGACGAAAATGTATAAATTCAGTGTCAGTCTATCGAATTCCATTAAAATGTATGGTGACAAATAACCCAAGAGACAATTTTCTTCTGAAGAAATAGGTCACAGATTCAATTACAGTCACTGAAGCATGGACTCAATCTATCATGCCAAATTAAGTCCATTTTAGCAACCTACTTTTCTCTGAGAATTTTATAGACACATTCAGTCAAGTGGAGAGATTCTGCTCAAACAAAATTATATAAGTTTTTTTTCCTTTTTCTAATATATAGTGGTTTTAAACAGTATAAACATTTGAAATCCATTTTCCCCCATAGAAAGCTGTTAACTCTGGGAGCTGAGTTTATCTGGATGGAGAGCGAGCAGTTCGCCTTTCTCTGATGCTTATTACAAGTTGAAGAGTTGCAGAGATTGCACTTCACTTATATTCTGCCAGGTCTCACTGCACTGAAACATAAAAATGATTTAGTCACATCATTTATTTAATCATGTTTACGGTATTGCAGTATATATGGTACCCTTGTGCAGAGTGAATGTATGCCTGTCTTGGTTATCTGTCACATTACTATTGCAACAGCTCAGTATACCCTACATGACTGTAGTAAAATCCAAATGTTGGACAAATGTTTTGAGATATCCATCTCTGAGATTCCTGCAGCGGCTACAGCAGCAGTGAAACTGATTCAATTTCTGCTCAAAACATGGACAAGGTAAATAAAAATAAATAAATAAATAAATAAATTTAAAAAATACACCATAAATGATGTTCAGGTCAGAATAATCCACAGACTAAACTAACAATTTTTGTCACTGGAAACACTTTTAGTTAAAATAAATAACAAATCCTTCTAAATAAATAATAATAATAAATGTGGGTACACAGTTTTCACTACAACAAAGATAATGGGTAACACTTTATTTCGATACCATCCATAAGTAGTATACATACTTAATAAATGTAGTAATGTAGTAATGTAATGGTTTATTAAAAACAAATGAATACATA
>JAOXYL010000001.1:16122694-16133473 GCA_028564955.1 Terapon puta | reverse complement strand
TCTAGTTTAGTCATATTATTTTCTATTTCAGGTCTATTTCATTTTATCGCTAAGGTTTTATTCATTTTACTTCTTTTTGTTATTTTGCTCACATGGTTGAGCATTGTTTAAGGAAGTGGAGACTCAAGAATTTCATTTTTACTCCATGTACTTTAATCTTGATTCTTAAACGGTGTCCTTAAATTTGCATATATATATTTGCATCTTAGCTGTGTAAACATTTATCAAGCCTGTATATGCCACATACAATATGAATGCTACTTTAGAGGGAGGCCTAGAGTGCCCATAAATACAGTCAACATTTAGAGGTAAAGGAGGAAAAGTTGGGAAGAAATGGATGTAATACAATACAATATGGGTACTAGTAGCACTCTTGACAACACTTTAACTTGCTGTGATGAATCAGTGAAGTAATTTGGTAAGAAAGAGATCATTAAAATTAGAGGGAGCACAATTAGAATACTACAATAAACCCCCCCAGTCTGGTTCTTAAAAGAGTCTTTAATTATCACCTTAAAATGACGTTGATTGTGCAGGTTTCTCAGGAGCGCAGAATGATTGCAGTGATTGGCACTTGTGCGGGGTTTGATGTTATTTTAAAATGTTTTCATTATATTTTCTAAAGGAACTAGT
Source organism: Terapon puta (assembly GCA_028564955.1). Taxonomy (NCBI): domain Eukaryota; kingdom Metazoa; phylum Chordata; class Actinopteri; order Centrarchiformes; family Terapontidae; genus Terapon; species Terapon puta. The sequence goes on along the minus strand of JAOXYL010000001.1, from coordinate 16,132,840 downwards.
TAAGTGTATGTAAGCATTCCCTTTTGGTAGTGTATGTCATCAGGAAAAACGACAAGTAGACAAACAAAATTAAAAATAATTTGAGAGGTAATTCAGCTACCACTACAAATACTACCACAAAGGTAGGTTGTGTTATGGTAGAATACACTGCATGTCAAATAACAGTGTGTTAACAGCATGTTAAGCCTTATATGTATTATTATACATCAGTAATTGAGCCATATGAATTTAATATACATATAGAGAACATTTTACTGTGTTGTATTTTTAGATTTTGAATTGCTGCAGTCCTACCACTCTTGAGCTGAATGGTCAAGAAGGGTGGTTCAGAAATGCAAGTTACCTGTGGGAAATTATACTGCAGTTATTCTGTTTTTCTCTTTTCAACAAATTACCTGCAGAGACCAAATCAACAATGAGTTTAACAAGTAAATATTTTCCAAAATAGCTTTGCCCTCTAGCTTAATTGTTTTAAAAAAAAACAGGTTATCACATTTAAAAAGCCATCCTTTGGCAATGACTGATATTGATTGATTTCACCAACAAGAGCAGGGTAGCATGCTCTGAAACTTCCCCCACAACTTCTTAGTCTAACAGATACCATTGAGCTTTGTCATTTTTTTTTTATTCCTTCACCACTACTTTGATTGGCTTGGCAGAAGAACGATGAACCGCACTTGTCACTGTGATGAAGGAATATGTCACCCATTGAACAGCACGGCTCCTCTTTGTAGGTTTTGGGTTGTTATGATGTTTGTCCATTTTTTTTTGCCAGAGTACACATCACATAAAACATGAACATGAATGTGTTCTGGCAATATTATAACAAGAGTTAAATTCACAAATTGCCTTCATTCTTATGATGGTGTATAAAGTACACAGGCCAGTATAGTCACAGTACATTTTAGGGGTAAGAGACAGAGCTGAATTTGGTCAAAACTATTGATAAACATACAGTTTTCCATTTCATCCATGTAAAAAAAAAATGTAGGCTGTATGCTGTGTCCTAAACCCACACTACTTCCATCATGCTGTGACAAACTAAAGATGCTGTTTGCTGTAGTGTGTACTTCGAAACAAGTGTCAGACCCAAACACTCCCCAGTCCAAATCACAAGCCTATAAAAGACTTTTGTATATAGCTTCCCCACAGGAACTCAGAACTGAAATGCCATTTAGAAATACTTTCAGGGATAAGATAACATGTTCTGTAAGTGTGGCTCAGACTCAAAAAACATTTTGCAAATGCATGCAGAGTTGGATGACACAGAGGAGTGATTCATCCACAAGTGACACTCACCTCCAAACCAAAACTATTTATTGTCTAGTCAGATTCAGCAGAGGTAAATCTGCTCTCTTGTCCTCATCCTGTCATCCAGTAAGGTGCGCCATGTTTTCTCATTTCCTCTGCATGTGGTGGTTGCCACAGGGAGAAACCAGCTCTGACCATGTGAAGGGTACCTGTCTCTTTCTCTGTCGCTGTGTTTTCATTCATGCAGCTTTTTCTCATATTTCATCCGACTGAAGTTGCCGTTATGTTAAGTGCAGAACAACGCCAAACACTTTGGTGGAAATACTCTCTGCATTACATTTGGCTCTTTTTCTCTGCTCTGTTTGATCTCAAGCGTGTACTATACTGTGCTGGATATTCTCCTCTGAAGAAAGCTCCATAAAGGGGGCTTTAATAATTCATGACGCCAGATTTAGATTTGTGCCTCACTGCTCAGAAACTGAAAATTCTCCACTATGTTACTTTGCAGAAGAGCTGTGGATCAGCTTTTTTAAGTTTGATGTACAGTTCAACAACTTTTTACCAAGCATGATTTATTGTTGATCACATACTACTTTATTGTAAATGCAACATAGCCAGCCCTGAAGAATGAATGATACTCAGAGTATGCGCTGTGCCTCTTTCCATTATTAGGCTTATACCTCGGAAACATTTTACAAAAGCCTATTTATTCTTGAAATGGTTTCCTATATGCAGCCTGATAAAGTCAAGATATATGCTTAATCAAAGTCTCAAGACACCACAAAGAACAGACTCAAGAAGCCCCCTCTTTACGTCCCCAGAACATAAACTACATTATGGTCAAACAATACATTAAGAATGTTATCTTCAGCATGTATGATACAGTATTTCATGCCAAAATGTCAGCGCCAAACAGGCATGTAAAATGAACTTGATCAGCAGAAAGAAGTAGCATCATCCATCATTCAAGGCTCACCTAAATACTTTATGCTGTAGTATTGTGTGCCCTAGCTTTCCCAACACACACGTTGCTATTTGTTTGTCCACTCCATGATGTAACTTTAATCAAGTTATGGCATTTGCTGTAATGAATGCTCTAACTACTCTTTAGGTGGATATGGTTTATGTATCTGGCCCAGTTGCATTTTAATGAAATGAACATGATTGAGGAATATGCAACAGTCAGGTTGCTGCTTCCACTGCTAATGCAATGTAAATGGAGCAAAATAATCTGCAGTGAGTAATGTCTGTTTACGTATGCATCATGCATTCAGTGTTTGGTTTCCCTTGCATGCAAAGTGTTACCTAGGTAATTGATTTTGCAAGGTTCATTAGGCACAATTTGTATATCAGATGGGCTGGAAAAGAGAGTTGTTGATTAGTTAGATCTTGCTTTCGGAAATTGCTTTTTTTTAACATTCTTATCTCTGTTGCAACCCTAATGGCACCGTACTTTAGTAGTGTTGCTGTGTTAATAAGTAACACTGGTGAATCTCAACAACGTGTTTTGTATTCATACATGGTGTGTGTGTGTGTGTGTGTGTGTGTGTGTGTGTGTGTGTGTTTGTCTGTAGGGTCATAAACACCGAAGATAATGTGCTGGTTTATCAAAGGTGATAAAGTATCCTGGCTTATATTAACAAACATACCCACATGGCATAAGTGCACACATGCGCATACATTTTCAAAACCATGCACCTCTCCAAATCATGCAGATGCTGAATATTTACTATTTAACCCCCAATGCCATCCACTTGCTTGTTATTCCTGTTTGCATTAAAAAAATCAGGCTCCATATTTCTATTATTTTGATGGTTATGAAAAACAAAAAGCTTCCTCTTCCAATGCATAGACGGAAAATTCTATAACAAACGTAATAAACACATAGTTCTTTTTACTCAGGAAATCAGAGACCACTCGGGTCAGTGACCTCCTGGTCATTGGGTCAGTACACCAGGTCACTGGTATTTTCTCCAGGGATGTATGGTGAAACATAGAAGCCAAATCCCAACACTGGTTCTCCTGAAGTTTTTTTGTGTTGTTTCTTTCTGCCTTTCTTTCTTTGAGCACATGCCATTTGTGCATAAAGAAAAAAATCCTATTTCTCACAACTGCTAAAATGTTTTTCAACCACTTAAAAATGTATGTCCTTGAACAGCAGACAGGTAACATAAACCATTCTTAACAAGTAGATACTTCTCAGTAATCAGTTTTCAGTCCCACACTTAATGACTGCGTGAAGAATGAAACCTTATACATTATGGATCTAAGTATCTAAAACGCTTGATGCTACTGGTGCTCCTGTGTTTTCCACATGTCATTCATCTTCAAAATATATTTTGAATAGTATTCGGTGCTTTGTCTTTAAAGATTTGGTGTATAATTCTAAGCAGCAGTTGACAAGTTCTGGCTTTTACCGACAACCATTTGTGCTGTAGAAATTTCACCGTTTCAAGTGCCCCTTCAACCTCTCAATGGTCCTTTGCTGATGTTTGCAAAACCATTAGTGCTTCCACACAGAACCTGGTGGCTTATAGTTCTGTACTCCAGCAGACAAAAATAAACCTCACAGCTTGGAGGTGAAGTGGTTTTGGAGGGAGTTCTTAGCTGAAGACCCTGGTTTGAAGCTACATACATTTTCTAACCTAAAAAATATTTTCACAATTATAAAAAAAGCTTTTGGTAAGAATTTTGTTTCTTAGCCCCATTCGGAGTATCTTAATGACCTTGACACTCGCAAGCTCAATTTGCTGGCTCATGAGCCAGCTTGCCAGCATAATGTTCTTTCTCCTCCACTTATTAATAATAACCCCGACTCTCTGTCCCTCTGAGCCACTACCAATGATACTTTACTTTGTACAACATGACAGACTCCTCATGCTGTCCCCATCTGTTTTAATGTGAAGCTAGGTGGAAAATATTGAGTACGAAGAAAATAACTTACACAAAAACACAAACAACTCCACATGGTGCCTTTAATTGAAAAAAACATACACAATGAAAACTGGTTGTCCATGAATTTCTTTGAAATCAAAAGTGTATTATCTTATTGTAGTGTTCAGCACAAGAGCAGATATTAGAACATACAGACTGTTTTAGTGATTTTTATACTTTCAGATAAGTTGATGATAACGTGCTCCTCCAGGGGTTGAGACAATTTTTCAAAACCTTAGTCTCCTACAGTCATCCAAAAACACTTTGGATATTGGAAAAGTATATTGTCAACCAGCTGAAAATAAGTCTGTTTTTCTCAGTTCCTGATATGTTCACACTTTAGAGATACCTGACAAAAGTGTGATTTACTCTCACACAGTGAAGGAGGAATATACATATATGCTATATCTCCCAATCCTCAAGTGTAAGGTCTTTTACACTGTATTGAAAAAGGTGTGTTGCAGCAGTGTGTTGAAATGATATCATATTACAACCCATGTTACTGAGACTGGATGATGAAGTCTTTACCCACAGCCAACCTGATTAGAACAGCACATGAAATATGTAACTTGACTTCATTTTCCTCTGAGCTATTTTTGTCAGATCCTCTTGTCCACTTAGCTGTGCAGGTTAATTGTCTCCTCGTTTCAGCTTCTGCATGTGTTGCAACTTAAGGGGGACATGATTACAAATTCAAATGCTAATTTCCTCTGAGGCTCAAGAGGTGAAAATGCATGAAATGTGCATGCTGGTACTAACTATTTATATGCAAGGTTATTAGAATAGGGAAACAAATTAACCAGGCATCACTCTGGATTATGTTAACATGACAAACTGCTGTGGTGGGGCTTCTCGCTATATCCACAACCTTCTATGAGAGCAAGCACAGCGGCGTGCAAGTGTTAACACTGTGGGATACAGCACAGTACACTGAGGTCATACCCCAGAGCTACAAGAGCTGACCCTTGAATCCATGGACACTGTGGTAATCCATTAGAGGGATGAGGAACACACGCTACATAGCAGACTGCACTGTGTTACATAGACACAGTGCCATGGAAATAATTGTCTTCATTTTGCTTTCTACATGGGCAAAGATTCATTTTACAACTGTGGCATCCTCCACTCAATGTCTGTTGGCTAATCCAAGCTAACGATTGTACAGTTGATCTCCGCTGTGCCAATGGCATGACAGTAATTGGTGGGTTGTATTGCTGTGTTAAGGTGTGATTTGCTGTTGATGGGAGCTGTATGCTTACTTAAATTGTTAACAACGTTTATTCGTACGGTTCTAGAGACCACCACATTTGTCTTATTTGTAGATATTATACAAAATAAATGGATTGTCTGTGGGAGAGTGATTGATTCGCTGAGTTGAATTGGCAAATTGGGATCATATTTCAGGAATTTTAGACCATTTTTCTCTGCAATCCATCACATGGATGGATGTAGATGATGTTCATGTGTTTCTATCAGGTGACCTCACATAGGGACCCCACATTACTGTCAATCTCTTATTTTGCTATCTGCCTCAGTACAGATCACACAGCCCGGCTTGCCAGTCTGCTGGTTTCAGAGCAGAAATTGATTAAGATTGCAACATACCATACTCAAAACGAGAATTTGAGAAACAGCTCAATTATGCTGCTTGTTTGGCTTCAACCTGCAGGCACAGCATTTGAATTATGTTAGAACCAGAGAATGGATGACCATGCTTCCTTTTATTATAAATATTATGATGCCTGTACCTTTATGTTGCATACCACAAACTACAAGTTTATTCTAAGTGCATCTCTCACACCTTCACAGGCTGTTAATATTGTCACTGACACATACAGAGTGGATGTATGTCTCATGGTTTATATTCAAGATCATTTTACAACCGTATGAATGCAAAGCATGTAGAAATACTTTTAGCTCAATAGAATGTAACACATAATATATGCTGTTTTATAAAAAGATTATCTTGGACTCTAACTCCAACCTTTACACATACACTATCTACAACATGTTGACTGCATTAGTTATTTCTCTTTTCAAATCTCTAAAAACAACATGGAAATTACAGTAAATTTAATGCAGAGAATATTTTTTACTGTGCTGTACAACATGTTCTTGGTACTCATAATTTTTGCATCATTTGCTGGACCTGGAAAGTAACTCTACAACTGCTTGAATGCATTTTCAATGGAAAACAGCACCCTTTCACCTTCAAGCTGTTATGTATGTCAGATATCTACAATATTTACAATGAAACACCCCCTAACCATCCTTAGCTACATAACCTCTCAGATACTTAGCTTCACACAGAAAGACTATTCTAAGAACGCTAAGGCTGCCTTACCATGATAGATGGGTTTGTGTGCCTGAATGATCCTAGGAGCTATGTTGTCGTAGGCATCATGGCCCTGGTCGGATCTCCCATGGCAAACCTTGATATCACAAGATCAAGGACCGTTATGTTGCCTGGATTGGTGTTATTGGGGCCCCACCCTGGAGGCAGGCCTGGGGTTGGGGCTCAGCCCGAAATGGTGACACGGACTCACCTTCCAGTAGGCTCACCATCCACAGGAAGGTGAGCTTGTTGAGCTCACCTTCCTGTGGATGTGAACATGTTGAGCTTGGACATGTTGAGTTTGTACAGGAGGTTGAGAGGGGCCAGCTAGAGAATGTCGGGCTCACCTCCACACATAGCTTGAGCTCTGAAACCCAGTACCTTGCTCAGCTGCCATGTGTTGGAGTTCACCCCGGTGATCGAGAGGGTCTCTTCCCTGTGCCTTCGGGTTGGGAATAGGTCTCTTGCTGTTGTTTGTGCCAACGGACTGAACCGTAATACAGATTACCTGGCGATCTTGGAGTCCCTGGGAGGGGTACTTGATAATGCTCCAACTGGGGATTCCATTGTTCTCATTGGGGACTTCAACACTTACGTAGGCAACAGTGATACCTGGCGGGCCTGATTGGGAGGAACGGCCTCCCCGATCAAAACCTGAGTGGTGTTCTGTTATTGGACTTCTGTGCTAGTCACAGTTTGTCCATAATGAACACCATGTTCAAGCATAAGGGTGTCCATCAGTGCATGTGGCACCAGGACACCCTTGGCCAGAGGTTGATGATCTTTGTTCTTGTTTGTTTGTTGTTTCATCTGATCTCCAACCGTATGTTTTGGACACTTGGGTAAAGAGAGGGGCTAAGCTGTCAACCAATTACCACCTGGTGGTGAGTTGGATCCACTGGTGGAGGAGGAAGTTGGACAGACCTGGCAGACCCAAACGTATTGTGAGGGCCTGTTGGGAACGTCTGAGGCTGGAGACTGAGGCTGGAGACATTGAGTCTGAGTGGACCATTGAGTCTGAGTGGACCATGTTCTCTGCCTCCATTGTCGATGTGGCAGTTCTGAGTTGTGGATGCAAGGTCTCTGGTGACTGTCGTGACAGCAACCCCTAAACCTGATGGTGGACACCAGAAATAAGGAATGCCGTCAGGCTGAAGAAGGAGTCTGATCAGGTCATGTTGGCCTGTGGGACTCCTGACACAGTTGATGGGTACTGGCAGGCCAAGCAAGCCACAGGCAAAAACTCTGGTCTGAGAGGAGTGTGGTGAGGCCATGGAGGAAGACTATTGGTTGGTCTTGAAGAAATTCTGGAAAACTGTCCAGTGCCTCAGGAAGGGGAGACAGTACTCTGTTGACACTGTTTACAGTGTGGGTGTTGAGCTGTTGACCTCAGCTGGGTACATTGTCGGACGGTGGAAGGAATACTTAAGATCTCCTTAATACCACCAATATGCCTTGCTTCCACTGAGCACGCAGAGGCTGGGGACTTGTCCATTACCCAATCTCAAGTCACTGAGGCACCAATGAGTACCTCGTCTCTGGAGGGGCTGTCTTGGCTAATACACCTCTGCAGCATTGCATGGAGGTTGGGGACAGTGCCTTTGGAGTGGCAAACTGGGGCAGTGGTCCCTCCTGTTCATAATCTTTATGGACCTCTAGGCATAGCCAGGGACCCAAGGGAGTCCAGTTTGGGAACCACAAGATTTCATCTCTGCTTTTTGCAGATGATGTTGTCCTGTTGGCTTCATCAGGCCAGGACCTGCAGAATGTACTGGGGCGGTTTGCAGCCAAGTGTAAAGTAGCTGGGATGACAACCAGCACCTCCAAATCTGAGACCATGGTTCTCTACTGGAAAAGGGTGGCATGTCCTCTCCGCGTGGGTGGAGAGTCCTGTCTCAAGTGGATGAGTTCAAGTATGGGTGCAGCATCAGCAGTTATACTGTAGGTGATGTACTGGACCATCATGGTAAAGAAGGAGCTGAACTGAAAGGCAAAGTTCTTGATTTATCAGTCAACCTATGCTCCCTCCTTCACCTATGGTCATGAACTTTGGGTAATGACTGAAAGGACAAGATTACGGATCCCCCCTAGGGAGGTGTTCCAGGCATGTCCCACCGAGGGAGGCCACAGGGAGGACCGAGAACACATTGGAGAGGCTGTGTCTCTTGGCTGGCCTGGGAACGCCTTGGGGTCCCCCTGGAAGAGCTGGATGAAGTGTCTGGGGTTAGAGAAATCTGGGCATCACTGCTCAGACTCCCTCTGCGACCCAGCCCTGGAAAAGCAGACGGAGATGGATGGGTGATGGATGCTCTCTTTTCTGATGAAATATTATAATTAAATTGTGACTGTTTTACATGCTATTTACACCAATGATTAACATTATTCTAAGAAGGTTCCATCATTACATCATATTGTATTAGCCTATTTTAACTAACTTTATTAGTAGTAATGTGGATGTTTCGTAGCTAAACTGCTTATTAGCTAAGGAGACTATGCTAGATTGATAGACGTTTCTGTAAAATGTACTCCTTCAGTAATTTGATAGCTTTACTGTAATATCTGATTGGTACCTGACATGCTGTTTGTAATTTCTCAGTGTTACATGTGTATTCTTTACATTGATGTATTGATGTACCATGTAAAATACTCCTGCGAGTTTACATTTTTTTATTTTTAGCATATATTTTCCTAACTAGTAGACAGACATGATCTTGGAGGTGCTGTGACAAGTTTAGACTGTAAGAACGCCTCAAATAAAGACAAACCAGATTAATCACTAAATTATCAAAGCACCTCCTCAAGGAGATCACAGAGGAGCATGTCAGACCACACACAAGGAAGCGATTGAATCACTGAAGCAATAGGAAGGTGTTGGGTGGCAAAAAGCCATAACCCAGCCAAAGGAGAGAAGCAAAGAGGGTCAAGTGAAAAGAATGGCAGGTCTGCCCGAGTAAAGTAAACAGCAGAGTAAAATGCATTGTACTAGTGAAGAAAATGAACCAGTAACTTGTGTTCTGTATTATGTGTGCACCACTCTCTCACTTGTTTCTGTTTCATTTTCTGCAACACCACCACCCCCACCCCCCAATTTTTTTCTTATTGCATTTTTTCTCTCTTGCTCTCTCACTCTTGCACACACATACAAATGCATGCACACAAACACAAAGAACCACACTGCACCCTCTTTGCAGGAAATTTAATGGTCTCATGAACAGCAGCCAGGGTCATGCTTGGGTCACAGCCAATTTATCTTAGTAATGCGCAGTGAGGGGGCTGTGTATGAAAAGCATCTTTACATTAGCTGGGGGTTGCAATTGATTAGCTAGTTTGTGTATATAGAATAGATTGCTGTTGCGCTCTGAAAAGGAAAGGATGTGATCAAATTGAGTCTTATTCTCCTGACAGGATATAATCATTTGCTCTGTGCTGTGCATTGTTATCATACTGTGGTCTTCATTAGTCTCTTTCCTGTTAGCACCGAGTTTAGATTATTATGGGTACTATAACCACCTGAATAACATCTTGTTTGAACATATTCCTAATTATAACGGATGGATGGATGGATGGATGGATGGATGGATGGATGGATGGATGGATGGATAGATAGATAGATAGATAGATAGATA
>JAOXYL010000001.1:16100104-16114311 GCA_028564955.1 Terapon puta | reverse complement strand
TTAAGAATAAATAAGAATAAATGTTGTTCTTGTTAATCATCCATCATTATCATCATCATCATCATCATCATCATCATTCAGTAAACTATATTGTATGTTTACTACTAATAACTTACATAAATCAGCTTTATGTGATGTGATGATGTTGATGATATTGTTTTTTATAGTTTGAACTAAATTCTTTACATTTAAAGTACCAGTCCTCATCTTTTTTCCTGTTATTACCCATCTTGGAGATTCATGGTCAAAACAGCTTTATAGATACTGACACACTTTGATGCCGCCTGACTTTGCTGGCTTAGCCCTTAGTTTAGTGCACTCCACCCATCATTGGCAGGCATGTTTTTCTTTTCCCTTAACAAAACTAACATCCCACTTATTTTCAGCTGGGCAACTTCTTAAAGGTTCTGTGACAGCGTTAGCACACAAACGAGTACCGAGGAGGAGGAGACGGAGGTGGAGTAGGAGGCAGGCAGAGGTGGTGGAAACAGTAGAAAGGAGCTTTTAAAGCAAGCTGAGCCACCAACTGCTCCTGCACATCTTTTCTCTTATCTTAATAAGTAATGAGGCTGCCACAGGCTGACAATGAAGTATTTTGAAAATAGTTCTAATGTATGGCTTTGAAAGGAGCGGCTGGGCATTGATGTATGGCACAAACAGGCTTGGAAACAAGTGAAATATTAATGGGCTGTTTCCCAGGAGTTAATGTGGGATTTACCTGATTGCTTTGGTGAGAGACAGGGGCTGGGATGAGGGTGTCAGGGTAGCAGGACGAGGATATGACTGGGAGACGAGACTTGAGGACCAGAATGATGTGAAGGCATGGAGTTGGCTTTCACCGATCAGATTTCTAGCATGTGGCCATCCACCACATAGATGAACGTTTATCGTCAAGCCAGTTCATTGCTGCTGGTCTAATTGACAAGAACAATTACAAGAGGCAGATATCACCAAATAACATCAAAAAGACTGAAGTGTTTGTGTACAGTTGTAGGGTTTAGGCTATGAACTTCTTTTTTTTCTTCTCTGAAATCAAACAAAGCCGTGAGCTGTTTCTGTATTTTTTTTTCTATTTATAAAAGCCAGTGTAAGTCCTGTTTTTTAATTCTTGCAACAGGAGTGAACACAACAATCCATCTCTTTTCCTGCTGCTAATTAATCACCTGAGACTCTTGGATTTACACTCTGTCACACCAGCCCATTATATCTGGATGCGCCACAAGGGAGCAGCAGTGTAAAAGGAAGAGAACTCAGCAGGTTGCTTAAATGACCCATAGACCATGGACGACAACTGAATTCTTTCTGTTTTGACATTTAAGTGTCAATTTCCTGATGTGACAGACATCCAGAGCAAAAACTGTCAAACATGTGGCCAAAATAAATTTAATCTGAACAAATTTATACATTTTCAGATGGCTCACTTTATATGAAATAGAAATCTACACATATGAAATTCCTTTTTCGTTTATATATTTTAGCATGTTACCAACAGTAGAGGGGTTGCAGGAAGGTCCACTGTTCAAATAGTGTGGTAAGAGAGTGAGCATACAGTAATAGTTTAAGTGCTTTACCCAGGAGACGAGGCCTAAAACAACACTGACGCACAGAATTAAAAAGTTCCGTTTGAGAGCAGCAGTGGCATCCCAGAATGCTTGGAAATGCCATTCAAGCACTGGAAAGGTCAATAGTTAGAATAACTTTCGTTAGAGGAAAAAGAAAACTTGGCTCTACTATCACAAATTGCTTCCAGATTCTTTCTGTCTCTCGGAGCAAGTTATTACCAAAATTGAGTGCAGACACTGACACCATTTTAACAAAATCATACATTTCTCTTTGAAGTAAAGAATGAGTGGGCACTCTTCTAAATCTGAAACATGGCGCTCTTTCTTGTCAAGTCACCCACTTCCTTTTGTTGCATGTGTCAAATCAGTGCTCCTCTGGGGTTTTATTACACATGGGGTTAAGGAATCCATTTTTGATTGACGGAAAATTGCCCATTATTTCAAACAAATGACCTAGTTTTCCTTCCGTGCTTGTCTGTGGTTCCTACATGTGTTGCTAAGGAGAACGTTGTGCTATTGGTACCATGCAAAAGGCCTATTCAGTGCCTCACATTAGTGTGTTAGTGATTCATTCCCATCAGTTCCATGTTGGGTTAAAACAGTATCAGTGTTACAATGGTTGCCATGGAATGTGGTACATCTGTCACAAGGCACATTCGTCCTGTACTTTTATCCTGTACCGGTTAAAGCTTTTGTGCCTTTTTTTTATACAAAAAAAAAAAAAAAATTCAATTCAGATCTTGATGTTTTGTGAACACAGGCACTCTTAGTCGCGTCTTACAAAAATCCTTCTATAATGGAAAAGATAGTCAGAGTGATAATCTTATAACACACATCTCAAAGTTGCTCCTTTTGACAGTCTGGTCATTAATTTAAAGTGCATTAAAGTTAAAGTTTTCTTCACACATGGGGCTTTATTGTAAAGCTGCTCATGCTGAGCACATGTTTACTGTCTCTACATTAATAGTGATTTGTACAGTGTGATGATGAAACATATGGATATATCAATAAAAAGTAAAACAATAGGACTCATGTTGTTTAAAAAAAAACAGAACTTCTTTCAAAGCGTGTAAGGACCCCCACTGCTGTAAATCACTCACTGATTAGTTTCCTTGTGATGTTTCACAGTGTTTGGTACTTTGGATATCAGCTCTCCAAACAGGGTCTATTACTCAGGTTTAACTCCCCCGTTTAGAACCTAAAGTGCTTCCACTGCGTGATAGCTCTTTCACATTGTGATTGTTCTCTTTGTGACTGGAAGTGTAATGTGTGGTGTTAAGTAAGCCCTCCCCAACACCAGTACTACTGCTTTCAGTTAGTCTGAGAGAGACGCACAGTGGCAGTCGCTGTGACAGTGATTTTTCTCATCTTCTGTCAATCATAATTCACAGATAAAGACAGCTTTTACCTCACGACGGCTCTAATTAGGCCTTACAATGTGAGTCTTTTCATGTGCATTTATTTTCATTTTACCTTTGGAAAAAATATCCTCACCCACAGTAAATGTCTATTTCACTGGCTGATAGTCACTATAATATCCTGTCTGAAGGCCACATTCGCCACACTAAGGCTCTCCTCCCTTTTACACTTCTCCTGCACAGAGTACCATTGCTACTTGAAATGAAAAGCAAATATTAATATTCGCTGGTGTTACTCTGGAAGGAAAAATATCGGAGGCCCGTGGAGGTGTTATACATTCCCCACTTAATGACACATTTACTTCCCTGTTCTGTGGACATTTTTCCCCCCCAAAATAACTGTGTCATCCAACTTCTTACGTGTACACATGATCGCAGTCAGGCTTCCAGTTTTGTTTATTTTATCTGCAGTCTGAAGATTTAAGCAGTAAATTTATTGCAAATACTAAATGGCTATCCTCTCTCCATAAAACATGTCTAACCATTACAAAGTATATACAATGCTAAAATACAGCGCAGTGCATATTTAGAGATGTAATATGAAAAAAGTGCAGTATAATTAATAGTCTCTTTTTGACACATGCTTGACGTTTTCTGGTAATCACACAGCCAAGTCTTGAAAAAATATCAACTGGTGATCTTAATATATTTTATTTTATGAAATTATACATTAAAAACACATTTGCAAGCACGACTTATTGGCAAAAGTCCTGTGCAGTATGTTTGTCTGTATTTCAGAGAATTAAACAAGTTTACAGGAACTCAAGTGATAAATCTCTAGAAGCTGTTAATGTTCACTCCCTTGTTGGACACAATAATTTATCCCAAGTGCTAACTATGAGTTTTCAGAGATATGTTTGTTCTAGTAATGCATTTTTTTCACCAAAGATGGACAGTTCTGTACAAATGATTTAGAAGTGTTGCTTAAAGCTACAATCCCCAATGCTGAAAAGCTGGTTAGTATTGAAGTGTCTTTATGAGAGGACGGGAGAGCGTGCTCTGTAATTTCAGTCCGATGGATGGCCTTCACATCAGTGCTCTCACATTAGGAGACCAATTACTGCATGGGGAGATGAAACAGTCTTAGTAAATATGAAATAGGTTGTCTGGGGTGACATTAATAGAGTTAACCCGGGGACAGGGTGGGGATCAAAGGGGCCTCAACCATATTAACCAATCTGTCTGTGTCTTCGCACACAACAGCTGATCGAAGATAATGAGTGTGTGTCGTCAAAACACACTGACCACTAACACAAGGGTGTGTGTGTGTGTGTCTGTGTGTACGCGTGTCTGTTTGTGTGTGTGTGTGTGTGTGTGTGTGTGTGTGTGTGTGCATGCATGTGTGAGCATGGGTGCTTGTATAGCTCCTTAACTGGTAAATCTGTTAACACACCAGCATTCAGTACAGATGGAAGCGCTCCCTTACCACGGATTTGTGGTGGTGAGAGAGGCAGACAGTGGAGGATGTGAACGGATGGTCTTTAATTAGATTCATTGTAGCATAGGTTGTTTACCGAACCCTCCCTTCCCTCACCCCTCCTCCCCCATGCTCCTGACAGCACCTTTGAAATATGGCACTTTTGCTTGTTGGCTTTCTTCAGCTTCGCCGTCCAGATTTAAAAGCATATTGGTGTTTATGCACAGAGAGCTATAATGATCCATCATACCATGCGGGTGAGGGGACTGAGCCCTCTGCTCCACATAAATAAGTGGCAATTTGGCCATCTGCTTGGATTCTTTCCGTCTCCCTGGAGACCCCCATCTGCCTTTACATTATCAATTACAGTTCAGCCATGCTGCTACCACCCAGCATGCATTTCTTTATCTACCAAAAAATGCTGATCTAAAATCAGATGTTGTTGTTTTGTTATCTCACTTAGTGACCACGATACTTTAATTTGACATAATTACATTTGTGGTGTGGGTATTATTATAACATATGATGGATTTTACCCAGAGGTGACTTTTGTATGCAGTGTTGGACAGGAATTCCCCCAAGCAGAACATACAAAAAGCACATTGTATTTTTGGCACTGAGAACAGGATTTCGCCATAAAACGCCTAAATCCGACAAAAAGAGTACCACTTAAATAAAGTCAGTCATAACAGGAAATGCAAAACACAACATGCTTCAGATATTGTCTTACTGCCACAAGAGTTTTGGTAAATTAAGTGCAGACATTGCTCAGTTGTTGAACATACACACTCCAAAACGTATAGTCAGCAAATCCCCTTGCATTGACATGTGTTTTCAATTATTTATCTGCACCGCTCTCTCTGGTCATGGTTTCTCCTTTCTACTTTCAGTGTGGCACCCTGTACCTCAGATGATCTGGTGAGTTTGCTCCAAAGTGTGGAGTGAGTGAGGAGGCACAAGCTTGAGAATGAGAAGCACCTTTGTTCTGCGGTTTCCAGGAAAAGCGGTGAGGTTCTCAAGGGGACAGGTATGTGTGGGAAGAGGACCCTTGTCAAGTGCATGGTGCCTCATTAATATGGAGACAGGTGCTCTTTTGATGAGTTCATAAGCAGTTCACCAGCAGCCTGGAAGTAGTGCACTTTACAAGGCTGTTCAAAGATCTTTGACATCTGAGGAGAGCCAGTGAAGCCAATAATCCTACTTTCAGAATGTGAGTCTTTCCTCTGAGATCAATCCGAGATCGAAACATCAAATAGAACTGCTGCTTTTCTCTTTTTACCCCCCCTCCCTTTACAAAAATCACTTACTAGATGGTATTAGACAAGCTGGCAAATGTGTCATTACCGCTGGGAAGAGGGGATGGATAGATTTCCGTCAAATTGTGGAATATTTTCCACCAATTTAAGCCTATAGTTAAGAGCGCAGCATTATTGATAAGACTGTGCTCTGGGTCCAGAACTGTGCCCAAGGGCCCAGAGAGAAGCAATCCACAGAAGTGGGCTTTCATGTTCATCTATGTACAAGAACAAAGCGAGGATTAAGTCTGGGCCTTTCATCCACAAAGCGGGACGAGTATTTGTATTTTTTTTTTTTTTTTTACTCCCCCCAAGGGAAGGCCCTGTGCTCGGCTGGAGCCATTTCAGGAGTGCCATAGCACTGTCGCCTCTGGCAGGTCTGACGATCCCCCACACTGTCCTTTGCCTGGCAGAGAAGAGTGTGGGAAAATTTCTGCCACTAATAGGAAGAAAGGCAGTTAGTTACAACTCTGCAGCAGATGTCAAAAAGTGATTTTTGTTGATTTGCAATATGTTGTATGAACCCAGCAATGCTTGAGGTGACATTAACAGGTTATAGCTTACAGAGTATGTAGCACAGATTGTCTCGCCCAGTCAGAGTAAATGGTCATCTTCATCCACTGACAAGAAATCAGGTTAATTATTTCTAGCCCCTCTTTTAATTTGAACGAATGCTTTATTTTGATGACAAACCGGTCAATCTGTTTGTATTGATGCTGTCATTTCTTGAGGCAAGAATGGGCCCAAGTTAGATTGTAGATATGTTAGGAATCATGTTTCATCCGTCTCTAAGGTTTATAAGTAGATTACCTTTTGTAATTCGTTTTGTTACACCAGTCAATAAGCGTCCAATGCAAATGTGGTTCATTTGTATTTGAATTGATGTCCTGTCCCCATTAACTTATGCCTCTAATGCATTCTGGTACATTAGTAAATAGACCTGCCGGATTAATCATTAGTTCATTGGGATCATTTGCTTTCCTCGTGCTTAATCGAATCTCTGACATTGGTAATAAGGGCAGACTTCACCTGCCTCCTTGGACACTCAAAAACAAGGAAGAGTAATTTCAGGGGAATGCTGTAGTTTTCTATTTGTTTCAGTTTAGAAAAAATGGCGTCTGTCAGACAACTATAAACACTAAAACCGATCAATAGTTTTGATGCTATTTTGCATAGTGATAAAGTTTTCTGGTTTGATTGACATTTAGAATTCTACCTGTTTCACTTATACCGATGCTCCCTTGCTCTCCGTTATCTCCCTCTCTCACATTGACCCTGATAATTAATGGCTTTTATGTCTTGAGAATAAAACCTCTAAATAGGCTCCTTGCACATTATTTATTTAGTTCTAATTAATTGAAGTATACCTGGATTGCATTCAACAAGGCTAAGGTTGCTGTGTCTCCTCGTCCTATGTAAAGGCTGCATGACCGCCCTCTGTCTGCCTTTTAACAGCCTGACACGTTTGAATAAAACCTCATTAATGGACAAAAGCACAAGCCTTGATTATATTTACAGTTATAGTTGCTCTTATCTAACCTCTGCTGGTCATTGAGAAGTGGCCTCTTTAGGATTCCACAATAGGGAGATTTACTGTGTTAACATACAGATTTCTGATGCTGTGGACATGAATTACTTTAGTTGTAGAGTGAAAATGCATCATTGGCCTGTGGTTTAGTGCTTATGGCCTCGCAGCAGGGACGTGTCATCACTCTTTGATTCAGAGATGATGCACATCTACCAGTCAGGGTTGTGAATAAGTTTGGGCAATATATGCTGTGGCTTGTCCTGGAATTACAGCGAATAATCTCAGTGAGCTGTTATGAATACGTTAAGATCTAAGTAATTGCACATTATCTTTTTCAAGAAGTCTACAATGTTAGCAATGGTGATTCATTTTTCATGTGAGGTATCAGTATTTAATGCATTGCAGTACATGCTTAGAGGCTGTTTTGAGTTTTGAGATGTGCCCTGAATAAATAGGACAGAGACCCATTCAATGTCAGGGACATGACTGGGAATACCAATACCATGCAATAGCATGCCTGCCAGTTCCCAAGTGTGAATGTGTGTAACTGTCTTAATGTGAAGTAGGCTGCTCCTGTTAGGAAGGACACATTCAAACTATAGACAGTTAGCTCAGGTATATTAGAAAAAATCTGGTTGTTCCAAGTCTTACAACAGATTTCTCCTCACACTCTTCCACTGGGTGAGGCCTCACTCGTCAGTGAGCAAAATGTGTGAATCTACTGCAGCAGCAACCGGTATGCCCTGTGTGGTACCCCATCCAAACAAAGGAGCCCATTGTAAATGTGCCTTTAACCCATAACCCACTCAATCAGCACTTGTGTGCTCCTTTTTATTTTCCAACCATCCCCAAAATGCATCCATCTTCTTAATGGATATTTTTTCGGGTGGATAACATTGTTCAGAATATAGCAACACCAGGCCTTGGAGGATCATAGATGGAGTCAGGCCACACAGGCCCTTAAAAAGCAAGATTAATAACCCACCGCAGATGATCTCATAGTTAAGTGTTTTCTGTTGTATTTACACATCCGCCCAGGCTGTCGGGTCTCTGCTCGTCTCTGAGAAATGGAACCGACACATCCTGACACTAATACATCACTGAAAATATTTGAAATGAATAAAGCTCATGCTTTCCAGCAGCAGAGGGTGACATTACAAACAGTGCATTTGACATTGACGCCTCTGCTCAATGTAAATACTGTTATTCTCCACCAACCCCCCCCAAATTCTCTTTCTGATGGAGGAGCCACACAGGGGAAAGTCTCCTGCACTCAATGCAAACTAATGAGACATATTAATGACATCAGGCACTTAATTCAGTGCATGTATAATTCATAATAATTGATTGCTCACGTTTGAAGGACTACATTTTGTGAGAAAAATTATCCTATTAAGCCAGGTTTAATCCAAATCTACGCTGTCAAAACACCCCGCTCTTATTGCATCTCACTGTTAATTGTCATAAGCATTTCAGATTGATTATTCGCACGTTTGGGAATGAGCTTTCATTCATGATTTTCACTGTTATAAAATAGGTATGTCATTTGAATACCTTTCCTCAAATGATTCTTTATTTTCAAATAAGTGAGAGAGGATATTACCAAAATCCATTTTCAAGATAAATATCTCCATACTGGGAAATTCATCTGAGATATCAACTTAATCTCTCTTTCCTCTTCCCGTCCTTCTCCTTCTGTCTGGCCAGAATTATGTGATAGTGAGCCTTTGGTGTTCTCAGATCTTTTTATAAGGTGGTCATGAAAAACCACAGCTAACTCAGCCAATCACTGATATTTCACATAATTTGGTGTATCTTGCACAGGACATTAAGGAAACACTACCTAGAAACTACCATCGGAGGCACTTCTTGCCTCTAGGAACGGGAAATATTTTACAATACTTTCTTAATTTCTGTAACAGCAAAATTACACATACAATTCTACAATTCTTAAATATTAGGATGCCACAATTTTTACCCTCTTTTACAAAAACAATTTTCCCTATTGGCCCCCAGCTTGCATTCTGTCAGCCTACCATGGGAGAATTTGCTCGCCTTAATCCCTCACCAGCGGGCATTAATCTTGCGGATCTACGCCACTTTTATGTTATTTGATAATCAATTTATCATCAAAGCTGAAACTGCATGGGAACAGGAAATGGATGTTGAGTTTGCAAAGGAATGGAGGGATGAGAAAATTGACAGAGCACATTGCAGAGTGACCTGATCATGTCTCTGCTTTGAATGAGCTATTTACAAGCATTTTCTTTGTCCTCATATAATGCTTGATATGATTCATGTGTCTGTGGAGGCAAAAAATATCCATGAGAATCAACTGCAATAACCTGCCATTACAATCAGAGAAGTATTTGCTTTAATCACTATATACTATACTATACTATAATATCTCTTACACAAAATTTATATTTTAGAGTTCCATATGTAAATAAGCATTATGTGGTATTTGTGGACTGGGTGATTTAATTTTAAGTAACAGTTTTTAATACATTTCTGCATGTTTTGAAAATGACTTAGTGGTTAGTGTTTTCCAAACAAGTGTTGGTCTGTGCTATGCTTATAATAGACGGTTGACCTGCCAAAGTGGATCCCCCTGCACCACACCCTTTGTACTTAATTGTGCTGGTAGCGAAGAGGGCAGCATGGGTTGGGTTGAGCAAAGGTGGGCGGGTGGGTGATTGTTGTAGAGTGATAAAAACATGACCTCTGTCATTTTCCTTTCAATAATACCACAAAGTAACGAAAGGTTTTATCTGACTTCATGGGTAGATTACAGAAAATGGATTTCTTAATCAGGCGTGTTTTCAGTGAAGGCGCTTTGGGTGTTTAACGTTCATCAGACTGTATTGTTGTGAAATCACTGGTTGGATCCTGACCTCTGATCTCTGCTTTATGAACATACATGAAGGTTGTCAGAAATTTCAGGGTTTGCGGCAGAGCCACAGCGATGAAAATTAATAGGTACTCATCTGTGGACATAAATGCAATTATTTGCTCAACCAGTACAACAGCAACTACATATCTAACACTATATATAGCATGGCATTTCAGTCAGTAGCAGTTTGTGTTCTCTGGCATTGGCAATCTTACATATGAATATAAAATGTAATATGTCTCACTTCTCTGTGAATACATGACCTCATGCAATTCAAATGAATTTATTGTGTTCACATGATAAAGATTTCACAGCAAAGTATTTCCGTCATGAAATCCATGCCGGTGACAGTGATGCTTGTGCCTCAGCAGACTGCTGAGGGCTGGTGCATTGTTGCATAGCATTCTAACCAAGCAGGGGATTTTGATAAATAAGAATTGAATTTAGTTCCAGCTGTGACATGTTGATTGATCAAAAAGCTCATGGCTAAGGCCTCCCTCCTCTCCCGTCTTATTTATTCTTTGTCAAATGGTTTCAAAATCAATACTAGCCTTGTACACAACCTTTTCTGCTGCGGGCACTCAAGGAGGAGGGGGGAGAAGCAAAAGAAAAACACCTGCTCTCTTGGTGATTGTTACTAATTTTTCCTGTCAAACATTTGAACACAGAATAATTATTTGCTGTGTGGTTTCAGGGCACAACAGATTATTGTACAATCCATTTAGATAACTTCTGAGAGGGGTTGGAAAATGAAATCGCCCCGAACCACACAAGTCAAGCCGAGA
The DNA here is from genome assembly GCA_028564955.1 of Terapon puta. Lineage (NCBI taxonomy): Eukaryota > Metazoa > Chordata > Actinopteri > Centrarchiformes > Terapontidae > Terapon > Terapon puta. The sequence continues at coordinate 16,103,413 of JAOXYL010000001.1, read as the reverse complement.
AGGTGATCTATCAGACACTGCAGAAATAACTCAACTTAAAGATGCTATAGTCTTGGATGAGCTGGATTCTTCATGTTGGAGTAAGGGAAGCAAGTCCCTTGTCACAGTACAGATGAAGCTGAGGTGGTGTTCACATGGGACATGTTGGATCTGTCACATTTATGGAAGCTGTGTTCTGGATATTTCTCAAAACCTTTTGACATTTGTATATACTTCATTGGCTTGTATAGTGTGCCAGAGGATAATACCTAACCAATCCAAATGCTTAATTTTTGATGGGCTGGAATAGGATTTTTTTTTGTCAATCCAGAGCTTTATTTGTGTATTATATATTATTTATTATAGGTGTTTTTGTCCATCAAAAAATAGACAAAACCATTCATCGAGCTTTGTTTGTAGTAGTAGTACTTCATAGAAATAACTGAGTCCTCAGTAGGAAGGTATGCTGCAGAAATGTAAGTGGAATTTTTTCCAAATCAAATTTAAGACTGCACTACATTCATTGGCTTAATACTTAATTAAGATTATCTTTATTTACACTCTGTTATTAATCAGTACATATACACACACACACACATATATATATATATATATATGTATACACACGCAAGTAGGGGAGAGATGTCAGAGTGAGGAGGCTTCCCCTCGTTTGGTGCCTTGCTCAAGGGTACCTCGGCAGTGCCCAGGAGGTGAACTGGCACCTCTCCAACTACCAATCCACTTCCATATAGACTAGTCCATGGGGGGACTTGAACCGGCAACCCTCCATTTCCTAACCCAAGTCCCCACAGACTGATGGTATATCTGTTTGTCCAGAAAATGTCCATCTTGTTTTTCAAAATACATGGAAATCTGAAGCCAAAAGTAGTAAGTCATGCGCTAATTTTATCTAAGGATTTCCTTGACTTGTGGCTTGGGTGCCTTTTATAATTAAATTTAAACAATTTAACTTAAACAATTTAAACTTGGCAATCACTAAAGTCCTTTAGAACGAGTGTGTTGAGGCCACTGTCTAAGCCTGCTGCCAACTTTTCCAGTGGTTTTCAGTGATCTGGAAGAAGAAGAGTGAGAATGAGTAGCCAGTTTACTTGTTATACAGAGCCAGTCCGTCAGCACATCAAAACAAAGATCCTGATACAGACCAATGACAACATGCCACTGGTCACAGAGGTGCGGTGGGTGATGGACTTTGACTTAGGGTATTTGGAGAATGTTAAGACAAATAGTCAAGCTGTGTTTGCTGAAGATGATCACCACAACAAGGCAGCAGAGAGCTGAAGAAGAGGATAGTGCCCAAAGGAACAGATGTAAAAGCTTACATATTTTCTGCCCCCTGGTGGACAAAATGTTATGAATGCAGCTTTAAACACAAGATGACATATTCAAACTTGGCAGCCCTTGTGTTTATAAAAAGATGCTGCCTGCACACAAGAATGACAAAATATCTTGATTTGACTCCATCTTTATCGTTATTAAAACTTTAGAAGACTTCTTAACTAATTACGTGTCATTCTTTTTCAGCTATTTCTGTCGTAATAGATATGACATAATTTTTGGGGGTGGGAAAAGGCTTCTGAGGCTAAGAACTATAGAGCAGATTGTCCACTAATTGGAAGATTAGCGGTTCAATCCCCAGACGCCTCCAGTCTGCATGTTGCATGTTAAAGTATCCTTTGACTGAACCCCAAATTGTCACTTAAGCCACAGGCAATGATGTGGATTAGATCTTGACAAGCAGGATGGCACCTTACATGGAAGCCTCTGCCATCACTGTATGAATGTGTTAGTGAATGATGTATATTGTACAGCACTTTGAGTGGTTGGAAGACTAGAAAAGCACTATATGAATGCAAATCTATTTACCATCTACCATCATGTGACCTGTTCTGATATGGTCCCTCACGGCTCAGCAGTATCCTAACGGATATTCATCAGGACTCATTTTACTATAGTGTATTTGCCTAAAAGGTAGTAGAACAAGGGGCCAGAAATAAGGGTTGTCTATGAAAGTCATCATGTTGCGTGGGTGTGTACATCTCTGACATTGACACAATGTGAGGTCTGTCTCTTGTTTTATGGCTTTCTTCATTTGTTTATTTCACTGTCATCTGTGCAGCCTCTGTGCAAAAACAGACAAGAACCACTTTTTGATTCCCTACGCCAGGGCTGACGAGTAACTGACCCCAATGTTTATAAAAAGAGATGGACATTTATGAGCTATTTACAAGACACTTGAATCAAGTGGAATGACTTGTCTCAAATTTTAATGAGTTTATTGAAATTAAAGTTGAGCCCACTCTATGATATTACCATTAACCTGTCTGTGGTTGGCTCTACAGCTGTAACCCAAGCATAGATTATACATTATCCCATCCATCCCCCCCCCAGGCTATCACCATAGAGAGCTCAGGGGTTGTTTATCAGACATCGGTGACTCTGCCCTCGAACTAGCCCCTGCACTGAGACAGGAGACACATCATAACATTGTCTGTCAAATGATTTGTGGTGTGCTTGGTATATAAAGACTTTTAAAGGCACCTCTCAATTCATTTTTTGAGCTAATGGAAACTTGGGACAGCTCTGTCCTCCTTAAACAACGGGTTAAAGAAATTTAACAGATGGACTTTGTGTGATAGTTTGTTCAGGTGTAGTGGAGCCTGGTTACTCAGAGAAACAGATGTAAACTGTAGGTTAACTGTTTGAGAGTCTCTGACACTTATGGAAGGATGGGCTCTGGGTTTCATGCTGTTGAAAGAAAAAAAGAAAGGAGGAGGGGCTCCAAACCCAGTTACTTAGACAGCTGGGGGACATTTTATTTGCTCTGAAACGTCAGTCGACTGTAACCATTAGTGAGGAAGCTCCAGGAAGTGGCTCTCTGTACGGTGCACAATTAGTCATGATGGAGGGCAGGCTCAGCCAAACCTTGTTCCGCTTCGGTCAGCTCAAATAATTATTATTGTTTTGGAAATCCATTACAGTCCAGATGATGGACCTGAAGAGTTTGTTTGAGAAAGGTGGAGTTTTGGTATTGGTTTATGCAGCTGCTTTGTTGGAAGAGTTTGGTCCTTTTGGTTTTTATTATCTATTATGTTGTATAGATATGTTTGTATATATTTATTATGTATTATTCTATATAGATATGTTTGTGTATATATTTATATTGATATATAAATATGTATTTTTATATATATATATGTATCTCTCTCTCTCTATATATATATATCTCTCTCTAAATATATATATATATATATATATATATATATATATATATATATATATATATATATATATATATACACACACACACAC
>JAOXYL010000001.1:16076313-16087703 GCA_028564955.1 Terapon puta | reverse complement strand
GTAAGAATTCAGTAGACCTCGATCAGGCACAAACAATCTATCTTCATTAATCCTCAACTTTGAATTGTACACAGATCACATAATGAATTTTTGTTCATTTTTAACCATGGTAATGTTCTGCATCTCAGCCGTACAGCTATTTTTGTAAGTACCAGTACAAAAGCAGCAGGGAGAATTGGTTGTGAACAGGTGCTCCATGAACAAAATGAGATATTTAGTATTCCATGTTTAACACCTCCATGAAATAGACAGACCCCTCTGTCCTCAGGTGTATCTTACACCTTATTATGTACATCAAGGATTGAGTTATGTTGAGCAAAACAGGAACTGTGAACATATGGTTGAAAAAAAAATGTGTTGTCTGATCCCACATACATAACAAATCTGAGCTATGTACTTCTGTTGTTTTAAATTCTGAAAAATGCTTTGAGGTGTTGCAAATGTGATAAATGCTGGATTGTTAGATTGGAGGTGCTTGAAATACTGAATCCTTTCTTCTTGATTGTAAAGTGTGTGTTGAAGAAACACTGCATGCTAGGAGATAATACCTACCACAGGATTAACGTACATCAGTACCTCTTATGCCTTTGTCTATTTACTGCCTCATAAATTACTCTTCTGCAATAAGTCAGTAATGCAGATTTTGCTCAAGGAACAAGTTACTTTTTGGGCGTTACTGTTCAGGAAAAAAATATTTAGACCTTAGACCGAACACTGAACAATACATTTACATAATTCCCCCACTTTTCTCTCAAAATATTGATTCTTCTCATTTTCCCAACATCTCCTGAGCCCTCTGTCTTGTTGGTTTTCATATCAGTCTTTGAAGTGAGCCGAATAGACCCAGAGTAAAGATCTTAATTCTCCTTGAAGTTCGTGGCTGTTGAGTATGAGATGTGGGTTTACCGAGGAGGACAAAAGTAGAATCTCTTCATCGTTCTGGGCGTCTCTCAGTGCTGTGGGATTTAGCACGCTAGTACAACATTCATTGGCCACATCAAAAGTATAACAGACAGATCGCTGACTTATAGAAACAAAAAATGCGTATTACTTCACAAACTCCATTGCTTAGGAAGATACGCAGTTCATGCTGAGGCTTAAATAAAAGTAACAGACGAGTTATGGGCTGTGGTTCTTAATGCATCGAATACTGGCACTCATAATTTTCACACATTGGACTGTAAAAAAAAAAAACAACAAATTGTTATGCCATAACAATACAGTCAGTCTCACTTGTGGGATTAATTGCATATTAAGTTGTTTCTGCAGCTTACATTTGATTTCATTCTTATTACGTAACTGCATTAATCAAAAAGAGGAGAGAAGAAAAGATTTCATCTTGCACTACATGATTGGACTCATTTTTCATTTTGTGTGATAGTCAGTAAAAGAGTCATATTTTCACATTAACTATTAACCCTGTCTCCGGGGTAACAATAGTTTTATTGGTCAGCACGAGGAGCTCGGGCACTCGTTGTTACCTGTCCACTGCAGCCCCGCTGTTTACTCAGCTGTAGGGCCTCTGCCTCCAGTGGAAGGGCAAAAGCAACAGGTCACCAAATATTTCATTTCCCAAGTAAAACATGCTTCCCCTCGTCAGCTGCAAAAAAGAAACAGATCACAGTGATGAATGTGCAATCAGGCTGATTAACTCGTTATTAGTTGTCCACGGGATCCACTGAAGGAAATGAGGGCAAGAACGAAAAAGGTTGTTTATATTTCTCGTGGTCAGAGTTATGAATGTGATGTGAGGAAGAGGCCTCTGTGAACTTTTACCTCCCAAAGTCAGCGATTTGAAGTTGAATTATGATGCTGAAATACACCACTTGTTCCCACCATCTGGGTCTTCCTTATTAAGTCATGTAGGTGCAAAGCACCAAACAGGACCATGAATACATGAGTGACCTAAGGGTATAAAACCTGAAACTCTCGTTCTGGACCCATCTTTCTGTCAACTCCTCTTCTAAGTTTTCCTCCCTGCTTTTTTTTTTGTGCACCATTTTCTCTAACTGTGTTTGCCAGCAGATGGTGCTGCAATCTCTTTGCTCCGTTCACAGTGGAGCTACACAACATATGCTCGCCTGGTCGCCCGCAGACGTGTACGGCACACTTTTAAAAGAGGGAAAACAAAAAAAAGGAGTTCCTGAGTTGAGGCAAATGTTTGCTGAAATAAGTGGAGATTTCCTGGTTTTCTTTTTTCAGGGAAAAAAAAGGAAAAAAAAGTTTCTTTATAGGATGAGCTTGGGGTGTTCTGCAATTACCCTTACTTGTGCTCTTGTTCTTTTTTCCCCTTGCTGAGTAGGAACAGACAATGTTTTCCATCCCAGTTGCCTCTTACAGTTGCAGAGGGTGCCGGTGGGCTCGGTGTTGGGGCTTTTACTGTTGTGGAACATGGTGGGTAGGATGGCTGGGCCAAATATCGCAGCTAGCGTGGATGGTGGGAGGCATTATGGACGTAAGTAAGAGCAGTGCTAACATCTTTCTTTCTGAGTGGACTGAGGGGAGAGGACAGAGAGAGCATGCTGGTTTCCTTGTAAAGAGGTTAATAATTAAGCGTATGAGCATCTGCCAGGGAAATTGTGTTTTCTAATTGAGGAAAAAGGTTTTTCTGATGTAATAGTCATATTTTATGGTTATGTAATATTTTATATCAAATAGTATTCTTCTCCTTTTGGAGTTGGAGTCTTCTAATTATTATTAACATTAATATTTTTGAGTCAGTGTTTTTTTTTTTTCTTTTTTTTTTGTAGAACACCTGTGACTTCTCAAAGGGATAACATTTGCTTTTCACACCATTAGGGGAAGTGTAGGCTGACCAGGAGAAGAGAGGTGTGTGTGTGTGCATGTGTATAGAGGGGAGGGGTGTGTGTGTGTGTGTGTGTGTGTGTGTGTGTGTGTGCGTGTGGTGGGGTGAGTTGGAGGGGGGGGTTGTAGAGGTGAGGGACCGTAGCGTGTAAGCTATTGAAAGGAGGAATGTGAGAGAGCATTATTGCCCACACTTCATGTGAATGGAAAAGGGGTTAAAGAAATGACAGCGTACAGTGGGTGGTAGGGCCTCAGCGCAGCCTGGGAGGAAATGGAATGAGAAAGTGCAGTCAGGCAGACCACTCATTCACCATGACAAATGGGAGAGGCCTAGGCCAAGGGGATACCTGATACCCCACGGTGGGCTGTGTGCACCTGCCCAGGCTCCATGTTCACCAAAGTGCGAATAAACCTCAGCCACTTGTGGCAGCAACCGCCACTGATTTTGGAATTAGATGTTACTAATGGTTTTGTCCAAAATAAACAGGCCAGGAATAGTTGATGCAACTTATGTATTTGATTCCTTTGTCAAATGAGTGGTAGACCTGTCCTTAAGTTTTTTTTTTCACTCCTAAAAGCCACATTAGTGTAAAACATGAGGCAGGAATGAGTGTATGAAGTTAAAACAGACTGTGAGCATATAATTTATGCAAAATGTATTATCACAAATGCTGGTACCACCACAATGTTTCATGAACCATTTTATTCTTTGAATTATGTTGAATCAGGGAGATTGTTAATGTGATGAATTTAAGTAGGTCCAAGCAGAAAATTTTTGATTCTGTTACACATTTATCAAAAACCTCAAACTAAATACAAGATAAGAAAATGTTTTTAAACACTGCTCACATCACAAATGTATGCATATGAAACTAGAAACTTGGTAAATTCCTTTTTATTTGTTTGTGTAAAACTGTAGATTTTTACATGTATTGCCATGGCACTATAAAACCAAAAGACAAAGATAAAATAAGTTAATTAAATAAGTAAAATATGCTGTTCATCAAAAGTAATAATGTAGATTTTTATTATGATATATTTGTTCATGGGGATATAGCACAAATAAACAAAATAATTGAAAATAACTAGTAAGATTATAATAAATACAGTTATTTACAATTTGTCACTCACAAATAATTATTTGCATTTCATTCTTTAATTGTAGTAATTTATATCTGCAGCAAATACAACTCATTAAAGCTTGATAAACCTTCATCCATGTCCAGGTCCAAAAGCATTAATATGTGCACAAAGAGTTAACAAGTGTTTCAGCAGGAGGTCACAAGCTGCATGTCATGAGGTTTCCATCTAAATTAAGTCATATATCAAATTCCAGTGGCATATTAAATCTTTGGGAGCTGTTCAGAATTAGAGGGGTACTGCTATAATCCAATTGTGTAAGAGGACAGAACAAGAGACATGAACCAGAAAAGCAGTCCTCTGTTCACGTATGGTCACATGTGGTTCAGGAAGTACACTCCGCCTCAGAGCTGTCACTCCTCTCGGAGCATCCAGGAAGGATTACTGGCCTCCTCCCATACAGGCAGATGAGCTGCGGTCACTCTAACGCTGGTCAGTCTGCGGTGTCAGGGTGCAATGCAGCGTGCCATGAAAATACTCAATCTCCTCTCCCATTTCGGTGTTTAAATTGGGCTGGAGAATGACCACCGGCTGACAGTAGTCGGGCCTGCTCCACTAAGAGAAGAATAACATACGTTTTCTTTCTGGCCAAACATGAGCTCACTCCTCTGGTTTCCTGTCACTCTGCTAGATTTATGAGCATTACACCATCAAAAAAAGAGAGATCATTTTACAGAGTATTACTTTTCTTTAAATATAAAATAATCATTTATAACATCACGGTGGTATGTTACACTTCTACATGCATATATGCAAGGCAAAGAAGAGCATATCAGGACATGAAGTTGCAATTACTCCTTTAAAAAAAAAAAAAAGAAAAACTCCAAGAACTCCAAGTACATTACATTATCACACTCAAACCACCTCCAATTAACACAGAAAAAGAGAATATTGTCATCCGTTTTCACTGGTTTTGGCTAATGTGATCTTTGGCTAAACTGTGTTTGTTAAAGTGTAAATGAGCTTAACCAGTAATGGAGTGTGAAGCAACAGTTTTGTTTCTATGGTTACTTGTTGAGTGAATGATGATTAAACTGCTGATTGGAATTAAATATTACATTTGAGTCAAGAGCTTGTCAGTATTTTCTGTGGCCTTAGTCTTTAATATTTAATATCCATGTCAAAGTAAAGCGTTGGCGTGATTCTTAGTTAAATCTACAACTTGCTGTAGTTACAGCTCTCAGTGTGTTTCATGTTTAATGAATTCTTTGGTACAGCTGTAAGAGCCGCTCTGTCTGCATGGTGGTCAGTGTTGTGGCAGATCACGCTATGCGAGTCACTGCTGTCACTGTTTCCTGCTGCCACAGAAGGGGAAAACAATTGTGCAGCTCGCCTTATCATCTACAGTAAACACCTCTTTCACCTTCAAAAAACAGTGTTGTGAATATTTTCTCTAACAATTTCAAAACACTTTAAGACAGTCGTCCTTTAAAAATACGCCATTGGGTTTACTTTTTATTTGCATGAACATTTCTCCAACAGTATTTAAAAAAACCTGCCAGCACAGTCTCATCAGTAAATGGCAGTCTACCAGGTTTAAAAGCTGTCCTTCCTGTGTGGAGTTTGTAGTATCTCCTCATGCAGCGAGTTTTCTCAGCTCTCTCTCTCTGTTTCCCCCACAGAAAGAGACACGCAATACTCACTTACATTTACCTTTAACAGTTGTCGCTGCCTGCTTCACGAAAGCTGCCTGTGCTCCTAGATAGTCAGGAATCGTGTAGCGTATACCTAATTTTTTTCTAACTGTATACAGCTCTGTTACTTCCTTACTTCTATGGATTTACCATCAAGCTAGAAGTGAGTGTGTTTTTATTCCTGTGCAGAGCATCTGGGTTAATCTCATATTAGTCAAGAAGGATCATTCTCACAAACAGCCTTAGACTTGTTTCACAGAACTATGCTCTAAATTAAATGCATGGCGTCAGTGGATTACTGGGTAACACTGTAGATGTTCAATAATAAAAAAAAAAAGTAACTCAAATGAATTTCACGTCTGTTACTCCAAGATTCACATGCTTGAAAAACTTCTAATGTTGTGGAGATGTCAGCTCGGAGGGCTTGCTGAATTCCTAGAATCCAGAGCTGGGAGTTGTGTGAATAAAATTTGATTAGGCACTGTTACATTCTCAGTCATAAAGTTTGTATAATTAATTAGAAATCTAATTAGAAATCCCCATAAGTCAGTTTATGTTATTAAGTTTAATGTTTTGATTTTACAGCCCTCACTTTGTGTTTTGAAAGTTGCCCATCACTTGTCCTGTGGACAGCTACGTATAGTGTGCATGCACTGCACACATGCATGCACTGTATTTATGTTATTTGGTATGTCCTGTGGTTTTCATTATTCAGTTGCACATTCCTTGCCCATTACACACACTGACACAGTTCCTCTGTTTAATTTTTATACTCAAATGTATTTATTTGGGGAGGAGCAGCAGCTGGTGGGGGACATCTGTTGCACTAATGCCCGACAGAGTAAACAATATGTTTTGAATTAAGATTTGACCTTGGAATAAGCCTTATCTTATTTATAAATCATAGTGAGTTAAATATGCTTTGTAAGTAGATTAGGTCATGTGGAGACCTCCACCCCACCCAATCCACTCCTCCCCACAGTCTCTCAGCGATGAGGATGTAGAGATGTAATCCAGATTCATAATCCAATGATTCTTCCAAGCTGTTTTGTGTTGTTAAATACTGGGTATTTGTGTTGATTTAATATCATTCTAATCTCCTTTAAACTGCCAGTTGCTGTCTGGTTCGTGGCCATCTTGTTTATTGCTTGTTCTCTAGTCTTTACTGCTACTCCATACAGTAAGCTGAAGTTCAGTCTGACGAGACTTCATGGATGGCGCTGAACTAATAATGTGTTCATTTATGTATCAAGCTGGATTTTCGTCGTTTGATTAAATAAATTTCCAAATATATATTATGTATTTCTTATTCAAGTCTTGTCCAAGTCTTTTACTAATGCACTCTGATCATTTTCCTGCTAAACTTTGTGTAAACACACTTTGCGACAGAGATTAACTGCAACCTTTTGGCAGAGACTTTTATAAACTTCAGGGAGAATTTATTTTACTGTTTCTTTTTTTTCTTTTGTTTTGTTTTTTTTTCTCCCAACCACAGTTTTTGAGAAGCAGCATCTGGGAGGAGCGGCAAAGTGTTACGGTGACAAACTTGCTTCGCTGGGGAATTTTATTTTTGTCTCCCTGTCGTAACACTGTCTCATTTGTGAGATGAATTTGCTGCAATCAACTCAAGATTGTAAATCTTTAAAAAATACATTTATAAAACAAAACATTTTAGTACCTCGTGTTGAAATACCTTGTTTTTTTCATGATTCACCAATTTATGAAAACCATTTTCATACTATGACTTACCATTTTTAAGATGAATGGACCTAAATTGTTGTTTTAATTCACATTTTTTCCAGATCAATGTAACTGTCTTTCTATCTATACTTGCCGAGTGAGACATGCAGATCTGTGAGTGTGTACATGCAGGTCTGTGTGTGTGTGGTGAGCTACATATAACAGAAACAAAATCTATAATAAAAGGTTTAGAGTATTCAGTCCAGTTCAACAGGTGGTTCTGAGAATCTGAGTCCTAATAGGTGTTTACTGTCATATCTAATTTGCAGTAATTGAGTCTTCATAAAGCTTAGTCTGATTCTTATCCTGGCTATTTTTATTTAGTTTTATTGTAAGTGGATTCTGCTCCCAGAAGATTTCTTCAGCGCGCCGCCTTACATGTCCATTATTATAAGTTGCTATGAGTTCAGCCTGTGCAAATCTGTTAATGCATAAGACCATAAGAGCTTCTTATGTTCCAAGCCAGGTCAGAGTGAAGACACATCAGATTAATATTTGATCATGCAGAAGGGCCCTTAATCAGATTTGCTTATTCCCTTAGCTGAGTGCTCTGCAGCAATTATCATAATTGTTAGGCTAAACATGCTTGTCTTTACGGCTGGCGGTTGGACGTGAGCATGTGCCGTGAGAGGGGGATTCCAGCACCAAACCCAATTAATGCAGGATGGATGGCTGGCTCGGCTGAGGGAGAAGGAGGATATAGGGAAGAGGAAGGGGAGGGCCATGGGCAGGGATGCTGGTCCAACCCACAGCCAGTGACATTGCCCTGGGCAGCACACTCGACCCCAGCCACCTGGAGCTCCACAGGACGGGCTCTCCACACGCTGTAATCCCCCCGTCAGCCACGCCACCAGCTCCAGCTTATACGAGGGAAATCAAAGCTGCAGCAGGCAATTGATGACTCCAGCCTACAAATGTCTGTATGGCTGCACAATTCATACATTTCATGGCTTTATAGATACCAGGGTTTCTCTCCTCTTTTGTCTCTGACACTTTCTGGAGATGGATATCATATTTGAAAATGAATGGTGGTATGACCCTGTTTATTTAATTAAAGTCAATATCTGTTTGAAGGTGCTCATTTGTATTTTCTTAAGTCTAGGTAGTCTTATTGTAAATGCAAATTATTTGTGAGAATAATGTTAGTGTGAATAGAAAAAAGTAATTATTTTAATAATACATAATATTAAATTGTGATAAAATATTTGTTTTTTTCTAATAGAATGTGCATCATGTCTAACAACACCAAAAAGAATAACAAATAATTAAGTTATTTCAATTAAAATGTAGAAGTTACTTCTGTGTTTCTAGAAATGTGCATTGGTGTTTGTTTTGTTTTTTTCTTTTCCAGAATATTTTTCTTGATTTGTTTTGATGTAAATACAATTTTGTTCAAAACCTTGACACCCTTAAGCTAAAAACTGAATCTCTTATTATCTAGGAGGAAGTGAAATGTAATAATGGAAGGATGCATTGCTAGAAGAGTTTAATGTGCACACACACACACACACACACACACACACACACACACACACGTTTGTTTTATGAATGTTTTTTAAACTGTGAATACTTCTTCCTAACAGTAACCCTAATGACAGTGGAAAGTTGTCAAAACATGTAAAGAGGAAAAAATCAGGAGCTGTTGCTACGTTTTATTCCATGAGATATAGAAAGGAAAAAAAGCTTTCAATCTGTTGTAAACACAAACCACTTAAAATAAAAGAAAGCTCTAATATTTATTTACGTTTTAGAAATTACAATTTTACAAAGCTGATTACCTATATTTTCTAGATTGAAAATTCAATTCAAAATGAGAACTTCATCACTCAAAATGGACACAATGTCAACAAAACAGATTTTACATACTAAAGTAGAATCCACTAAAAAGCATGAAAAAAAATCTTCAGGAACAACAATCATCTTTCAGTCTTTATTGACATTACATTCACACAAGATCTAAAACTCTGATTTTTATTAACAAATGAAATTCAGAAAGTTAAAAAATTGATATACAGTGTTCTGAAATTATTATTTATAAGTGATGTAAGGAAACATAAATGATCAAAATCTTCTGTTGCACCATATTTTTTTTCTGAAAACATTTTGGATGGAAACATTTGACACTCAAATGGGAATATATCAAACCCAAACAATAAAATTCTGTTCTGCTGTGTCATTTTGATTGTTCTCTGACGAGTATATTTTCAGTGAAGCAGTTTGTCATAAACATGTCTATTAAACAAATGAGCCTGTGGACCAGTTCTGTCTGTATGAAAGTCATCCATCCTGCTGGAGGCATGGCACTGCACAAAGAAACACTAGGAGAGATGGTTCCCCATTAATCTATGTTGACTGGCTGGAAATTGCATCTTTGTAATGAGTATTAGGTGTGCATCTACATGAATTAAAGCTGAATGAGCCTCTGATTGATCACCTCCTCCCAAATGATGCTCCTTCCATGATCATTATTGTTTAAAAGTGACTAAATCATATCGGGATGATTAAAAGTCTCGGCTCCGAGGGGAGAGAAGATAAAGTAAAGACACAATGTCTGAGAAATTGTGCTTCCATCCCCCAAATTCTGTTTCTATGGTTGAGTTGTATGCTTAAATGGGAGTTATGTATAAATCAATTGCAAAATACAACAATGCAACAAAAGCAGGGAAATTTAACAGAAAACAGCTACAAGTAAATTATTCAAAGGAAGAAACAAATGTGAAGCAGATATACTGTGTATTGATAGATCAATTTACAGTATCTAATTAAGAGATATTCATAATAAATACCAACGATAAATGTGCCGTTTATCAGTTTATGAAAGACTATTTGTTTTGTGAGGCATCCCATGCAAGCCACAGTTTGCTTTTTTTTTTCAGAGATTTGTTTTTCAGTTCCTGCCCACACAACTGTGTATAAACAACAATAAAATTCTACAACCTCAGCTGGACAGTGAGAAAGGGCCGACCTGCATCCATGCATCTGCAAATAGTGTATACGTGCAACAACAGCACGCTTGTCTCAGATGCCACACATTCAGCTATGATGGGATGAGATTTTTATTTGAAAAATCTGACCACATGAAAAGTCTGTAAGGATAAATAGAGTGCACAGGCGATGTTTGAAGTCGGGGCCAAAACGTCCAGGTGTTTTTACAGGCATTGTGGCATTTATGTGGTCTAAACTATATGTCTGCAGTCGCCTTCACAAAAGGGCTAGACATCCCTGCCAGGTATTCACTTACATCATAAACTATATTCGACTGTGGGCAGCTGATTTGCTGCAGTTTGAGTCTCAACCATAAAATCTTGATTGTTTGGACTCCCACTTGACTCTGGTATTGAAAAAAAAAAAAAAGGAGGGGCCCCACACATCTAACAACTGGACAGACCACAGTGCAAATTTATCTGTTCACATGCAGCCATTTTGCATTTATGCGCTTTAAAACTTTTTTATGTAAAGTATAATTGGGGAAGCTGTTATTGTTTCAGGGATAAATTGTAATCGTAATTGTCTCGGGTGCAGTTTGGCACATGTGGGAAAAATAACAGCTTGTTTAGGAAAGATCCAGCTTCAGAAAAAGAGCAGACCCCGTCACCTTGTATCTCGACATATTTACTGTACCTGGACACACTAATGTTCCTCTGTAATGTCTCTCTGGTAATTATACTGCCAAGCACCCTGTTGGGGTAATTATACTAAAAACACCCTCATTAGCAGCATCAAGATGTAAACCCCCAGAAGCCTCGCTATCTTTCCCCTCGTGCACCCTTGGAGGGAAAGTTATTTGGCCAACTCCACTTCATTTTTAACTTTCTGCTTGTTGCAGTACATTATACTATCATATCACTTATCTTCGGTGTGGCTGCAATAAATTTGCTGCATTATATTGAAATTACACACGTTTTTCCTCCACCACACACAAGTAATGCTGTCCGGTGGAATGAGAGCTCGTTAGCTTGTGGCTGTGCGTAGCAATTGGTTTAAGTAAAGAATGCTAACAATGCTAACAGGCTGTTTACGAATTAACTTAAAGGGTTTAAACAGAAGCACGGACATGCATACACACACACA
>JAOXYL010000001.1:16052630-16076213 GCA_028564955.1 Terapon puta | reverse complement strand
ACACACACACATGCACCGGCTGGTGATGGAGGTACGGAGAGATTGAAGAATCTCACAATTGTTTTCAATAACGTGACCTCACTTAAATTGAATTGTACAAAAACTGGGTGGTTGCTCTGCAGACAAACTGCACAGCTACTACATGAGTTTCAGCAGACATGACTTCCACTGCATGTTGCTCCGTTTCACGTTTCCCACAAATGCCTTGCTGAAAATTGTACAGAGAAATGGCTTCACTGTGTCAGCCCAGCCATTTAGGGAAAGGACATAAAGCAGGGTAACTAAAAATGTAGAGGGGACTTTTGCTCTGCTCATGCAAAATGGACATACTACTCACCACAACAAACTAGCAAAGAAATTACAACAGTCGCAAGCCCCGCATTGTCTGGCAATTTGCTCTCTTTAAATTATTCAGAGGCAAGGCTTTTTTTATGTCAGCAACTGTGTGTTTTCCAGTGACAAAGCTAGCCTCACCTAATAGTTTCACTGCGTCTGCCGTTTTATGACTGACATAGCAATAAGCAGATTGTCCAGATATTTATGCCATCTGCAGCTAGGAGAGATAATTAAAGTATATAAATTAATCAAGTGCAATTAATTAGAGGCTTTATGTTCACAGCAGTACATCTTTGCATGTATAATTTATATTTATTGATTTGTTTGGTTTCATTAGCCTATAAGATAACAGTGCAAATGCATTAGAGGGGAAAATGCACAATTAGCATGCGGTAAGGGCTGCTGGTAATTGATAGATCAGCGAGCACTCCCTGCAGATATAAAGCTGTGTAAACTGTCATAAGCAGTTACAATCGATGACTGATATTTCGCGCCATATCTCTCGCTTGATTAATGATGTTTTTGAAAGCAGCCCCCCACTTAATGGGGCCCTGATAGGCATGCAGAATTTACTGTTTAATCAGGGGATAGAATTTATTGCAGTCCAGAACCTGTGTCGTTGCTGGTGGAAATGTATGATTGGTCTCTGTAAGTGCTATGCTGATGTTATTTGCTCCCGTCAGCAGCCAATATGGCTGAGCATTAAGAGCTTTGTGCTTCCCAGTTGATTTTTCATTGACTCTGCTGCCATCGTTCATCACTGGCTGGTTTCCCTCCGTTCTGCAGAGCTGAGAGGAAAGCAAGCTGGGCAGTCAATAGAGGCCAATGTGTTCACAGCATTCCAGCGTTTCCTGCAGTGTTAACAGTGTGTAAACTGCATTCGAAATGAAAGACACTTGCTTATTTCCCTTACAATGAGGCTATATCCTAATTGAATCACATAATAGAAAACTAATATATTGGCATTTTATGTAATTAGGTATGTTTGTTGCATACCCTGCTGACATGCACACACTTTTAGTTACTTTGCCGGAGTCGTGAAGGCATCGAGGAGTAGTGCCATTTAAGGTAGCGGGAGTTCATGTCCACTACACGTTTGGCAGGCAGAGAGATAGAGTGATACATAGATTACTCTGTCAACGTTTTACGTAGTCATTCATATTCCTCGGCTGTAATTTTAGCTCTCACCAACCCTGTAATGGAAACTGGAGTCAGCTCCTGTTTGGTGTGGCTGACATATTTCGAAGATGTTGTCACTACGTGTTGCGTCATTGATAATTCATGTGGCTGTAGCAATATAATTACTCTAAATAGGATGTGGGTTTTATGGGCACCACATGTTGCTGTTTGGGAACAGCTTCTGTGTATTTGCACTCTTGTTGAGGTGGACCACTTTCTCTTGTTACCCTTCCGAGTTCAGTGTCTGATGTTACAGTATGCTCACTCTACCTACAGTATTCTCTGGAGATGAGAGTCACAGGTGTGCGGCTTAAAACTGTGTTAAGGTGTATGGTACACAGCGTGGCAGACAGTGTGTTTCAAGGGCTTCTTCCTGCAGCTGGGTGCCAGACGTACATCCATTTTTTGCCCCGTGTCTCAGGCAATTTCCTCCCCTTAGGTCACCGTAAATGCTTACAAAGACGCCGCCCCCTGTTTAAAGTTGCAGATATGTGCTGGAGCAGAGGAAGAAGCCATTTGCCTTCTGGTGATATGCTCAAAATTGAGATCTTACTTTGCACCTGCTGATACCCCCTCTCATTTCCCACCCTTCTGAGGTTTGGTGTCAAATGCGGATCTGTTTCAAATTCACTGAAAAGTTTACTTTTTTTCTTTTTTTTCCACAGTAATGTTAATTCAGTCATGTCATCAGTGAATAAAATAAGATAGATCATGTTGTCTTGTTGCCCTCTAAAGCAAGTGGTGGGAAAATGTCTATATTTGGAGTGTGAGGACGGTGGGTTACTGTGAATAATGCAAAAGATAGGTCTGTTGTCCCTGTAACAGAAACCCTTTGACCTTCCTCTCCTCTCCGTTGCTCGTCTCTGTGCTACGAGCTGAGATAACAGCTGGAGATGTTTGGGGCTTGCTTCTCTCTGATCCTCTCATCTTGCTGTAGGAGCTGGCAGAGGTGGCCCGCCTGATAGCAGGGCCATATTGACACTGCTGGACCGCTACGGCCCTTAAACCCACAACAGCCTATCTGATTTCCTTCCAAGGGATCCCCAGAGAGTGAGGGCTTCCATTTTTCTTAACTTGTGTATAAGTAAACTGCAGGACCTGGCTGGGAGGTCAAATCAATCTTTGCTATTTATTACATAGAAATGTGACACTCCGTCTTAAATGCTCCCGTCCCAAGTGATTTAGCCTCGTGTCTGCGTTATGTCTGCAGAGCGTGTGCTAATGTGTGTGTGTGTTTGTGTGTGTGTGTGTGTGCCAGCGAGGTGGGGAGCGCTGAGTTTTACGACCATTGTGCCAAATTGTCTTTTTCTCCGTCTTGTCTCTTGTAAACAAAGATGGGTTAATATGCTCTTTGAAGACAGTTTTATGTAAAGCTTTTAGCCCCGGTGTATGTATCATATTTACTGTAAGTACACTTCAAACACAAAGGCAGGCTAATGCAACGAGAATGAGTAAGGATTGTAGTCATGCACAGGTCAAACCTGAACACAGCACCTAAATATGATCAGTATCTCATGCTAGTCCAGCACGCTTTGATGCTTGTTCAGGTTATGTCTGTCTTAAGTTGTTCAGAGAGTGCAGGAAAATAGGACAGTGACACAGTCATTAGTCCCTGAAGGGGGATGCAATCCTGTTTCTGTGGGAAGCACAGCTCTGTTTACTGCGTGACAATGTGATATTGTGCGGCTCATGCTGTCTTAATTGGAAACAGTCTCGCCCCACAAAAGGTGCATAAGACCCCTGATTTTGTGAGGCAATCTCACCCCTCCTCTTTCCCATCCCCATCACCCCTCCTTCCTTCCCTCTGAAGAGCAGCAAAACCCCTGAAGCATTTCCTTAATCCCCCGGAAGATCATGCTCTCCTGCTAAATATGGTACCTGTGGACAAACAATGGATTTTTCCATAATAATAAGTTGAAGATTTCATTATGAGTGGCTAATGGATGGATGGGTCTAGGCCTGAGCAGATACACAGAGAAGCTTCCTTTTGATCAGCAGCATAGGGTTAATCCATGGTAAGAAATAATGGAGGTTTAGCAAAGGGGGGAGAGCAGTATTGAGCTGGGCTGAATTTACAGCCGAGAGGGCTCAGTAAAAGGATGATTTTTAGAGCCTCTCGCTGCGTATTGAAGGGAAGACTGTCTGACAAGTCATCAATGAGCCCCGGTGCTGTACTAAACTAATGAAAGCTGCATTTGATCTTCTTCGAAGAGGTTCGATACCACTCCTGCTATTATTTAAGTCCTCAGCTTCACCCAAACCTGTTTTCAGATCCACAAAAATCATTAAATTGCACAGTGAAGTAAACTGTTTGTAAGTATTGGATGAGGAGGAAATATCTAAACTGCTTATAATGTATCCCTGTTGATTGCATCCAATAGACACTTCCTGACTTGTTTAATGCCTGTCAAAGTCCCTCTGCTGCTCCAGGTTCAGTTAACAGTTATGCCTGTGTGCTGCAGTGTAAGGTTCATGTTATTTATATTTTACTCGCCGGTGTTGTAGAACTGCAGAGACAGATCTGTCATGCACTTTAACTTTTCTGTGTCTGTTATTGCTTTCTTTGCTCATCTTGTGTGGCCTGATCATCTATAGTGGGCTTGAATGTGAGCTAATCCATAGGACGGCACTCAGGGCATTTTATGAGTGTTTTGGCCTTGTCTATTTTCTGCCATTCTGGTCTTGAAGGAGGCCACTTGAAACTTAAACTGTTGTAACCAAATACCAAATCCTATCTCCTGCTCATAGATTTAACTGAAACAGTTATTTTCTCACTGACCCAAAATAAAAGTAAATTCTGGTTGTTGAATGTATATTTGTGCTCAGATGTTAAGGGCCACCCCGACCGCACTTGAGAGGCAAGCAGGATGAAAGATTTGGTCTGAGCTGGTGCCAAGGAACAGGGCATGCGTCATCTGCTAACATCAATGATGGGGCTGCACCGCAAGCAAAACAGCCCATCCTCGCACTTGAACTGCAGTGATTCAAGGTTATGTTAACTGAAACATGTTGAAGTAATAATATAAACACTGTGATAAACCAGCAGTTTGGAAGATTTCAGTAATAAATCTGGCCAGAGGGGGCCTGACTGAAATTTGTGATGACATCAAGTGGTTGTTAGTGTAAAAGTCTCCCATTATGCATCTGTTCTGCATCTCTCCACTGTTCGTCCTGCAGCAGCTTTAGTGTTATTTTTTTTTTACTGAATGTTGAAATAAATATGTAAGTAATACTACAGTAATTGTTCATTAATTGAATCGATATAATGGACTGACACTTTTCTTCATTTTACCTATTAAAGCCCACCTGAAAAAATGAGCATTATGTATTTCACAAAATTAATATCAAAATCATTCAAGTAAAAGTGCTCAAAAATAGCACCCCCCTCGCTGACCAGCAGGATGAGTCTGCTCCTCTGTAATACAAATCGTAAATTTTCATGGAAGATTTCCAAAAAATGTTGGCAGACTACATTTGCTCTTGAGGACAGAATACAGGTAAAAGTTTGCAAGTCTTACTTGTTACACCAAACAAAACATAACCTGAAAATAATTCATTCAACTCTTAGCAGATAGCTCTTTTCCATCTTGGGACATAAAATGCAGCCAAGTCAAAACAGACTCCTGTCTCAAGGTATGACTGCAGTTTGAATTAGCTTTTATTCTTTGATATAATCCTTTGATAAAATCAACTGAAAGTGAAAAAAAATCATGGAGGGCCTTCAGTTGGTTGTAAAGGCCAAAAAAGGCCAGTTTCTCACTCATCTGAAGCTGTATTGCGTTGGTAGAAAGAGCAGTCATAAATGCCACGGGAGAGAGAAAAAAGAGGAGCCGGGAGACTGGAGAGAACACGAAGAGTAGAGGAGCAGGAGAGGGAAGAATGCGAGAAAGAGGGCAGTAGAGCTGAATTCTCATCAGGCAGAGAGAAGGCAATAGAGGAATATAGAGTAGAGAGAGAGAGAGGTGCATGGTAGAAGGGATAGGCCTGCTAATCCTCACATATTTATTCTCCTAATTAATCCTGATTACCACTTTTTAATCGGCCTGCTCAGGCTGCCCCGGAATAAAGTGACACTTCCTAATGAATTAAACCTGCAATTTACAATTGGTGCACTATTCTCTCCGTTGTTTTTTTTCAGCCTCCCATATTGGTCCCGTGTGGGAGCCTCCAGTCTGTCAGTGGCGTGTGGTCTCACTCCACACTAGTTAACCGCTAAATGCTCGGGTCACACCTGCGCCCTTTTATGGGGTCTGGCAAATCAGTGGGGTTAGTGTTGTGAGGGGAGTGATCAGTCCAGTCGCCCCTGCTGTTAAAGATATGCAAGACACAGACATTTATTTTAGAGAGTGGCTGCTGTGTATGTGCGCGGGGTTTTAAAGACGTTAGAGATGACAGCCTTGCTGATTGATGGCTGATTAAAGGCACGTTGCGTAGTCCTGCGTACTTTTTTAGCTTCTGCCCACTTTTCAGCTCCAACTGAATGCAAAAAGATCTCGCAAAAAATGTCCCTGACTCCCACTTTGCTACTGCCCAAAAGCACAGTGTGATCAACCTCGACCCTTTGGTCAGTCTCGTGTCTAATCCAATGAAATGCGTTTAGGTGCAGAAAAGGTAAACAGATAGATTGCTGACCCTGCTTTGCTTCCGGGTCAGCGGCGCCCGGTGGCCTAGCGGTCTGAGACCACAACAGTAATGAACTCTGTCCCCCTGCGGTCGGGCCCTCTGCCTCCCTCATTTGAGTGGGTTCATCCCTGGGAGATGGGATCCTGTGAAGCAGTGATTGTTTCCACGATTAGGTGGGAAGAGTAGTGGAGCCTTGCTTGTGGATCCCTCCCATGGATTCGCTCCCTCAACAGAGCCCTGGCTGAAAAACAATAGCCAGCTGTCGCCCGCTGGCTGATGTGCCTTTGATCAGCCAAATGAAGGCTGCTGGCATTTCTTATGGAGTGGAGATTGCTTATCGATCTATATCAAAATATTCATGCTAATCCCAGGCAGCGGAGACTATTTTCAAGCCGGGTTAGCAATCAGAGCTGCCGTCCTGTCTAGAGCAATTCGCTGAGCTGGGAAGTCTAATCAGCTCAGGGTCCTGCAGTCAAATGCACTTTGCTGTTTAAATTTGGACCCCTGACATTGATGGAGGAGTCCAGAGAAAGGTGTTGACAAACCAAATTGTTTGTTCCAGCACTATTTTGCTAGAGATCAAGTCCAGAGTAATGCGCAGTGAATTTGTTCATTACTAGCTGGGGCTGGAGAGGAGAGGGCTGAGGTTTCACCCGCTCTCCACTGCAGCAGGACTGGTGTTTCAGAGTTGGGGGGATTGGAGGGTTTGTGTGAGTGTGTATGTGTGTGTGCTTGAGTGGTGGTGGTGAGTGTATGCATGTGTTTGTGGTGTGTGTGGGTCTCTGTGTGTGCATTGTTTGGTGGGGGGATGTGATTGTGACAGTGGTTTTGGGGTAGGTATATGAGTGTCGCAGGGTCAGGGTGGGGAGTGCTGTTGATGAAGGAGGTTGGAGGCGTTTGGGGAACAGTCAGCTGTGGCGGATATTCAGGCACCAGTTTGATTTGTGTGGCTTTGCATTTGAGAACTACCAAGGAAGCCTCAGCTGTCTGAATTAAGACTTTATTTGTTTTTTTCATACATATTGTATGTACAATTTGTATTATCTATAACAACAGAAAAACTAATTAAACCACCAAGCAACCTGACACAAGGCAGATATTTGCATGTGCTTCCACAGATGTAAAGACTATTACCATTGTTTAACATCTATTAATGTATAACATTTTCATTTTCTTTAAGAGAAATTATGAATTTCATGTCTGTGTTAATGAATCAGACATTAAAGTGGATACCGTAAGTCTTCTGCAGTATCTGTGCATAGCATCCTTGATCATGGATTATGTTTCCTTACTTCCTCTGGCAAAAGCCCCTCCCCTTTCCAGTGACGCAGGATGTTCTAAATCTGTCCCACTACGTTAATACTGTCATGCAATTATTGTGCAAAGAAATCTGTGAAGAAAAAGCATTGCCAGAATGGAGAGATTATCCTGCTGGAGGGTTGAAGGGCTAACGTCTTGCCATATGGCCCAGATTGTAATGTGCAGTGTCCTGCTTCAGGGTCAATCATACATCAAGTATTAGTGTCAGGTGGGGATTAATGCTTAATGTTCCCTCACCTCCAACATTGCACACTGTACTCTACCTGGCTTTAGTTAGTGCCCTGACATTATGTAGGTAACAGTTTTCTTCCATGATGAGAGTTTTGGATTGTGAAGAACAAATGAGAGAGAAAGAGAATTTATTTCCATAAAGGCTTAATATCAGTATTTTTTTATCATTATAATTATTATTATTATTTGAGTACAATGTAGTTATAAAGCTTTTGGATAAAACAGCAGACTCCTCTTCTTTGTACATCTTTTTTCACAGCCTCTGTAAAAGTCTTCCTGTTTGTGTTGCTGTTGCTGCAGAAACCAGCGATTAGTGAGATTATTGCTATTGTTGACTGATGCGGAGCAATACATTCTCACAGAGGGTGATTTACCCCACACTTATGGCATAATGCTTAGCTTGTTCACGCTGCAGCCGGGCGTTTCTGTGTACATAATCAAGATTTATTTTTCAGTTTCCGTGCAGATATTTAGGTTATATGGATTGTTATTATTCATCCAATATAGTGCGCTGATATGTACGCCAAAAAAGAAGCTGTAATTTGATGCAGAGTAGGGCACGTTATGCATAACCGTATATTATTTGATTATTGCTGCTGTTAAAAGCATCTTAGTTTTTCCTCAAGGCATTCCTCTGTCACTTTATAAGCAATGTGTATACAGTATTTTTGCGAGATTGTAATTGCTATGGATCTCCCGGTTGCTTTAAATGCCCCAGTGTGCCCAGCCAGCCTTTGTCACCTGGTAGAGTGTTAAGCCAAGTCCTGGCTCGGGCATTAACCTAAATGACTATATAAGTAATTAGCCTCATAATCCCTTTTTGACTGATTGGAATTGATAGGTTGTTGCCCATTTGATGCAAGTGCCTCATGTAAATCCTCTCAAAACAAAGTGGCAAACACAAATGTCGGGGGCGGGGGGCATATTGTGCATTGTAACCTTGAGAAACGTGGTGATGGAGAGCAGGGCGGGTTATAGGGAGGGTGTGACATGGCAAGGTGAGATGTGAGATGTTTTCTGTGTGCACGTATGTGTTTGTGCGAGGTTCACATATGTCAGGCGGCAGGATGTAAGGTGCAGGTGTCGCCAGGCTTTGGTGCTGCCTGTCACCTTGTGAATAAACAGCAGTTGTTCGTTGGGGAAGGCGGGACTGATTCATGCGAGATTGGCGGAACATGGCAGATGGATGTACTTTTTCATATGTGTAAATAGTCGCAGCTAGCTATTAACATACCTCCGTGCAGATGGCAAACTGTAATAAAGTACAGGCGATAAAACAAGCCTCCTCGTCGATGGCTGACGCCCAGCCGATGTTTGTTCATTTTTACATACAGTGCAATATGTTCTGTAGCACAAGGGCACAATAACTAGTGGGGATATTTAGGAGTGCTTGTTGTTCCTGAATAGTAAACAGTTTTAATGTTGCAGTAAAAGCAGTTTGATCTGGTTTGGCTTCCTATCCCAGAAGTTGAAAACTTAATCTTGTTTTCTAACTGCACTTACTTGTTTTACATCGTATTTGATCCAATGAAAGACCGAATGAACGATAGACACAATCCCCATCATATTTTCAGTTTTATTTGACGCTCCAACATGAGGTTGGCTTTGTGTTTCCTGGTGCCAGACCATGCTGGTGCAGGAGCAGCGGCAGCAGGAGTGGTATGTTGGATCACGGGTGTTAGCTGACGTCGGAGCCGCTCTGGCCCACAGCTGGTTCCCCTCCAACTTGATGATCAGCTCCTTCCTGACTCTAGAAACCAGAGGAAGAGGCTGAAAAACCCAGACGGGGAGTGAGAATGGTAGAGACAGGGGGGTAGAAGGGGGTGGAGAAACAGTAGAGGGGGGAGTGTGAGTGAGAGGGGAAAAAAAAAAGAAAGTGGGGGTGCGTGGCGTCGGCATCCAGATGCATCACAGCCACTCGCCGCAGCTATGTGTGTGTTTGTGGAGGGCGTGCATGCGTTTGTGGAGCCCAAGGACTTGTCGTCTGTCTGCTGCTGGTTGTGGCAGCCAGCTGTCAGGGGAGCTCAGGGAGAGAGAGGAGGCCAGGTGAAAGGAGGGCCAGCGGCAGACGAGGACTGGAGCCAGCGCTCGCTCACTCCAAATGAATGGTGACAAGAGCGCGAGAGCCATTGATCCACTGGTCAAAGCACCCCTAAGGCTGCAACCTAATGTGCTGAAAAAAGAAACATCAGCCCCAGTTGGGGCTCTGGGAGGGAGACAATCCTCATCAGATGAAACACACCCTCCTCACAACATGAAAGAGATCAATAGACGAAGCTGGTGGAGGCGGACATCCAATGCATTTACATCCATTATGGACAAAATCATATGAGGAATTATATTTTAACAACATGTGGTGTGGCAGAAGGCTTAAGAAATGAGACCCTTTTATTTTATACACACAAGGTATAGCTTTTGTTTATGATTTGCTCATTGCATTATTGAACGTCACATTATATTGAAAAATAAGGTTTTCAAGTTGTTTTAATCCTAAGCATTTGCCTTTGTATTGTTAAAAATATTGTTGCAGCCTACAGTAGATAAAGACACTTTTAGATCTTGACACACATTGTTTTAAAGCAATTAAATTTTTAACAGCTCCTCTGCCAATAAGCCAACCACTGTGTAAAACTGATCCCTGCGAAGTGTTATTCATTAAATGTGCAATGTTGATTGTAATTTTTGTGGTGAGGTGCTGGGAAGGATTTTTTTTAATCCCTCACTGATAAGAGTTGAGGTGAAATTTACCAGAGTTCATCACACATACATCTCTGACTTATAGCCATTTCCTAAGAATTTCCAGAGACGTTGTTTGAATAATGCCTCAGAGCTACAGTACATGTGTTAGGAATTAACCAGCAAATATGCACCGAAAATGCATGTAAGATGCAACGGAGGAAGAGGCCTGAGACACTCTGCAAACAGCATGTGAGCATAAAACATTACATTACCACAACATTGTTTGATAAGTGTAATTCTGATCACTACACATCAGCGTTTGCAATTACCTGCTGTGGTCCACCTGGCTCTACACTATTCATTTGTTTGGAAAAAAAAATTACATGAATATAAAACACTCCTTAAAAATTGTGTTTAGCGAGAGCACATTAAGATTCATCCACCACTCTTTGAATATTGAGTTCTGTCCTAAGTGCTCTGATGTGGGTCTTACTTGGTGCCGTGACACTTGATTGGCTGGTGTAACCCAAGCCAGGCGGCAGGGCGCGGGAGGGCCCTCTGTGGGCGTAGCGCCGAGCTGATTGATTGTTGATGCGGGCTGAGGGAGATGATTGATTGATTGAGGTTGGTTAGGTGACAAACAACGCAGCGCCCAGCCCATCAAGGTGCAGCCCTGTCAGTAACAATAATCCCTGATTGCCTCTGCTCCTTGCCCCCCCGCCCTGCTCACCCGCTCTCGCTGTCCACCTCTTCATCCCCTCCTTTTGGACAACACGTACAGTCTTCTATGTATATGCACAAACACAAAAACACATGCAAACGAGAACATGTATTCATAAAGGCAAGCACAGATTTCAGAATTCAGATGAAAATGACTTCCTTTCCTCTGCTGCTCCCCTCTCCTCTCCCTTCCAGTCATTGTCTAACTCACCCAAACTCTGGTAAATATCAACTACAGTAAATAGCTCTATTTCTTAACCACACACCTGCATGTGTGTTTGTGCATGCGTATGTGTGGGTGTTCTGCTCAGCGTTGCCCTGCACACAATGTTCAGAGCAGAGCAGCCAATGGCCCTGGGCCTCTCACGCATATTATTCATATTACAGTTGATTCTAAAAAATTAGTCGCCAGGATATCCCTTTGAGATTGCAGAGATTATCAAGCTCAACTTCAAATACTTCCCAGATTCAGTTAGAACACCACACAGCATCCATTAGCTGGCGAACTTTGTTTCAGGGCATCAATCAGGTGGTGTTTTACACTAGCCAAAGAGAAACATGGGTGTCTTGGTTTTCCTCTGCTTTTGATAGTTCCCCCACTCAGAGCATGGATAATACTCCATCCAGCTATTATCCATAGATTTATCTGATAATATGAATTTCTATAATAATTTCATTAAGACCTTCACAACATCCTTTGTTTCACATCTAACTAATTCAAGATTTTAAGTTTGCTTTCTTGCATAATGTTTCCTACATGTCTGACAGCCTGCCCTGGAGCTCTTCCGCTCGATGTGGGCCGGTTGGCAGGTCTGCTCTGCACATTTGGTTCGTGTCCCACACATTTCCTATCTGGTGGGCATCACAGGCATTTTGCTTTAATTGCTAGGCGTTCTCCGACTGAGTGCAGCTTATTTGTATGTTTGTTTGCCTCCCCGCCTGAGCTATTGGTAATCTATTCTCCCTTCTTAGCAGGAGGAAACTCAGGCAGCCAGTGTCTGGATTCATTGAACTGGCAACAGGGTTAGTGCATTATCATGCTGGGTTAGATGTGGAGACATACTTGGCTGGCTTTCCTTGATTGCAACTAAAGACCAGATAGTTCAACTTTTCTGAGTAGTTTGGAGTGGTGGTACGTTTCCATAAGATGTGGAGAGTTTGTGAAAATGAGATAAGATGAAGTCAAGGAAATCAGGAAAAAGATCCCTCCTCTGGGTTTGTGTTTTTCCATTGTAACTTATTATTGGGTTGTATGTGACAGTGATACATTTGCTGTTTCGTTGCAGCAGTGTTATGAGAGAGATTAGTGGTCCTTATCCCTTGGAAGAAAATACATGGATAATCTGTGAGGAGATCAAGTGCACAAAAAGCAGATTTTGCCGATAATCCATCTCTGAATAACAGATCCACAAGTCAACAACACTAATTGTGGTTGTCTAACAATTATTTCCTTGTTTTGTCTTTGTTGTTGTTGTTTTTAACAAAAATATTGATGATATAACTGGGATTCATCCTATAAGAGTAGATAAGAGGTACTACACATCCAACCGCTGTGATAACATTGTTTACCATAAATAATACCATGCAGGAACTGGGATTAAAGCTGTTTTTCTAAGATAAAAAGACCTTGAGGAGAGGGACATGGAATTAGTTCAAGGAGCAATAATATAATAATTTTGACATAAACAAAAGTGAAACATTCATTCAATTAAGGTCCGGTATCTTATCTTAGAAACATGATAAATGTTTATGAGTTAATGCTGTGTCCTTGGTGTTCTTTAAAACTACACTTACTGGAATAGAAAAGCATAGGAGAAAGATTCACACACAGGGACACACTCTTAAAACAGGCTCTTCAATGTTGTCCTTATTTTTAATCATATTTATTTTTGCTCTTATCATTTTCTAATATTGCATTTGGGCACAGAATGCAGTGATAGCTCTATAAAATGAGAATTTTAGGAATATGACATTGTATTAATCTAATATTACGCAGGTCTCCAACCCAAATGAAATGAAACCCATGTGTCATCCTGCAGTGCTGAATGGTTTTAAAAGTTATTTTACCTCTTTCCCTGATTGGTTATGTCAAAGTCAAAGGCTAACATGCCAACCGTGACAACAAGTGCATTCTGGATCAGTTGATGTGTATGTCACTTCCCCAAAAATGGCGCTAAACACAAGTGCACTCTCTGACGGGAGCATTTGACCTTGTCTAAACAGGCGGG
Organism: Terapon puta; assembly: GCA_028564955.1. Lineage (NCBI taxonomy): Eukaryota > Metazoa > Chordata > Actinopteri > Centrarchiformes > Terapontidae > Terapon > Terapon puta. Next base: position 16,062,897 of record JAOXYL010000001.1, on the reverse strand, counting down.
TAAATCCACCACAAAACCCAGTAATCCTTTGCACTAAAACTGCCCTGTGTTGCTTGACTGATTCTGGCACACCACTTGCTGTGACTCTCCTTCCTCTTAAGCTCAGAAAACTTCACAGTGAATTGCTAAAAATAAGAAGGTGACAGAAAAAATAGTGTCTGACAAAAAAAAACATCCCTCTTGCTGAAGACATAATAACCAGCAATAAGCCATTGCTCAATAATTTGTGCAGCTTCATGTACATCTGTCAGACATATGGAAATGTGCGTGTCATATTCACATTTCTGAGAAAGCAGGCGGGATTGTTATAGCAGCATTGAGACAATGAGTATTCTTTGTAATCTAGTAATGCTTGAACCTCCTTAACCCAGCTTGCTGATACTTGTTCTGTGTCACAATTAAGCGGAGACTCAAGCAGATTGCGGCAGTATTATAGATCGCAACTGAAACATATTGCCATTAGATTAATACCGCCGCATACGAAGGTCTTGACTTACCACTAGCGCAGACAAGTGTGAAATATGTTTAGTAAGTGCATAATTATGACATCTGTCACCCTCCACGGCAGCTCTTAGTACAATATTAACTGAAGAAATAACAGGTTTAAGTACAGTGTGCGTTAACGCTATGATAGCATGTTTAATTGAAATATGACTGGGCCATAATGAAGATTAAATTAAACCCGGAGATAATCGTCTGCCACAAAGATAATTGAGTTGCAATCCTCGGGCAATGAAGAATAGCTCAGGGAGAAGAAAGAAATAATCACAGCCCTTTGCTAGAGAGGAGTAAGCTTATTTCTCTGTGATGGGGGACATATAAATTCAGCACTCAGATTAAAGAGTGATTAATCAAAGCAGTAATCCACAATTTGAGTGGAATCAGAATGACATATGTCTGCTTTATGTAATTTACTTTTCCCTGCTCTCCCGGGGAGAGCGGCCCTGATTGTGCTACGACTGCAAGTGTTTGTTTTTCCCCCCTTCGGAGATCTCTCATCCATGCTTGCGGGATGACTTGATGACTGATCCGATTGCAGAGGGAAAGAGAGGCTGGCAAAATGTTTTTTATCTCTCTCCCCCTTAGCGTAGCACAGGAGAGCGCTTGTGCTCTCCCAAACATATGGTCCCACGTTAGTGCCTGGGCTGGTTCAAAAGGGATTAGAGCCTGCGGGTTGAAGTGCCTCCGTGTCAGTGGTGGCACCCTGCTGCATTTCCAAGCCTCTGCACCGTCAAGCACCAAATAGAGCTCAGACATCCACACACAAGCTCACACACTGACACAATCATGTACACCGCAGTGACCTTTAAGACCTCTTGTTTTGTCTTGGGAGAATTATCTTTCTCATGGGGCTGTTGCATCCAATTAATTTAATCATTTAGACACTTTTGCGCAGTGTTTAACATGCCTGAATCACAGAATTAAGTTTACATCTTTTACTGTGATAATGCTGTAATGTTTTAATTTATTTTGTCAAACAGAAATCCTGAATAACTTACCAGATAGATTGGCACAAACGCTTATATAGGCTCTTATAGTTCTCAGAGGATGCATACTAAAAGCTTTGGAAAATCTGAATATTTTCACTTGAGGGTAATATTTGTGGTATTGACTGAATTCTCAACCATTTTTAGATAGATTTCTGTGTGCCATTTCGGCATACACATTCACACAAACACATTGGTGGTAATAAACAAAAACTCACCATCCTCAGTGTGTGACATCAGAGGTGGTCTAAAACATCACACTCTTGTCATTCCTTGTATTCTTGTGGCAAACGCATCTCATTCTTTTTCTAGTTCATCACCCTAGTTTATGTCTCTGCTAGCATCTCACAATAAACTTTCCAGGCGTTTTTAAAGATATTTTTATGGGGACGCAGGGGCTTTTAACTCTTCATAACTCCTCATCTTTGTTCCCTCCTCACCACAACAATTTTTTGTCTTCATGTGCTCTCACTTTTATGTATTAGGAATGAACAGTACAGAAACACACAGCACAACGCAGGGCTCCTCACAACTCTTGTGTTCACATCCTCTTTTGCTTCACCTTCTCCAGAATGCCTGAAAACCCTCAAATAGAAAAAAAATATATAGATTTCTCTTCCAAAGGACCCGAGTCGTGCAGGTTAGAGGTCAGTCCTGCTACATGCACCCAGAGGCCTATTTTAGAGAGGTGAATAATTTAAAGTGTGCTCGGAGGGGTGGTGTAGCATTACAACACAAGGAGAATGGGATGAAAAAGGCAAATTTCCAAGGGCAAAGGGCACATGTAAGCATCATCCCTAATTAGTGGTTACCATGGAGAAGGGCTCAGTGTACAGAGTGAAAATAAGACGGCGTAGCAACTGCCCAGCAACTGAAGACAAGCACAAAGAACACATGCATCACACCATTCAGCAGGGAAGTCATGAGCAGGCTACGTCACTGATAGAAAGTTAAAATCAGGATACTAGTCCAGTCATTCGCTGGTTTCTTCACATCAGGTCTGAGTGTCCCCAGGATTATGACTGAATCCCTTCTTTTGCCCCTTGATTCTTAGTTTCACATAATGACATTGTTAAATGGCCCCCGCATTCATCTGTTGAGTTTGACGTAGCCATGGCGATTCTCTGCACACATCATGTCAACTCACCTGTTTTCACCAGCTGCCTCCTGTATGCCATTCTCATGAATTAATTAGACATATTAATTTTTAGGCACATCTTCAAGGACTGAAATCATCAACAATCACAGCGCCAAGGTCATAACCTCAACGTCAAAACAGTTAATCCCTGGGCTGATGATAACAGCTCAACGAAAAGGAAAAAAGATGTTATCTGCGAATCGACTGTCTGCTATTGATGTCGGTGTCATTATCTCCAGATTGGCTCTGAATTAGAACAATGGCCATTTTAAGTACCATTTCCTCTTCCTTCCAGCCTGCTGCATGTGGTACACATTAGGCAACTTGCCATTAGGCCAAATATCTTCATTTCTATCTTGATTCATGCCCTCTGTTTTGGACAGATTTATAATAACTTGGCACCAAATGACAGGGGTCTTTTTTTTTGCAAGTTTAATTATACTGCAGTGTTATATATTACTAATAATTTTATATATTTGACATCTTCAGTTTACTTGCTGTGAGGATTTTGATATGTTACTGTGATAAATGAACTGTGCGCTAAAATGTAAGGTAGTTTTTGACTAATCATCAACTTAAACATCAAATCACAGTGAACAAAGATGTTTTCCCACATATAAATGATTGGCAGTAGTTGACTGACAAGTGATAGTAACATTATTTGTATCTTCTTCTAGCATTACAAATGACCGGGGAAAAAAAATGTTTGTTTGCGTCAGCATTGTTCAACACTGTAAAAGACTGAATGGGAATCTAGAGTCCCACCTCTCTATGAGTATCTGTAGGCAGCCAGTGAGACTCAAAGACGAAGCACAAAGAGGAAGGAGCTGGGAGGTGGCAGACAGTGAGCTGCTACATACTACAGCATACTGGGTCATAGGAGGAGCCAGGAGGACAGCGAGTGTGAGGGGGTAAGGGTTCCCAGAAGTCAACTGCAGTGAGGCGGGGCGTCAGCCGGCACACCAGCGACCTGCCTTCCCTCTGCCGTCCCAGCTGCTGGGAAAGATGGAGATACCAGCAAATCTGTGTTTGTTCAGCCACTCCACAAATATCCCCTCTCCAGATTGCGTCTGGCCGAGGAAACGGCACTTGACTGGGATTCTGAAATGATTATTGGTGGCAGTGTCCTTCTGGGCCTGCTTTTATAAATGTGCCAATAAATTTCACATGTCCAGCTTTGTTTTGCTTTCATTAGGCCTCTAATCTCCGTCCCAGGGCCAGGCCGATTCTGCCATGAGTGAACTCTCTGTTTTCTCTAGAGCCAGTGATTAATGACTGGACAGCATCATTACCAACGCTCTGCTCCGGAGTTACATATCTGCCTCTATTGACACAATACCACAAACAGAGTAGCACTATGTGTTTGTGTGAGTATATCCATGCATGTATTTATATGTGCTGTGTGAATATGAGCAGTTCATGTTTATTTACAAGCACACTTTTGTCTGAGTACATTTTTAGTCAAGTGCTGTTGGGTGGTAGTGTTTAATTTAGCTTATAAGAGAACTTTTTTATGAATAGCTATTTGTTCCAAGCCCTGGCGCAGACAATGACAATCGCCACACGATTTATATCCCTCATCTCTCTGAAGCCTCAAACACGGTGTACGGACTTGCTAATCTACTCAAGGAATCTGACCTGCCAACAACCCCACCTCTTTTACAACGTGGGCATTGTTCATCTTTTCCTTTTAAAACTCATATGCCCATAGCAGGCAGCTATTAACTTGACATTTACAGTACTTTTATCGACTCTTGAGTGCATTGATTCATAACAGTCACGTAAGTACTCATCTCCCGGGATATTAGTCACCCATTCCCCTGATGCTGTAATATCATATTTTCACTCTTTGTCTCAAGCCTGTGCCTCAGGTACAGAGACATATGCATGGCCTGACAAACCATAGCGCCATAAACCCCGCCTTTGTGCTGCAGTATACATCCGGCTAAGCTGAATGTGAATGTGAATGTGTTTCCACATGACTAATTGATGATGCGTGCTGTCTGCCAGGCCAGGTTTTCTTCCAGTCGAAGGCCAGACAGTGTGCGGTGGGAACAGGAAACCTAGGGTTTTTGTCTTGTTTTTGTGAGGTCAAAGAAAGACCGAGTCACCTGTAGAATGGAGTCAGCAGGTGCTCTGCCTCTCAGGTCTCAACACCTTTACTGTCTTGGGAGTGATTATGCTGCCTGCAAACAGGCTGCTAGAAGCAAGGAAGAGATGGGGAGAGAGGATTTCTCCACCTATAAAGTGCATTAATAGATAAATATGGTCCTAAATAAATATTCTCTTTTTATTACATTCTGCTTTATTTATTCATATGGGTTGATTGAGAGTTAGCTACAGCTTGTTGTGAGATTTTGAAAGTGTTACGTTGGTGCTCATGCCCATATTGGGAACACTGCTAGGAAGGGATTAACCCTTAGAAAAATGTCCATCTCCTCTTTGATGAATGATATTTTCTCAGCAATGAAGCTTCCATTGTTTATTCTTCGTCTTTCTCAGTGTTATTCTTTTCATACCAGGTTGAGTATTTCCCTGGCGAGTGAATAAGCCTGTCACTCCCATATTAAACACAACGCTGGTCCAATAAATGGGCACCACCTGTTTAAACGGTCAGTGCCATGTTAGGGTCAAGCAGGGTCCCATTTGATTGGCCACATCGAATGGTCGGAACACGCCGCGTGCCCTCTGTGGTAACTTTAAAAAATGTTCAGGAAGTTTGGTTCACCCTTTACGGCCTAGGACATTTCCTACTACAGGAGTTAAGCACTCAGGACAGGAAACCATTTGCTGTGGCTGTAAGATCTCTTTAATGACTGTCTAACTAGAAACAGGCCGGCCTAATTCAGTGCCTGGAGCCAGCAGGAATGGCCTTGCATCTAGACGTTGTTAGAATATTTACTGCTTCTTCGATGGGAGTCTTTTTGACACTGCTGCAATAAAATTTACAAGGAATCCCTTTTTAGCGTGATGCGAGGCAAAGTGTGGTCAAGAGGGGAAAAAACATGCTTGAAAAAGTAGCAGGCCATTAAAGTTATCATTTGTCTTTGTTTATGTGAACTGGGAACTACGGATGGCTGACATTTAAACAGCATTTGATCGGCTTTGTCCCCGGCTAGCTCAGAATGCTTTTGGTTGATGGTCAGCATCTTCTGACTTTGCAGTATGTCAGAGAGGGTAAGTGTGTTGAAATGTAGAACCTTAGTTTTAGTATATACGAAAGGGTCAGTGTTGTCCTTGGGGAAAAAAAGCTGCTGATTCAAAGATATTGAGCTTTTAATGCCCTCTAACTTTCTCTTGACTGCTGTCAAATGTTGTTATACTTCAAATCAAAGTCGTCTTCCTGCGTCGAGAGCCGGAGGGCAACAACATGTACCTTAGAGCTCAGCATTGAACAGTGGCTTGCTAACTGTGGGAGTGGTTATGGATTAGGAGTGTTTGTGTACATGCTCGTGTGTTACATGCCTATGTGGGTGTCCATGCACCACCGTACACACTGTGTCAGTGCTCCCGCTGACTGAGGAAATGAGCTGGGACCACCAGAGGTGATTGTGCATGTGCAAGCAGAGACCAGGATTGGCTTGTTCCAGTCACTGACTGACTAGGCCTGTTCTGTGACCCACCAAACCTCATCCCCCCCAGCCTTTGTTTAATAAGCCCAGGGAGTGGTAGCCCTTTTTTCTAAAGTGCCACCCTGTCTGGACAAACTGACACACTTCAGTTTCACTGCAACCCCCCCCCACCCTCCTTTTTCTTTCTTCCACTGTGGATTTAAACAAATGCAGTCAAACCCAATTAGGGGAGAGTGAGAGCAGCACAGGAGAGGCGCTGGTAATAGTAACTTTGTTCAGCTGGTTCCTGCTGTGACCAGCCCTCATTTAAATGAGCCGCTTGATAACCCTCAGAAATACGATCCCAGTGCGAGAGGGAAAGAGGCAGTCTCTCCACTCTCCTTGTTCCCAGCGGAGCGTCTTTTAACAGGCCTCTCACCTCTCTGTGTCGAGGGGCACCGCAGTGACACAGATGAGCCAGTTGGGACAAGCGAAGTGGCACTCATACTCTGTAGCGCTAACATGTAGCGCTTAATACTCGACACATGAAATACTGTAGCAATAATAATTGAAGGAGGAAAAAAATGATACCTTCACAACTATATAATTTCTTCTTTTTCTTTCCATTGATCAGCTACTTGTTTCATATATTTCTCCAGATGAAAGTGTCTCATCTGTAACTTGCGTTAGTGAAGTTTTCCAGTATAGATGAAAATGTGAAACAAATCTCAGGTAAACATTTGAAAGTCAACTTATTACCTGATGTGGCTGGGAACATAACGGATGCTCGCTGAATTGCTCAAATGTGTTAAACTCCACCCATCTTGGGCTCTGAGTGGCAAAAAACAACTCCAATTTGACCTCGGTCTCCTGACAGCTTCTGACCAAACTTTGAAGTGTTCTTATCATTGATTTTGTGTTTCTTGTCTAACGTGTCTCCCAGACAGACCCAAGCTGAGATGAGTGTTAAAATACTGTTATTCACATCATTGCATGTGAGGTAATGCAACAATTGATAAGCTCCCCTACTACCTACTGGGTAAACAAGGCATCAGAAAAATTCTGTCATCATTCCTCACTCACCGAAAGCTATATTTGAGCCAAATGGGTGATTTGGTTTCTGAAGCCTGGTGGTTTATTACAAAACATTGTTGAGGAGGGAAACCAAGTATCTAGAAAGCGGTTTGTAGTTTGTTTATTGTTTTTAGAGAAATTGTTTTCTCAGGTACGATACCATCCTACTATGGATGTTTAAATGTGTCTGCCCCCCCAAAGACCACAAAGCGTACTGATATAAACATGAAATATTACAAGCATTATATAAATATTTCAGACCAGATTAATAAATGGTGGGCAATGATGGGTTAAAGGATCATTTTCCAAACAGAACTAATTAATTTGTGTGCAAAAAGGAAGCATACTGAGACATGTTCTGAAATATGTAATGGTGGTATAGCTGGCTGAGGAATTGTGGGTGCTGAATCTTCTTGAGCTGGAGCTTGATGGGGGGAGTCAGAGAGCTTTGATCCGCTCCCTGCTACGTTTCACAGCTGATCTTAGGGCGCGACTGGAGAGCTGCTGTAGGCAGATGGCCCTTTTGTCACTGTGAAAATAAAAATCCAATAAACATGGTAATTACACAAAATGCAGGACACTGTTGACAGGATGTAGCAAAGGGCTGCGTTTTCCTCTTCTTCTGGCCCTGAGAATGGCAAATACGATTTATGAGACATTTTGTACCATACACACCAGCTGATCACCATAGTCGCGCTTTTCCAAAAGACACCAAGCCACCCTGAAATTAGATAAGGGAAGAACATATTGACACCTCTGCTTCTCCTGTGAAAGTGTTTTAAATCCTATTTCTGCCATTACAACTAGATCTGTTTCTATAATTCTAAAATTATGACAGATCAACTAAAAATGAAACATCATGCATGTTTAAACATAAATTATGACTAAGTAACTCACTTCCTATTGAGATGTCAGCCAGTTTGCTCAGAGAATTGTGTGATTGAATGCCTCCTCATTGCACTGATAGCAGATCAGTGTGGGGAGCCTGTTGGGTCTTTGATAGGCAGTTAATGGTCCATGAGGCATTGGGAAGAGATATCGCTCAGAATCCACAGGTCCCATTGCCCTTATTCTCTTCTCCTCCCCTCGCCAACCAATCACGCCGTAACACCAGCCAGTGTTTCCATTGGCAGTTTAAGAGGTGTGATTTACAGGACCGCATGGTTGATGTCAGCTCCAGAAAGATGACAAACAATAAAAACAGGCGGGATCGTGCTCTAACAGCCACAGGACAATGGCGTGTCACTTATGGCATGGCAGAGATACATTTTAATGTCCTCTATGTTCTTTTGTGGGAAATAAAAAACCTTTACTTGTATTTGGAGGTTTGAACATATGCCATTCAACATCAGTGGCATGGTGAATGGTTGTGGTCTTTTTGTGATGTCATTTCCAAACCAGTTTATCTGCTAATGTGCTGAAGTTAAATATCTGTTTGGCAGCTTGAGGCCAAGTCACAGCCCATGCATGACACTGTTACATTAATAACACAGATGTGGGGGTGGGCTCGGGTAGAGGGGTTACACGGTCAGGCCCTATTATACGCCACACTGAGGAAGTCTTTGTAGGTGCTGGGGCCACACTTTAAGTGCCTCTTTATTTTGGCTCTCATTACACGCTCCAATCCCACAGCAGATACTGTTGTATGTGTGTGTAAGGGACTTGAATGTAATGCAGAAGTCCCTCTGTGGAAGCCAGTGTCGCTAACCAAACATTTCTTTTCTCCTGAAGCCCCTTGACAGCCCTGCAGCTTGTCTTGCTGGAGCAGCACCCTACATCCTGATTTATGCAAGCTCTTTTATTTGACATTGTTGCCAAACTTGATTACAATTATGTATATAAGAATCCTTTTTGTTGATGTTGATTGTTGCAGGGTGTTACAATCAGTTTAGTGTGATACGCCACAATGGCAGACACAGCTGTTTGAGAGGCTACAGGCATCTGCTTGGTAAAAAAAAAAAAAAAAAAAAAAAGACCGAGGTGGACTGAGTTGGTGACTTTGTTTGGTGGCCATCATACACAGCTAACCAGATCTCAGATGGAAGACCACACCCGGTAATGTCTCCATAGATGTTTTGCACTTTCAGAAAATTATGAGCTCCAAAAGAGTGGTAAAGAGTTTGGAAGTTATAAAAGTCATTTGAAATCATCCACATCACATTTCATGACATGTGTCATATGGTAGTTGAGGTCATTTCATCTGTGTTGTATGAACAAACTGTCCACTAACATCCTCATTCAATTTGGTTTGTCACCACACCTCAAAATATACCAGTCAGCTCAACTCCTAATGAGAAATCTTCTGACAGAAGTTGATAGTTGATGTTATTCTGCACCTTGTTTACTTTTTAGACAGACCTGTTTTTGCTGATGTCTTCAAAACCCTTCATCTATTTCTATTCATTCAACTTTTGGCACAAAGGAGCTGTGGTAATAATCAAAATCCTTTGGCATATCTGAACCCCTCAACTTGTCCCTAAGGCTGAGCTCAGTCAACCTGCAGTCTCATTCTTTGCCCAAAGGTCATGACCACGGATGATGGTTGGACCATAAATTAACTGGTAAATGGAGAGATTCACCTTCAGTCTCTAAGACTTCTCTACCATTACACAATTTGTACACTCAGCCTCATCGCTCCATTTTACTTCCACTATAAAACAGGACCCCAAGATTAAAAATTCTGAGGTTATTTTGGATACAGTGTAAAGTTTTGCCATGAAAGTTAATCTCATTCTGTTATAAAGTAAACAAAACAAGCAAGAGGACAGAAATACTGGTTTCTTTGTACTAATCATGAATATGGTTGCAGGTGTTAGTGTTGCTTATTGCAAGTCTGGCTGCCAGAGCTTACCCTGTTAATTTGCTGATCTCACTTCTCCATACTGTAATTTAGTTGCCAGTCTCAAACAGTGACGGTATACCATAGTAGCAGTGTCAAGCTGCTGCCAGTCACACACTCATTCTCATGTGGGAGCGATGCATGTTGCATTATTTTTAGACATGAGTGGCAGCAGACT
>JAOXYL010000001.1:16029437-16052530 GCA_028564955.1 Terapon puta | reverse complement strand
TGCTCAGAAGGTGCTCTGACCTAGCGGCATCATGGATGACCTAATAGTCTCAGATAATTCAGAGTTAATTGGGCTTGTGACATCAATGGCTAGACTAGAAAATTGTTTTATTACTGTAATTGTTTAAGAACAACATAGATTAGAATTGGATATTTTTGATTCACCACCAATAGCAGCTGCAGTGGCCCCAAGAATGGTAATATTCAAATGGTCATGTTGTTAATTAGCACACGGGGCCACAAATTAAGACTAAAATTACTGACTTATATGTCCAGCTAATAACAGTGGTCTTCTTCAAACCTTGCTCTGCTCAGGAAGTCATTATCCAGCAGGAGCAGCAGATGGGCCCCTCAGACCCTCCTCAGGACTCGTCAGAAACATTGTGGGTGTGTTTGGGGAGAGAAAAAGAGAAAGGGAGAACTAGGAAGTGGCAGGACGCAGCCGCTGAGCCCCGCCTGTCAGTTCACATGATGAATGAATCAGTTTCACATCAATCTGATGCTGAGCAGCTATAATTGGATTATTTACACAGCACAGAGGCACATGGGGTCTGACCATTTTAACCCCAGGTGGGCCCTGGACTTCTGCTTTCAGGCCATGGACTCTGACCTGCAGTCAATATTCCTCTGCTGTGCTGCTTATCCACAGCTAACCAGTAAACACTATTAAAATCTAATAGTTGTGGCACATTTCTCTCCGGCACAGTGAAGATGTTTTATAAAGAGCAAAGGGCAGTGTTTGCATTGTGTTGTCCTGATAATCCTGTGACCCGAGAATGATTGAGTTAAGGAAAATAATGTAAAGCTGAGGACAGTGGAGGAGGCATTTTTGACCTTTCATAAGCTACAAGTTTTGCCTAAGTAATTCTTTAACAACAAAAGGCCTTGTTGAGAATATCCAGTCCAACATGTGTGTGTGTATGAAGACTCTGCTGAATATAATATATTTTTTTCATTATTTTGCATGACCATAGGGTAACCTAATAAATACCATTATTAATTTATTATTGTAAATGAATAGCTCCTCTTTTGTCTCTGCAGGCATAATAACTTTGTAGCAGTGTCTTCCTGAACACATCCCATGGTCAGTCCAAGTCTCTATTTCCAGATTTTCTTTTCACAGAACTGTGATAACAATAAATTAACACTACTGTTAATTTAAACATTAGGAAACACTTCAAAAACACTCTTCAAATCCTACATAAATAAATTGTTCTTTGTCACATGTTCAGTTCAATAATGGGAATAGTTGATCACTCTGTCCTCCGGACCAGCAAGCACAGAGTAAATCTATCAAAACTGGTACCAAGTCATGAAAAAAGTCATTAAGGTCAATGTCATAACACACCTTTTGCAAATACAAATTATTTATTTATTTAACTACTTTACTTAACTACCACTGGTTAAGTTTTTATTTCAAACTAATGTTATTCAAACATTTATCTTGAAGCAATTAGTTTTCATTTTCTGTTGTTCTATCAAAATTACTCTATTGTTTCCTTCCTTAAATTAAAATTTTTCCTTTTTAATTTCCAATATCTGTGACTGTCACAGGCGTATATTGGAGAAATACAGTTGTATACATGGTAATTTTTCAGACTCATCCATTGTATTGACCACATGGCCAGAGACTAACTAAATGCAAACACCACCTCAATGTGTCAGCTTCTTTTATCTTCCTGGCTAAATTCAGCGTCACCGTGCTGCTGTTTTGTCACTCAAACTTCCTGTGGAGGTTTAAGTCACTCTATCTCGAGCAAGAGATAGTTTTCTTGCCCCCCTGGAAGCGACAGTCAGCACCAGGACAGAGGGTGGCTGTAATATGTGGTCTGGGACACGTTTCCTCACAGCAGAGGCGCCTGCGCTAAAGCTCGCCATGCTGGGGAATTTATGCTTATAGAAATGCAGCTTCCTCAGAACAAAGTCTTGGCAGAGGACAGATTCATTTTGTCATGAAGCATTTTCAGTTTTATTTTAGCCAGTAAAACTTTTAATAGGAGAGGATTTTTAACATTGGATTAATATGTAAATTTCTACGAGGGCTCTGTTAGGTTATTGCTTATATGATGCTTTTATGAGTTTGGTTTTGAAAATGAACAGCGCTATTACAGATGAAATGTAGTGTATTACCTGGACAAAGATTTGAGCGTGACCTCTGAAGAACTAAATCACATAAAGTACCAGAGGCATTAATCATTGCACTGTATTTGTTTATCCTCTATTTTTTGTCTCAAGGCATCATAGAGTATTGTGTTAACAGTGATGCCATGATAAAGTTTTTTATTTTCACACTCTTTTAAGTGTAGTATTTTCTGACAAAATTCACCACTCAACAGTGAGTTTCAGTAATTATTCAAGGTGATTATATTATATTTATTTATCTTCTCTGACACACCACTGTGCTTGCAGCTTCAAACCTCAATAATAGTCCCAGGATCCTCACTACTCTCATCCTGCTGTCTACAGATTGGATGCTCTCTGATTACCACAAAAAAATCACTAAAACTGTGGGGGCTACAGCCCACCCTTACCCTGGCACACTTATTTACTCTAATGAAAAAACAAAACAGAAATGCATGCTGTCCAGTGAAGAAAGTACATACCCATCTTTCTGCATACTGCATAAATTCTCTGGAAAATTCCGCAGGATTGTTTTTTATTAGGGTAAAGTTCCCAGGAGCTGCACAGCCAATAAAAAGCCAACAAGATAAAAGAGCAGGGAGGATTAGGAAGGGATGAAAGCTATAAAATTTTCCATATTATCTTGTGAAAAGCTATGTTCTCTGCTCTCTCTTATTACATTTACCTTAATTATTCTGAAGGACAGAGCCAAAGTGGGAGTAATTTGAACTTTCAGCAAGTCACCCCCAACACAGTACTCTGAACTAATTCTGATACTTTTTTTCTTCAGTGTTTTGACATACATTTCTTTACCCCATGGCAAGAAAATATCCTTGGGCTTGGCCATAAATTAAGTAAGTACGTTGCTGTGCAAAGACAACCTGACTCACCCCCTCCTTTTTGCCCTCTGTGTTGCGTGTCTAAGAATCGCACCACAAGTCGTGGAGACTCATAAAAGGAGAGGCGAAGAGACATTGAAATATCTGAACCTTGCGAAGATAAACAAACTGAGGTATTCATTGCACATTTTATAGGCTGTCCAAAGAATTCTGTCCTCTCAGGACTTTTGAGACTTTAGTGCTGCAGATCAATTTGCACAATCAAAAGCACACATACAGTCCTCCCATGTATAAAAGCAACTGCATCCGCACACAACTGGGTCTATACACTCATAGAGGCCCAGACTCACACACACACAATAAATAAATAGTTAAATAAATGGGCTTTACTTTGCCCTGTTCATGGATCGGTTTTCACTGTTTAGTTCTAAGAACCATCTGGGTCTCTCCTTTCACTCTGCTCTGTGGAGCACAGATGCTCCTTTTGTGGTGTGCTCCAAATCTTAATAAGCAGTTAAAATATTTACCGAGGTGGGCTTTTTTTCCCCCCACCAACCACATTTTCCTCTTCTGTTTCTTTTTTTTATTATCATTATTATTATTTATACCTTTTCACAGGCAAAAAATGGAGATGTCCACTAAATGTGATTGATTGGGCTTAAAAATGGCCATTATTGCCATTAAGCTCCACATGTCAGCTGCTGCTTTTGTGCCGGCTGTATTTCTAAGCTAACCAGTGATCCATGAGCGCAGACAGGAGGGGGAAGAATGTAATGCTCTGAAAGAAATGCCCATTTCTCTATGGATCCTTCACTTGATTAAAAATACAGCTGCAGACACCAGCATACAAGAGGTAGGGAGAGTCAAAGAAAGAGGAATGAGAAGAAAGGAGAAAGTGAGATGGAGAGCAAAGGGGAAAACCCTGATGTGCTAAGAAAAGGAACTCTCACTGAATTGGAGAAATAACTTCTTTCAACCGACGGAAAAGAAGAACAATGGCATATCAGGAGCAAACGTGTACATGTTTCAGACGCATAGTTATGTGGCAAGGCGCTAACTGAGTTTCCAGCACACGTGGGAATCAAAACTTGTGGAATGTGAGGCGGTGGTTGGTGTGAGCTTGTTTACTGTTGTTGTTGTTGTTGTTGTTGTTACTAAACAGCAAGTTGTCAGCCTACTGCATGCAGTTAGTTTGTAATGAAATCCTATGAAATCATCTAATGAGGACAGATACTTGGAGTGTATTTCACACATTAAGCTCTCTTTGCCTATCACAGAGGTATATTTAACATTTTTCTGGGACTCATTTAACAGATTTTAAAAGAGTATTTTAAAGAAAGGACATTAAGAATATTTAAAAAAGAAGAACATATTATCACATAGATAATGTGCTCAGGATAAGATATTTTTAGGAAGCAGTCTTTTCTTTTAGTTGGTCCATTGTTTCATGATGTGTGATTCATTCACAAATCATATGAATGCAGGAGACATCATGATTGGGCACGGCTGGCATCATAATTGTGTGTTTAGATGATATGAGTAAGACATGACCTCATGGGAGATACAAAAACAGCGTAGCCTCATACTTGTGTGATTCAGTGAGTCATCACAGTCACACAGTGGTGTTTGGATTTGACTTCCTGTAAATTAAAGGCATTTAAAGGCTTTTGCACTTACTGTAAGTGGACTAACACAACCATCTTTAAGCTACCCAAATGATGCCCACTTCAGAAATATGTTTTGGGGCCTTGTTAAAAGCAGGAAATAGTAATTTCGCCATGCACATCCTGTACAGAAGTTTCCACAACAGCTTAATTCCCCTTACATAAAGGGAGGTGGAGAAAAGACTGAAAAAATGAACATGTGCTGCTAAATGACTTCCTACTATCTGCCACGTTTTTAACGGATTCTTTTGAAATGCATACACTTGGGGGAGGGGGATACATTAAATACTGCAGCACAGTGAACATTGTATTGCTTACAGGTGGTTTATTTGGAACGAGGCTCGTAATCAGAACACTGATTGAGGCCTGCAGTCTGTGGAGCATCGTAGTGTCGGCTCTATCTCTTATAACACAGAAGTGATTCCTTGGTGCCCGGTGACATGATCCAGTGACTCAGACCCACAGGAGACACTAAGTGACAGTAGCAATTGAGCTTTCTATAGAAGTCATCAGTCATCTATGCTCAACAGCTCTGGCCATTAATTTACTGTGTGGGAGGCGACTGTCCACCTCCACGTCCTATTGACTTTTTATGAGTGACAAACACAGCCTACACATTACAGGCATTTTATCTCACAAGTGAAGTGACCAACCTGCACAGTGTCAGTGACATGTTTTCGTCCATTGTTCACTAGATGGCACAGGATATGTCTCTGTCTGCCTTGCTATATTTTCATAACTGCAGAGTTGTGTTGATACAGTGCGCCGGGGAGGACAGAAAACACGAGAACATGCGCAGGGTCTGGAAAACATGACCTCACACGCGTTGTGGAAGGGAAGATTCCCAGAGGTCAAAGCACTGTTGTTCCTCACAGGGGAAGTGCCAGAGGGTCCCCGAGGCCATTGAGTGACCTCACCAGGCGACATATCGAGCAGAGGGCAATCTGCTCAGGACGCCCACCAGCAGCCCGGTGCTAACACGGCAGCTGGAGAGAGGACGCGGCGGCAGTATTCAATCCAGAGCATGGTACATGCCTGCGGGCTTTCATTCCAGTGCAAGAGAACAGCAGACAATTTCCTTGATTAGATCCTGGCCTCTGGTTGAAGGTGTGCTGTGGAGTCAACTGATGTGTATTCTCTGTAATGAAAACACTGGACAGACCAAGGCTCTCAGTGGCCATTTAAAGTAGACAGCAATAAGTTATGCTGAATTCTGGCTGCAGCAAGTAACAAATAATGCAACACAGGTTTGCAATACAGTAAAAATGCTTTTCATTACTCACTTTTTTCAGTTTAGTTTATAAACCATGTTGATACAACCTCATGAATGTAAATGCAAACATCTTTTGCAAAAGCATATTTGTATCATTATTTCTAACACGTGGCTAACAAGCTAATTTAATAATCCCAACATTATAATTAGTGTGAATGGTGCAGATCCCCACAGCATAATTGTATCTAATTGTATTTTCAAATAAGCACTGTGTCAGGTGCAGCTTTTATGTTTCATAACCTAGCCGTTTATAGCCCCCACTTACAATGAGACCAGTAATTTGTTATGGCTTATTTAAAAGGTTAGATTAATCAATGCATTGCGCTTTGTGAGCAAAACTAAACTGTTCTTAATTTACTGTTAAGCGACTATAGGGCATCGTACTGGAATGCAAGTTCTTTCTGACATCTAAGCCTGCTCTCTGTTTGGGCTCCTTTCGAAATAAGTCATCTCTTTGGCTTTCTTTATCTCTTCCTTGCCATCCCTCTCTTCCTCTCTGAAGCCATCACTCTCTTCCTATTCTTAGTGATGGTGCGTTTGTTCTGTGAACAGACGCCACGTGGGCCCCCTTTTATAGCTCTGCACCGTTTGTTTTATTTATCTGACAGCCGTCCCCCGTATTGTCCCAGGTTATCAGCGCTCTCCTGCAGATCGCGTTACCGCCTGCGTGAGGCTCTGACCCATCTCAGGGTTCACCTTTAAATCTGATTCTTATCATTACCTCCGTGATAAATAGGCAGGGCTTAGGAGGAGATTATTCCACTCGTCCCGTTCCCCTTTTCCCACTGTCGACAGTGCTCTCCATCCGGCCCTGAGCTGTCATCCCAGTCTCAATCAGGAGGAAGGCAAATACTCAACTCTGTTCCTTTAAAGATTTGGTGACTTTAGAAAAAAAGAATAAAAAGGGCTACCACTGTTCCCATGTGAATGGTCTCTTATCTCCAGTGGGCGTCCTTAAAACCCTCTTCCCACTCTGCCTCGCTCTTCCGAGAGTTAGTCAGCACATCGTCATACTGACAACTGAGCTCCCCCATCGATTTTTCACACGGTTCTTATCTGGGGCAATAGTTTCAGAAAGTTTTTTTTTTTTACTAATGAAAGTGGTGTCATTTCAGATGTAATGCACACACCTGCCATTCTCTCTCGCTTCTGTGCAAAACAAGTCCCTTTCTGGTTCTGTTTTCCACAATTTTGCAATCTTTTGCTGTCTTTTCTGCTATTCTGTTGTTGTCTGGGGCTGTTCATCCAAAGCCACACTGTGCATGATTTCTATGTATTAATAATCCATCATTCCACCCTGCATCACAGTGAGGAATTATGCAGAATGAATGTCAGCCTTTCTACTTAAGATATTATTGTTCTGCACTTTTTGCCAACAATAAATTCTGTTGTAAAACACTGATGCTGGCAGAAAATGTTATTTATCCACAAGAAACAATGAAGTAAAGCAAAACACACACATACACACATACTCGACAAAACATCAACAACAACAAATCATTCCAACCAGAGAAATGTGGACTAAGTGACTTTCTGAGATCTTTACTGCTGTAATCCCTTTGGTATCTTTATGGTATAAGGGAAAGCAAATTATTTGGTTTAGTGAAAGTCATACTGTTTGTGCTTTCCTGATACCACACAAGATTTTCAAACATCTATCTCCAGCTCAACAATGTACAAAGTCTCCCTTGCAATGAACTGTAGCGTGTATGTAGACTAGACAGTATATCACAGTCTGAACTGTGTAACTTTATTCTATAGCTGACATAATAGCTGGATTTGTACTGTTCTGCAGTCGATGCAGTTTCCGTATACCTCCTCATCATCTCTTCCTTCAGGGAGTGGACATCATGTGTGATTCAGTGACTCAGAGTCATGTGACCATTTGGCTTTGCTGCCTGTGATTGATGGTCACTAACAGCCAATCCTGCCGTCCACCATGGGGAAATATGGAATTCATTATTTAGTTTCCCACATAGGGTCAAAGGTTAAACTGAAACAATGATAAAATGGGGGAATCGTTTGCTTTGGACCAAGGATTGGGGGAAAAAAGACCTCACGCTAACATTAGCAGCTGGCTTCTTTCACCTATATCATGTGGACAGTTTTAATAGCAGTAAGCTGAAAGAAGTGCATGACCGGGTGATGGAGGACACTGATGTTAGTCCTGGGTCGCAATATCTAACCCAGGTTCACAATCTTTAAGTAAACATTTCCGAGGATGCATACATTTGACCATATTCATCAACATGAGAACTCACAGCTGCTGTCATGCAACCTAAAAAAGCTAAGGTATGGCCATCATACTGGTGGTCTTTGTGCACTTCAGTCATATAGCAGATGGTTCTTGTATATTGTTTTAGAAATTACACATTTATCCCACATGTACTGGATTTTTATGTTTTATACCTACATCAGAGACCATTTACTGAGGCAATATTAACTTAATAAATCTAAACATGCAGGTTCAAAATTTAAGGTATCAAATTTAGCTTCAAATCCCCATATGAGGCTGACCTTGTGACCTCTTTGGCATTTTCCTATTTGGACCAATTATTAGATGAAATGACGAATTTGATCTCCTTTCAAAAGCAGCCAATTCAAAAGACCTCAATTCTCTCTCCATAATGTTTGGGCAGCCGGTTAACAAGAGCAGACTGGTGCATTAATGATGATAGATTCCTCACCCAGGGCCTTTGGAGAACAATCACTCCCAGAATGCCATGCAAGATCCTGACCTCCTGACCTGTGTTAGGCCACACAGCAAAGGAAATCTATAAGCAGATTTGGAGGCAGAAGTGACCAGTGGCCAGAGCGACAGGCCAGTAAGGATAGGAGCCTGTTTGCTGGACAAACATGCCCAGCCATACAAGCCACACAGCTGGAGAATAATCCCATTGGAGGCCTCTTAAATATCCGGACTATTTAAAATGGAGGGACTCTAAGATATGCAAATCTTTTTAAACCTAATGAAGCCCAATCTTATTTCACAATAAGCCAAATTTTGTTCCAAAGACATAGAGAAAGACTTGTTGAATTGAGTCCCTTGGTGTTTCTCTGTGGGAAACTTGTCATCTTTGAACTTTGAGGGGGTTCTATCTCACATCAGCAACCACTGTCGCCATGTTTCCTCTTCAGGTATTGATCTGTTCCGTTAGGTAACATCCTATTTGCTATCATGTTACTGTACTCCATATTATTAGCATCACACAAATAGTCAGGACTATATGTCTTCCTGTTTCTTTCTGCATCCAGGTATTTACAGTTAAAACGGTCATCTACAACTATGCTAATGGCTCTTTGAGTCTGTACTTAGGCAGAGTTTAGTTTAGCATGTTAGTCTGCTAATATTTTGCTTATTAGCAAAGTACAACTGGGGTTAATGGGAGAATTACAGGTATCTGGTCATAATTTAAAGTATCAAACAAGTCAAACATTTGACCCGATGGTGGCGCTGGATGAAAAGTTAATCGATCACCAAAATCTCAAAATTTCATAATGTCACCTAAATTAGCAGGACTCCTCAATTTATCATCTGCATGTGAAGGTTTTGACCTGCTAGTGACATAATCAACGGGTCACCAAATTAATTCAGAATTAACTTATTGGAGCACTTTACTATGACATGGCAAACTATCTGAAAATGACTGAGTTATTTCAATCTAGAACAAAGTGGGGCATGATTGGCCAACTGTCATCTCTAGGACCTTTCACTACCATGGCCAAAAACACAGAGGTGTTTGTTTAAAAGAATCACCTTGTGTATTGTAGTATGAGGATTACAACCACATGGTAAGCCAATACACTGTATACAGTGGGGTCATAATGAGTAAAGCCTACCTCCCTGATGCATAGTATACCTAACAAAGCAAATGCCCCTGACAGATCACCCATTCTGTGTGCAGCAGCTGTAATTTTCCCAAACACCTGCCTTGACTTAACTATCAGCTGTGGTTCCTGTCGCTTTTTTACACTTTACCCAAATAGGTTGGCAGTCTTTACAAGCAGGGTGATAATCCTACCTTTTATTGCTGCTAAGAAGGCTACCTCCACTGGCTTTTGCAGGAATAGTTCCTCAAGCTAAGGGCCCATGTTTATCTATTTTTGAAGCCATTCGGGAATATTAGTGACAAAGCAAGCCTATAATATCCTAAAATATCTTACCATGAGTATTTAATACAGATCCATATTTTTGTTACTCCAATGAAAATGAAACTTGTCTGGGTATGTTGAATCCTGTTGCCTCATTTGGCAACAACCTTGTTACTCACTGCAGATGAGATCCTGCTGACATTAACTACACAAATGCATGAACTTTCACACAATTTATTATTGAGGATGTTTTGCACTGTCAAAATATGGATAAAAACAAAACTTTGTCAAAGGACACTTCTGATCAAATTAACTTCATAACACTTGTTCATTTTGTGGCCCTAAAGCTGCAGTCCGTTTGACGGCAACAAGCCACTGTGTGTTTCTGTAGGCTTAGATATTGATTAATCTCCTGTCCTTATCTCTCACTAAGGGGAGGTGGAGGTGGGGGTGGGGGTTTCATGTGAAATCGTAAATGGGACCTTTCATAAAAGTCCATGGGTACAAACATTGTGCATTCAAGGACAAATTGTTTTCCATGAAAAACTGATAGAACGATCAGTTCATCACTGAGCAAACTTTAGTCATTATTTGCATTCAGAAAAAAGTTCCGTTGAGGTTCAGCTCACTGATGTCTGGGGCATTTGGCTACTGTTCAATCAAATGGTGAGAGTTGATTTGTTTGTCCACAGTGGCAGCAAAGTAGTTTGTTAACCTTACTAGTAGATTATTTCATAGCTGCCAAGGCTGTTGCCTACTGGAACAAACAGGGACATAGTAGTCCGCTGGGAGTTTCTGAAATGATGTCACACGAGATAGAGACTCCCAAAATTCTCCAAACTGACAGAAAAGGGTTATGGTGCTCTGTGTGGAGGATAATGAAGCATATTTTAACACGGCAAGGCAATCTAAAAAAGAACACATCCATTATCACAGAAGTCTTTTAATTGGAATATGTAACCTAAATACAAACTACCATGTACCAACTACCACTGATGATCAATAAGCAGATGTATTTAAAAAATAGAAAAAGCACCATAATGCCAGATATATAGTGCACAAAAATCAAGTTGCTTTTCCTGAGTTTCAGTTTATTTAGTTTATTTTCATTAAAATACGTCATTGATGACTGATTCAGCTTCTAGGAAAATCCTATGGATGTATCATCCTGAATGACCGTTCACATTATTGGAGTGACTCGTGAAAATATGATTTCATCCCTCCATGCTTTGTGTGTACATAGTGAGTCACCACTGAAACTTCAGTCTCTTTCTTTTATGATATTAGTGAGTCATGTGGCAGCAGACTGTGAAGAGACAACTTTAGTAGAAGGAGAACAGACGCATTCTGTTGTTGATCTCTTTGCTGGTGTTTTGTTGTTGCCGAATGGGGATCTATACTATCTTGTTTCTATCAATGTCAGATAGCAGCTCTGTGTCCATTCAGTGATGGCATTCCTGCTGGGAAGGACTTAGTGATTAAAGCAGACAGGTGTTCTTAGTCCTTGGAGAAATAAAGAAAGGAAACCATCGATGGCAACATGCTGCCATCATGGAGAAACATCCATAAAATAGATCATGGCAAGGAGAAAATGGATAAGAGCTTGAGGCAAGAAAGATCCAATTCATTGAGTGGGGAATCATTGCTGGCTGGTAAACTTAAGTCCGCTCAGTGTGGGAACTTTTTAGTATGTCTTTGGGGACTGTGACTACTCAAACACTCTTCAAGTGCTATTTTTAGTATGTATTTGGGAAAATACATACAGTATTAGTTATTGTGTTCATTATTAACACAAATAATATTAAACAAAATGCTTATTTAAGGCCACAATCTACTATAGTACATTTGTTAAAGCAGACAATGAGCAACATGGGATATTGACAGCAACAGTTGTGGGATGTTCATTTTTGTTTTTATTGGGTCCCACTGAACCAGCCTTACAAAATCCTCATACTAATAAACTGCAACATATTTTGGACTTGAAGTGAGAACTTGTCTCTAAATTTTGAGGACCATTATTTTTAGATCTGAAATGAATACATCAATCAAATTAGAAGTTAAAATGATTTACTGACTGCATTTATTGTAGTTTTGTTCAGAGATGTTGGTGGATATTTAGAATATATGGGATGATTCCAGAAATACTTTATATGTTTTTTTTTCGACACCATTGACGATACGGAATCAAATCATTAATTGAAGGCTGTTATCAATTTGCTTTTAAATTATTTTGGTAGGACAAAACCTAAGAAAACCAAAGCTACACGGTGAAAAATAAATGTGTCAGCAATGCAAGGTTAGCAAACAGTACAGCAGTGTTAACATGAAAAATATTTGCGTTAGCCAAAGTTAACACACATCTTAAAATTATGTATCCAGCAGAGGGATCTTCGGTTTATTTGCTGAGCAGAATGTGGATAAAGCTGAATGCACTGAACAAGCTGTCAGCTTTGAATTAGCATGTTGCCTCATGATTCTTGGCACTAGTGTCCCACAGGGCTCAGATTGAATCAGGAGCGTTTGTGTATAATTCCATCATATTACAGTGTGTCATCCCGGCAGCAGAGCGGTGTCATCGTGGGAAAGCTAATTGGATTTCCTGGCTGAGTGTGCGGCAGCGCAGCCACTGTGGGTCTGTCAGTGTAGTGATGACACGTCATGCTGGACTGTAGCGTGTCAGCAGCAGTGAGGAAAAGCCAGAGCCCGCAAATATCACAGAACTGGTGAATTTGTCACCCTCACATTACACCACAGTCACCACAATTGTATACAGCTGAATGCATGATTTATATCACTCCGCTCTTTAGAGCATGGTTTAAGCGCATTTAAAAATTCTTTTAATCTGTTTGTACATGATCATTTTGTTTCGTTCTGTCTGTGCTGTGTTAAATTGACACAACAAACAGTGGAAGCATTATATATTTTGAGCCTATTTAAAAACTTGACATGAGATTGGACCATGCGGCTGTAAATAGATGAAGTCTTCGGGGCCACTGGCCTTGGGTGAAAGAAGCTCTGGCAGAACTAAAGAGTGATTTACTGTATTCACCACTTGGCCTGCTCTTTTCACTGAGAAATAGGCTAAACTGAAAGAGGAATAAATGTTGCTGAAGTTTTCCCAAGCATTGCTCAGATTCATTATGTGCATAACTTACTTAATAGCATTCCTTCCTTGTACACTTCACGCCATGCCTACCCACCATGCACTGCAAAGGCTTTATACGCTCTCAGTACAACGGAAAGGCTCAGAGCTGGAGGGGTCGGCAGGGGTGGTGTTAGAGTTGGTAAAACATTTTTTTTTTTAAATCCTGACATCAGGACAGTTAGAATTTTCTGGGTGGTTTTACACTCACAGTTGACAAGAGCAGCTAGTCCAAAAGACAAATGAACTTTTCGGGAAATTCACTCTTCACAGAGAAAACAGGGAACATAGTGTTTTTAGAACATAAGCTTTTGGTGAGAAAGATTTTTGTTATAAAGAGTCTCCACAGCAAACAGAGCTGATTAATTCAGCCCTCCAACCCCCACCCCTGAAAATGATTCCCCCCACAGCACAGGAGCACTTGGGCATGTTTAGCGCAAATGTAATTACGGCCTCGGTAAGCGGCCAGCTTTTTAAAGGACCCCTTCTCCTCCTCTCTCACTTCAATACCTGATGATGTCATGGCCCTTTGTGGGGTCGCAGAAACTCCTCAAATCAACTGCCACTCATGACCTTTTCTTTCAATTTTTTTTTCTCTCCCCCTTTGCCCAATTCTTTCTTCCTCTCTCTCTTTCGCTGGTTCATAACTGAGGTTCCCTTTATGGGTTTATCAGGCAGCCCCCTCCCATTGGCTCGCTCTGCTTTTGGAGCCACTTTATGAGAAATGCATGCCCCTGTTTAAATGTATTGATAGTGCTCATAGACGTCCCAGTCTTTTGTCCTTCTGGCCTGCTGAAGTCTCAAAAGTTCCAGAACACGGAAAAAAGGCCTCTGCATACGGCATTGTGCTGACAATCCCACCTCTAAACATATTTGACTACAGACATATTGCAGTTTGAGAGACCAGCAATGCTGTTTGGAGAATTTCTCCCATTTTATTGCCACTCGCAGTGGCAGAAAGGAATGTAATCTGGCAAACAAATGTTGTGACAGACAGCTTGTCTGGAGGATTTTATGGCCCCGTCTGCACTGCTGTTACATGGTTACACCAGCCCCCAGTTAATGCTGCATGGAGAGGTGCATTTTAGTTTTGTCAAATGCACTTTTTTTGTCAACTCTTTTCTTCCTCATAGCTCTTCAGGGTTAGGGAATCTAATTAAACATCTCGCAGTGCACAATTTGAAAAGGGTGAGGCTAATAATGGCTCAGTGGTAATCCCTAACTCACGCTCTGCAAGCCACATGATCGACAAATTACTGGAAATGTGTTCCTTTTTGTTTGGAGATGAGCAACCAGCAAAAGTTTACGGATTTGTGCTTTTCAGCTTACAGAAAGGCACTTTTTTTCAGTGTGAGTGTGTTTTTTGACCAGTAATGAGTCCCAGATAAGAGGTAAATGTAAATTCTGTGACGGGGAGTATTTTTCTATTTATTATCCTAAAACTGCTTTGTTGTCTGATTTTTTTCTTTCCTTGTCTTAACGGCTTTTCAGCGCAACATCCTTTGACCAAGATTTGAGACGTTGTGGGAACCTATGTGCATGTGCTACCTTGAGAGTATTGATGGATGGCATGAAATTTAGGCATTGGGAAATTGGAAGCCAAACAATTACAACAGAATGAATAGCAGAGCATATAACCACACAATGGGCTAGTCTTGTTGCAAATTCTAATGTCAGGAGAAAATGAATGGCAAAGGCATGTGGTACTGACTGCTCAGAAAAACTTAATAGCAAATGCAAATGATTGAAATGACTTGAAAATTACTTGTTTTGTTTCTTTTCTGAAAAATATTTCACTGAAGAAGTTCAGATTTGAAAAAGTTCTGGGATTTTCACAATAAAACATGGTTCAGTTTGTGTGAGGGTCCAAGAGAACGTCAACTCTGGGAATTTTCTAAGATTGTGAAAAGATACAAAGTCATTATTTATTTGTTCCTTTTGTCTTATTTTCACTCTGCATGATTTCTCACACAGCTTTTCAGTTGTGTGGTTGCTACGCAGCATTCTCATTTCTCTCCTTCTGCTGCGTTTCACTCATACAGGCCACTCGGACAACACAAAAAACTGAAAATACATGAAGGTTCTCTCCCCCAGTGGGGACTTTTCAATGGCATACACACAGTTTATGTCTAATTATGGTTGTCAGTGTGGGAGAGAAATAGGGGAGGCATTCATTTGTCCTTTGGCCTGATTTTCTATCTCCTCCATGCTCCTCTCTTCACCCCACCCCGTCCAAGTGATTACAGCACACTTAAATGCCTAATTGGCTTTACTCCTTATTAGCAATACAATTATACGGGCCTAGGGATTCTCATGTGTGCAGCCATCTGTAGAGAGGAGAAACCATTCAGATCTATCCATAATTCAAACCATAGTTATTCTTCCACTGGCAAGACTGGGCCTTTGTGAGTGTTGTATGGTTCTTATCCTGGCCTGCACGCCCCTCTCTGCTGTCTTTTGATCATTACCTCACCTTTGTCCTGTATTAATAGAAACCTTACAGATAACACAGACCATTATAATTCATTCGTTGTCAGTGTGTTTCAGGTGGTGATTTTGGAATTCAAGCATGCATTTCTAGAAAGACAAAAAGAAGATGTTTGTCACTACTCACAGATTTAATTTGTTACAGACTTGTTGCATCACATCATACTGTATGTGCAGTAGCTTAACTGTTATTTGAAGGTCAGCTCAGAAATAATTTGTAAATAGCAATGAAAAGCACAGGAGCACAGTTGTTGATGTAGAAACAAATTACATGCACATGGTGTAACAGTAACAGGCCCTCACTTACTTCTCCATATTCAATCACTTTAAGCACTTTTCCCCACACCAATGGTTTAATACAACATCTAGATGAATATGTAGCAAAATAAATATTGAACAAACATAGCAGATATAAACTCTTTTCACAGTGGCAATCATCTCCGTCCCTCCTTCGAGGAATTACAAGTGTCACCTTGACAGTAGGAAGTTCATGGGATCTGAGGGAGCGGACTGAACTTTGGCACAGGTGATGGATGGATTAACTCAGTCAGGTATATTAGAGTACACCGTTGCCGAGCTTCATTATCTGTGGTCATATCTGCGTGCCGAGGAACCCGTCTGTCTGCCTTGGGTCTTCCTCTGCTGTAATAAGACAGCTCTGATAGTATCTAATGACAAGGCAGGCACCCCAGTTCCTGATGCCATTATCAAAAGTGGCCTCATCAATCAGACGGCAGTGTGACAGGGGATATGTGTGTGATGACAGGAGAGATCGGTGATGAGAGGCTGGAGTGGAGGGAGACGGGTGGGATGAGGGAGTCGGGAGTGCAGGCAAGAAGAGGAGGGGAACATCCGGCCGTAATGAGGCCACCAACCTTTATGCTCCTGACGATCCAGTAAGAGACGCTCTTATTGGGGGCGTTGCAGAGAGCAGAAGAACAGCCCACCTCAGTCAGCTTACACGGTCTGATAAATCGCTCCCCGTCTTATATCCGTCCATCCATAGAGGCTCGTTTATCACTTTATTCTTCAGCTCACAACACACATAGTCTATAAAACTGTTAAAAAAAATAGTTCTGCATTTTCATGTTCCCAGCTCAACTGACAACTGACATTTCATAACAATTAAGAATTTCCATCTTTACTCAACAAGTGTCATTTTGTTTCATGAAATCAAGGGCCACGTTGAGAAACCGGCACTGGTGCATTGTGCATGCATGAATTGTTCGATTCAATTGCGTAACTGCATAATCCTGTATTCTTTCAGTTTGAGGACATATTGCATCCTAACTCAAAGGCACACTTGTGTTACTCAAGCACAGGAAATTTCCAACATGCTGAATGAACTCTCAAGCACTGTGGAGGAAGGGGCTGAGTTTACGCTCACGCGGATTAACATGTTTGGAAATTCTAACTCTCTCCATCTGACATCTTTGTGTGAGAAGAAAAGCAGAGAAACCTTTGACAACGACATTTTTCACATGATCAGGGCTGGATGAAAAAGTGCCTTTGAAAGGCAGTGAAGCCCAGGAAAATTGTTTGTTGACCACACAACAACCATCGTATTGCGGCTGTCAGGCCTGCGTGGCATGAGGAATTCCTTTGGGAAACAGATTAATAGTTAATTTTCATGCCAGTTGCACTGAGAATGAGAAAGAGAGAGAGAAAATAAAGAGGTTGAGGGTGAAAAAAAAAAACAAAAAAAACAGGCTTTTTTTAACTGACTTCTTTTTAGGATTATTTATGAACATTTTTTTCCATTATTCAAATTTAAAATTGTAATAAGTGTTAATAGAATATTCATGTTCATTGTGGAGCCATATGCAAATGCTCTGCTTTCAGATCAGCACAGGTCTGCATTTCCACTGGGGTTGCTTCGAATAGCCGTTTTGTTTTTCCAACTTGACTACAATGTCATCCGGAATGCGTTTTCAGCGACAAGGAAGTTTAGGAGGACTATTGCCCCATCCTCGCTTTCCCATAATCTCCTGTTTTATTTTATCAGGGAATTGCTGCAGAAACAATGGTCTTCCTTTTCAGAAATGTTCTGCATATTTTTCCCAAATATATCTGAATTAGCATGGAAATAAAAACCCCGTTTATGTCTGCAAACACATGACCTCTGCGAATTTGGAATTGACAGGTTAGTTGTCATTCTCTGAATTTATCAAGCTATGGAGAAAAAAAAACCCTAGCATTTCATTATTAGAACAATTAAAAAAAACATTCCAGCATTTCTACAATAAAACACCCATTATTTATAAATGTTTTAATGGACACTGGACATTTTTAACCCTCTGTTCACAGAATGATTAGCATTTGCATTAGCTTTATTCTGTGTGTTTGATAAATATCAAATAAGAAATTCAATGTTTTTTCTTTAGCCTGAAATGGATAAGCAGCATTTAGCAATAGCACCAAATAATTTGCTGATAATCTGTGTGGTTGTGAAAGGGCAGAGACAGCACATTCTTTTACAGGTTGTGCTAAGTATTCATTTGGAACTAGAACATTAGTCCTTATTTGTTGCCAGTGTCACACTTTATAGCCTTGGGAACACGCTCAACAAACACTAACAAATCACTTTCCTGGACCACAGTAGGTAACCCTACAGTAAACTTTTGTCTTTTCCGAAAGTTTTTACCCCCGTAATTGTTCTAAGTGCAGGTATCAATCACAGCTCTTGCCATTTACAGTACATTATCTCCTACATTAGCTCTGCTGAATTATGTGTGAGTGCAGGTGAAGACACTGTAAACACTCCGAGAGCGTATGCATGTGTGTGTCGAGGAGGAGGCGTGCACGCATGCACGTACACCTTGTTAGCTTACGTCTATGCACGCCCGTAACTTCAGAGCCAGACAGGGGTTCGCTCCTCAATAGATCAAGGCCTCACTAATGGCATATGATGCTGTGGTGGCCTCAAAATGAGCCATGTAAAAGAGTGACATTATCGATCGCGCCCGGTGAGTCGTGTGGCCTCCAAACACCTGTGATTTTAATGGCACGCTTACTTTTTCATGGTTGTGGGAATAAATCACAACGCAGCGCCTCTGTGCTGGATCAGGGGGGCCCTGGCAGTGTGGCAGAGCGCTCCATCACATTTTATATTGTGTTAATAATGTCAGATGTATGTGGGGGAGAGAGGGCCCTGCGTGCATTCATCACAGGCTCGGAGGTATACGGGGAGAGGACCGGACAGGGTGTCGGGCTGGGAGACAGACGCCTCCATTGAGCTCTCAGTCATTCCGCCACAGACTCAGACAGAGACTGTGAGGATCTATATAATCTCCGTGCGACACAGCATACAATCTGTCTGCTCCGCTGCTCTCAATAGCACTAAATTTGAGCCCAGCAAACATTCGTCAAGACATATGCTTTTCTTCTTGCCATCAGAGAGGTTAATGGGATTAATTCACAATTTCAATCACTCTGAGATGTAGCTATAAATAATTCATAGCCTCAGCGGAAAGCAAGACTTTTGTTCATTAATTCTTTGAAATTATTTTCAGTCTGTTTCTGCTTGATAAATGACGTTCACAAGAAAAACATATTGAAATGTGCAGAAAAAAAAAAATTAAACTGCCGTCATTTTGGTTTCTTTGAAAAGAGACCAGCCAGTAAGAGCGTTACTTCTGCTCCTCTCACTATTTAATGCTCTCTCTCTCTGTCTCTCTCTCGAAGATCATCTTAGGATGCACCTTCTGCCAGAGCTATTCCAGCACACCTTCCAGGAAATACACTTAATCTGGTCAGCATTACCAAGAAGAATTTACTTCTGCATTGATCCCGTTGGCATGTTCTCTCGAACCTGTTCTTAAAAGGACACATCATTTTACATACAAGAGATGTGAAGGTTTTTTTTGTTTGTTTTTAACATTCTATTTCTCAGACACCTGCAAAAATGCACATTCGCCTCAACCGTTGCTCTCCCTTATCTATGCTGGTAAAACACCCCTAATTTGTCCCTGCCTTTCCGCTCCTCAGACTCAAATTACAATGGAGGCTTTCTTCAAAAACAACACTGCAATGTAAATCATCATAGGTGAACAACAGGTAGTGAGCAAGGAGCACTGTACAATTATTACAAACTCTTGGAGCGATAACATGTAATCCACAAGCACCCATCCCTGCAGGCACTTAAAGACTTTGACCCTTTGCACTCCCTTGCAATGTGGTTAATGCAGATTACAATGGTCTGACTACAGAGAGCCCTCCTCACAGCTGCTCCCACCTCTCTCAGTCTGCACGGCTGTAATTTAGCAGGCTAGGCCACTAGCTTCCCCCTTCTGGAAGCTTTGAGGCAAAGTCAATAGAAATTGGACACAAACTTTGTTAAGAACAAATAAAAATAATAATTAAGAAAAATACAGCCCTGTAGAGCCATGTGTCTTGGGGTGAGATGGAGAGGACAGGAGTGAGAGTGCAGTGAGGGGACTCAAGCAGGCAGCTCACTTTGTCAGACAGGGGTTGGCACCTTCACACTTCCGCCTCTCTCGCTGCCAGTGGCCTCATTTGAGCTTAAGCAGGATCAACTTCCATAACAACATGGGAGTTAACCGCATGGCATGTCACCATTTATGACCGCACTAAATGTTTGTTTAGTTTATAATGTGCTCAATTTTTTTAAGCGGAGTTACATTAATGTGGTGCGTGATTTTTACAGTTACTTTTCATTAGTAAAGGTCGCTCATTGGTACTTTTAAGTTAGTAAAGGGGCAGAATAACAGCAAAAGGTTATTTTGGACAGTCTCCAAGCTACGGGGATTTATAATGCCTGTGTTCATGCTCTGTGTATTGAATATATTCGCTCTAAACTAATTGACCAGTATGGTGAGAGGCGCTGAATTAGGCAAATGGGCCCAGGATGTGAAGTTGGACTTGATTTATTACTTTGAATGCGACTCAAATCAATGGCTCAGCTCCCCAAAACCATTGCATTTCCCAGCTGAAATCATTGTTATGCTTAAGAAAAGAGAGATTATGCGGGCTTAATGAGTTTCAGTGGTTGAATGTGTTTGTGCGCCATTCAGGGGCGAAATCATATTTAATGGCTGACACTCAGTTCATGGCAGGTCCTCCTTTTTCTCAGTGGCAGGTCACCTTCGTCACCGGGAAGGCCCTTTCAGAGGGGAGGGCCAAAGATATGGTCCTACATTCATGAAAAGAGGAGCACAAACGCTGTGCATGAGAAATGAAATGGGAGAAAGGCAGTTGATTTGCACACAGCACTGCAGCTCAGCTTAGGGTTGGCTATAGGCCTCAGCCCGCTGACCTCACTGTGCCAGACTGGGACCTCACTTGCTTTGGGAGACGCTTTTGTTTCTCCTACTCAAGAAGAGCACTAATTTCATTTCATTCCCGACAGACCAGTTGCCTTGGCTTCTTGGTGAAAAATGTTGCAGATCGCTAATAAATTAAGATGCTCTCTTTCTTCTGTCCCAGAGCTGTTTGTCCTAGTGTCCCAAACTAAGCCCACAGTTATATTTTCACAACTGAAATGGCTTTCATTTGCAAATTGACCCCTTACAATTAATTCCCCCATGACTGCGATTCTAAGAGGCTGATAAAGAAAGTAAAGGACAGCTATAATTTGGCTTTGGCCGAACAGCGTTGCCCTGAATTCTTGTTTTCACGAAAGTTCCCTCTTTTTATTACAGGTTGTATTTTTTAAACCAGTTCGCACAGCAACCAGCTCTTTTTCAATGTTTAGTTTCACACTTATTCCTGATATCACAACAGGTGATTGATGCGAACAATGTGTAAAATTTCAAGATTAATGCTCAGGAAATACACAGACTGATTGATTAGTTATGATTTAGAGGCAACTTCAGATAGTCAGTTAGCCTTGGTTGTTGTTGTCCAAACATATACATTTCCGTACACAAATCAATGCAACTGCTGTATTTTGACCCACTGTCAATACTAATATGCTCCTATTAGAAACAATGCATCACCATGACCAGTTATGAGATTAACAGTCATTGGCTTACAAATGAAAAAGGCCATCCCAGCTTATTCCAGTTTAATAAGCACTGAATCAATTTTATTGATTATTCACTGCTAATATGCAGTAGCTAAATCAATAAGCACCCCAGCTCTCATTTCAATATAAATCCAATTATTGCTATTGCTAAAGCTGAAGAAATTAGTGAGGAAATGGATCGCCCTGTTATTTTTCATTTGCCCATATTTAATGGCCTCAACACTAGTCTTTGTTTAGCATATTCATAACACGTAGGTAGGAAGTAATATCTTACTTTTATTGCTGTACACACGTATGCTCTCACACTTTTGACCTCACGCTGACCCCTCGCATCAGGTCGCCATGGGCTATCTTTTAAAAAGTTCAAACTATTCTTCTTCTCATCACTTACGGTAGATCTGGTGCATGTTATGAGCTGATTTGGTCAAATTTGATTATGAATAATCTGTATTTGATTTAATGACTCCGTATTGAGTCATTTGCGGGGAACTCTGAATCAGACAGCAACTCACATAAAGCAAGCTGAAATATGCTTCTACATTCCTCTGTAGAGTTCAATGAAATCCCTCTTAAGTCTCTCTAATCACCTGGTTACACATAAGGCTGTTTGGTTTTTCAAATCATCTCTAGTTAGAGAGAGAAGTGAGGGAGACAGAGTGAGACATCATTACTCTGTAATAAAGCATCCATATGGTGTAAATGTTGAGCCGGTGCAAATCCCTGCAGCTTAGCTGCAGAGCACTCTGGCAGGGAAGGTCAGGAGTAAATGTTCCTGACTTGAGCATATGTTTCTTTTTCTGCCATTTATATTTCTAGGTTGATGGCACGAACAGGAGATGAAAGGTACATTGGTGGATAGGACTATTTAAAAAGACGATAATGCTGTTAATGCCAATGTTAATGCTGTTAATTATAATTTAGCAACATTAGGTAATGCAGTACATCCCAGGTAGTTATCATTATCATTTTTGTAGTGGAAGTAGTATAGTGAAATATGAATTGTAGTTAGGGGTATAATGCACTTAATGTATAGCTTTATGAGTTTTGCCGTCTAAGAGCTTGATGGCAGTAAAATCTTCTTGTTTTCTAAATGTACAAGTAGCATTTAGACTTGAAAAGCAGTTCTTTAACTTTAAAAAACATATTTTAAAATGTTTGTTTGTTTACCATTTGCATACAGTAATAATGTTATAATAGATATTATATGGATAATATATATGTATTTCATTATATATTTACTTCACATCTCTTGTATGTATTTATAGATGTATTGTAAATTGGGGATGCAACTTATAATCTTAATAAGACTGCTTAAAACGCATTACCGCATTACCCTGGGCTGTTGGAGCAGGTCACACACCTAAAGTTCATGCAGACATAACCCAGGCAACTGGTCCTTAATCCTACGCTTTCTGTGTGTGTGTGTGTGTGTGTGTGTGTGTGTGTGTGTGTGTGTGTGTGTGTGTGTGTGAGTGTGAGTCTGTGAAGGT
>JAOXYL010000001.1:15994590-16014972 GCA_028564955.1 Terapon puta | reverse complement strand
GAAGAACTTTTTTAAGCAATAAAAATAGAAAGAAATACAAAGCATAAATAATTTAATATGGTGTGATTTAATTATTAGTTATTTTCATAATGGACACCAGTGTTTTCAGTTGAAGTAAAATTATTCCATGGCTAACATGGAAAAAAGGCTGAACTTGAGTTATGACGTAATCTAACTTTATGTCACACGTTTAACTTTGATAACAGTGATGGCAAAAATGTATGAAACAGAAACAGGATTTCTGTTCTTTGCATATTGTTCAACCACAGACCTCTACTGTTGACCACAGAGCTGCACTTGAGAGGCTTGGGGTTTAGTTCCTTGTTCAGTAGCCCCTCAACGATATTTGAACGGCCACTCGAGTCATTTCTACTTTTTTCTTACCTCTGCGCTACTCTGGTCCCCCACACATTCAAAATCATAAGAGCACAGAATTTACACAGACCACAAAAAATGACAGTCAGCAGTAAAAACTGCTAACACCCATAAAGGTCCGAGATAACATCCCAGCTATCGTGATGTGGTCTTTAACACAGCAACGCTACTCCTTTTACATACTTTTTTTTAAAAACTGCCATCAGCACAAAGCCACAAAACTGTTTTCCCGATGCAAACATGAGTCACATTTAGTCATGTAATGACTTTCTCCTTTTGTAAAACATAAACGATGTACACGTTCAAGCACCCACACGCAAACTCACACACACACATAAAAGCAACATTTCTTCCTTTCAGAGAGAGAGAGAGAGAGAGGCCTCTGATTTCAATTTTAATGGCATTTGCATGTGTGTGTGGGGGGGGTTATGTGTGTATGTGTGTGACTTGACCAGACATCCTACCCCTGTGTTAGTAACAGGACTAAAGGGGGGGTAGTGCACCCACAATATTACACACCCTCATAAATCTATGGCCCCTGTAGCATTTATGTCGGTGTCCTGTGATCTAGGGTGATAGGCATGTCCGGACACAACTGCCCTCCCTCCTGTGCCTCGGCTCTTTTCTCTGTAGCGTGTATGAAAGAAACAAAAGGTCAGGGGTGAACCTGGTCGCATGACAACGGGCTGACAGGCTCAGTTGCTAAGGGGATAGGTGACAGGGTGGCACGGACGTGGAGGTGACAAGGTGATGGCATGAGGTGACAGAAAAGTTACCAGGTGAGGATGGAGGTGAGTGACGGCATCTGACCGACTCACCCGAAACGCTCTTTCTCTCTTCTTCTTCTTTGTCTGTCTTTCTTACTGTCATCCCATCTCTATCCGTGTACCTCTCAAGTCTCACCAGCAATCACACTCCGTCACACCTTTGAACTCTTTCTACCTGACTTTGACAGCAAATGTGTGTGTGGGCTTTTTTTGTGTGAATTAGTGCGTGTGCGCACACGTGCATGAGCTTGTGTGCAAACATGGAAGTACTTGTGTACTTACACGTGTCATGTGTTCACTCCTGTGTGTATGTGACTCCTTCAGTTAGATCTTTGTTATCTGACTTTTTTCCTTTCTCCATGCACTCTTTTACGCTCCTTTCAGTTACTTTATGTGTGTGTGTGTGCACGCGTGTGTGTGTGTTTCAGAGCAGTTAACATCCTTCCTGTTTGCTCTCTTTGGTCTGAGTCACAGCCGTGACGTGCTGAAACAGCCGAGGGGGAGGCATACATACTCCTGTTGGCAGTTGAGGAGAACCAGGGGGAGGAAATGAAAGGTACTCCCCTCATTTCATACACCAGCAACCTCACACACTGACTCAGCAACCAGCCATGGCGAATGTGTGTGTGTGTGTGTGTGTGTGTGTGTGTGTGTGTGTGTGTATGTCTGTGTGCGTGTTTATGACGAAGGAGAGCTGACGTGTGTATATCCATGCCTTGGTCTACATATTATGCCCTCTAAGAATAACTTTGCATGGTTGCACAAATTGTTTGACATCAGCGGTCATACTTGCACAATCTGCAGTGGAGCGATGTGTTCTCAGAGTATCAGGGAGACATTATTCAGCCCGGGTACGGAAAGGATTTGACCTGTCTGGCCCTTCACACACCCTACGTCTTGTTCAGCGCAGCTTCTCCTCACCAGGGAGGTGAGGGGAGACACAATAGCAGCACTCATTGACCGGGTTAATAAGTATTCTGTCTTGGTCCCAGTCAGATGCTCTTTACCTTCTAATACACTGTCTGTGTGTTTCAGTCTTCAAAGCGGCACAGTGACCTCATGTCTGCTTCACACAGCTTTTGTAAACTAATGAATGACAGGGGCCAGGGATTCTGCAGCTCAGTCGAAACAGGGCAGAGCTGTGTGTGTGTGTGTGTGTGTGTGTGTGTGTGTGCGAGTGAGTGAGGGGGAGTGTGTGTCTGTCTGGGAATTTGCACATATATAACTTCTTCCCCCTCTGACACTCACATCTCATCTACCTTGTTCTGTGTGTGTGGAGAGAGTAGTTTGTATGAGTGGATAATTGTAGTAAAGTTGTGTGTTTGTGTGTGTGCAGCACACTAGTAGGTGTGTGTTGGTAACACTGTTTGCCTCTTTCTATGGGTCATATGGGGCATGCCATTCTACACTTGGCGTTGGATTGTTGCATGAGTTGTTTCGGCAAAAACAGACTTTTGTAATGTGGGTAATGCCACGAAGCAGCTTCTCTAAATTTACTAGCATGAATCAGATAATGCAACAGACACAACTGTGAGGTGTTGTGTATATATACATAAATATATATAGATAGATATATATACCCCTGTATATATATACATATATACAGGAGTCCCTTGCTATAACGCGGTTCACCTTTCACGGTCCCGCTGTTTCGTGGCCCTTTTTTAGTGCAATTCTGCATGCTTTTTTTTCTTTCTTTCTTTCTTTTTTTTTTCACAGCGCATTGTGTTCTGCATCCTGATTGGCTAAAGGACTGTAGACCATTGTAAATCTCCTCCGTGCCATGTCTCCTGTACAGTACAGAATGCGTTCAGCTTGCCAAATTTACAGAAATCTTCAATCGCTGGCTGAAAACAGGTTTTGATCTTTGATTTCATTTTATAATACTGGACTTATTTTTCTACGAAGGTTTGAACTTTGAGAGTGTTGAAACAA
The DNA here is from genome assembly GCA_028564955.1 of Terapon puta. NCBI lineage: Eukaryota > Metazoa > Chordata > Actinopteri > Centrarchiformes > Terapontidae > Terapon > Terapon puta. Next base: position 16,011,895 of record JAOXYL010000001.1, on the reverse strand, counting down.
GAGAGAAAAGTGAGAAAATATTAATGTCTGTCTGAGAAAAGTGTATCAAGTTTGTAGTGAGGGCTCTTACAGCCTTAAAACATCTATAATAATTGTAGAAAATAAAGCTGACTACTTCGCAGATTTTGCCTATCACAGGTTATTTTTAGAACGCAACTCCCACGATAAATGAGGAACCACTGTATGCTATTTGTGTGTATATTTATATGTATAAATGACTGGGGCCAGGGATTCTGCAACTCAGTCTAAACAGGGCAGAGCCCTGTGTGTGTGTGGAAGTCTTTCGAAACTAAGTTACTGCTAGTGTCTCAGTGTTCCAACTTCCACAAATGGCAACTGCTATCACAACTAGAGACTGAAGAGGTACAACACAGATGCTACGGCAAGAGAGAGCCAGGACAGCAGGTCAGAGGGGATATGTCATCGTCCCTATCTCAGTTTGGGTACCAATCCCTAGAAACAATAAGCCTGAATACTGCAGGGAGGCTTAACACAAGAGCAGCTGACCAGAGAAATAAGATCATTACCAAGCTGAATACCAGGAATCTCTGTAGCTGGTTACCAAGAATATGTGAAGTGTCCTCTGAAAGTCTACTAGAATATGAATGTGAATTCAGCACGACAGACAATTCCTACTGAAACCATCACTGACACCAACCAGCTGTACAGCATCAGTGGTCCTTGAGGCGCTTGGCTATACAATGAACACCAGCCAGGTTATCCAGCTCTCACAATTATATAAAGGTGCCATGAAGAAGGTACCTAAGAAATACAACAAGCTGTCCCTACCGGAGGCCCCTGAGACTACCAAGCAAAGGCTCACAGCAACCTGCCCGAGGTGCACCAGAGAATCAGAAACCAGGAGAATAAACACAGTTTTTTCTACTGAACCATCCGAAGTGCAGGGTAATACAATGAAAACTGACCTGCTACGGCTGGAGACTGAACAATACTAGAAGAGCATTTGGGACCACAGCAACCTTCCTGAGTAAAGAACCAGTTACCATCACAGTGGTAGACATCCACGAAAGGCCTCAAGTACGAAGAACTGAACAGCACCAGGTCCAGATAAGACACACACCAACCTGCCGGAAAAGCTGACCACCCCAAACTGGAGAGAAAATAGGCAAGTGGGAGATGTTATATATACAAAAATACTCTAATCTCCATCTCCAGACAATCTTTTCAAATGATAAAACTTAGTTCATTTAGAGTACTTCCCCTGATATACATGTTTTTTGACAGACGTTTTACCAACTGAGGTGGCGAGTACAACATCATCATTGCCTCTAATCAAACCAAGTTTCCGTTTTTCAGGATTTAATTGAGATTAAAAGTAGTGTCTCTTTATGACAGTAATTATTTTGTGATGCCATTCTGAATAGTTTATAGGCTGAAGATATGTTATTAAAGTTTGAATTTAACCCAGTTAAGATCCTTGTTGGTACATTATTCAGCTGAGCCACCAGGATATGTATAATATGATCTATCATTACATCATCTGCTAAACGTATGGTATTGCATCAGTAAATGTAATGAAAAATAAGTTAAAATAACTGCGCCTTCTGGCTGTATAACAGTAGCCGTATCAAGGTTATGAATCACAACCTATGTTTTTTAATTCTGATGGAATTTGCCACAATGAATTGAGCATTGGCTACTGGCCAGTCACACAATGTCCATTAGACATGCTGTTGTGCTGTGTTTGATATAATGTCTTACAGTCCAGGAAATGCAGATATTTCATATATTTTATATCTACGTTTTCTCGCCACACTTTTAAGTAATGGTTATGGTTGAGAAAAGTGAGAAAATATTAATGTCTGTCTGAGAAAAGTGTATAAAGTTTGTAGTGAGGGCTCTTACAGCCTTAAAACATCTATAATAATTGTAGAAAATAAAGCTGACTACTTCGCAGATTTTGCCTATCACAGGTTATTTTTAGAACGCAACTCCCACGATAAATGAGGAACCACTGTATGCTATTTGTGTGTATATTTATATGTATAAATGACTGGGGCCAGGGATTCTGCAACTCAGTCTTTATTTTCTACAATAATGTCTTACAGTCCAGGAAATGCAGATATTTCATATATTTTATATCTACGTTTTCTCGCCACACTTTTAAGTAATGGTTATGGTTGAAATAGGACCTGAGTATGTGTTCCCTGAGAAGATTGAATGATTGAAGTAAAGAGACATCATGTATTCAAATCAGATTGTTGGATTTTGTGCTAAAAATCATTGTTTTATCCAATGATGGACTTTGAATTCTTTTGTAGGAAAAGTAGTGCAAAAAGTTGTTTTGGTTTTGCTAGTACTGTAGTACCTGCTGTTGAAAAAAATAGCCTGCAGTGACTCTCATCTCAACTACTGTTGAAAGGTCTTCCTTCAGGACCTGGCAGCATTCAACCTGGCAACCATCAGGTGTCCTGGCTTGCCCTGATGGTTTGCTCTCCAGAGCCAGAGGAGAGTACTAATGCATGAGGGACATAAGCCATCAGTGTCAAGGGAGGGAGAGGGGAGCCACTGCCATGTCCTGCTGCCGCGTGTTGTTTGTTTACAGGAAGGTGCCACTTGGCTGTGTGTGTGTGTGTGTGTGTGTATGTGTGCGCATTTGTGTTGCTAAGGGCCATGGGCCTGGATGGAGAGATAGGGCCTCCTTCATCCCTAATGACTATTGAGTGTGTCTCACAAGATGACAGCCTGCTGAGAGCACCTGGCTGGCCCTTCACACAGCCCCACGCTGTAAGAAGCCAAAAAGAACAGTGTATGTATGTGCATGTATGAGAAGCACTCACTGAATAGCCATAAATTCAGAGACCCATGTGACCTGCTTTCTAATTGTCATGTTAAAGTCTCTTCAAAAGAAGAGATGGAAAATTCCAAACCTTGGAGGTCATGTGCTCAGGCCACCAGACCTTTTTGTTTGCTCATGCAAGACTGAAAAAGGTAACAGTCTATGTTTATATAATTTTGTAGCTTTTTATGTCGGGCGCAGAGAAGAAAAACAACATTTGCCTGCAAGTTAGTCAGTGATTTATGTTGTGTTTGGAGTAGTATGAACAATCCATCTTTTTACTGCGACTTAATGTCCTTTAAAATATCAGTATTATTCCTCAGAGAAGAATGTATGCCTAAATCAGAAATGTAATGTGTTTATTTAACACATGGTAGTGTAATACATCCCTTTAAGAATGCAGTTTCTAATATATTTGTTTCAGATTTATGGCGATGGTTTGCTTTTTTATAGAAGTGTACAGTAGCAACAGAAAGCTCTGAGCTAAGAAAGTCATGAGCGTGTAAAATGCCATTTGTTTTTAATTTCATACAGCAGCCCACGGTGAGGTTTGTTACAGGCTTATTCCAGTAATCATACTTGTCAGAGCCCCTCCACACTGCCAAAGTATGGGTGAGACACCTCACAATTACTTATCTGCATTTTGTTGAGACGTTTATAATTCCCACAACCTAATACAGGAGCATCGACTCAAATTACAGGCTTTGAGTTACACGGTGAGAACTTATTTATTGTGGCACCTTCTCTTTCTTTGCCGGTGTCAGTCGACTACAAAACCTAATTAGTGCTTTCAGCTCGACACCCATTAGCTGAAACCCGATCCTTGGCCTGGTAGAGAAAAATAATTATGACATTCCTCCTATAAATCATTGGTTATGTCCTGAGCCCTTTCAATGGAAATATGATTTCCCACTACAAATTGTCCAACCTGTTTTATGTTCTCCAACACATAATTAAAGCCGTGGCGTGTGAGAGGAAGTAATTTTGTTCAAAGGCTTTTGGCAACAGCGGTGCTATGTCTTTTCTGCTTGTTTAGAGAGCAGCTACTGGCAAACCTGGACATGTGAGCTGTGTAATGGATTAGGAACAACAGCAGCAACATGTGTGAATAACCTGTATTTGTCAGTCAGCCAAGAGACATGGGAAATGAAATACATCATCGAGTGGCAGGGGTGATCCGCAGGTCATCAGGTACAGCGAGGGCCACTGGCAAAGCGCATTCTGACTTGGGGAAAATGTGTGCACACATTAGGGCTGCCTAGGCCAAACAAGCCTGCTTTATTCTCCCGGGGAGCCTGGCTTCAAACCACAAGTAGCCATGCATGACCCAGTGAACCTAGCTACACTAAATGAAAAGCATAGAAGACGTAATGTCTGAGGGTAAATTTACATATGCTTGACATGTATTGCGACATCTCAAAGTTATAACTCGAGGATGCCCCGTGATTGTAATGGTCCCTTACACTGGAATTTACAATTTATTAGCTGATTTGCTTTTCTTTTGTCTTCTTTTCCACATAAAATGAATGCACATTTGATTTTTTTTTGTTTTGTTTGGAGTGGTTACACAAATAACACCAGCTATGATCTTTTATTACATCTCACTGTTGATGTCTTTACCTTCAGCTTAATATTGACATTTTTACTGTTACTAAAGGTCCATCCACAGCTTCCAATGGATCAGAACTATAAATTCTCTATATCCATGGTATAAACAGGTAATAATCCACATAGGACCAGAGATTACACTCAATATATTTCTTGACAAAAAGTCTCTATCTATCCATGATACCTCGATATTGTGTAAGATAAGAGCATAGAGTCGGCACTTCAGGATACTTGAGTTTAACCCTGCTTATTGTTGTAGTGTATGTGCTTATCTCCCTCATATGTGTAATCCTCCTGGAGCATTAAGTTATAGTGTCCTGCTTATCTATGCCCTTCCAGGCAGGGAAAGGTTAGACCGCTACCCTGCGTGTGTGTCTGAGCCGTGTACTGTATGTGTGGAAGGAAACAACAGCCTGCACCACCAGTCAGCCAATGACTGTCTGAGTGCCTTCTAGAGGTCATAGGGCAAATCTTGCGGTAATCTGCTAATCCAATTGGCCTGCCGTATTCACATGATCTGCCAGGCTTTTGGACAGCCATCTTCTGTTCAGACAAGATGCAACACACACATGTGGGAAAACACACACACACGCATGCACGCCTGCTGTCCGCACCCCTTCTCTCGCGACAGTCTTTGACTCCATGACACCGGCCTGTTTGATTCCACTTAGGCTTGAAGCAGATTAGTGAAGGTGACTCCTGAGGGGGAATGCCACTGCATAATTGGCAGAATTTATAAACCAATTAAAAGCACATTCTAAAGACCGTTATTTGGCCGCTATTATTAACTCCTTGTGATGGGATAAGCAAAGTCCCACTGATGCATGCGTGCTTACTTCCTATCATACATATAACTGTACAAGTGCGCCTGTGTGCTATTTGAAGTTAATAGATCCCAATCCAGTGGCCAGCGACAAAAGAGTTCCTGTGTGGGTAAACTCTGACTGACCCTGTTTAAGCTTCAAAGTCATACGTGTAGACAACATACTGTATTCTCTGTCTGATAACCAGTACCAGGAAGATGAAAGAAAGTTACCTGCTTTTTATATTTTCCATGAAGGCATAAACATAATTAACCACATCATAGCAAGCAGGCAGCACGTTTTCCATTTAAGGAATTTACACTCTCAGGCAAGACTTGCTTACCTTGCTTAAGGAGACTTTAACATTAAACTTGGCTGGACTTGATCATTAAAGGACAGTGTCTCTAATACTTAGCCCACCCTGCATGTGCTAACTAACATGCCATGTATGAAAGGAAAGTAGTGACTACATGTGGTTCCCATGCAAACATGAGATAACAACCACATCATGACAGGCTACACTGTGAGTGTGTGACGTGCTCTGCAGCACCAAAGCCGAGGCTTAGAAAGGGACTGGATCCCATTTCCCAGGCTGAAGGAGGACCTGAGGGCAGAGTGTGGAAACTGAACTAATTGCAGGATATTGGTCCTCGGATGATTAGAGGAGGACATGGAATGCCTGGTCTGTGATGCAAGCAGACCAAGGTGAGACTAATGACGGATGCATTTTTTTACGTCTTCAGATAAGTCTGTATCATGCACTGGAGGCCTGCAGCATTATGACGAGGAGAGCAGGGGTAGCGAGGCTTCATATCAGCTTCTCTTTTGTCTAAGAGGACAATTGGACCCAGTTGTGGTGTCTGAATTATATTAATAGTAACCACATTCCTGATAGTATAGTAATATCTCTACAGCATTAAAACTGCATACATCAACATTTCCATTCTATTTTGATGTACAGGAGGTAATACTGTCCACTCAAAGAGCTGATGTGTGATTATTTTTTCTTAAGGATAAGTGACGTATCCAAAGAAGGATGATAGGACTATAGTCTGACCAACATCAGTAAGTTTGAGTTTGACAAGCATATCACAGGGAAACTTCCCCAGCTGCAATAAAAGGCTGAACAAAGCAAAAACTGTAAACACCGCCATTAAAATTAGAGTGTCAGTCCCAAACAGAAATAAAACTTTTGTTAACCTATATTTACAGTGGCATATATGGTGTTGTTGTATTGAAATAAAAATATATTGAATGCCAAAGACCAAAGACTAATTTGAATTTAATATTATGTAATTCTGTCTGATCATTCTAATATTGTTTAACTTAACTTTTCTGTGTTTCCATATTGAGGATAGTTTTTTTTCAGTATTCATTTTCATGTAGTACTCAGAAGACATTTGTTCAATGAAATCATATCTGGACAATGCATAGAACCCTTGCTATGCTCAAGTTTGAAACCAAAGCGTAGCATGTAATTCACTTAATAATACAGAAAACTGCATATGTGCTAACCCTTGTCTTTTATTATAGATGCCTCAAGCCACATGCAACAAGTGGTAATTATTTTCCTTTTGTATGATACAGCTGGCACAACTATTCAGCTATGCTTCACTCGGTTGTTTGTGTCCAGAAATGCTGGCCATACTGGGCAGGAGGCATTTTGGAACGAGTGAAGTGTTGCAGTCCCTCTATGCAGACACCAACCCTTTGATTCTGTGTCTGCGTTTAGTAGCCCCCTTTGTTTGCAGTGTTTGTTTGATGTTACTTTAGCAGAAAGAGACAGACACCATTGAGTAGTGGGAGTGCTGTTCTGCTGCGTGCCATTCACGCCTGCTGTAGAGCGCACAGAGTCAAACACAACAAGGGTAGGCCATTGTTTACCAGTGGAACTAATCACCCTGATGGCACCTCCATAAATCCCCCTCCCTGTCGACAGTGATTGGAGTGTACCTATGTGTGACCATGGACAATACAAATGCGCCAAAGGCAAATAGAATGGGGGTGCACTGAGGCAATATTTAGCTTGGCCAGATGGCCGGTTGCATGCAGCAGGCTTCTTAGCCCTCCACATCTGCTCCTTATGATGTGCCAGCAACTGGGTGAGTGTCTCAGCTTTACTTGTTGAGGCTTCCCTGTGCCCCCACGTTTGTCCCACTGCAGAGTGATGCCTCCCCACTTTAACCTGTCTGTTGGAGGGTCCTGTTCCACACTCAAGCGGTCCTCAGTTTTTCCTTCCATTGCAGCAGGCTCCTCGCATTTTGAGGGAGGCATCACCGTGGGCCTCAGTCACAACTCGACTCCCCTGATTTCTTTATTTCCTCATCCTGGAAGATGATCACATTCAGGCTCGTGGTGTGGTCCCGCTGCATCACCCATCCACACACAGAAGCTTGCTTTTGCAGCTGTTTAATATAAATTCTCTTTAAATATCTTTGTCCAGATGGTTTATTTTTACAAACAATACACAGGGCTGCATTCCTACTGAGCGCCCGTCCCCACCCTTTTACTGTCTGTCTAACTAGGCAGCTTCACTTCAGAGGAGCAGAAAGACAGGCACTATCATGCAGAGTGTGCACAGATGGTCCAGTGACACTGCTGTCATACAAACAGGCTTCAATAAAAAAGATATATACACATGTATCCGTATGGATACATAAGGCATTCATTTCCAAAAGAGGTGCACATGGACACACATACTTCTTCATGCATGAGGAGACAGATGTGCACAGAAGAGAAAAAAATGCATGTATATGGATTTTGGATTCCAATGTGTTTATTTTTATAGGATACATACCCATTTGTCATAGATCACTAGGTTTCTAAATGATTTCCAGATGACAAACCGGTGTTGTGTTAATGTCACTGATATTCAACAGTCGGGTGTGTCTACCCTCACTCAAGTCTGGCACACACTATATAAAAAGTACTGAGATTTATAATCCTAATGAATGAGCACATGAAATGACTGTTTGAGCAGTAAGGTGTTACCTGTTGAAGTGACTGAGATGTTGAGGCCACATTACTGTTCTGTAATATAGAAAATCCCCCACAGCAAATTATGTGTGTTCTCTCAAGTCATTTATAGTAATTTATACATACAGGTTTGCTTTTCTGCAGTTTAAATCACCTGTAACAACAGATATGTTTTAATCCTGGACAGAGTTCTTTAGCAGAAAGAAATTGTGCATTTTTTATGTTTCTAGGCAGTGCTGAAACAGTGAGTTAATTACATGTTTATTTTATGAGACACTGAAAAAATTTTAATCTGCAAATATGTCATTTATTGAGAAAAAGCACAAATCGTTGTGGGGTCCAACCAGGCCCACTCCCACAGGACTCTAAAATGAATACCTTTGAGTTTTGGATCATTGGTCAGACAAAACAAACTATTAGAAGACCTCATGATATACCCTTGTAATTTGTAAAGGTTTGGGTCTCCTTTATTTAAACACACATGATTCATTCATAATTCAACAGATGATTTGGTAATTAAAATGGTGAAATGATCTCATGCTGTTTTGAGACCTGTTTTCTGCCTTTATGAACAAATATTATGAATTCCACTGCTGGAATGAACAGCTTGTTAGGACTGACATTTTTTTGCAGTGTAGGTTCTAGCCCGACCCCCACCCTCACCTCTCCCCAGGCCTTACTGCCACATCCACTGCACATCCTCTGCTCCCTTCCGGGCCCCAAGCTCTGGAGCCTCACAAAGGAGCCCTAACAAGAGAGAAGAAAGAGCCAGTGCCACTTGGACGGGATTACATCCCAGTAAGATTCTTCAGTCCTCTTGGCCAGCCGCCCCTTAACCCTCCCCTTCCCTGATTAGAAAGTGAGCAGGGAAAGGCTGGCTGGATACAGAAAAAGGGTCCACACATGTCCAATGAAGTGTTGCACTGTTGTATGGAGTAGACTTGCTGAGAGTGGTGTCACTCTGGTGTTATCAGAAATCCTGCCATTGAAATAATTGTAATGTCCATAGCTTATTGCTTATAGCTTAGAGCTTTTTAGTGCATGTGTAGTATTTAAATTCTATAACCACTTAAAACAATTAGTGTTACTGAAATCAAGGATCTCTGTTCCAATAGATGCTATGTATACTGACAAAATACTGTTAATCCCTTTTATTAGATTATTAGACTTTATTAAACTTTTAAAATGTCGTTTCCGCCCCAGTGTAAACTCGAGCGGTAGTTCATGCTCTGACATGCCCAGAATTCGGTCTATGAGGGGTAAGGACAGCCCGGCTCTCATGGTTTACCTTATCCCTTCTGGATCTTTAATACCTGACTCCACCCTTGCTGTCCTCAGATCCCCTCACATGACCTCGGTCCTGATCTGTCTGTCTTCTCTCCTGCTCCTTTCATTAGGTGGCCCACATTAACTTAAATATGTCATAAGGTAACTTCAGGAGGGGTTGTTTGTTTTAGTGTTTGTTTGTTGTTTTTTGTTTTTTAGTGCATGCCTCCCAAGCGTCTAGATTATGTCAGAACAATTCACTGGAGCTCACTTGAGATTCAACAACAGATCAAAGTGCTTGTAAAGAGGGGGATTTTTTTGCAGTGTAGATGTCTGTGATGTACAGCTACTGAGAGTGAGTGATGGCCTCTGTGTCCCCCCCCTTTTCACGCCACCTGAGCCCCATGCCCCTTCCAAAGGTGGCGGAAAGGGTCAGGTGACAGGTGGACAAAAACTAGTAGCTTCAGAGTAAATGATGCATGCCCCAGGACCAGTAAATAAGAGGCAAGGTGCCATTAAAGAGGGGCAGCCTGCATAGCTGCCATTCCTGCTGGGCTGGTAGTGATGTCGGGGGGTCACCTGGCTGAGCCCACTGTGATGAGTGCAGCATAATGTGTGTGTGTGTGTGTGTGTGTGTCTGTAGCGGTACCACAACATACGAAAAAACAGTCTTTTAAAGTAATGTATATTCATACAGATTCTTCATCTTATTTGCTCGGAAATAACGCTTCAAGATAAACATAATCCACATTATTTAAAGATTCTGAAATACATGTCAACACACAAGCTTACTTTAAAGTGTTTGCTTTTCTGTGACCTCCATACAGTATATGAATAAGTATGTGTGTGTTATTTGTGTGAAGGTGGGGGATGGGCGTAGACTGAATGACAACTGCAGGAAGTCGCTGATGTATGTTGTTAAAGTGGTGGTCAAGGGCCAAAAACACCAAAAAAAAACAACCTGCACCCAAGATAAATGGAAATAGCTTTGGGGCTGATGGCATAGACCAGATTATAGTTGTTTGTAGATGACGGCGGTAATAGCCGTTATTCTCTTGTTGTGTTTCTTGTCTTATCTTCCAGGGAGATGCCTGACACAGTCATTTCAACTATGAGGAAGGTTAAGTAATTCCACAAAATAAAACAGATGGGGCAACCATCGCATCCACCTTCGAGCTTTTGTCACTGCCATTAATGATTCCATTTTTATTTTTACTCCAAGCAGTGCAATAGATTAGCCATTTTTGTTAATGGGAAGGCGGTATTGTTTAGAGAACCTGCGTCAGAGCAGCTAACCTCGGAGCTGACAGAGAGAAAGACAGAGGGTGAGAGAGACAGAAAAGCAATGTGGGGCGGGAGGGCTCTGGCTTCCCTCTGGAGCTCCATCGTTCATTGGAGCCAGGGAGGCAGCTGCTTGCTCGCCCAGCCAGGGCTCCCCTCAGCCAGGCCCCGCAGCACTTCTCTCCTCTCCTCTCGAGCTGGGCTGGGGACTGACGAGGCCTGGAACTCCTCCGTCTTGCACATCGCAGCCAGGACAGCGGCCGCCAAGCCAGCCAGCCAACCAGCCTGCCAGCCAGGCAGGCAAGCCCCCTCCCCAGCCCCAGCTCCCAGCCAGGCCCCTTTGTGGTGCTCCACTGCCCAGTAATTGATGCCTTGCACTGGGGATATATTTAATCACCATAACAAGGAGTTGGTAGGAATAAAATGATCTTGTAAAGGCGCTGCAAAGCTCTCCGAACAAGCTGGATCAGAGTTTGTGGGAAGCAGTGCGTGACATCTGACAGTATGTGTGTATGGGCATGCATGCATTTGCGCACTTTTGTTCTCTTATGCTCGCGCATGGCTATTTGAAATCTCAGACACTCACCTACGTCCTCCTTGTCTCCCCCGTCTACGTCTCTGCCCTGTCTCCACCCCAGAAACACAACTGCAGGCCAACAAATTTCATTACAACAGCCCTAAACTGCACAGTTTTAGAGCCTTCTAATTATTCCTCTCTCAGATGTGGTCGTGTTGAGAAAGGCCGTAAATCAACAGAAGTAGGAGCGCCAGGCCTGGAGCTGTGAGAAAACTGGAAACAAACGATCTGCCCCTTCCCCTACTCTTTTCCTCTCTCCAACACCTTGCCTCTCTGCCCGCCTCCTTCGACTTCCAGGGACAATGAAAGATGAAACTGAAGGACTAAAATAGGAAGTTGTCTGGGGGCCCATGACCTGGTGGGTTGAGGGACTGTTTCATAAGATACTGACGCAACTTCAATCAGTGCACCGAACCCTTTACTTTTGTCTGCATCAGCCCAGGTGTGGACGTTTTTATCCACCACTTGCTACTGGGTAGATGCACTGAAGCACAGGGCTGGAGTATCTTGCTAAAAGGTGCCAAACTGGTTACTGTGATGCAGCGTGGTGGTGAGAGGGCCAGTGGAAAACCGAGTGGTACCTGGGACCAGGTCTGTCTGTCTGCTCTCCAGTCTGTGACTGCCTGTAATCAGCTTCTTTAAAGGTTCCAGCCAGTAATTGCTCACTATAGCCCCAAGACAGAAATCAAAGAGATGCTGAGCTCCATGCTCTCCCTTTCTCTGTCTCTCTTTCCTTTTCTCCCTTTTCTCTCACACTCTTTATCTTTTTCTGCTACTCTACATTTTCAGACACTGCAAAGAAAATCAACTTAGCATCTGTTTTGGAAGGGGGAGGGGGGTCAATTCAAATTGAATTAATGGCAAAACTGATATTGCTTTGAAGAATGCCCCACCACCTCCTCCGCCCACCCCCCGCTCTCTTGTCTCTGTCCTGGTTGCATTTTTCCCCGTTCTCTGTTCTCTTATCTTTCAACAATTACAAGAGCAGTCTAATGGCCCTTTTAAGTTGCCTGCCAGCTGTATTTGCAAAAAATAATGTCTTCTTCTTCATCTGTGGGCAAATGTAGCAGTGCTGAGGTTCATTCTCATGTAAGGATTGCTGATGCCTTTCCTCTGAAGTCATGATGAGGGCATTAAAGCTGTTTGTCTGGGCACGAGATGTGAGTCGACTCGTGAACAGATCTCATGATGTTATGTCAAATATGTCAACCATCATAAGGTACCAGGTGGCGTTTGATGTGGTATGAATTCCTGATATCCAATGCTGTTAATTCAGAGTGGTGAGCCAAAACCATTAGTTGATTAACCAGTGAGATGTGAAAGAAAACGTTTTATCAAGTAAAAATAAGCAGTTTCACACACACACAGACATATGTATACACATATATATGTGTGTGTGTATATATATAATATCTGGTGAAAAGAACTAAGAATAAAAGGCCTTGACTTAACGGAGTAATCAATTCAAATAATCAATTGTATAAGTCTTTCTAATTGATTTTTAGTCACTGGAACAGGATATTTTTAAGCTTTACAGTGTTGATGGTCTGTTTAAGAGTGTATATCTTTGAAGAGGTTATAATAAGTAATTTAGCAAAGTCATGAAATTAGTTAATTTGGTGAAATGTTAAATTTAGTTGAATTTAAGACATTTCCAAAATGATGGAGAGAAATAAGGTTTTTTCCCCCTGTACTTGAAAATGAAAGTGGAAAAATCCTAAGCCCAAGACTCCCCAGCACTAATGCGAAATGTCATGAAACCAAACGTACGCAGCATTTTCATTACTGAAATAAGGAGCTGGAAAGTGGTGGGTTTGAGTCGGGGTTGAAAAGTTCCACTGCGGATTGTTCCTTCAGATTTTGTCTTCTGGGAAGATAATCAGCCATAAATGGTGCTCGTTTCCACCTAACGGGCCCTGATTAATCAGCCAAACTGAGTAGGCTAATCAATCTACCTCTAGTGCTTCCTCCTCCTCTGTTCAGCAGTAGGCATTGTGGAGAGCAATACTGTTGTGGGGGACGAATTCAGAATGCACAGTCGTAATTTTGTAAGTGCTGAGACATTTAACGACGCTTTCTCTGCACCTTGAATACTGCTCGCGTGCCTCAGTTAAAGAAGTGCTTTTTAATGTTTCGGCGTTTCGGTGTCATTTGATTAATGTGGTGATGTTTTTCCGTTCTGTGTCGCAATTATGGACCATCAAAACATAAATCAATGAACTACAGCGGAAAGAAATTACAGAAGAATGCTCAGTTAAACAAACTAAAAGACATTTTTCATACATATTTTTTAGGTGTTTTCCAAAGTACACCCTTCCTCCCCTCCCTCAGTGATTTAATGCCCCAGCTCATTTGTAGTTTTGAAGAGGCCTGGTGGTTCTTTTTTCAAAAGTGACCAGCACATTTATTTCTTGGTTGTATTTTATTTCGGAAATAGGGAGGAAATTTCTCATACATTTTGTGGTTTGACAGTAGAATAAGAAAGAATAAGGCAAGAGGAGATATAACAAATATGGAGACGCAAGCTCTGATCTGGTGGTTCTCTAATGGGGAAGTTATTTGTATTATTGGTTCTTGATGTCTCTCTCATATTTTCAGCCTGTGGTTTGGTAATAGGTTTTTGTTGGGCAATTTTTCGCACTATTAATAAGTAAAGATCCATAATGGAACGTAACAGTCTCTCCCTCATACGCATCAGTTAATGATAATTCAATGCATTAAACTGTGCAAGTAGGCAGAAAGGATAGAGACAACACATTAGTTAACATTGTTTCTCTATAGCAATGACCATCTTGTTCATATGATATAAAAATGAGCACTGTCAGTTCATATTTTCTGTATTTTCACACAAGCCTCTCAACTATCGGCACATCTCTGAATTTGTTCTCTTGGCAAGTGAGCTGCCTGAGCGTCGGCGCTCATGCCCTCCACGCTCTCATCAACCAGAAGCAGTCGGCCATCAGCCACCCCTTCCTCCACTGCTCATCAGAAAGTATATTTCTAATTGCACACCAGCTCTGATGCCGCTCTTTGCACATGATTTCCTCCTCTTCTAAGGATTCAGCTTCAGAAGGCTGGTATGTTGTGCATGCTGGCTCACTGTCCCGCTGTTGAAGCTTACTGGGAATCTTGAAAAACACAAAACCATGTTGTTAGAAATGTCAGCACTTTCCCCTCAGTGAAAAGTGGAAACGTTCTCCTGCGAAAAACAGCCTGGTGATTAGCAGGAAAAGCACAGGAGTAAGTGGTAATCTTAATGATTGCTTCATTCCTTTTAATGCAGGCTGCAGTTTCACCAGCTTTCTGTCAGGCAGGATGCCTCAGTGGTTCTGCTAACTGAGACACCTGGAAAAACAAATATCAGGAATGCAACTGCTTGTACTTCTTTCTGTGGCACTTCAAAATGTGAGCGGTTAACATTAGAAACATTAAAAATCTCTCTCGCTGACAAAACGTTCCAAAGCGTTTTCAGGAAGGTAGTTTTTATAGCTTGTTTGTTGTGTTGAGGAGGTATTGTTTCAACTACCCAGCCTTTTCTAAATGTATAATTTCATGCTTAACTGTGGAAAATTAGGCCTGTCTAATATAAAATGTGATCTTCTGTTCTTATCCTCCACTTCTGTGCCTTCACAAACACATATTATCATACAAAAAAGAGAGAAATATGCCAGTGGTCGCATTAACATGAACATCTAGCCTTCTGGTGGTGTGCTTGAAGAATGAGTCGCAGTATTCGCACTGTTTGTTGTTTACACAGGCACGCCGCGCAGGTATCAAAAGAACAGATAAAGGATCAACAAACCAGCTTTGGCTTCAGCCCACCACCTGCTAAATTGACATGTCAAATGCACCTTAGTGGAGCAGGTTGACACGGCAACCCACGGCAGCGATGCCTCTGAAACAATGTACAGGAGGGTCTCCAGGTACGCGGAACAACAAACAAACCACCCACTCACTGTTTGATATGCCTGACAACAAAAAAATGCTCCTGAGGTTTATTGGCCAGCTTTGCAGATAATTTTGTTAATAGCTCATGTCGCTTGGGGACAGAAAAGTAGAGCCTTTGAATCCTAATGAGAGGGTGAGCGTTTTTTTTTTTTACAGTCAGGAAGTATCACTGTGGTTTTGATGGTTTAACTGGGAAACTCTTATAATCGGTAATCGATAAAAACAGTAGCATTTAGCAGTGGTAACGTAACGAAGCACTGCCATCTTGGATTACTCTATATTTCTTATTCATGCTGCTACATTCACAGTATCTGTCTGTAATCATTGCTGTTTACTTTAAAGATGAAATGTTTTAATATGCAGCACCATCGTCCCATATAATATGATCTGTTCTTCAAGATTCAAGTATCCAGTGCTACATTAATTTGTAAAAATGTTACTAATGTCCACTAATATGTTAATGCACCAGTAAAAGCAATACAATTGTGTTCATATTTTTTTAACTTACAAATTACAAATTTGAAAGCAGGACTCTTTCTTGTGCTCGAGAATTTTGAAATGGTGGCATTACTACTTTTGATTAAGTAAAGGTTCAAAGTACTCCTTCCACTACTGTCAGTACTCTTTACAATGGGCTGAAATCACACAATCATGCAGTTTCATGACTTGCAAAAAGTTCACCTTGGGTAACTTATGGTATATGGTGTTAGATATGTAGCAGAGAATATGTAGCAAGAATCCAAACATATCTAATGATCAAACACGTGCAGAATTGAATACTTAACACTGAATGTGTCATTTCAAATCTGTGCCAGATCTGTCAATTAAAATTCTGACAAAGATCATTTAAACTGGGGAGCTTCAGCAGCTCGAGATGGACAGGCTCGCTCAGTGCGGAGACTCCGCCACTCTTCTGAAGAAAAAAAAAAAACGATACAAACAAAGAAAAAATAAAAAACCCAGAGAATCCAACTCATTTTTTACTGTATGAAAGTTTCACAAGGTCGTTTGGAGAGTCACGTTAACACAATACATGAATACAGATTTGTTTCCTTGTTCTACAAGTCACGGAGCCCCGAGTCTTTAAGCGATCATTATTACCATACAAATAGACAGATCTATTTAACAACCCCCTTTTTATCGCATAACACTTATTCTTTAGTGTTGCTCCCTGAAAGGCACTGAAATGCGTCTCCCCCCTCCTTTTTTCTTCTTCTTCTTCTTTTTTTTTTTCACAGGGAAATCGTCTCCGGGTTGATAAAGGCTCAGAGCAATAGAAGAAGCAAGGCTGACATCTTCTTAAGAGATGATAGGAGAGCCAAATCAAATAGGATGGAGCAGTCACTCTTTTCACAGATAGGTAGCTCATTTCTGGTGGCTGAGAGTTTGCATCCCTAGTGGCGCTCTGCCTGGGAAAGATAGCTCACTCGGACTCCATTCATTATTTAATTCCCTGCCTCCTCTTTTCACATCTTAGCTACTTCTTTTTTTTTTTTCCTTTTCTTTTTTTTTCGCTTTAATGAGTTGCCTATTTTTCTCAAGTGTTGATGGGGATCTTGGAATTTAGATTTGCAGACAAAATGTTTAATCACAAGCGTTTTTCATTTGTGGAGAAGAGGCAAAAATCAATTATTTCTATTACACAATGCTGATTGGAAATGAATGGAAGTGGTAGCATTTTGAAACAAAGGCTCCGCGGTGGCAAAGATAAGTGTCAGGCTCGCCCCCCTTGAGGTGTGATATGTGGTTTGGCTTCATAAGCAGTCTGCAAACATTTGCCATTAAACCCATTCAAAGGGTTTAACATGCCGATACAAACACAGGCACATCGCTCACGATAACAGCATTCATAAGTCAGTAATTGTTAAATAGAAGTAAATAATGTAACATCCTCGTGAACAGCAAATGTCAAGCAAATGTTATCTTTTAAACTCGAATATCCTTCACTTTCTGGGTCATGTCACGGCTGTGGAGGGCTTTTCCATAATGTAACTTCCCAAGAAGTTGCAGAAACTCCTCGCACACACTATTTACGGCCAGACTTAA
>JAOXYL010000001.1:15953852-15975399 GCA_028564955.1 Terapon puta | reverse complement strand
CGCCCCGCATCGATTGCGCGTAACAGACAAATGCGCGCTTTTTATGCGCCAAAGCCTTCTGTCATTTTCCCCCTTGCAGAAAACAAAGTCACTGTTTTTCATGTTGACAAATAGAAACTTGGAGGATATTTAGGCATTGTGTGTGGCTTTTTGATATCTGTTCAATTAATTATAAAAACAACTATATTTAATTTATATTACAAAATAAACATTAATATGAGCTGTCTATTTTAAAGTGTATATTATTAGTGTGATTTGTGCTTTTATTAAAATAATGAGCATCTGTCTTATCTCAAAGCACAAAGCTTCCAAAATACAATTATTCCTCTGCTGAATATTACAAACAATATTTCATAATCAACAAGTAACACAGACATCTGCAAAAAAAAATCTTTGAAGCCAAAGTTGAAAACTTTTTCAGGCGCTGACACTGAGTTATGTGTGCTGGTTCCCCTCAAACAGTGTCCGTCTGTGTCATTCAGCCCACGATTGTTAACACTGTATCAGTGAATCCCATTTAAAATGTCTCCCGCTCGGCTGGGCTGCAAATCACCCTGTTTACAATCTCACACCAACACTCACATCAATTAACTGGCCATTGATTTTCCCGCCCGGGACATTACAATATTGCAGACCCCTTTTTTTCCCCTCTCCCAGCAATTTCAAGTTTGGCGCACATAATTGCATGGGCTTTTTAACGGCGCGCGCACACACGCACATTTCCCCTATTAATGATCATTTTGCTGTTTGATTTTTGTTACTCACAGCCTACATTTCGATCCGGTCACACGGTCAGATTTTAAGACGGCTCAGACACCCATCAGTGTGGCAAAAAAAAAACAAGTGGAATGTGTATTCTTTAAATATTTGGCATTACTCATTGATAGAGCAGATCAGTGGAGCCATCAGAAGTATTTGATTTTCCCCCCTGCTCTTTCCTTTTTTTGTCATGAATAAGTAAATAGTAAGGCTAGTCGAAACTAAAAGATAGCTGACACAAGAGAGGACCAGATCCATCTAGCCTGCAGCCGCTCTTTAAATATTCAGTGAAAAATAATGGCATCCGAGGCATCACCTATAGTAACATTATTATCTTCATTTCTCAAAATCAGCCCGACTGAGAGCTTCGTTTATCTTTTCCACGTAATAAATCTACTCGACTCAGCGCTCACGTGAAGCTCCTGTGGGACCTCTTGCCCTCTTAAAACATCCCCACTGAAGGCGCACTCCTGTTAGTGCATTATTTAGGGCGAGGATAATAAGCAGAAATCATAATAAAAGGAGTAATAATAATGATAATAATAATATCTGATGTGTGAGTGCTCCATGACTTATTTACAGGACGCTGTTCCCCGGGCTTCACAGCTCGTGGTGCTCCATTATCTCAGCCTTTTAACACATAACAATAATAATGATAATAATAATAATAACTCGTAAAAAAAAGAAAAAAGAAAAAGTCAAAAACTCCAACTTTTAGATAAGATATCATAGTGTCATTCGTTTTTTATTATGCAAATCATCCACTGGATGGCAACGATATAAAGACAAACAAGTTTATTCCTAATAGTTAATTTGTATTTGTGACATAAGAGTGCACATGGCGAGAGAGAGAAACAGGAGATCGGTAAAAAAAAAATTAAATAAACAAACAAATGTTTAGGTAAAGAAATTAAAAGCTTTATTTATCCCTACTCAGATGAACAGACTTGTCTCCGCTGTCTTTACCGCTGATCATCGCGGCGCGCACAGAGCGTCTGGATCTGCCGTGCGCAATCAGAGAGAGAGAGAGAGAGAGAGAGAGGGCGAGAGGAGGAGGGAGGGGAGGAGGGAGGGGAGGAGGTGGAGGTGAATGGCACCATGACTGAATAGCCCGGTGACCAATCAGATCCTCGATGGGCCGGGCTCCGCATTTGTCCCAGCGCTGCACGGGCCCTCAAAGTTTGTTTATTCGCGGAATGCGGTGTGTGATGAAAACGTGTTAGTAACTTACCCCCCTTTTCGACTAATAACAATCAAATGAAACTGATTGGGACGTCGGAACACGCCGTGGACTTTTGGGAGCGCGCACGGGTGCCATTTACGCACGGAACATGCCTGCGCGACGCTGCGTTTTAGCGCGCCGGGAGCCTCGATTGAAACTCTTCAGAGAGTAGGTGTCGGTGTCCAACACAACAAGAGCTACAGCGATCTTAAATGCGAGAGCGGAGGACGGACTACCGAGTTGCAGAGGGAAGAAAGTTGGCTGGAGATCGCGGGAGGACTGAGTTGCGAGCGTCCGGCCGGTCTCCATCTGCGGGAGCGAAAGAGCAGAGAGAAAAACTGTGATCGCTGTTTGATCAATGTGAAAGATTGAAAGATACTGTCGCAGGCATTGACTCGAGACGCTGACATTCCCCCGTAGTAGTCAAGATAAGCCTAGACTTGGCTAACAGAAGGGGTTAAACCGTATCTAAAGGGAGTTTGGAAAACCCAGCCTTTCTTCCCCGTACGGATCAACTCATTGGGTGGGAGCTGAGAGAGAGACAAGAGTCCCCAGCAAATCAGGAGCTAATTGATTAAAGAGACTTCATTTGAATAGGAGGGGGGCTGGCGAGGTGCCAATCGCCTTTCAAAGAAGCCCCCCGTATGATTAATCGCAGAGCATTATTGATAATCATAACGGGGCACATGCGCGGTGGATGGGCTCGATTTACGTAATTTTTGAGACGGTTTTGTAGTCATTTTTTTATTCTTTGCCTGCTGATGTGCCAGCCAGCATGTCGCGGAGGAAACAAGCGAAGCCGCAACACTTCCAATCCGACCCTCATCTGCCCTTATCGGAGCACAATGGTGAGTCTAAGTAACCTCTCTGCTCCTTTTTTATCCGCAAATATGTCACTTTTTGCGGTGTTTTATCGTGTCTGTGGCCACTTTTGGTGGTTAAAGTTAATTGGACTTCACACTACTGGTTTTAGTTAGTTTCTTTGTAAATTCCAGCGTCTTGGTGATGAAAGTCTGAACTACTTTTTTTAAAAAAAGAAACTTGTGTTCAGGGTTTACTTGAATCCATTTTATGACAATTCAACAATGATTTTAAAATAACTTTTTTTTTTTTTTTTTTTTACAAATTAAAGACATTTTACATTATACAACCTCAGCTGTTAAAGACAAATAAGTTAAAGATGATATCGAACATAGGCTCCGGAGCGCATTTCTCTTCTCTGTGTGTTCAAAGTTTCCAAACTTTTTTAGTTTCCAGTCCAGCATAAAATGCTGTTTTAAGCTTTAAACCCGCGCACAAACCCTCCTGTAATGAGTGAGCCGGCTCGGGTTTCGCTGCTCTCCGGGGCTGCTCTGCGCTCCGCGGCCGCTCTCGGTGCGCGCAGATGGACCACCCTGTCGCTCCGGCCGGGAACAACTTTTCCCCGGTCCCGGACACAGAGCTGCCTCCATCTGCGTGTTTCTGCCCCGCACTGCAAAGTCGTGTGACGTTTCCCCTCTTTCTTTTTTTATTTATTTATAAAAAAAAAAAACTTTTGCCCGTTGTCTCACTGACGACCTTTCAAAGCAGGGCGGAGAGAGGACAAAGTGCTCCAAAGAGCGCAGACCGACACGCGTTTCCTCTCCCGGATCCCGAAAATATCTCCCCCGGTTTACTCATCAGTTTGGCCTCTTTTTTGTTAAAACAGCATTACACAGAAGTGAAGTCGTACTCACTCTGACACACACACACAGACGCGCACAGACACGCACAGAGAGAGGGGGAGAGAGAGAGAAAGAGAGAGGGACAGACGAAATTAGTTTTATTGCGAAAGAATTAATAGTTTTCTCAACCTGAATCAACATTGATAAAGAGCTTCGTTCATATTTACTCCAGCCCCTTTAGAGCATATTATCTGTGACCTGATGTAAAAAAAATCTCCCTCTGATCAGTCGCAGCTCACAGAGTTAAAAAAAAAAAAAAAACTCTTTTTAACGGTGCCTTTACGTGTAAAATCACTTTGTACAAAGTGGCATTCAGACCTGCTCGTCCAGGACTGTGCTGCAGTTCAGAGCTTCAGAGGCCAGCAGACAGCCAGTCAAGTTGCAGTTTATCATACACTGCAAGAGATTTGTTTGACAAGAGAATATAAAACAGAAAAAAAACTACAAAAGACAAGTACGGCGGGGTACGGTTGTATGAAAAGGTTTATCACAGTTGAATTTCGTAACAGGACGTTGCGTTGTAACGTGTATTTTTGTTGACCGACTTTTACACTTTCCTATCGAAAGGCTTAGTACCAAGAAAACAACAGTTCTTTATTTTTCTATAATTAAAACACATTTTCTCCATTTAAAATGAGGCTCACCCTGTCGTGCTGTGGGATCGAATTTTGCAGCTCGACATTTCTGTTTTGGATTATTTTTTATTTTCGCAAAAAAAAAGACGTGCCATTAAGAAAACACCCAGATATCATGAGATTTTTTTTGGCGGTGACCAGACCTTTAAATTTAATATATGCGATGTAAATCCTCTCAAAGCCACATTGTGTCGACCAGTGCCTGAGAAGCATGTGCAGGTAATTTGAAATAAACACTTGCTTCTTTCAGGAGAAAGCCTTGCATAGAAAAAGTATTTGCAGCCCGTTTCACGTGATTTTTAGGAACTTGATGGTTAATGCCAAACCTGGTTAATTCTTGAGTGCTGTTCTTCTTCTTCTTCTTCTTCTTCTTCTTCTTCTTCTTCTTTCTTAGATTTAAAGTCTAATAAACTTAATGCAGAGTTACTTTTGTCAACACTGGCAGTCTGCAGAAAACACTTTTCAAAACTATGCCACATGTTATTAAACTGACGCAAGTGTCCTCTGTGTGTGTGTGTGTGTGATCATAAAGCTGTGGAAGTGTTGTCTTTAGGTTTGGGGACATTTAGCCGCTCATTGCAAATGCACTGTGTTCCTTCTGGTGAACTGTGGTTGCCGGAAGTGAAAACAGGCAGTCATTGTGTTTGTAGCTGAATATCAGTGATGCTGAGGGCCGCATTACTGGGAGGTCGGAGCGGGAGCCACAGAGGGTGGGATGTTGAGCTGTTTTAACCTTTGCCAGTGTCCCTCTGTGTGGAGGTGATGAGAGTTCAGGGCCCAGTGTGTTCCCCCCCAGCTCACCATTGACCCCGCTGATCGGAGCTGCAGGCGGCCCAGCAAGGCCTCAGTGCTTTATTTAAGTGTGCGTGTGTGTGAGGCCTTATCAATGTTGTGGCCACCCCTTTTTGCCCTATCGGAGTGGATCCCCTAGAGGGGAGATTGACAGGGCAGCCCCCTTTGCGCTGTTGTTCTCTGCAAACAGAGAGTGCAGTTGCTTGTCATTTTGCCAGTGTTTATGTGGTGTGAGTCTAGGTGTAGCCTGAAGGACTTGCTTTGCCTTTTTTTTCCCTCCCCTTGAGCTTTAAGCATGTCACCGGGGCAGAGCTTCTTAGATGTGTGTCTTGTCCTGGACCACGGCAGCTTTAGTGGAACCCCATCTAGTGTTCAGTGGGATGAGTCCTGAGGGCTGGAGACGATGAGAGCAGAAACCCTCCCGAAGTTACAAGTGTCAAGAGGCTCACAGAGGCCCCCTGCGAAAAAATAATGTAGGATCTCTCAAAACTCTCCGTCAACTTTTCCGACTAATCCTCGCTTTCTTGTCGCTCATATTCAGACTTTGGTCAATCTCTCTGAGTCTCTCTTTCCTGCTCTTTGTCTCTCCTGACGCCCTTTAGCCCTACGCACCGCTTACATTGTGCTTTTGATAGAGATTCTATGGAACTTTTACAGACTCCATCTTTATACGAGCTTGACTTTATCTTAATTTTAATTCAGAGTTAATCCTTACTATTTTAGGAATTAAGCCTAATGCTAGCATCTGTGCTGTTTGTTATACTAGATTTACGTGGACAGTGGATTTGTAGTCATGCATTGATTTAGTTTTTTTATTTGATTTATCTTTTTGTCGTCAAGTACAGCACAACTGCAGCGAACAGTTTAAGAGCAAGTCTGTAGCCGCTGTAAAAGTTTCAGTTATTGATGAGATATGATTATTGTCTTTTCGAGCTGTTGGGGCGTTATTATTTTCTTCATTCACGTTCCAAATTTAAGAGAGTTGTTTCAGAGGAAACTGTTCATTGCTGCACTGCAGTTCTGATGAAAATGTTTTGCTCAAATTCCTTAATTAGTAGAATAGAAATGCACAGATTATTTGAGACATAATTTATTCTGTTATTTCTTTCTCCTTTTTATAATAATATTTTTTTCTTTTACTATAAAAAAAGAGTGTGCATTTGCATGTCAAAATAGTAATATATGCATGTCTGGATTTGTATAATTTTTCAAAAATGTGCAATACATAAAATATTTGTTTTTGTTTGGGAAAAAAAGACCACAATGGTTGTGTATAATTACTTAATTTTATTTCTGTGTACACCATTGTTTCTCAAATAGTATGTAGATCATGTGTAACATTTTTTCATGCTGTGCATAGACTTAAAGGAACACACATACGGATGCACATGCATGCACGCGCACACACACACACACATACACACACGCACACACACACACACACACACACACACACACACACATTTTATTTACTAATGAATTTTGTGTGTTCCAAATGTTTTTTTTTCTTCGTTTTTTTTTCTTTTTTGAATGGCTCCTGTTTTCATCCCACTCTGTATCAGATGATAGGATTTTCTTCACACTTACTTGTGTACAGTCAGCCCTGAGAAAAGAGAAAAGGTGTTTATTTAATCCTCACATTTCTCACGCGATGAATCAAACACATTTTTTCAAAATTAGCGCTTGGGGTGTAGGTAGACGGGTGGGTGGAAGGGGGGATTTAACATGAAAAGTTATCATTAAAGTTGAGTCTTCCCTGTTTGCATGGTTTGGTGGTGTGAGGGCCAGGGTTTACTGTCATGGCAACTTTGCGTTATCTGATGTCTCTGAGCAGAGAAACATTGAGGGAGATAATCCCTGAATTAAACAGGATCTGCTTTGAGTCGACTGAGATGAGCAGGGCCAGGCTGTGCCGACGATCCCCGCCGCTCCCATGCTGCGCAAACAATGGGAAGGCATCCTGTCTCTCTGTGGGGCAGGGCTGCACTTCTCTGGGTTTCATTTGCAAATGAATTCTTGGCCCTGATGAAAGTGTTGAGGGGCCAGAGCCACAATGAAAGGGATTCATAGAGAAATGCAATTTGTAAATCAACTTGTATGTTAAACAGTGAGATTTTAGTGTGACAAAGAGGGAAAAGAATAAGGAAAGTCTGGAGCACACCAGTGGCTCAGGGGGCAGGGTGCCTTGCCTTTTCACTCCCTGATTTGTCCTGTTTATCAAAATGGAAAATAAGAAACCTGTCTCTATGTGCATATGAAAGGCGGTCATTACTTTTGTATTTTAGTTTCGGTGACTGCAAAAGTTGCTGTATCTGTATTGCATGTTCTTTGAGCTGGTATGTCCAGTTTTTTTTCTCAGAAGAATATATCAATGTGTGCCTTTTTTAATGGTTGCTAATTTTGTAAGATTATCCAGAATTACAGAACACAATTCTGGTGACTTGAAAAAATTAAATTAATTTTTTTTCTATTTTCTTTAGACGGCAGACGCTTTAGTCATAGCAAATCGTTTTATATAATATGTATTAGACAAGTCACTGTTTACTTTTTGTAAAATTTGTTCTTTTATTGTTTTGCTTGTTGTGTTTGGGGTAGGCATGTAACAGCCTTGCTGCCACAGGCTCTGTTGTTCATGTCTCACTGTGACTGCAGACTGAGTGGATACAAATTAGTTTAGTGACATAGATAACCTGTCCAAGATGCCTATAGTTGGCTGAAAATGAGCAAAGTTGACAGCAAATTGAAAGTCTAATAAGTCCTTCAAATGCTTGATTTGCGCCGAACGGACAAGTAGACTTTGAAGGGCACGGAATATAGGAAATCAATGGCTTTCTATGAAATTTCATTAAGACCCAATGTCCTCACTTCACTCTATTCTATATTTTGATGGATTATCTGGAGAAAATGATTACCTTTGGTTGCGCTGATGAAACCCAGATGTACATCTTCAAAGATCACTTTTAAGCAATATTTGAGTAGTTCCCATTGATTTTGTATCCCTTCTTATCGTGTTTCAGAGGCCACTGCATTGAATAAGGCCTTTTCTCATTTCTGTTGGCTTATTGTTGCCTTTCGATCGTTGTTTTTGTGAACACATCAAGGGGATAAGTGTAAAACTGATTAACTTAAGATTAACAACAATGGAATTTGAGGAGATAAAGCTGCTTCTTCAGCTGCAAAACATTTCTAATCACTAATCCTCTGTTTCCTCTTTTTCAGGGGACACAGAACTTTGCTCAGAGGACCCCCCCTGCAAGGAGTCAGACGCCCATGTCTGTAGCAGATGTTGTGCTGAGTTCTTTGAACTGTCAGATCTTGAGGAACACCAGAAGAATTGCACTAAGAATCAGTTAGTTCTGATAGTGAATGAAAATCCTGCCTCCCCCACCGGAACTTTCTCGCCTGGGTCTCCTCCCCATAATCCCGATGACCAGATGAATGACACAGCTAATAACACCGATCAAACAGAGTGCAGTGACCTTTTGGAGCCTAACGCTCTTGAAAAAGACGAATCCATGGACATGGATGTTTCCGGAATGAGCAGTGGTCATGAAGAGGATGGCAGTCATACAGAGAGTGGGAGCCCCATCAACACAGTCAGCAGTCTTGGTGGCAGGGGCACCTCTGGCCCTGCAGTAGGTACTTCAGCTGTCTCTGCCCCTCTACCTCAGCTCAGTAACCTAACTGAACTGGGAAACTTCTCCATGATCAACAGCAATGTCATAATTGAAAATTTGCAGAGCACCAAAGTGGCTGTGGCCCAATTCTCCCAAGATTCCCGTTCTGCTGGGGGCCCCAGGGTGGCAGTGCCTGCCCTTATGGAGCAGCTTCTCGCCCTACAACAGCAACAGATCCACCAGCTGCAGCTTATCGAGCAGATTCGCCATCAGATACTGCTACTGGCCTCCCAGTCCCCAGAAATGCAGGTGCCCCCAACTTCTGCTCAAGGCACAATGGGGCCTGCTGCCAGCCCACTGACCACACTCAGCTCACATCTCTCCCAACAGCTGGCTGCAGCCGCAGGCCTAGCGCAGAACCTGGCTAGTCAGTCAGCCAGTATTAGCAGCCTAAAGCAGCTGGCTGCAGCGGCACAGCTACCTCAGTCCAACCCAAGCAGCAGTGAGACATCTCAGAGCATTAGCACACTGGGGCCATCAACAGTCAATGCCCAGTCTTCTGACAAGAGGCCGAGTCATATTAGTAGCCTCCACTCTCAGCTCAGCAACTCCTCACTTGCTAAGTCATCCACGCCAGCATTTGGAATGCGTAGCTTGTTAAGCTCTGGAGTGAATCCCCTTCTACCTCAGCCCCCACCTGGAAACCCCTTGTTCTCCAGCTCTCTGCCGAGTGTTGGCACTACCGTAGAGGACCTCAACTCTTTAGCAGCTTTGGCCCAGCGGACGAAAGGCAAGCCGACAAATGTCACTTCATTTGAGCACAAGAATAGCTCTGACGATGCTTTCTTCAAGCATAAGTGCAGATTTTGTGGCAAGGTGTTTGGGAGTGACAGTGCCTTGCAAATCCACTTGCGCTCTCACACTGGCGAGAGACCATACAAGTGTAATATCTGTGGCAACCGCTTCTCCACCCGTGGTAACCTGAAGGTGCATTTCCAGCGTCATAAAGAAAAATACCCACACATCCAGATGAACCCGTACCCTGTTCCTGAGCATTTAGACAACATACCGACAAGCACCGGCATTCCATATGGCATGTCTATGCCCCCTGAGAAACCTGTCACCAGCTGGCTGGACAGCAAGCCAGTTTTGCCCACTCTGACTTCCTCAGTCGGCATGTTGCTGCCACCAACCATGCCCAGTCTCCCACATTTCATCAAAAAGGAAGATCATTCTATAGCCATAACTAGCCCTTCGGTTACTGCAAAGAGTGATTTGGGTGCTGCTGAGCCTTCAGCTAAAAGTAATGATGGAGTGTCTGAAGAGGGTGAAGGTGCAACTCTGCCTACCTCAAACGGGAAAACTGAAGAAGGCAGCCACTCCTCAGGCATCATGACAAATGTGAGTTCTGCCTCAGAGAGCACTGCCGACTACACAACATCTAACAGCCCACCCATGATGACCAACCCACTCATGCCTCTTATGTCTGATCAGTTCAAGGCTAAGTTCCCCTTTGGAGGCATTCTGGATCCTCTTCAGGGGTCAGAGACCTCTAAGCTGCAGCAGCTTGTGGAAAACATTGACAGGAAGGTGACAGACCCAAACGAATGTGTCATTTGCCACCGGGTGCTGAGCTGCCAAAGTGCTCTGAAAATGCACTATCGCACTCACACTGGAGAAAGGCCCTTCAAGTGTAAAGTGTGTGGCAGGGCATTTACCACCAAGGGAAATCTTAAGACCCACTACAGCGTCCATAGGGCTATGCCTCCTCTTCGAGTCCAACACTCCTGCCCTATTTGTCAGAAGAAATTCACAAATGCAGTGGTTCTACAGCAACATATTCGTATGCACATGGGTGGGCAGATCCCCAACACCCCTCTGCCAGAGAGTTACCCAGAGTCCATGGCCTCTGACACTGGCTCATTCGAGGAGAGAAACTTTGACGATCTGGACAACTTCTCTGATGAAAACATGGAAGGAATGGAGGAGGGCCCAGATAGCAGTGTGCCAGACACACCCCGATCAGCTGATGCCTCCCATGACAGTCTATGTAACTCCCCAGCTCCCCCTGATATGGCTGGGCAGGAGGGGCTTGAGAAAAATGGCCAAGAGAATGCCCAAAACAATGAAACAGAGGAGGTACAAGTTAGCCACATGAAGGTTATGGCAAATGGCTTATTTGAGGGGGACTGCCTCACCAATGACTCCTCGTCGCTGGGAGGGGATGTTGAAAGCCAAAGCGCTGGGAGTCCAGCTGTGTCAGAATCTACCTCCTCCATGCAGGCGCCATCCCCCACTAGCATGCAGCCACGCAAATCCCCCAGCCTCGAAGAAAAGCAGCAGAGGGCCTTATCCTTGGAGCACACTAGTGCAAGCCTCTTGCACTCTCACCCCTCCAACATCGGAGCCCTGGATCTGACATCTGTCAATCCCTCAAAAGACACCCTGGGCATGATATTCCCCTTCCGTGAGCGTAGCATCATCAAGAACACATCCTGTGACATCTGTGGGAAGACCTTTGCTTGTCAGAGTGCCTTGGACATTCACTATCGAAGCCATACCAAAGAACGACCATTTATTTGCACGGCATGTAACAGGGGGTTCTCCACCAAGGGCAACCTCAAGCAGCACATGCTAACCCATCAAATGAGAGACCTGCCCTCACAGCTCTTTGAGCCATCAAACACCAGCCTGTCCTCCAGCCCCACGCCTTCACTCCTCTCTGTAGGCTCTCTTAACAAACCAGAGGTGAACGGCTTCCTCCACAGCCTCCACCAAGAGAACAAGGATATGCCTGCTGGTTTGGTCACATCATCTGCCTCCACCTCTCCAGTGCTTTCTGCTGCTCCACCACGCAGGACACCCAAGCAACACTTCTGCAACACCTGTGGGAAGTGTTTCTCCTCCTCCAGTGCTCTACAGATCCATGAGAGAACCCACACAGGGGAGAAACCTTTTGCCTGTAGTATCTGTGGCCGAGCTTTCACCACCAAAGGAAACCTCAAGGTAAATGTTAAAACATCCAGAAAGCTGCTGGCCTCCTAAGAGTTTGTGCGTGAGAATGTTAGTGAAAAATGGGTCTCAGAGCTGCTATTTAGTTTTATACGGCGTGTCAGTGCACTAGGCATCAAGAGGTGGTAATGTTCTATAATTAATTAAAGGAAAAGCTCTCTGAGAAAAATTACCTTAGTGGAAAGGCTGAATCACACAACTAATATGATTATATGGTAGAAATTCCAGAATGTAATCAGCTAAGAATGATTCAGTGCACTGAATGAATTATCAGGGGCAATCATTGTGCGCTAGGCCAGTCTGTAGTTTTCCATAACGGATTCTGTGAAAACTGTCACAGACCTAAATCATTAAGAAAAGGATCCTGCTTAATGCAGAAACAGAAACTTGGAAAAATAATGTGAAGTCATATGAAATTACATCAATTACATTAGGTATTAAAATTTTTTTTTATACATTAGAGATATCTATAGTAAACACACAAGTCTCAAAACTCTTGTGGTAGATTGTAGATAACACATCTAAATCTAAAACATAATTATTTAAATGTGTCTTTTTAAGGATTATGAAATGCACAAAAAAAGAAAAAATGTATTTTTGTATCTTTGTCATGAAAGTGTATTAGTAGAGGTGACATTTTACATGTAATACTAGCAAAAGGAATTAAACTGGACAGTGCAATTTTACCCCAAGCTCTGAGGTTCTCTAGTGAGATGAGCAAATTATGGTTTAGATTAAATAGCATGTATCAGTCTTGCCAAAATGAGATGTTTACACCATGCTGATGCCTCTCACAACACAGGGATCTAACTGGTCTGCTGCACCCAGGGTGTGAAGCTATTTTAATTTGGAGCATTATTATTATTTTTTCCATTGCATCATCTCATGTGCAACTCTTGTGGCCAAGTTTGTAAACATCACTAATTTTCATCCCTCTCATTGCTCTGTCTCTCTCCTCCCTCCCTTTTATTCCCTTTCTCTCTCCTCCCTCTCTCTCTCTCTCACTGTGTAGGTTCACATGGGCACACACATGTGGAACAGTGCCCCTGCCAGACGTGGCCGCAGGCTCTCTGTCGATGGGCCAATGGCCTTCTTGGGTACCAACCCAGTCAAGTTTCCTGAGATCTTCCAGAAGGACATGGCATCAAGGGCAAGCAACGGAGACCCAGCCAGTTTCTGGAACCAGTACGCTGCAGCTTTCTCCAATGGCCTGGCAATGAAGACAAATGAAATCTCTGTCATCCAGAATGGAGGCATCCCGCCCATGTCAGGTGGCGTGGGAAACGGGGGTAGCTCTCCCATCGGTGGCCTGACCGGCAGCCTAGACAAGCTGCACAGCATGGAGCCCAACACTGCTCTTGCTGGTTTGGAGAAAATGGCCAACACGGAGAACGGAGCCCACTTCCGATTCACACGCTTCATGGAGGACAATAAAGAAATTGTCACCAGTTAAAGTGTATGTCCTCAGTCGCTCACAGACACATGCAGATGCCTGAAGGCATATTGTACACACATGTAGACATACACAGAAGAAGAGAAAGAAAGAGAACAAGACAGGGACAAAATCAACTGAACTGCTTTGCTCGCCATTAAATCTTTACGAACACGAGTGTGAAGACAAGTTGCTTTTTTGTACAATGTACATGTTATAGTTTAAGGAGCTTATTTATTAGTGATTATAACCTTGCTTGAAACCAAGTGGAAGCATTAACAGTTAGGTTTTTGTTTGTTTTAAAGCCAGAATGGGTATGTATGGGTGCTTAAAAAATGTGCTTTTGAAACTTAGAATATCTGGGTAGTTAACCTTACCTTGGCATTAAGTTATTTTCTGTCTGTAGTAGCTATAACCGAACTGTCGATGTTCATGTGATGCATTAGCCCTGTAATAAGCAAACAGACTTGCTGTAAATAATGTACACTGATCTTCTGTAGATGGTCTAACATCTGTGTGTTCATGCCCCCCTCCCCTCATCAAAATGAAACAGTGATATTCAGGCAAGGGACTAAATTATGTGGTAGTCCCTTTCTTTCCAATTGCTATTTACCTTTATTTTATTTAAGGAAGACAAAACATTGAAGTTTCTTTAGTGTTAACTTGTTTTGTTGTTACAGTTTCTGCGTATTGTACTTTCTCCTTTTTGTTTACTTCCATATTCTTTTTTCCCCTCAATCTCTCTCTCTCTCTCTCTCTCTCTCTCTCTCTCTCGCTTTTTTTTTTTTTTTTTGCTCGTATTTTGGTGTTGTTGAAAGCAAGACAGAAGGGAACATTCGGTCTGGCCTATTTCCTGGCTTTTGGAACTGAGACAGCCAATCAACATGAGCAGGATTCTCCTTTAGTTTCTCAGCTGGATTTCCACGTTGCTGCTATGTCCCAGCATCCTCACTGACATCAAGTGCAAAGGTTATGTGTTGAAGCTTCTGTAAATACGTTCAGATGTGGAAATACAAACTCCCTCGCAAGAAAATGTACATATAGCTCACACAAGAGAAGTCCATCACGGCCAGGGGACAAAATGATAGTGTTTTTATAAATATAAATATATATTGGGTTTGACAACCTTCGGACTGTTACATGCACTTTCTTGGAAAGTTGGAAGATCTTTATGGGTCCAGTTTCTCTACACTTTAATACCTACTAACAACTAAGATACTGTAATTCTTTACTCTAATAATCAAATACATCAGTTTTCCAAAAGAAACATTGTGTGTTTGTGTGCTTTTATTCCTTCTTTTATTTACTGTGTCATTGTAAATGTACTCACAATTATTTTTCACGCATCAAGGTTTGACTGTCATTTGAAAGAAGAGCAGAAATAACAATACAACTTTTTTGGCTTTAGTAATTTGTACTCATGGCCAGTGTGCAACTCTTTTTCAGTGTCTGTGCGCCGACTAACAGCAGAGGCAGAAACAGGGCTTGGATGCAGCCACTGATGGAATGAGCTTCCTTGCTCTTTAATTTCAAACGATCGTAGTTTTAACCTCATAATTTCCGTTGCCAATCCTTGAAATCGCCAATTAATCGCTAATCCTCGGAATCAAGTCGATTGTGTTTAGTTTTTTTTGTTTAGTTTTTTTTTGTTTGTTTGTTTGTTTTTTTGTTTTTTACACGGAGAGAAAAAGGTTCCCTTCTGCCATTTATTCATACACATTCACCAGAAAGAAGGTTCTTATCGGGTAAAATGTGTTATTTTGCCTGGACGCGAAAGTTAAGCAGGGGCAATTCAGCTTTATCACTATGGAGTCGGCTTTTTATGACTTTCGAGGATTTTGAGGAAATTTGCGTTTCATTATGAATGCGACGGTCTGATTTTCTTTTTTCTTTTTCCCTTTCTTTTTGTCACAAAGCCCCAAAAGAAGTTGTCAGGACGATCACACGGTTATCCGGACAAAGCCTTTGACGGCTTTGAATGCATTTCCCTGCCTTTTTTTATTATTCAAACTGAAAATTTTCCCCTTTTGTATTTCAACAGCTGCATTTAATTTAACACATCGTTGCACATCCTGCAGTACAGGATCTGTTCATTTCTGCCCAGCATCCTCGGCGCGCTCCCCTCCTCTTCGCTAAGCCGAAATCCCCAATATTTACGTTTTATATTTCAAGACGTCGAGGCTAAATGATCCTTGCCCACAGTGCCTGTTTTCTTTTTACCAGTCACATCTGTTCCTCTGAGCTCTGTTTGCGCAGCGCATCGGCTTCCTGAGAGATCCCTGCAAAGGACAGAAAGAAAAAGAAAACTGATCCGCGATCACTGATCTCCTAATTATGACAAATACTTCGTTCATATTTACAAGTTTCACTTTCATTTTATGTTTTATTATTATTATTATTATTATTATTATTATTATTATTATTATTATTATTATTATTATTATTTACTTACCAACTTACTTACTTATTCACTTTTTATTACATTTTTATGTTATTTTGAAATATAAATGGTTTATTTAACTATAAATAATATTTAGAGAGGACAAAATAAGAATAAATAAATAATAACTGGGATTTACAAAATGAAATAATTACAGCAGAATTTCAGCAATCGATCAGGCCTTGCCTGAATTAATTTAATATAAAATATAAATGCATTATTATTATTATTATTAGAATGATTGTATATTAAAATGGTATTTAGTTAAAAGCATGATGGGTCTTTTTTGTGTGGGCTATTAACAGGTGGGAAACAGAAATAAACAGGAGTAAATACATGGTTTATCTCTGTGTGAGTAGTCCCTGTACTA
Organism: Terapon puta; assembly: GCA_028564955.1. Taxonomy (NCBI): domain Eukaryota; kingdom Metazoa; phylum Chordata; class Actinopteri; order Centrarchiformes; family Terapontidae; genus Terapon; species Terapon puta. The sequence continues at coordinate 15,959,417 of JAOXYL010000001.1, read as the reverse complement.
GGCGTGGACTGGGCTCTTCCCTCTCGCTTCCTCGCTTAAGTATCGATTGAGCTGTGCAGTATTACAGAAACACTTGAATCTCAGGTGGCAGGAATGTGTACAATTGATCTCTTCCACTGTGGCTCCCAGCAGTGGCTTTTTGCTCCACAACACAGAGCACCACAGGAAGAGCCGGGCGAACACACTGAAACACAATCGCTACAGACTAAGAGGGGCTGTCCCAGTCTGCCCTGTTCACTGTCACAATTTATTGTAGTGCTGTGAGTCTCATCCACCACTCTGCAGCTACAGAGAGTATGTTTTCAGGGCACACAGATTATATATACTTTATGTTATAAACACACTCATAGGAGAGATTCATAAGCTGCATCTTAATAGCTGCAAACAAACACACTGCTACAGATTTTGGATTTATTCTTAACATTTAATCTAATGTGTTTTTGTTTTAGTGGTGGTTATTTCTTCCCTCATCTGAGCTAAATGGCTTGATGGCCTTTTGCTGCAATGTCTGGAGAGGATGGGAACCATCAGCAAAGAAACATTACTCTCTTTAGCTGTAGGCCACTCCTGTCCACTTACTGTACACTTGAAGGTTCATTAAAGGGCTGGCCTTAAGTAAGGGCTGTATGCACAGCTGCCACACGGGAAAAATCAGATCATTTGTTTCCAGTGGAACATTTTTTGCAAAACTAGTTTAGTTGATCTACTTAATTCTACTTTGTTTTGTCATTAAAAGTAAACTTTTTTTGTGTGAATGTCTCTGAAGGGTTTGGGTATGAATGAAACTAAATGGTTGTTTGGAAATGAAAAATTCAAATAAAAAAAATGATTACATCATTTGTCATCTATGTATGGAAAGTGGGTTAGAAAGTGGGGATGGAATAATATAATTATTTGTAACTCTAAACTAAATTGGTTGAGAAGCTATTTGTGATCTGTACAATGTTAACAAGTTAATTTGTGTCATGTGGCGTATGTGTGTGTGTGTGTGTGTTCATTCTAGTCTGTGAGGCGAAAAAATGAAGCAAACAAACAAGGAAACAGCTTCTTGACTCATCAACAGCAGCACCAGAGGGATTTAATTCAAGAGTGAAATCTCTTTAATATCTCTTGTTTCTACCCTCCACAGTCCCGCAGTGTGCAGGTCAGGTCTGATGAGGCCAAAGCCGCACAGAGTCAGTCTTGAGAAGCCGGAGCCCCCTCCCTCATCTTCTGCCTTGTGCTGTCAGCCCTCCTGAGTCGATACAAACCGTAGCCTGGGGGCCCGGCCTGGATGCCCCACTGAGATTCTGGCCCACCGCTGGGAGATCAAAGACCCGCCGAGAACAATGGTGAGCCTCATTTAGCCGGCCGCGCTTCACTTTCCCCGGATGCGCCGCCACACCTGCCCATGCTGTCAATCACAGGTGATGGACCTGCTCAGAGGCCTCCGTGTCGCAGGAACTGCCTTCTCTGATGCTTTCACATATATTTCTGCATAAAATCAGACTGTAAGATATTTGGAGTGTATCCCCACTCTTTCAGATTTAAAAAATAAACACAAAAAAGAGGAAAGAGTAGTCCTGTTTGTTATTTTGGGAACAAATGAAATGCAGATTTCTATAGTCTTATGCTTCTCACTGGTAACATGTTTTTATTTGTGTACTGGCTTTTATTTTCCCCAATATGACCTGTAATTACATTTCATTGTGTAAAAAAGTGACTGGTGTTGCATGTGTTGTATTCCATGTTTTCACAAGCCTCACCCTAATTTGCATTGTCATTTTCCTCCAGCCATTTCATGCTGGTTTTATCTTCCTGTGGTTCTCATTGCGCTTCCTGTGGAAAATGGAGCCTGTCTGCAGCGTGTACACAGCTGGTTGGAAGACAAGACCTCCAGATTGTAAGTACAAACACGGAGCAGGATCTTTCAGGCCTGCACTCTCTCACAGTTATCACAGACGAGCAATCAAAGTATTCGGGGATATATCCATCCTGCCTTTTTTCCCCTCATCATTCTGCTCCTGTTTGTTCTCCATTCAAGTTATGCTTTGGTCTTATGAGGGTTTGGAGGTTGTCTTTACATGGTTTATTTTTATGGCACAGCAATCTGGAGACTATCCAAATGTCAAGGTCATTTATCTTGCAGTTCATCCGCTCCTTGGCTCTTGTGTGGTGAAAAAGAGAGGCATAGGCCCATATTGCATTTCATGACCTATTGTGTCAAATGAGTGCCCAGACAAACAGGTGGGAGCCCTAAAGTGAGCTCCTCGCGGACCAGGCCCACCAAACTTCAGGCTTCCCAGCCTATTCTTTAATAAGGCACTCATGCTTGCAGAACGGCCACAGTGCTCTGTTTCCCTCGTCGTCAGATGGGAACCTTCGGGGATGCTAATGAACATACAGTGAGGGTTTGTCTCACGCACAGTGCTCCTGCTATCTGTGTCTCCCAGTTTATCATCACCACTGAAATTGCAAGGCCGTTTTACTGGGCTTTTACTACAAGGGGGACATTAAGCCCATTGTGATGCTAATTCTTTAAAATTTGATGTCTAGGGTTTGTTCTTTCAGTTCAGGATAGGTTTATGAGACTGGCTCTTTTGACAGAGTACAAGCACCTTTTTTGTTATCGCGGAAAAACCTGCCGTCGAGGGTTGTCCTCAGTGCCCCTGAAGGCAAATTTAATTTAATGTGCATTTCCATTTTACGATGAATCACATGTATCCTTGTTTTGTACAGTAGAATGGAGACAGATCGTCTTTCTTTGGTTTTAAAGAACAGCTTCGAGATTAAGTAGGCTGATTGTGGCCCTTTCACCATCAGAATTACGGTTGGTAACCCTAGCCAGGCCTGTCTGCTCCGGGGCTGAGACACACACAGAGTCGGGGACACTCTCTGTTAATGTCATCTCACAGATTCAATTTCCTCATCACAATCTTACCTCGAGTCCCACAACCTCTGACACATATTCTTATTCTTTCTCACGGCGTCAGAGCATGCTAGTGAGATGGAAAGATATTCCACGGCCGCGGAGATATTGATATTGAGCGTCAAGATGGGATGTCTGACCGGCTAGGAAGAAGCCCTTCAGCCACTTGTCAGGTGTGTTTGATTCCATAGGTGCTCCGGAGAGATGCCTTGAGTTTATTGAATTTGTCATTTTCGGCCTGGGAGTGAAAAGGGCACCTGTGTGCTGCCGTAAGCCCCCACGCCAGGACCGCCACCCGCATCACATGATGACAGCTGATGTGCAGGGACAACCCTGAAGCTGTTGATTTTTTTTTTCTTGAAAGAAAGCCTCTGCGTACATTATTCATCAAGGAAACAGCTGAAAGGATATTTACTTTGTCAATTTTCTCATAAAAGCCTCCTCAGGCACAAAACAGTCACCCGTGGTTACAGCAAGAAAAACATAGCTATTTCAGAGGCAGGTTCAGTGCCCTGTCAGGCTCAAATTGAAGACTGTTGTAGTTGTGGATACCGGCCACCCACATGAGTTCTAGATCAAAGCAATGGCCTGCTACAGTGGCTGAATATTCAGTGACATTATTGGAGTGTGATACGTTCTTTTACTCAGCCACCGACCGTGGGAAAATGAAGACAGTCTGATAGAGATTTTGCCCTGTTCTACTGTCTTTTATGGGATTTTGGGCTTCTGTACAGTGTATCTGATGGGTCACAATCACATATCTGCCACCCACACCTTTAAAATCTGCTCTCTTTAGTCAAGGTCAGTTTTCTCACTGGACATCTTGTTATAGGCAAGAGGAAAATGGTTTCCTCTGTGAAATGTGTAATCAAATGTCAGATAAGAAATGCATTAGGTCATGGCAATTCCCACAATGTGCTGTTTGATATGGAGATGTGTGTCTGCTTGTGTGTGTCTGCGTGTATAACTCAAATGCACCACCAGAGTTAAATGTCTGATTCCCACCGGTTCTGCCAGCGCTATAACTGCATCACTCATAAGAGTAAAGTGTCCTCTAAATGGTACATTATGATTACATGATTTCATGCACGTGTAAGTATGTGTGTTTTATAATGTGATGCCTGTACGGCACATTTTGTACACACCTTCCTCATGCTAAGTTAAGTTTATGCCATCTGTGATTAAAAAGAAATATCCCAGATCCAGCAGGTTAATGTTTAATCAATCAACTGGGAGAGAAGCCTCTAAATGGCCTAGTTTATTTTTAACCACTGCATCACGTTAAATGCACCGATTTCTCTCACAGACAGAACTCCCTTTTTTTTTTCAGCTAATGTTTGTCAATCCGTGGCCCAAATTCTTCACACTGGGCCTACTTGACTGTTTTCATATCTGGGAAAAGTGAGAAATGTTTCAGCTATCAAGGACAAAGTGTTTTGAAATTAAAGAACAGAATGACGGGATAAAATATCACAGAACAAGGTCAACATGTGCAGTAAGTATTCCAGCTCATATCAAAAAATGTTTTACAGCGATAGTGTTGACATATTGTTCCTTTTCTTCCATCCCTATATTAGTGCTATTTGTAACACTTCTACTGCCACACTGTGCTCCCTTTCTACTGCGAGCTGCTGCTGTGTGACTTGGCTGCAGCACTTGCGCTATGAAATCAACACCCCACTCAGCAATAATGCTCTCTGAGGCTTGGCCAGTTTACTAAATAATCGATCCAAATAAAAGCAGCAGATAAAATTGACTGACCCTCATATACTTAATTATTGCAGCTATTTGACTAAATAGCATTTTTCAGGATGCTGTGTGTCACAGGCCATCAATATTCCTTTAATCGCTGTTAGTTATTGCCCTACTTTGTTACTGCTGTGGATGGCCAGTCTCCAGTGGTCAGTTTGGCCCAGGGCAGCGAGGGAATGAGATGCTAAATGGTTGCGCAAACAATTTGATTATGCTGTTTAATTCCCGTCATATAGATCTGCCAGGCCTGCTGATGCACTCATTTCTGTGAGGCTGTACAGCAGAGTGCTGACCTGCCTACCTCACACCAGCAGCCCTGAAAGAGCTGTTTTTTCCTCCATGGCCTCAGGATCAATAGTGGCTGGTCCCTGGGTGTGGACCGGTGTCTGCAGGTTTCACCTCTTCCCACTAACCTTTCAACTCCTGTGATCTGGAGCTCTGCTCAACATCCAGTTTGGGTTTAGATGTTGGAAACCCTGGCATGTTGCATTTGTGGCCTTGTGCACAGACTAGTCCAAGGTGTTGTAGCACAAGGCATGTTTAGGGTTAACTCTGCCCATCGAAACAGACCACCTCAGCCAAGTGAAAAATGAGAAATGAGCAGGGCAAGCTCTCAAGCCCAGTTGCCCAGTTCCCAAAATTAACATTTCAATTCAAAACCAATAATAACGCATTGTGTCTGGTATGAATGAGTGCTGCTGCAAAGGGAAGGCGATACCTCCTGTTCCTGTGTCAATGAAAAAGCTCCTTCATCTTCTGCTAAAGGGCCCACACAGTCTGAGGTCAGCCAGTCAGCCTTGGTTACACTGCACAGGCATGCCTTGGTGGACGACTCGAGCTTCCCGGTGCCTTTACAAAAGCCAGGAACTGCAAACACACTTGCGTGCGCACACACACACACACAC
>JAOXYL010000001.1:15905466-15939652 GCA_028564955.1 Terapon puta | reverse complement strand
AACAGAAAATCCATCAAATGTAAGGTAAAATGTCATCAATAGGGAAGGCTGTGAGTATGTGTGTGTGTGTGTGTGTGGGTACATAATGCAGTCAGATACTCGTTTGTATTATTAATGCTGCCCTGTTGAACAGCCTGGCATTAAATAGGAAACAAAGATTTTCAGCGGAGTAAGGTGACAGCTTGTTAATGAAATCTGATCTGAGCTGCTTGTATTTGTTGTATTTAATCATACTGATGTGGTTATTTAGGTTTATTTGGTTTAGTTTGCACTGATTTAGTTTAGATTTCAATGTCCAGTTCTTCAGTTTTGGGTTACATGTTTTATGTTTGCCTTGTTGGTTGGAATTAAGTGTTAGCATTGGATGTAAGATTAAAATAAATATTGAAATGGTTCAAACTGTGGACTTGAACACTTAGTGCACTCAAAATTTCCAAAATAATTTAGATGTTTTTATATTGTCCCACCCATGATTTGATGGTAACATAAGCACACATCGATCATAGCCTGTGGCAGCTATACCTGTATTTTCATGCCCAACCACCTAACATCTTTTTCCTCTGTGCTCAAACACATGCCTGAACTTTAATGTAGTTATTTGGACAGATAATTTCTATTTGTTGTCTCTGACTTAAAGTATCCAGGTCTCTGGTTACAGCTAAGCCTCTTGTCACTACTTGTCGCTTGAGGGACGCTGTGATTTATCGACAAGGTAAACAGCTTATGAATGAGACCTAAGCTTTAGTTATACAGTTTACAACATTTGACTAACCACAGGAGGTTTATGTACACACACGTTCTCGAGGCTACTGTTAGGGGAGAGAATGAGGTTGCCAGCCTCATCTCATGTCGAGGGAAATTCCTCAATGTCTTAATTGTAAGCCCGTAAGATTAATTCTGCGCGCACAATTGCTTGTGTAAACGTTTCAAGGTGACGCTGAGACATTTTTAAACAAGTTTCAAGCAGCGTGAAGAGTGACGGGGACTATTTACACCAGTACCTGCAGCCTTTTCAGCGCCGCTATCCCATCTCTAAAGCTGAGCGTCACAAGGCTAACTTTCACTGAGGGAAAGGAAGTTGCTGAAAGGATAAAAATAAAGTACAAAGGGAAAATTGTCGTGTGTCACAGTGTTTAACAACTATTTGTGCCATTTCCTGTCATGAGCTACTAAGTGGAGGACTGATTTTTTTTTTTTGACAACAAGGACATGCTTTAATATGTAATAATGAGACAAGTATAATGTTATCCTACAGTAAATAGATAATCATCTTTTATCTTGTTTATTTTTTTGGCACCTTCAACAGAAATTGTAAGCTTTTTAAAACATTTTTGTCAGTTTCTCAGCTCCTCGTATTTATTGCTGCAACCTGTGTGAATGAAATGATTTGGTGCAAAGGTGACATGCAGCTTTTGTTTTCTTTTTCCCCTCCGTGGCTCGGTGTTTAAAGAAGAGCAAATTCAAGACGGCAAACTGCATGTGTTGAAGTGCCTAAGGTAAGGCAGAGGCTGCTACAGCGTTGGCTAATGATTAACCAGTTAGTGCTCTTTCTATGTCTGCATGGGAAATAGACTCATAGGCATGAGGCGAAGAAAAGGCAAAAGACAAAAAAAAAAAAAAAAAATGTATTTAAAAGCTGTGGTGTATGAGCGCATTACATTAAAAATTAAGGACCATAAATACTTCAGGATGTGCTGGAAGCAGAATTAATATCCAGTAAATTAAATGAAAATACTTACAATATTGGTTCTCTTATTTGGTAACAGCGTAAAGGTTAGAAATGAACATGTGCGGCAGAAAAAAAGAGTCAAAGAGAGAAATAGTTGTAGGGTTGATATTTCTCCCGGTGTCTGCTAATGTGTAAATAGGCTGCTATTTTGCACCAGTCCCTGCTGACACCGTATCTGCTCACAGGCGTCACCGAATTCTTGCACATATTTAAACACAGCTATTGTAAAAATGGCCCTCTTCCTGTTGTTGTTTTGTGGAGTCTTGATTTTATTCAAGCCTGAGGAAGTGGAATAATTTCAATGCAGATGTTTTTCACTGTAAACAGCCGTAGAGATGTGGGGGGAGTCTGAGGATGAAAGCGGGCATCGGGGAGGGCAGAGAGTGTTTTCCAGAGGTGGAAAGAGTACTGAAATATTTTGCTCCAATCTTTTACTTAAGGTACCTACTACTCATTATGCAGCATGGCTCATTTCAGACTTATATAAATAAGAATTATAAGAATTATATTTTCAGATTATAATGTTTAATGCATTAATGTGTTCATCAATTTAATGTTGTAGATAGTAAAGGTGGAACTACTTTAAAATACTTTGTATTCTGCTACATAGTTGAAATTACAGTATAACAATACAACCTGATTCAATTGTTTAAATATATGTTATTAAATGTTAAAATATTAAAATAGAATAAATCTTCACCTGAAAAACTATCTAGTAACTAAGACGACACAAAAATGTAATTAAGTAAAAAGTGCAGTATTTCACAAATACAGTGTAATGAAGTAAAAGTGTGAAGTAGCATACAATGGAAATACTTGGTTAAAGTAACTTTAAATGTAATTTGTTAACCATCCGTTCTATTTTATGAATCCCAATGAAAAAATTAACACTAAGTTCTAGCAACATGGAAAAGAAATTGGGCACTAAAACCTTCAGTAGATGTGCTAGCTGATACATTTCTGAGATTATGCTATAAATACAGATGCAAAAATAGTAAATAATTCAATTGAAGATCTCTTTTGAATAAGGCTTATTTTAACTGTCACTTGAGAAACAAATAAACATATTTCAAAAGCATTGTGTATAAAAGTGAAGAGAGCATCCCAAGTGCAGTACTTTGATATGGGTTTAATATTTTTGCAGCTTTACAATTTCCTGTATTAGTAAGAAAAAAACTAAGCTTCATGGATATTAGCTTTAAGTCAAGCACAGTAGCTGATAAATAGGTTGGTGGCTACTGATAAAATGAAAAATGATGCTCTCTAGTTGAAGATTAAGCTCGGATCCAATCCCATTTTTATGTGCTGAGGCGTTATGGTTAAATCAACAAGCACTAACCAATACGTTCTGGCCCCGTGCAAACAGAGCCGCAGACTCATTTGATTAATGAGCTGGCATGATGTAACCACGGGGGGAAACAGGTTAGTGCACCTGGTCGTTTACACAGTTTTTCATTCATTTGGAAAAATGCTGTGTTGAGGGAGCAGCCAGTCAAAGAAACCATTTCAAACCAACCACTACTCGGAATAGTACATTTTTTAAATAGTTGAATGATTGAGTTTCTGCTAATCTTGGCACCGCCTACCCAATAAATGTCAATCTTTTGACAGAAATATAGCTTATAGGTCATGGCCTACTAGTGTTCTGTGTAGTGCTGGCACGCACACACACACACACACACACACACAAACACACACACACACACACACTATTTGTGGTCTGTAAACACACATGAACAGTTGTGGGAGACATGATAGTCCCTGAGTCCCTTGAAGTGTTGCCCCCTGTGGTGAAGGTGCATGGTGTTCAACCAGCAGCTAATATTGCATTGTCATATATTGCTTTTCTTTTGTCTCTGTCAGTGGTCATCAAAAGGTCAGGGGGTTGACGTGAAGTTGTAAAATGGCTTGAGCGAGGGTGACCTATGGCTGCCTGAGCATTCCTAATGCAATAGTGAGGCCCGCGGGCCTGGCCTGCCAATACCAGGCTGATTATAACGAATCAGGTCCCTCTTAACACAATAATGTGATCAATTTCTCATTCCACTGAATAAATAACATGGCAGATAGGGAGCTCTGTGTGACCCGCCGTTAACCCCTTGCCTCATTATTCATATCAGTGCCTGAAAAGAGAGAGGGAAGGAGGCAAAGAGAGAAAGGAAGAAACGGGTCAATTTGAGCTAATTATTGGTAAGACAGAGTTGCTTTGCTAAATGCTACTGATTGGATGAATGTCCCGGGATTTTTTGATGACATCTGCTGTGAGTAAGGCCAGTGAAACTCTGGACCTGCTTTTATGTCCTTGGGGGATTTAAAAGGGGTGACAGATGCTTTACTGTTCCCCAGCTCGTGGCAGAAGTAGCCTACACTTACATCCACAGCAGCCCGGCCAGGCCAGGCTCTGCACAGTAACACAATAGGCACACTCTGACTGCTTTCTCCCTGCTGGGTGCTCGCTCTGTCCAGCCACTGGAGAACACGACAACACTTGGTAAAATACCCAGTTCACCAGGTTCACAGAGAAGGAGCGACAACAGCGCTGCTAATGGGATCATAATTAGCCCTGTCAGCACTGCATCATACATAAGAGAGCTCCTCTCTGACACATTTGAGCTCCATAAATCTGGACGCTTCTACATTTACTTCAGGTAGGCAGTTACCCTTCAATCTTTGTTCCGGCCTCAGTAACAGAGCCGGGTCTGAGCAGGCAGGATTTCTCTGCATTGTAACCAGAGGCCCTGCGCATCTGTGGTAGGGCCCATGTGGGAGCATACGACACTCCGAGGCGAAGCTTTGAGCTTTACACGATACCCAGTCGAGCTCGACCGGGAGGATGTGACATGGTCATCGCTCTTCATTTATTTACCTGTGGTTTCTTTTTTTTCTTTTTTTGTCACAGTCGCACTCTGCGCCTGTGTGCGCTTCACCTGACACCCAATATCTAGACCTATTGCTTTCATCTCCACGAGTATTGGTCTTCACTTATCTTACTCTCATCATCTAACTTTAATCAAGTAAATGGATGCATTTAAATGTTGCTAATTTCACTTTGGTAATTGCCTGTGTTTAATTAGGTTTGATCAAAAGAGCATTTTAAGTAATTTGAAGTTACCGGCGCAAAGTTCCCCAAAGTCAGTGCACTTCTATAAAAAGACTTGGCATGAAAAATAACCTTAGACCTGGTGTGTTGCATCTTGTAACAAGGAGCTCTGCCCTCCCCGATGTCCCTTGAGAAACCTGAGGCATCACAGGTTTTACCTTTATGCAGTCTATATCCAACAGAATTTTAATATTCTCATAGTTTACCTTTATCGAAATACCAAGTTGCAAATTCAAGTGTACCATGTCAATGAAAATGTGCATTTGGGTTAGAGTAGATAGAGTGTGCATGGTTTTCTTATTCCATAATTGCCTTCACCAGGCCAGTTAAAAAATCACACCAGATGTCTGTATCCTGCTACTTTATATCCATCTCTGTACAGTAGATTCTTCTTGTCAGACCTGATGGCCTTAGCATCTGGCCACATGGCTGAATTTCACTATATCTCTCCTGCCACCACCCTCCCCCTTTCTTTCTCTCCTTTTCCTCTCCATGTCTGTCTGCATAATTCTGAAGCACGTAAAAGGCCTGAATGACGTCGCTGAGGCTCCGTACAATTTTATTTAAGCCATTAGTTCCTGGGAGCGTATCGGGGGTGCGGGGGGCTCAGTTCCACATGAGAGGACTTCCTCCTCACCAGGCAGTGTTTAAAGAAGAGCAACAGGTGGCTGCTGGCAGAGGGAACCTGAGGCTAAGTGGATGTCAAAGTGGAACTGCGGCTGAATCACGGCTATTTATTTGACCCTCCTCACATCTGCACTCTTCCCCTCTGAGAAGGAAGAGATAGGAGGGGAGACGAGCAGAGGGGCGTTTTGTTCTGCTCCTCTCCACAAGCTAATGTGGGGCTGGGGGAAGTGGAGGGATGGGGGGAGGGTATAGGGGAAATTGTACATGGTATTAATTACAGCCCTGTGTTCACATGGCCGCTCCTGCTTTGTGTTTATGTATGGAAGTAACATCATGTGCGCACAACATGAAGAGGGTCAGTGGGATTGAGGTGTTTTTCCATGTGGCGAGTGAGCACATCCTATTAATTCACTGCCGTTCACATCAAGCTGCTTGACCTCCAAAGAGAAGTCAGAGTGTTTTTTTCTGTCAGGAAAAGGGCGGATGTGAGAAGAAACACAGATCTGTAACTTTTTTAATAATGTAAAAAAAAAAAAATCCTAAAATACAAAATTTATTTAGTAAAAGAAGTAAAAATCATTTAGTTTAATGGTTGTGTATTATTATTATTATTGTTATTATTATTATTATTATTATTATTATTATTTCTAAAATAATAAATAAAAAATAAATACATCTTTCAAGTATCAATTCTTCTACTCACAGAAAATGTCTTGTACTATTCATCTTTGATGTGCTGCTCTCAAGTTGACAAAAGAATCAGTTATTATTCTTCCAATTTTCATTCGCTTTTAGCTCTGATTTTGGTCGCCACCAACTCCTGAGGGAAATATTTGTCTCTTTGGCTGTTAATTACTTCACTTGTTAATTACTCCACTATATATCACCAGCTTGTCTCTCACAGTGTCTGCCTGCTGTTTGGTGGTGCACAGTGGGTTTTCAGAACTTATTCTCTGAAAACGACGACATGAGAGCATCGAGAGTGAACCAAATAAAAAATGCAGGCCGTACAGCTTAACAGTGAGAAGAAACTGTAGGTTCATCAAAACGAGCATCCCCTCGTCTTCTCATTGTGGTGTGAGACATTGCTGATGTAAAACACAGATGATAGCCGCCTTTACCTGCAATCCCAGAGCTCTCTCTGTGCTAACAGCCTAGCAAAAGACTTTCTAAACACCGGCGCACTGAGGCTTATTGGCAGTGAAAAGAGAACAGTGGCCAGGTCTGGGAAGGATCCCTGCGTGTCTTTCCTGTTGGCCTCAGTTTTTCCATGCTGTTATCAACCCAGCTGATAATGCGCAGCTCCAGGCTCTTTTTCTCAGGACCCACAGCACACTGCCACACATTCTGATGGCGTGACACAGACCTCCACCACAGAGCCCCCTCTGTCTGAGGTAGAGCACACTGCCAGGCTGAGGCCCGCAGCTGGTTCACATATTGGTGAAGGACTCTGCCAGTCTGACTACTATTACTGATATCTGAGGATGTGCATGTGCGTGCCACCCTCGCTGCGGGCTTCAAGAGTTTCGGAAAACGCAAATAAATGGCAGAGAAAAGTGAAAGGAGTCAGATCAGAAGCAGAAAGGTGATGTGGCAGGAATTAAAAATGTCAACAAACCGGGACCTTCAGTTCTGAGGGAGATTTAGCTTGACTACCAAGTATGTTTACACGAACAAGGGATTTGATTCCAGTTTAAAGTGGCTCTCAGTCTGAGGGAAGGATATTTGTGTTTACCTCTAATTTCTATTTGTCATTTTTAAATGGGTGAAATGTGTGAAATTTTGCTTACAGAACAACATTTAAATGCATCACAGATTGTAAGGGAGAAAATTCTGTACCAGCATTTTTGGTAAAAAATGGAGCAATGTTTTGCTTTGTTGGTGAAAACAATAGTGATTGCTACATTTTCCTGTTTACCACATGGGCTGGCACGGCAACCAATACATAACTGCACAACACATCTTGGACCAATCAGGCCGTTTGGTTAAATCAGATTACTTTGTAGAAAACAGTTCTTAAATATGTCATAGATTACAGTACAGCACAGACATATAAGCACATTATGCTGTGATCTGAATGTCGTGCACTATAATTTATATTAGCAAAATTCATACAAGTTTTGAAACTTATTTCATATTTACATTTTTTTAAAAGTAGCTATGTTAATGAAAACGCATCAAATGTTACATTTCAAGAGATGACTGATTTCTTTTTTTTTTCAAATTACTCTAAACATACCAAGCTATGGCTAACAGGTTATTGATTATAGGTTTTAGGTTATATATCGTGACTGTTTAATTGCTGAATTAACAGTGTTAATGAATCATTCTCCACTGCTATGGCCCACTACCTTCTTGCATGACTGTTACTAAGTGGGAGGTAGCTCCCAGACTGAGGCACAGTAAAGTTTATTAAACACATCAGCTGGTTTGCAGCAGACCATTACTGAAATGCTATATTCCAGCAATGAGAGATCAACAAATAGGCCTGGGAAATAACAAGCAAGGGGACTTTGGTCTTTTAAACCAGAGAGCATTATGCAAACTTTGAAGGAGGAATTTATTAAATCTCTTACAACAACTGAGGGGCTCTATATTTAACTTTGCCAGAGCACTTCGGACAAGTATTGGCTGTGGTTTCCAATTGGCTCTGTGAGCAGTCTGGTGGCTGCAAGGCAAACTTCTGGAGTCCCTGGTTCCTAAAATGAAACAGCTGCACAGTGTGACACACTGAGAGCGGTGGGGTGTAGGGAGGAGGAGTTTTCATGAATGAAGTCAGTGGGAGAGGGAGGAGAGAGGACTCTAGCTCGGGGCTGAATGCTGCTACGTAGGTGTGTCATTAAAAGGGTTTTGGGGGGCGTACAAAGTATGGGTGTGGACTCAGACATGGGTCATATAAGTTCAGTTTGATTCATAGTATAAGAGGGGAAATGGTGTTGTTGTTTACACTGGCTCAGGGTGTACAGCAACCCACTGTGTAATTTGTAGTGTAGTTTGCACAGATCTGCCCCCGGGGAGCCATGAGAGGCTGTCCTACATCGGCTGTTCCCCCTCTGCCAGAGCCCTGCGTGTCCCAGCACTCCCCCGCCGACAGAGACAGAACAGAGCACCACTTGGACCACGCAGAGGGATATTAAAGTCCAACGCTGAAATTAAACTTTTGAGTCTCACTTTAGATGAACCTCCAAAGCTATCTAGCAGCCCTCTTTCACTCTGTGCCAGAGTAATATCTGTATAATTAATAACCACAGGAGGAAAGAGAGAAAGCCACTTTGCCAAGCCAAACCAGAGCCATGTGTATGACGGTATGGAGCGCACACACATTGTTTGGATTGGTGAGACAAAAAAAATGCGCTATAAAATACTTTCTGCTGAATCTGTGGAAAATTGCAGAGAAAAGCAACACACTCTTTGCGTCTACCTGTCCAATCAGCACAGGGTAGCAGGGCAGGGAAGGCATCCAGCTGGTGCTGGAGTCAGGACAGAATCTGGTATGGCGGCCTGGTGGTTGTCCAACATAATTGTTTGCTATTATAACATAAATCCAGACCACAAAACCTCTAGTTCAAGAAATTAATACAAATTTAAAGTTCAACTGTTGTGAAAACAGATAAGCGTGCATCCATCCTGTTTCACAAATATGAAGTATTATCCACCTCTTCGGCATCAGACTCTCTCTTTTTGGTTTTGTGCACCAGAATCAAATTATTACTTTTTAACACAACCATCACCAGGCAGGAAGCTGGCACGCAGTCCTTTACACCTTCTGATTCCTGTAAATACACAGCTTCTCTCTGAGACAGAGCCAAAATTCAGCTTTAGTCCTATAATGCAGGTCTTCAGTGATGTTCAGTGACATCTGCATAACATATGCCAACGGTATGTTACAGTGGCGTGAGTGCATAGCTTACATTTTTAGGATGGGTGGTCTCAGTGGTATTTTAAACCATTATTTTTATTAACCCTGGCATTCTTTGCACCCTGCTTGATCCCTTTTTTCCTCCTTAATTTCTCCTTTTAAGCATCTTGTTATTTAACTCATTTATTTTTTCTTGCAGCTTCTAATCATTTTAATGTGTAAAAAAAAAAAAATAATAATAATAACACAGCTTAAATTATACCCTACACAGGCAGCGGGCTAAACTTTGAACTTTCTCACCCCAGCTCTGTATTCACTCCAAGCAGAGATGCTGGTGCTGCTCTTGCTGCTGTGTGGCTATCTATCTCACACCCCACCTCAAGCTCTCCTGATCAATATGGTGAGCCAGTGGTCATCATCACTCATTGGGAACTGACACGCACAAGTGCATGTGTATGTATGTACTCACTCACACAGACACACACAGGCACACACACACACACACACACCATGGCCTTTTAAACCTCTGTATCTCCTAGAGTAAGCAACGGGACATAACCCACAGAGCACATAATCCATCTGAGTTTGATTAATGGATTTAACATCCATTTTCAGACCCATACAATGCCCCTGTATGAATTTTATCAGTGTACAGTGACAAATAGGGGTTCTGTTCTCTGCTAAGAGCCCTCATTGTTCCTCTGACTAAGAGTCATGCAGATGTCACCGCCTCGGCCAGGCTGCCCAGTGACTTGTTTAGAAAATATAAATGTAACGGGCTGTAGTCTGACATCATTGTCTCAACAATATAGATGCCTATTTTGTCAGCACATAATCGGTATAAATGTATGACTTGATACTATTTTGCCAGAGAATAATATCCAGACTGTGTTCGTGGTGCTGGTGTAATTGTGCACAGACTCCGTCATGAATTTTCTTTAAATAAAAGTCATGTGGAATGTATCACTGCTTGATTTATTCTGTTTTATGGGAAGACTTATTACAAACCCCAAATGATTCAAGGTAACTGCATTGGTGAATTTAGTTGGCATCCTCTGAGCATTCATTTGGAAAGTTGCAGAGTTAAACATGGCACCGGCTTTACTGTTACCATGCCCTGAGTCCGTTGACTGTAATATCAGTAGGCTATGAAGCACTGATCAGGATGGCATGACTGGCTCCAGGATCTGGGTGTCCTGGCACTGAATAATGCAGCTTTTTCCCCCGAGGCCTTGTATCCTTTGGGCCCTGTCATTGAAGATGCCCTCTCATCTCATCTCTCACCGACACATGGAAATGTTCTCCAAGTAAGAGTTTTACATCACTCTGAGAGGCTCCATGATGAGGTTTTTACAATAGTAAACGGCCCGACCTAAGTGGCATGCGTCTCCCTCTGAGTATGTCTCCTGACTGTCCTCCTAATGACTCAGAAAATATGCACGGCGCTCCATTTATGGGCAGTAAAAACAGTCATCCAGCCGCATGCTAACAGACTGTGAAGAGCGCCATAAAAACTGTCTCCGTCATATTCACTTACAGCATAGTGCAGACTGGCAGCTCAACTGGCTATCATAACATCCAGCAGGACTGTCACCGAGCTCGGCGGTACCTCTCCGCCTGTCACGAGCAGCCAAACATGAAGTAAAACAGCCGGCGTGCCCTCCCCTGCTACAGAGGGTGACATGAACTAGCAGCCCCACACATAGGAAGTGACATAAACAAGCAGGCCCCAGAGAGGAGGGCCATCAGTGGCGATGATGAGCGACTCTCTGGATACCCCTTGACATGTGTGGCTGCACCAGTGAGGGGTTGAAGGGAGCCGAGGGGGGGGGGCAGCGGGTGTGCGTGGGGCGGTGGGGTGGGATTAGGCCGGGTGCCATGCGGGGGCATGCGGGAGAAGTGTGTGCACGACTGCATTATCCGGCTGATTTAGTTATGACAGCTGGTGCCCAAGAGGAACGCAGCGGTAGGGGATAGGATCGCCTCGGCTGCAGACAAATGATGATGAAGAGATCACTTTAAAGAACAATCTCCATAATATTTCATGCTCACTCGGCAGCTCCCAGGCAGCCCGGGCTGCAAGGCTAACTGCTCTATCAATTGATTTGATTCACTGCCGGAGCTACTCCTCGCACATAGTATTTCAAATAAATGACACAGCAGATAGGAATGATATCTACATCAATATTAACCCTGAAAAGAACTAATGGATGCCGGCTGCAATTTGCGCTATATCCTGAGTAATGCATGGGAGGCAGAAGGCAGGTGATGGAAGAGTTATAACTCAGTCTTTTCCTGTCTCCCCCACCCCCACCCCCAAGGCACAAGAGGATACAATTTGACCTACACCCACCGCACCCAACACAAATATACAAGCTACATCTTTCCTTCTCCCTAGGCAACAATTTGTTTTTGTATTTATAAGGCACATTATGGCAGTCTAGGCTAAACTAAACCATCTCTCAGGCTTGTGGAACACAAAAGCAGTTTATCAGATAAATCACCCTTGACCAGTTAGCTATTAGAGCAGCCAGGAAGTGGAGCACAGGCACGTATGGTGCTTACAATGATAGCAGAGTTGCCTTTTATTAATGCGTGGACATGATGCATGCGCCTCTGTTGCAGTGGTTTAACATGGCTCAGCACTCTTTAACCTGATCCCACTTACTAACCTGCGGTATTATGAATTCAGATCAGGTACAAGGATAGATATACAGATTATTCCCGATACAAAGACCATTTCGGCTTTCCACACAGGGGCAATTACTTTCACACAGTTGCAGAATGCGTGTTATAGTAAGGTTCATCTCTATAAATTTTAGTGATGGATATAAAAATATTCCTCGCAGTGTACCAAGTTAACTGTCATAATTGATTTCTTTTTCATTCCTGTTTTATTTACTCTAAATAAACTGTGCTTTAAGTAGCACACAGGCAAGACAGCATACTTGTTACATCCTGAAATACCTCTTGGTCAGATCAGGTGTTTTATTCATTGCTGAGAGATACATTTAGGCGGTAACACTTGCGTAAAGGTGATGCCAGAACATTCATTAGCCTGGATGATGTTCACTGAGTAGCTACTGATTACTCCTGTCCCTGATATCTGACCCCTGCCCTAGTAAGAGGAGACCTCAGCCAGACACACACACACCTCACACACATAAACACACACATAGATAATGGGAGGTTTGTGGCTTGCCGATAAGGTGGTGATTAATCACAGTGCTGATGAGAGTGTGCTGGCTTTCCATCAGTGATGCTTAATGAATGTCATAATAATGCAGGCATCTCTGATTGCTCAGGTCAGTGAGTGCTGTGCAAGGGATGGCGAGGTTTATGTGTGTGCTTTTGGGGGCGGGGGGGAGGGACTGGGCCTTAGCTGAGACCCCCACTGCTGAGCAGTCTGCTAATGAGTCCACTAGAGACCCACCCAATACCTTTGATTGTGATGCCATGGAAGAGAGGGGAGCAGTGCAATCTTTAGCTGGATTAAGTATCTCTTAAGGAGATCTACTTTCAGCCACAATGTTATCAACTCTTGAGTGTGTATTAATTAGGCCTATTGCAGAGGCGAAGCGGACGAATTTGCAGTATTCCCTCCACTCTCCTGCAGACACACATACACACAAAAGACCACAAGCGGAGTAAGAAATCCAGCTGAAAAACTCTTGAAGACATTAACTCCCCCACAAACACAAAGTCACCAAGTATAACACTGTCATTTATTTTAAGGTAAATAATAAAGCATACACGTTTAAAGTGAAAAGTACACCTATGTGTTCCTGTATGTTGCTGCATGCTTTAATTTGACACCCCATTACATCCCCATCTACATGTTACATCCACACATCTGTATGCATGTTTGGGTATTGTATACATCATCCTGTTCTCATTAGCAGGGCTTTTGATATGAAGTGATGCATTATCTACGCACTAGGCAACAGTTGATTGACTGTGGGCCGGTAATACTGTTTAGCCCCACTTAGGGCAGCCTGGCTTTGATGTAAGTACATATTTCCTGGTGAAGGGGTTGTTATAATTTCAAACATTCACTGACTCATCATACAGGGGGCTGACATTGTTGCGGTTCACTTGCTTTTTTTTTTATCTCTCACATGTGTTTCCTGGATGTAAATTCCACTATTTTCCTCTTCCCTGCAAGTCATCAAGAAAACGTCTGTTAAACGGCCTGCAGGTATATTGTTTACATTGTTATCCTACATGGATAAAACCCTTCAGCATATGCTAGCAGAAGGTATTGTACAAAGCATTGATATTCAATCCAGTTGCACCCCCCTCCCCCTCCTCCCCCCCATCTTCATCATAACCCGGATGTTTAAGAAGCATGTCCAACTGGTATGTTTTGACTTGGTTTAAGTGGTGTTTAATGACAGTGGACTGGCTGTTCTGTTCCGGAGCTGTGTTAAGAGTTTCTAATCAAACGTTCTGCTCCATCAATAATGCAGCGCCTTGGATCCCATGGAGGACTTAATTGTGGGTGTAGGGCTGATAGGGAGAGCCTTGGCTAGGGGTGTCTCGTTGCACTCTTTAATTAGAGACCCCCATCATGTCAAGAGCAAGAGCCCTGGGTGTTTACTATGCAGCAATGTGCCCAGGACTACTTTGGCAAGAACCCTACTGTAACCCTGCCATCAGCTACTGCTCATAGCTGACTCTGCCTGCAAGAGAGAGAACGAGGTGGGCGGGGGGAGAGAGAGAGTGAGAGAGGAGATAGACAGGACGGCAAGGAGGGACACCGTTATTTAGTTTTACTCATACACTTTTTATGTTCTGTATATTCAGACATTCATTTTTGACATATCTCCTGAAACTCTGGCAGCAGGTAGAAATAATTATTGCACATGCAATTATAACATACACTTCTGGGGTAAATTATTATGAGAAAAACTAAAGTTTGTGCAATGCAAGTCTTCCTCAAAGGCAATGCTACATATTTTTCTTGCTAGACTAGTTGGATTGCAGCTATTTATTGGAGAAATATGGAGTACACATTTGTAGACAAAGGTATGAGATGGTGAAATAAGTTTTTTTCATCCCAGTTTGGTTATAAGTACATATGTCCCCTGAGACATGAGAAACATGAACTCAGCCATGTGACTCTATCACAGAGACAGGTTAAGACTTAGAAGGTAATTGAGAACACCATTGGATCAGATTAACGAGAGATTGGGAGAAACAGCAGCTGGACAAAAGCAGTCAGAAAGGCTTTTTTGTATCATTTGGTAAGTATTGTAATTTCTTGTGGGGCTACTGTGGATCTATTTGTCTTGGTGACCAACCCTAGTACCACTTGTGTGTTCTACTGCATGAAGTTTACAATAAATCACAAAAACAGTAGATATTCTGTTACTTTTACCACCTTTACCAGTTAACCAGTCACATAAAAGTAAAGGGGACACCAGAGTTTGATTACAGGTCTTGGGGAGTACTTCTGCTAATTAAAAAGGTGTAAAAAGCTTTTTGTTGCTTCAAAGTGAGTTTCATGAAAGTTGATGAATTGCCTCAAGTGATGTCACTTGAGTCAGCAGTTTGGTGAAAAAAAATCAGATTATCTGGAGTTAAAAAGAGGAAAGGTGACTAACTACTTGACTAACTTCTGACTCGGCTTGAGTCTTGAAACTCAAATCAACAGTATTCACCATTATGGCATGCATGTAATTAAAAAAAAATGGTTCTGCTGCATCAATTTTGAAAACTGTTAATCGCTGTTAGGTATTGAGCCAGAGATACAAATTATTAGGTCTACTTTACTGTTCAACATTCTTTACTCTCAATGAATGAAAAAATACCTTAAATCAAACCCTTGCTTTCCCTATCCCTTAACCTCATCCATTACAAGCATTGAAAGTGAAAGAGCAAGTAAAAGTATTAGTTGTACATTGTAATCGAACAACAAAAGTACATTCACTCAGAGGAATAGTTTGTTTCAAATAGTTGATCAGTGATGATCATTTAAAATGATTTAATTGCTGTTTGTTGTCCAGTTGTTGATCCAACATACCCCATATCAGTAGACTTGAAACTATGGGAAAAAAAGCACAAAAAAAAACTTAATTCTTAGAATTCTTAATTCTGTTTATCAGAGGGATTATCCTGATTGCCATTATGTATTTCTGTCTTTTGTCCTCTTTTTTTAAACAGTAGGCCTATGAACGGTGACAAAAAGGTGGGGGAAACACAAATTCCAGATAAAATCCAAATATTAAAACAAAAACCACAGAGTCATTTTTCAGATAACTCTCCCTCTGAGGATGTCAGGCCCAGACGTGCTTTTTTTTCTCTTCTGTCTGTCATGCTTATTAGGCCAATTATCGATAACAGGCAAACATTCCACTCCTGGAGTCTCAGCTTCATGTTTTTTATAAAATCAATATGGCCCCCTGGCCCTTATCTTCCATCCAAAAGAAAAATGACAGAACAAATTTGGGGTATGATGGATGATGGTGCCTTTATGTGGCTCATGTAATGGAGCTGATGATAAGGAGCTGAGTGGACTTCCCATTAGGAAGCTTCTTCTATAGTGATATGGATTGGTGTTTTGTTTGAAATGGTGACCAGGCTTCATTGAATTCACAATCTGACTCCACTGAAATGAGTGACAGAAAAATTGGGAGCAAAATGAGGTCAATGGGATGACATGGTGGTGACTTGGACTGAGCCCGTCACTTTTAATATGTCCTATATGTCTTACACTGAAGCTTGGCCTGAATGTAGCTGGCCTGATGAGAGATGTATACATTTGCAGTAAGAAGAGAATGTAAAACTACAAATCAAATATTTCTTTCATTGTAAGGCAGACTAATTCACCTCACATTTGACCTGGTGGCTGTAGACGCTGTGATCCATCTCAGTGTTTATCAGCAGTAAAGTGGTCAAGATGGAGAGCAGCAGAAGAAGATATCATTCAGTGTCTAATCATTCTATCATGTCACGACATGCCTTGTGTTTGCGGGGTGTCGGAGGTGGAGGGAGACCCCGGCCAAACATCAGGTGTCACACTCAGCGCCAATGAATGGACAATGGCTATCCATCAATCTTCCATGCCAGCTTGTCTTGCGGCTTGAAACCAACTACAATGTCCATCTCAAAGCAATTTGATCCATTCAGCTGACTCATTCATCAGCCTGAACTCATTTGCAATCCAGACTGCTTTCCTGGAGAGACGAAAGTTGGATTCAAAGGAGAGTATGGGTGAAAAATATTGAATTTAAGGGAACCAATGACCAGTAGTCCAAAATATTGCTTGCAGCACAGGAGGTGAGCAATGGTCTTTATCACAGGGCCGTGGTGGCTCATTTATTTAGTTGATGGATTGTTTATCAGTCAGCCTGAGCAGACATGTATTTGAGTAGCTGGAGGGAAGTTTAGAGGCGTTTTATTCAGTGGCGCTGTAGCAAAGCTACGTACATCCCCTTCAGCCAACTGACCTCGTCGGGTCATCAGGACTTAAGTAAGAGTGAAAGTCGCTTTAAATGGAGCGAGGCTCCCAGGGACCCAGCCTTGGCTGAGCAGCTGCTGCCGGCCGTTGACTATTACTTTTCCAGGGGCTGACTTTGATGTTTTAACAATCCATACATATTGATTCAGACTGATAATAAACAATTTGATTAGCCTCTTTCTATAGGCTGTCATTTCAATCACTTTCAGAGCTCCGATGGAGTGGAAGTGAGGGGCTGTGGACGGAGGGAGGGATGAGGGGAGGGCAACAGAGATGGAGAGAGAAGCCAAAGCTGAAAGAGAGGGTGGAGGGCTAGAGCCCCCTCCTCAGACAGAAAAAGGAATCCAGCCCTGATTAGGCCTCTGCCTTTGGTGAATTGGACAAGACAGCTGAGCTGCCAGGTTATTAACTCCCTCAGAAAATTCTCAGCCCTCTCTCAGGCCAGCCTGAATACTGCGATCTGGATCGATAAGCAATCTCCGGTGTGTACCAAATGCCTGCTGGATTCATTTGTCTCCCAGCACCCTCTCCCTCCGCTGGACAATACACCTGCACAACTGAGCCCCTCCACCCCCACTCCTGCCTCCCCCCTCTCTGCCTCCCTTCTTTCCTGAGTGCTGTTCTCGCTCTCTCTCCTCTCCCTCTTTCTTCCTCACCCTCCCTCCCTCCTCACCTCTCTCACGTTCACTCACTGGAGTCTCTGTCACTTTTTAAATAATGACCCTGGGGCTGAAGGAACAACTGCCTACCTCTATTTCATCACACTGAGACCCTCTCCTGCAGGCCTGGGTGACCAAGCTGTCTAGGGGAGAGAGTGCAGGGGGGGAGAGACACAGAGACTGAAAGAGAGCGAGAGAGAGGAGCCGTAGAGGGGGGTTTGCCCACGGCAATGGGGAAGGTGGGGGCCGCAGCAGCATCATGACTGACAGAAGCACAGATGTCCCCATCAGAGCTCAATCTAAGCATTTAAATGACCAGCCCATGGCAACTTTGTAGTAAACATGAAAACATACAAAGTAACTGCTGTTATGGTTGATATCATACTCGGAGAATAGAGGCTCAAGACATGCCAGATCCTCATGATGAGATTCCACGCATTACTTCCTGTCTGTTTATCTTTTTTATTGAGCTGTTTTGTGCTCCCAGTGTGGGAGTTTGTTGATTCTGGTGAGAATATGTAGCCCCTCTGAGAAAACCCTCAGCACTGCGCTGAGAACTGTGTTCTGAACCATATACTTTAATGTGTTGAGGTTCAGCAACCAGCCAGAGTTGCCAATATTGTCCATTTCTATCACACATTTAGTTCTCAGAGAAAGCAGCTCAGGGCTTCCCTTACACTTGAAGCAAGCCTGTCTTTGTGGAGGCGAAGTAAAAATGGATTTACATAGTGATTGTGTTTGCTGATTTGGCAGGGCTTCAGCTGATAACTTTTAGTGATTCGCTGCAGCATTGATCTCCCAGATGGATTTATTGACAAGGGTGGGGGTTGAGTTGGTGGGAGAGAGGGCAAGGGGGTGCTGCTGAGGTGATATGAGGAGAAAACAGTAGATAGCCACTCAGGCGCGGTGGACAGTGGATGAGCTTGATGTTACCTGCCTTTACTTGTTGGCAGGGTTATTCCCCCAAAGGTGTTAAAAGCCATGCTGTTCCTCATACCTCATTTCTGTGGTTTGTCTTTCTATTGTCTTTCTATTGTCTCTGTGTGGCTGCAGAGTTGAAACCCCAGAGGGAATTGTCTGTCAGCATACAATAAAGGCAAAGCCTGCGACCGAAGACTCCATTTCTCAGGGCTAATTGTCAGAGACAATGCACGGCACTGAAAACACAGCCCACGAAGGATAAACCTGGCGGATGTTTAGCTTTCCTTATCACTGTAATCTTTCATGGAGCAAATCAAACTGGAGCTGCGGATCTGCAGAGAGACAAGGGGGAAAAACTAAGAAGGAAATGCAGTTATTAAAAGGAGCTCAGTAAATATCTGAGAGGACTTTAATGTAGCAAACACAAAAACACTCAACACACAGGGTGCTGTCCGTAAGCAGGGATGTGAGACAGACCAAACAGGAAGTCCCTCAAAAATGTATGTTGGAGTTTTTAATCAGTCAAAGATGGCTTACTCATCAGGGGTTGATTGCAATGGAACAGTTTTGGTTCATAATGTTTTTTTCCTTTGAGAGATCACAGGCTGCGATATCATCAAAGAAAATTTGCAATAATGTAATTTGTCTGATAACATGATACAGAAAACAGATCTTTTGATCGCCGTAATTACAGTCCTGCGTAACCACAGCATTATCCCTGCCATGTGACGAATCTGATTCTTAAGTAAGCACCTTTCACCCACTAATGTTGTCTAATGTCTACCACAAACTGATGCGTCAGTGAACACAGCTGGTACACTTTGTACCTTTAGCAACCATTTTAAACCATATTAACCTTCCCTGTAACGGTATCCCAGCAAGCACTTTTTCATTAGCATCTTTCTTTTCCTTTCTTGTCAAGGTCATTTGTAATGTGGAATCTATAAAATTCTCAATGAAGAAAGTTATTTGAATTCTTAGATGTTAATGGCTGAGCTTAAAAATTCCCATCTCAGACCTGCAGTTTTAAAATGATCCTACAACGTGTATGTCAGCAGATGAAGTTACTGAGGGTAATTGCTCTCACGCCATGCCTCTCTCTGTCTGTCCCTCTCTCTCTCACAGTATGCACACACACATCCTCTTGCTTACATTTTCCTCATAGAATTTGTATTTAGTTGTGTCAAATTCAGCAAAAAGCTCACATATGTGGCAGAGGTTGCATATTTACAGTGGCATTTTTTGAAGAAATCAACCTTTTGAAGAAATCAAACTGGAAAATACATTTATTGCTAAAAGATGATTTCCATTCATTAATTCCTCCGCTTTGCTCCCTTCCTTGAAAGTTTGTTACATTGTTTAAGTTTTGCATTCAATACCATGAACTGGCTGTAAAACCTATTGGTTTTTTTGTCACTGACAGATTTACATTCATAATATGAATGTGTGAATTAAAAATGCTTGAATGTTAAAGGGAGTACAAGTAAATCCTGTGCTTGGTTTATGTTTTCTATGTCTTAAAACGGTGACAGAGAGTCAAAAAGGAAAATCAAATGTGATACATAATGTCAGAAAACTGAGAATAGTTTCCAGTTTGCTGAGACTCTTGCTTGTGGTTACCCTACCTCTCCCTCTTTCTCTCTCTCCCCCTCACATCTTTCATTGTGCCATCCTGACAGTGACGGTAATGTGTGAGTAGGTGAGCCACCCTCAGGGCTCTGTACATCCACGTCCACTTCAATATAAATCAGCACTTGTCATCACAGACTCATATCACACGCACTGATCCCACGTCCCCTCCACAAACGTGCATATTCCTGCTTGTTGTTTGATACCGTATGAGACGCCAGTGGCCAGAGCATAAAACCTGTCCAGTCTTACCTGCAGTGTCTCCCTCTCTCGTGTCGCTTTGTTTTCTCCCTTCTAGACCTGTAGGTGCTCCTGCGTGGTGAAGTTAAACAGATGTGACTGCATTAGATTCAACCCGGACAGCAGCACACCTCTGCTGCCCTGAATGCATTCTATAATTATCCGCCACACCTTGTATCAGGAAGTCAGCTCGTGTCAAACGTGCAAGTGAAAGCTAGGGCCACTGTCAGTAAAATGAGTCTGATAGTGACAAGAGCCAAAGCAGCTGCAAAGGAGTGAAATAAGATTTAGATAGTATTGCTGGAAACTACAACAGTGGCTTCCTGGCTGTCATTTCAGTCACGAAGTGTTGCATTTTTAAATGTCTATCTTGTGTTTTTGGCTCATACTGTGATATCCTGCTGACACTGTATCGACACTGTTAGACTGTCATCTTGCAAATGATTCTGATTTTGCCCTTGAAAGATGAGACGTAACAAGTACTAACACTACTGAAAAACAAGACTCATCTCATGGTCATGTTACAATTGTATTGAGCAAATGTTTGCTCGTATTCTTCTTCTATTCTATTGAAGCCTGCATAACAGGGCTAATTCAAGGATATGTTTCCCATTTCTCCGCAAACTCCATTCAGATTTGGTGGAGCTGAAGATCAAAGCTCACCTTTGTTCAGCTTTGACTGAGCCTGGTAGTTCAGTTGGTCATCATTCACCATTTTAGTACATTATCAGACTCCTGCATTAGTATTTATATTTTGTGATCACCTTGTTCTGCTTATTTATTATACCCATCAAAGGGAAAGTTAGGGGAACACAAAATCCATTAGTATTCATCCTCTGGGAACCATGAATGTCTGTGCAACTCTTTATGAGATATGTCAGTCTGGACCAACCAACCATTGTTATACATGTGCCAATGGCTTGGTTAAAAATGATTTAATGTAATAATGTTGATGGTACTGGTGCAATGTAACTGGTTGTGTTTAAAAACCTGCAAGTGGAAATATGTGGATTGTAATGTATGTTAATGTATTGTAATGTAGTGAATGTACTGTAAGACATTTCTCAAAAAATAAATGCTCAGTCAGATGTCCTGCAAGGTCATCCAGGGAGAAAATGATTGAATGGATTTAAATACAGTTAATTTCAAAATAAAGACCCAATACATTCAATACATTCTACACTGTTGTATGGGAGATAAGTGCTGCATTTATAAACTTCATCAAGAATTAGAATTCATTTGATGCCTCAGAGATTATTTGATGGAGGAGGAGCAGCTGCCTTGGCCTGGATTCATCCAGCCACTCTGATTGTGGCCACTGATTGATTTTTAAGTTAGAAAGAGGCAATCAGTAAATACTACCCAATCAGGGGCCAAGAACATAGAAAAGATTAGACAATTTAAGGTAATCAATGAAAATATTCTCTGATTTGTAGGCGGTCAATTACTGCCATAAATCAGGCATCATAGCACGCAAGTTAGTTTGCAATAAAACAAAGGGCAGTGACAGGCAAACTATAAGCGATGAATTAAAGGTCCGGGGGAGGAAGTGCCGACTGGCGTGGTAATGAGACAGAATTACAGGCCACAGATTCCGGCCTGCTTCCCTTGCAGAAGCTGTCAACAACTAATGGCCTGCAGCGAGAGCTGCTATCCGTCATCCTGCTTCCTGTCCACATATTTATGCACTTATTTATCGCCTTGATGCAATATCGTTATTTTTAATGTTGAACACCCTCCACTCCCAACAAACACAGACTCCTTCTTCAGAGGATAGGATATGGAAATGGACAGGATATTGCTCTTGGTAAGTCAACATTAATTTACATTTGGGAAGCCAGCCTCAGATTTGGGAACTGCGCCTTGGTAAACGGTGATTCTGTATCAAATCAAGTAACTTCTAGTTTAATTTCTAGCAACATCAGAGGTTTTTCCATAACTGACATAGAGACATCAGAAATGAGGTAAGCCATGTTATTTCAGGGGCCATCACATAACCAAATCACATTGACTCCAAACCGCAACATGCTCTGGTTAAGACTGCTGTACACAGGAACAGTCTTCATTTTTCTGTGGCCCCCTGTGTTCCTGGAGGATGTTCCCACTTACGACGGTGGAGCTTCGTGCTGTCTAGGCAGGGAGTCGAAGACCGCACGCTCAGCCATAATGGACTGACTAGACTAGACAGATGATCCTGACAGCAACCCGTGCAAGTGCTTTTGATTCTATCATCTGCTATGGGGTCGGGCTGCTTTATCAGAGGAATTACCTAAAGTGCCTCTTATTTCATCATCCAGAATGTCAACAAGACGACATTCTTTTAATTTATACACACCCCAAACAATCACCACATCATACATCACACAACAAGCTTTGAAAAATCATTGTTGGGAGCCCAGGCCAGGTGCAGAATCATTAACCTATGTCGTGGTTTTGAGAGCAAGGTCATTATAGAACACTCCTGCAGCGTTTGTCTGAGAGCTGCTTTTGTTACCTGACCTCTTCTTTATAACACTATCTACACAGACAGAAGCATGCATCGATAAACTCATTTTCTCCCCTCCTGGGCAGATACGAGGGGTCAAGGAATGCATTTTCAACTGTCACTAACCTCAGTTCAGTATCATACCTTATAGAGACTCTTTTTCCTCACAACTTCCTCAACATTTATTTCCTGAAGTGCAGTTGCCATTGATATGGCAAAGTCCTTTTCCACACTGTATTCAACAGTTCATTCTTACACAACACATTGGACATATATTACCAGCAAATAACTGGAACCATAATAAGGTTGTACAAAATCCAGACATACTGAGGGAGGTGTTGGGTATTAACAAAGGCGAAATACTGTAGATGTGAAGTATAATTATTAATAAAGATATGTTTTTAAAAAAACAAAAGCGAAATGGCAAAAAAAATGACAAATGACAGTAAATCTTGTGGAATGTGTTTTTGTACATTTTTTTTTGTTTGTTTTTGAAGTAGTAAAAAGAAACCAGGGTAGAAGTTTGGCTCTGTTCCTATTTGTGAACCTGAAGATTGTCTCAGTTAAATTACTTACTGAAAAAGCAAATTTGGTACGTTAATACATGTGGAGAAATTTGCACTGTGACACTGAAGAAGCATACTGACATGCACATATCCAAGTAAATATATATAAGGAACAAAGACAGCAGGACCTCACATATAGTGTAAATAGATAGTGCAAGAAAACACCATGACATGTGAATTAATCATGCGGGTAGAGGCATGTGCTGGTACAGTACTGACTCCTCTGACTTTGCTTACCCTTGGAAAGCTTTCTGCGCCCTATGATCCAACATCTGAAGAGCTGATAAAAACCCCTCAGTTGCCTCAAAGCAGCTGCAAGGCTTAACATTGTCAAAAAGGGGTTTTTATTTCCCTACCGTTTCGACCTCCTGTGTATATTTTATTGAGCTGTTCTCATCCCACAGCGGTGCGCGGCAGCCATAAGCTGCCGAAAATGTATTTCGAAGCTCATTAACACAGGACGTGCATGCTTGGAACATGTAGCATCCTTTCTCAGAGACACTTGTGAAAGAGTGCGAAGGCAATGACGGGGAGCTCAGAAATCGTTGTTTTTGATATTCAGTGAGCTTTTCATCTTTTTTTTCTGCTGCAACACCACATGAGAGGATTAGGGAAGTTAATGAATTATCCTCACAGGGGCCAAGACAGTATGTGCAAGCTGCACTATCCCACGTCTCATAACATGGAGCTGTTTGAATTTATTGAACTGAGGGCTGAATTTTCCCACACTGATCTGACCCAGTTCAAGATTAAACGCAGTCCCTTTTCTCAGTAATCAAGATGACAATGTGAAAGTCTTCTTAATCTTTCTAAGTCAGAAATGTCATTAAACTTAATCGAAAGTGAAAGTTGACTGCAGTGGCCTTAGTACTTGTTCTACAATTTGCTGGATATCTAGCAGTATCTGAGATCAAATCAAGACCTTAGAGTGTGTGACTGTGCGTGTGTTGGTCGGGGATGGAATCAGTGGATCCCCTGGGCGGCTAATGTTGGAGATTGTATGCTCCTGAACTTCTGTTAAGTGAAAACAGTCCACAAAAGTGAAATATCGCTTTAAGATGTCGTCTCTTGCCATTGGCGTCTGTTTGCTCAACCCCGAAAGGCAGCCAAGTATCAAATGCACCAGCACAAATGATAATAACACAGCAAGACCTTTCTATTTTTCCAAATTAGGTTGAGCCTAAGATCAGTGCCCCTGAGGCCAGCACAGAGGCTCTAATTCTTCCCTGAAGATTTTTTCTTCAGTTTTCTATCATATAAAGCAAATATCAAAAATGTGATTTGAATCGTAGAAAAAATTAAAGCTGAAGGGCACCAGAAGGAGGAAACGTGTGGTGCTCTGGATAACAACACACCACCTTACTCGCCTCTCTTTTACAGGCATCGATTGAGTCTGTTTAGCTCGCTCTCAGATGGTTACACTGGTAGGCAAACCCTGGAGAGGCTGTGCCCAGAGTCACTGAGCTGTAGACCAAACTGCCCCGGGGGTTAATTGAAGTCCCTCGAGTGACTCAAGTGCCCTCTCTTTAATGGGTCAACCCATAAACTGTTGGACTTCTGAGCAGCAATGGGAAAAATGTATCCCCTCATAGGCCTTTTTTCTCATCATTCCTGCCCTTGAGTGGGGGACTCGGATGTGGCCGGAGTTAAAAAGACTTAACTTCCTGAACTTGAATTACAAAAGAAACATCTTAAAGCGGGTAAGGCTGATAATAATATTATCGCCTCTTGTTTCCTGTGATTTTTTTTTTTGCTATTACCACAAGTATTTCTTTGATAAGACCAAGTGAATGCTGACTTAAAGGTTAGAGCAGTAGCTTGTGAGAACAGCTAAATACCTGGGCAGCCTGGGAAAATCATGAGGAATTGAACCCTCTTTTTTGTTTAGCCTAAAAGAATAGTTTAAAATATGAGCTTGTTTGCTTTTTTTTTGAGAGGTAAAAGATTGATGATGATAATTTTGGTGTACATTGTAAAACTAATGGTCAGTATTTTACATTTCATGTAAATTCATGTAAATTACTCTTGTGAAATACTGAATACTTTAAGTCGTCATGTCAATGAAACCATCTGAGACAACTACAGGTAATGAAATGTCTCTTTTATGGAACAACAGATAATCTTAAAAAAATAACATCTGACACAAATGACAAGGAATCGCAACTAGACTTTTTTTTTGGAAGAGGTCAAGAGACCAAAAGGTTGGGATGCTAACCTAAGCTAATCATCTCTTGACACTTGATGAAAGTTATACCAGCATTCTCATCTAACTCTCATAAATGAAAGTGCAGAGACACTTTTCCTGAAATGTTGAACTACTTCTTTGAGACTTACAATCAAGGTGCTCACAAGGGAGCATACAAGTGGATGTCTTTATAGAGAAAGAACAAGTTTCTTCTCCACAGTTATAAGCTAGAAAAATACAGAGATACATAACTATGAAAAAAAAAGTGTTACTGGAGCACAGCTCTGTTTAACACTTCACAACATACACAGGGAAAACACGACATAAATACTGTTCCATAATGAAGACTGACTTTGCAGTATCAACACATTTTACAGAGCTCCACCATCTATCAGCTTCAATCAACTGTGATTCCCCCCGCTACACTGAATCAGAGGTATCTGCAAATGAAATCTTTAAACATCTTAAATCTTTAAAAACTAATTTGCTTAATGTCTTACCATTCCCGATTAAAAGCTAGGTCTGCAATTATATTAGGCCAGTGTAAACCAAGTTCCATGATTTACTCTGTGTCTGTTCTGTGAATGTGTGCGCCTGTGCTTGTTTATGTGTTTTTTGTATGTGCTGTTCATTCAGGTTATGGGTTAAAGTGGTGAATCATTGTGTGAGAGTGTACTTGCAAAGATGGTGAGAGATGATGTTATTGGCCTGTGCTCAGAATGCCTTCCTTGCATCTCTGTCATTTGTAGGAAGATAATCTTGCCATCGATTCGTAAAAATGCTTGAAAATGAAATGAGTGTCTCTCATCCCACTTAATCAAGAGAGCATATTGATCAGGTTTCTAATGAAGGATCATTTAGATAGGGGGGAGAAGAATAGGCCGGCGTATCATATCATGTCAAGGAGTAATAGGATGTCTTTATCTGAAGATTCCCGGATATCAGTAAAAGCAAGCCCTCTATATCTTCATAATGGAAACCTGTGCCACTGTCTAACCTGTCTAATGTTCTCTCTTAAAGGGATGTTCCAAATATAATATGCAGTGGAAATATTTTCTGCACTGTGCCCTTGAAATTTCCCATCTTCTCTGTAAGATGATCTGTTAGTTTTCTGTGTTAAGGTTTCATTTGATCTCAGAACTCTCAGAAGAAAGCCTCCTTTTTTATTTTGCACTACTTCTTTAATTAATAATTATGTTAGAAGACTCTGGATCAGTGTGACTGACAATACATGAGGCCTTTGCAAATGATTTCCATGTTTATAAATGCTTATTTATCTCTATTTTCTGCAGACATGACTGGGACATGGTGAGCAACATAGGTTTGACATGTTTATGTAGACAATGTCTACATTTGTAACTGGTTCTTCAGCATTTTGTACTTTTGCAGAGTGAGCAAGTTAGCCTCAGCAACAGTAACATCAAATGTGTATATTTAAGAGATTGTACTTCCATATGGAAGGATGTGGATGTGGATGGATCAGCAAAACACTTCAATGTGAGAGACCACAGTTTGTTTCCTGTTTCAAAGCAGCAGACAACGTGGAATTGTAAAAAAAAAAATGACCATGATTGCTTACTAACCTCAGCCTGTCTAATATTGTAATTATGACAAAGGAAGAAATAGTTAGTTTAGACAACAATGTTACCCTAACTTTAACTAAATATATCAACTCAAGCCATGATGAAACAATTAATAAATCTGTCTATCGGTCCAGTGACATCCATGAATACAACATTTCAGGAAAATATGATTTCAGAAAGATACCATCTGAAATGTTGTGTTTGTGCTCTTTTTGACAAGTCATTTTCTGAAGTGTGTTGCGTCTCCAGGTTACCATATGAGGGGGGGATATATTAATACTTGATGGCAGAATTCATTTTATTCTAAAGAATAAAACATAATAAAATCTAAATCATCAAATGTTACATTCTGACAAAATCAACATCAGTAATTAGAACAACAACAGATTAAAATATTCCAAATTCACATTTAATAGAACAATGTTATGAAGCACCTCAAGACTGGAATATAGATAAACAGCAAGGTTGGACATAGTACAGTAAATACATCTTTGGCCAAGATGGTGTGAAGAGGAATTAAACCTAAACTGGGGTTATGTGTCTGTGCAGTTCTTGCTCTGTTGAGCTCAGTCTAAGTGAGCGAGACATAAAGTACTTGATAAGTTCTTGGCAAGTGGAGTGAGCAGTACACTGAGTAAACTGAGTGACCTTACTCTAACAAAAGAGGGTTATGGACTCACCTCTCTTTCTGTTTTTTTTCTAAGCGCCTCTCACATGTCCTTGCATCTCCACAGTTAGCACTCTCACACAAAGTTTGAATCCGTAATGCACTTCCCATAAAGGCCGAAGGAGTCATTCACACCTAATGGTGGCGTGTTAAAACACAGTGAGCGCAGCCTCTAGGGGTCCATATACTACCCAGAGTGCATTGACCACCATGACTGCATCCAGAAGGGCACTGTGTTGTGATCAAAAGACAGCAGCGGGGCTAGTGGGGATGGGAGACCAGAATCAGCTCTCATTATGGCTGTGAGACATCCATTTGAGCATTTTTAATATGTGTATCCTATTAGGCAGTTTAAGTGCTTTTTGATAATTGTGCTTTGTACTTTTACAGCACTTCAGTCTATTCCCAGTTCAATTTCCTCTTTTATCGGACGTTTGAAATATTGATCTTTGACAGATAAAAGCAAACACCATAATCTCACTCGGGTGAGCTGGTGAGTGAGTGAGCACACAGAGAGGGGAATACACCTGGGACCGGTCGCCCCTCCAACCTCTCTCTGTTTTATTACCTTTATTCGTCAACAGAATTTGCTTACTGCTCTGGGATGTTTATGTAAAGCACCTGCACACTGATGGGTGGTTGATATGACCATCTTTCCCAGCACTCCCCCACACCTCTCCAGCCCCACCAACACACACACACACACCCACACCCCCGGTCTCCCTGCCAGCCCACCCGTCTCCTCCCCTTCCATCAACGCCCCATGACATTTTGCAAAATGCAGCGCAGGGGCTCCCGAGGTGCTTCTGATGATTGCCGCTGCTTAAACTGCTGTCAGTGCTGTCAGGATAACAGTGATTTATCTCCATAGCACTTTATGGAAGTTAGTGTTTTCTGTTAACCTGAGCGCTGAAATGCTGCTTGGTGCTGGCTTGCAGTCACATTAACCTGAATCAATCACGTCTTGATTTTTCCATAAAAGAAAAACCCTCTGTAAATAACACTCGAGCAATTGGCGCACTGAATACACTAAGCCCAATCGCAGCCCTGCTGAGCTCCGGTTTATGCGCAGATATCATTGTTGCCTGTTTCCAATATCCTCATGCCAACACGGGGATTTGATGCTTTGACTCGTGCGCATAATTTCTTCAAATGGGGCTACGCTTAATACCACTACTATCAAGAGACATGCGCTGAAGCGGAGGTGTACGGCAGAGAACCATGAAAAAGTTTGAAATCACAATCTTGCAGAAGTGAACCAATAATGCACATTGTGTATGAAGCAGCATATTGTTTGGTCTGAGCTGAATCTGTTCAGTTTTAGATGGCAGGTCCCTCTTGAGATAATAGAAAGGGCTGTTTTGATGTTTAAAGCATTGCTAATCTCCTAAAGCCTTCGGCTACTCATCCCACTGCATATTTGCAGGCCTGTCAGTTTGAGTGGGGATGCAAGAGTATGGTCCTCTGAGCAAATGAATTTTTTTTTTTTGGTCTGTTTTTCCTTTTTAGCTTTGCAGACACTATTTGAGATTTACTGCAAACATTTGACCACCAGCCTGGCGTATTGACTGCATTTGACAAGCGTAATCCTTTTCTTCTTTCCAGTCACTTCCATTCTGCGATCAATCAGAGCATCAATGCCCTGTAGACTGCTATGAAGTGCAGACGCAGTGTTCGATCATGAGCCAGGCACCTTGTGGACTTTCACCATAATATAGTGATTGATTCATCTTCAAAGATATCTTAAGTGGTTGGCTGGGCACGGTATATAATGCCTTTTGTTGACTGCAGCCTTTTCTTTTACCCAGCTTGCAATCCTTTAAAACAGCAACACAAGCACACACATCAAAACTTAACCCAAGACAAATACACTGCGTTTTCATGTGATTCATTCGCTCTCTCCCCTTGAATTTCTCTTGCTGGATAGAATTTTGATTTGAAAAATGATAAAGCCTCAAGTATTGTACCAAAAAAAGATGCTCTGTGAATCGCTTTGGATTTTAACATTACTTTCCTGTTCGAAAATTGCAAATCTGAACCTGAATTGCAATTGAAAACGGTTCTAGATTCATCTGATAGTAACCCTGTACTTTAATGGAGAGTTTCTGTAGACCTATACTTTGAACAAACACAGAAAAAGGCCAAATAATAGACATTCAGTGGAGACCAGACCAAAGCCATAGGTCTGCAATAGCTTTTGTGTCCATTTGAGTTAGCCTGTGTTCAGGTTTGGTTTACCTATTTCATCTGTGATACTCTTGATCCACCCTGACCCGAAGTTTAATGCCACAATCATGTCACCAGAAACCAAAGAGCTGCCATTATTTTAGATCTTATTCCCCCATTGACAATCACTGGAGTGAGAAATGAGGACAGGGAATATGTTTCCTAGCATTATCCAGAGGTTTTGGGTGAAAGGGTCAAAAACCTGCTCTTTGTCATCTAATATCGACAAGATCAGCACATTAAAAGGAGTCAATCCTGAGAAAATGTTGGCTGCGCTGAGCTCACACAATGCAGCTGTAACAGCGAACACTTGTCCTCTTACTGATACGTTCATGTTCGTTTGGAAGAGGTGTGTGTGTGTGAGTGTGTTGGGGGTGGAAGAACAGTTGCATTACAGAAGTATTAAAGGAAGTGTAGTAATTACAGCAGAGGCAGTGTCAGTGACCTCTAGATTGCACTATCTTGTCTCCTTTGTGCCTGCCTTTGCAGCCCGCCTCATTGAGTGAAATTGTATCTTTTCACTTTGGTTCTCTTAAAAATGTGCATGGTATTGGGAGCCAGCGAGGCGTGAGGTTTTTTTTTTATGCCTTTCTCCACCTCCTACCCTGCACCCCTCCCTCCAGCCTCCCCCAGCTGCCCCTCTCCTCCATCCCCACTGTCTTACTGGGAGGTATTTCATGAACAGCTGGGTCCCGGGAGAGGAGAGGTTAGTAAAAGAGGCGCGCTGTGTATAATTCAATGATTATCAGGTGTGTGTGTGTGTGTGTGTGTGTGTGTGTGTGTGTGTGTGTGTGTGCGTGTGTATTATATGTGTGTCTGTGTGTGTGTGTTTGGCCCTCCCCCTCTATTGGCAGGTGTCAGGTGACGGGCACGCCATGTCACTGGCTGTCATCTGGCTTTCTATTGGAGCAGTCACACTGTTCACAACATTACCATAAGCTGATGAGGAACGCTTCGAGTCCGTCTCGACACACACTCACACACACTGATCTGCAGCTCTGATGTCACACGGGACACTCAGGCCATGTCAACTCCAGAGCACATGAATCTGAAAACCCATCTTTTATTTCTTTTTTTTTACTCCATTTTGGGCTTCCATTAACTCTAAGTGAGTTTTTTTCCACCACAGGAATTGAATGCATCCACAGTGGATTTAAAAAACACAGACTTCATGTTGTGGTGTAAAAATCTTAAGTTTTTAAAGAAGCAGACATGTCATGCTTGAGTAGTTAAGTGTCCTCTTCCTATTAACTACCACACAATCATGTGTAGCAGACAACACAACATAAGCATGGTTATGTATGTTTATGCTGTCAACTGAAAAAGTATGAAGCGCTAACTAATACAACTTCGCATAAGTTATTTGGTTGGTGTTGTGTATTTGCTAGACTCTTGATCAAATACTCCTTTTTTTCACTTTCAGGATCAATTCAGAAAGTCAATAAAAATGCATTCTATGTTTGGCTTAAATAAAACACAAAATAAGTCATCACAGAGATAGCAGAACAAACCTGCTGAGACCAGTTATTAGTCGATTAATCCATTAGCTGATTGACAGAAAATTAGTTGGTAACTATTTTGATAATAAGTGAATCTTTCAGGCATTAATGATTTAATCATGTGAATATTTTGCCGCTTAATGTTCCTCAGAGGTTGTCACTACCTTCTCTAGGAAGTGTTTTTATGTCTTTACTTTGACAAGTGCACTTTAGCTTAGTTGCTGCTCTGTGCGCACAACAAGATTCTGTTAGAACAAAATATAGAAACAGTGGATGTTCAAAAAGCAAAAAGGTGTCGGGCAGCACAAAAAACTATGAATTCTGTATAAATGCATCTGTGGCCATGCAGCCTCACACTTAGTAGTGGATAGCCTTTTTTTAGTTAGGATTAGGGTTATTTTGATATTCAATATTTTGATCAAAGAAATGTGCAACTTTTTCTATGGTATTAATTTTGCCATAGTATGATATGTTCAACAGCCAGCTTATAAACTCTGTGAGGAAATATGAAGAAACCATTACATATACATATGTATGTGTGTGTGTGTGTGTGTGTGTGTGTGTGTGTGTGTATACACATATATATACACACACACACACACACACACATATATATTTCCTTAATATGGCTACATCTGATTCTCCGTTTCAGACCCCTGCTGACTGACTCTCTGACCCTCAGTTTAACACAAGTTAGCCTCCAAAATCTGCTCACTAAACTCCACATGCTCGATTATCCTGTACAAACACTGAGCCGATCTGACCATTACCATGGCCAGTAATGGGCAGATTGGTTCAGAGGGGGTTCAAAGATGGTCTCGCATTAGTGCTACCTTTAGCATGCTAATTGCTATTCTTCTCCTCAGTGGGGATGCTGTTTGAGATGGAGGGGACGTGAACTGCGCTCGATCCCTAGCTGCTGTTCGGGAGGAGAGGAGAGTTTGAGCCCCACTGCTTTCCCTTCATTTCTTCCCATTTCTTAGAAAGAGTGAGTAAGCAGCTATACTGGTGTGAGAGCTGGTTCTCCAACGCTGCATGCTGAAATGTCCACCAACGACAAGGTAATATCATAAACATGCTCTGTGATGTTTATAAAAGAAATACAAATTTTCTGACTTTATCTTTCACAGTAAACTAGAAGTTTCACAAGAGAAGCCAAAGAGTCTAAATCCATGCACTGTGATCAAAATATTTTACAGTGTATCTGAAGCAAATCTGCTGAGGACACACTAATAATTATCATTTAAATCGTCACCAAACATTATATTTTTTAAGTGCACAAAACAGATGTGGCCCATCAAAGCATTCTTTAAACTTCCTCCATGGTCTGTTGGTAACAGGCGCACAATCTCTCACCAAGGATGATTAATGCCTTTGAAAGGACATCAGACACTTTTGAGGCTAAATGGTGCACACACAAAAAAAGAATTTGTTGAAGTTTTAATGGGGGCAAGGCTAGTGGCATCTCTGATCGATAGCATTAGCTGTGACAAAATACATAAAAAAGGGAATCAATGCTAATAAAGTGAGCTCAGCCTCGCAAGAGAGCCTCCGCCTCCTCCATTCACCTCCAGATCTGTTGTCTTCCTTGTCCAGTCATGTGGGACATGGTTGACTGTCAAGGTGGAGGTCAGGGATCACATCTATTAACAATTATTAATGGCCAGCTCCCAGTAACAACCAAAATCCACTTTACACATTAGAAGAGGGATACAAGAATAAAAAATAAGACAAAAAAACAAAACAAATTATCAAAATGATATTTCAGTGGTTGAAAGAAAGCAAGCTGTTAAATGTTGTGCAAAGTGATGAACGTGTTCCATCTGCTTGTCATGGTGTTTTTTCAGTCTAACCACTCTACATACCTGTGCTAACCTCCATACACTAAGCACGTCTCCCTCTCTTAAGTCTCAAGCACGTGTTAACTGTGATAACACTTGACTGTGTCCTCAAAAAAAAATCTTGAAATAGCTAGTATGCCTGGGAAAGCATTGCATCTTTGGCTGTTTTAAAATAG
Organism: Terapon puta; assembly: GCA_028564955.1. Taxonomy (NCBI): domain Eukaryota; kingdom Metazoa; phylum Chordata; class Actinopteri; order Centrarchiformes; family Terapontidae; genus Terapon; species Terapon puta. The sequence goes on along the minus strand of JAOXYL010000001.1, from coordinate 15,906,198 downwards.
TTTTATGGTTTTACCGAAACTGTAAGAAAATGTTGATGTTGTTGAATGGGAAGCAAGAAATTAAAGCTTTTTCTGCTGTGGCATAATACTTAAAGTAAATATGGACACACTTAATAGAATATTAATATTAAGGCTAAGTAACTGTAGTTTTTTATGTATAAATATAAGATATAGGTCATTTTATTATTTTTTAAGCAATTGTGTTCCATTTTATACAGTTTTTATGCTTGTTGTCATTTTAGCATTCAGTGAAACACCAAAAGTCTTGTATAACCTGATGTTGTTTTGTATCATAGCATAGTGCCTACCAGGATCTGCACATAAAGGTCAAGTTACACAAGCCCTGTTTGATTTAATCTACATTCATGGAATTAATGTTCATGGAAATTGAATGAACTCTACTCTTTTTGGTCATGCTGAAACCTGTGACTTTGTTTAACCTGAGCTCAGATTCATGTTGTGTGAACCTTAAACTGCATAACTTTCTTCAGGCTTGTATACTGATTCATATTTTAAGATGATCATTATGACCTGATATGTAGTCATCTACGAGAAACATTAGATCATTAAATCAAAATGGAAAGTTTATTTAAAGGTTTTGTATATTTAATATACGGCATTTTCTGAGCTGAAAGTAGCAACTTCTTATGTGTGAATTGTGCTCTGATATACTTAAGAATAACACCTCTTGTGCAGATGCACTTATACTATACACACACACACACACATATA
>JAOXYL010000001.1:15825540-15879480 GCA_028564955.1 Terapon puta | reverse complement strand
ATATAACATGAATAAATAATAAACATACTATAACAATTGGGAATTTATCACTTTTGTTTACAAGCAGTTTGGTCAACAGTTTAACTTGACATTTTACTACCTGAAATATGATAAACACTGTCTTGACACATCTGTATGCTGTCCCTGACTAATCATAAAAAAAGATCATTTCATTTCTCAGCACATCTATGATTAGACACCTTAAAAGATGTCCCTTTCAAAGTCTGACACTGCTTCGTTTCAATATGAACAGGTGAACACAGGTTTTGTGGCTCACAATAGAGCTACTATATAAATCCTACTGAATAACCGTATGATACATTAGACAGAGTGATGAGATCAAAGCCAATCATTCAGCTCATCTGAACTGCGAAGATCCCTAAAGATGACTACTGAGGGAGTTTTCCCAAACATGAACAAAAAACTCCTCGAGTTAAACCACTTTGCCCAACACTGATTGCCTTAAAATCTCCAGAGTAAGTTCTGCAACAGAAGTGAAACTTTAACTGACTCTGCAAATCTGCATATCACAGATTTACATGAGGTCTGAGTGTAATTCTGTGGTTTAGCAGTCATGTCTGCAGTGGCGAGGATACGTTCATCGAGCCACGTCATACACGTGGTTTGTGTGTGGAAAATAAAACTGTACCACTGAACGATTTCAGACATTATCCTGCTCAGAAAATAGAGCAACTAAAATTTTATTAGAAAACAACGTAAGAAAGATTATCAGTAATAACAATAATTGTTTTACACTTAAAACATTGTTTTTACATCTTTTGAAAGACAACTGCCTCTTACCTTAGCTTTAGCAACGGGTCCACCCTCAGTATATGATGGAAAAGAATATTCAGGAACTCCTCAGGATCTGCAGAACAAGATGCATAAATGAGATGTGAGACAACATCGCTGGGTAAATGCTGCCAACCAGTGCAGCCACTGTGAAGTCGACAGCAAGTGTTCCTTCAAAAGGGTGTTTCTATTTAACCAGGTTAACTGCTTAATTAACAATTATCACAGCAAAACCCAGACAGGAAAGCAACACAAATAGAAAGAAGTTGAAAAAGGTATCAGATATTGTTGAAGGACCAGTGAACATCTGTCTCTGTCTGTCTACCTTTTTCTTCTGAGGTAAACCCAGAGGCAGCCTCTACTTTCTCCAGGATCCTCCTCAACTTCATCACTTTAGTGGCACAAACATACCCATGTCTAGTGGAAAAAAACAGAAGCAGCAAGTTACAAGCTGGACAAACAGGCCACATCTGGTTTAGTGACAAAGGCTCTACTAGTTAAATCTGTATCAGATGGTACATTCAGCTTTTGATGAAGTAAATAATGCAACCAAGTAGATTCCAGATCCCAAACCACATGGGTCTGTTTTGTTTTATTAATCTGTCATGTGTGAGATCTTATTTAAAGGTCCTGGACTGTGGCGTTCTAGTCTAAAACAGCTTTTGGCTTTCATTTAAAAAAAAAAAAAAAGTCACACTGCTAAAACAGGCAATGAGTCAATATCAAAAAGTACATATGCAATAAACCCCTCAGACTTACATGCGCAGAGGGTTAACTATCTCTGTGCGTAACAGTTCTTGAGTCTCCCTGTAATACTCCACGTCCGTCTTTGAGCGTGGTCTGAGCAGAACCGTGTCCAGTACAGAGCTGAAAGAGAAAAGACTGCAACAAAGAATACACATCCAAAAAATTACAATTCATATTGTTATATATGATTATATATATTCTTATATCCTATGACAAATGCATACGAGACATACAGTGTGAGTGACTGTGATCCTGGGCTGATATTTACCTATATTAAAACAGATATTCAAAGTAATGATGAATGTGGATATGATGCAGTTTGATTACATTGTTTTTACTACTTAATAAAAAAACGTTCTTTGGGAGCCTGAATTTTCCAGAAAAATCTAATTTTACTTTTAAGTGTTTCTTAATTATTTCTGGGACCCCCTGTAGCTTGCAGTTTGGGTTGACTGCTTTGTTCAATGTCCCTTTGGCAGTGTTGGCAAAAACAGCAGATCCACTTTCCACCAGCCTGCTCACAGCAGGAATACACCCTCCTGTTAGAGCCAGTGGGCAAAGTCAAAACAGTTTACTAATAAGGCTCTGCCTCTGGCCAAACACAGCACTGCTTTGCTGAGAAGGCACCATACAGTCAATCAATATGACTGAAGTCAAGAGACAGTATTATAAAATGGCATGAACCGCAGCTGATAAAGTATTTACTGTTAACAGAGTACTGACCAGAAGAGGGTAGAATCTAGGTAGCAGGAGTTGTAGTGGCCTTGGATGCCTTTCTTCTTTCCCACCATGACATCCAGACCATCGTTTTCTGTGCGGGGAGGTGTGTTCTCATGTACTACTTCACTTAGGTAACCCCCAAATGCTGCATAAACACACAAAGTCCGAATGTAAACAGAGCTTCAAAGGACAATAGCTAACTTGGTCGCTTTAATCACTGATGTTCCTCCTACTGACTCACCGATGGAGTTGCACCGCTCTATGGGGTTCGAGGAGTGATGCAGGGATGGGAAGCGGGAGTCGGGCCGGCAGCACTTGAGTTTCACAAATAGGGCTTTTTTGGGTGGGCAGGTGAAGTACCGCGTGCCTTTGAAGGTACCATCTGTGCAACCAGGACACTCTTCCTCCTGGAAAAGAAGGTCAAGATCAGGTTGAAAATTTTGCGTCAGAAAATGTGTGTGTACTTGCCAAATGCAGTTGAAAAATGAATAAGTTGTATTTAATTCGGATTTTCTACCAACACTGCCACATATGCATATAAACTATCCAACAAAAATGTTAATATGGCACCGTGTTTAAAAGGAATCATTTGGAAAATAAGTTTTGTTTGCTTTTTTGCAGGGTGCAGGGACATTTTTGAATTTTTTTTGTCCCCATTAGGTTGTCTGGCAACAACTAGAAAGTCCGGAAGTCAGGAAGTCACTAAGCCCAGCAGAAATATTTCAACATGAAATAAAAACATTCGTCATTTTTAACTTTACACAGATAACACAAATAACACATACTAGATTATTTAGTATACTTCAGATGCATATATTACCTTCAGACACAGTTAGTAGTTTCCCTGTTTCCAGTCATTTTATAAATATATTTCCCAAAATCTCAAAATACTCTTTGACAAAATGTTCTATGACTGAATTGGTTTACATAATTTAAGTCCACTGATTCTTATCAACCAGGACATGTGACTGATGTTATATGATTAGAATAATGATAATAAGCCCAAGTTTATCAAGGAACATTTAGCTGATATTTCTGTGATTATCAGTCAGTCACGGTTTGGAGCGAAACCCATGACAGTACTAACAGCGAGCATTAAGCCATAGGAAGTTTAATAATTTAAAATTAATAGATGAGTGTGGGCTGCGGCGGGTAGGTGTTGCATTTAACGTTACAAAGCACTGCAATTATTGTCGAGTGATTTACAACCAGCAACAATGGTTACAAACAGAAACTGTTTTAACTGAACAATATCTAAATTAGGACCAGAGTCGTGATTGTTTTGAATAAGACTGCTGATAATCAACTGATATGAGTGAGGCACTTATCACGTCATGATCCTGCCTGAACATAGAGCTCAAGACATGTCTTTATCTGAGCTCTCATCGTGAGTTAAAGGTTACAGGTTGACAATAGAAACAATTAAATAATCACCAAAAAGGCATCATCCTTCAAATGCAAACAAATGCACATAATCTGACAAGATACACTTCTAAGTTTAGTGTTATCTAAGTGTTATCTCACCAGCTCCAGCCCAGCCAAAGGCTCCAGCAGGCCAGGGGGGAGACCCACCCAACGGATGACACCACAAAGAGGGGGGTTCTCCTTCACCTCCACCAGAGAGCCAACCTCCAGACCCGGCTGTCCTCGGGGAGGTGTGGGAGGCCGTGGTGAGGGAGGGGCAGCAGGTGACGGGGACTCGGGCTGCTCTCCCATCACCGACTGGACAGAAAGGGAGAGAGGCCCATGACTCATGCTGTCAATAGGCCCAGTCTTCCGGTTCAGGCTGAAGGGCAGAGAGTGGAACTTGTTGTCACTGGACAACGAGGCAGAGGGCGGGGCTCTGGAGGGCGGGGAGGGCTGGTTGAAGTCAGGGGGCGTGTCAGTAAGTGACTTGGCGGGGTCCTCCCCAACTGCGGGAGAAAAACCAAAACTTAACATCCATTTTACAGTAAAAAAGCATAACAATATACAGGCTGTCTCTACTGCTGTGGAGATGTCTGCCTTTCAAGAGTCACTGAACATGGAGCTGAAAAATCATTTTCACTGACCCCCTCTGGCAGAAAGTCTGTGCAAAGTGACAACTTCACCACTGGAGGTCAGATAAAAAATGATTTGTAAATAGTAATTAATAATGATTTGATAAGACCATCTGAAGGGAAAAAGGAACATGCACACTGGAAACCAGCATTTAAGAGGTAATACATAAACTCAAGTAGTGTGAGTCAACAGTTCTTAGAAAATGAACTTGTGAAATTGTTTCTACTTGAACAATCTCAGCAGGATAAGCCATTTACACACTTGGGACAACTAGTGCCAATTTAAGGCCATTTATCACTCGAAAGTGGGTGTCATATTCTTTATCTTCAGTGCCGCTCAGCAATTGTTCCAGCCATCCCAAGTGATGAGAAGAAATCATTACTGATTACACGTGCCAGAGAGAAGGGTCTGCAGTAAAGGTGGAACATCAATTTGAAAGGTGACACTATACATAGTGACAGGGTACAATGCTGAATGTAGTGTTAAACATTATTCAGCCATGTCTTAGAGACACTCTCACATGTAAAAGCTGTCGATGATGAACCTCCTGAAGGAAGTCAAGTATTTGACTATGTGGAGAAAGCTCTCTTAGCTGAGATGTGACGTGCTGTGCAGACTCCTTTTTCCACCTCATGGTGTCGTGCAGTACGCTTCACTATGCTTTTGAGCCTACACACCAAAATAATTGTGGGCACTTAAGGTATCAAGTTGGCACCTTGGCATCACACTTGTTTGATACTTTAGTAAGTTTTTAATTTGTGTACAAGGGTACAAAACACTGACTATTCTATATAAAACCATGTGAATATTAACTTGAAGTGCCATGACAGAGTTTAGTCACTACATGCACACTCTTAGCTAAAACTCAAAAATGGAGACTTATGATTGCTCCAAGATTTAATATTTTCACTTGTTACTGTTAGAAATCCAGCATCTCACAGAAGAAAGTCATCACAACATTCATAGTCTGTGAGCAGCACATCATTTAAACTGCTGATGTCTCTTCCCAGAGTGAGTAATCACAGGCAGTGAATGAACTGTCATGAGAGAGAACAACAATTCTTGAATACAGTGGCATTCGCCTTAAAGCCTGCAGATCCACAGTTGTGAGAGAACTGTGAGGTATTCGGAGTCCAGTCTGGTGACTTCATGACAGAAAAGAAAGCACCATAACCATAAAGGAAAATAAACCTGAGTGTGGAAAGTGACCCTGAGGAGGATGAAAATGATTACACATTCACAGGATGAGTAAGCAGTTGTGAAAACAGTGCGTCAGCCATTTATGAACGACCTCTCCTAATTTGTGCATTAGTAAATACTACTGCAGGCTAATAATACTGCAGTAGTGGCAGGTGGCAACACCACAGTCATTTCACAGTCCTCATTCTGATCATGAGCAGTCAGTATTTTAGAGCTAGCACATGCTTTTATCTGCCATGATGCTCAGCTACATTATCTCTTGTGTATTTTCTTTTTCATTTTTACTTCTAAGTTGATTTGTCATGTCTCCAAGTTTTGATATAAAATTCATAGCATCTTCAATTGCTTTTATTCATGATCAGGAACAGGAATCTGTGACCATGGACAGAACAAAAAGTGAATATCCCCAAGGCTGTGTACATAAATATGTTTCCACTATCCAGGCTACAGGGGTTTGATGATTGAAATATCAAAAATGTCTTCACAACTGACAAGCAGTGGTGGTGACATAACCAATGTAATTTCCCACTGATTTAAAAAAAAAGAAAGAGAAAAAAAACACAGAAACAATGACTGAATGTGCTGACAGAGTCAGTGTGTCCTGACACGGGAAATGAAGGCTTTTACTGATGCTTTGGCCTGCAAATAGTATTGTTAAGAAATTTCAATCTTTGCACTGCGTCTGCAGCCAAAACAAGATGACAGCCAGTTAAGGTGTCATTTGCAGTACTGAGCATTATTAAAAGCCTTATGCAAACACAACAACTACATGCAGGGGGGAATATTACACTACTGTGGTGATGAAGGACAAGACTAGTGGAAAGGTCTTAACAGCAAGCCACTGCAACAAACTACTGATTTGTTGAAAGTCATGTAAGTGTCTTTCATTTACTTGTTATTCTAGCTTGTTTCAGAAAAAAACTATTTTGTGCCAGAATATAGTAATTGCATAACCTACACATACATAACTAAAGAATTCCATTCCTCCCACTTGTTAAAAGACTTCAACAAAAAGAAATCATATAAATGTTCACCTTTTCTGATTTATTAAGACATAGTTTCATTTAACCATGGAAGGCCAATGTTAAAATTCTGTATTAAGTATTTATATGCAACATTTCTACTTATTTTAAATGACTAACTTTGAGAAGCACAGAACAAAAAGCATACTTCTTCTTTGTTGGCTTGTTTGGCTTAATGTCAACTACATCTATAGTTGATGTTTAAGTTGCACTATAAAATATGCACAACCCTTTAATTGGAGCAAATCAATTGATACTACTGTTTTTCTCCTGCAAAGCTCTAAAATATATCACTTTTGTAACCAAGAGGGAAACTATTCCTGTGCATGAATCAAATCAATTGTGTTGGTGGTATTTCTTATATTAGCCAGCGTGGTGAAGACAGCTGACTACCACTGCACCACAGATCTGTTTGGTTGCTGCTTAAATTATCTTGAGAGAGCACACAAACTACGTAAGTACAAATGCAGTGGATATCTCATAATTATGTAATTATACTACAATACGCCCCAATTATGAGACAGCATGTTAAAATTAAATTATTAGTCAAATACGATAAAGTCAAATTATTCATCTATTATCTTAGCTATGATATATTATAAGAAACCATGAGAAACCAAACTAAGAGAAACCTTTAGTCATATTAGTAAGAATAAACTTGATAACCTCACTTGATAATAAAAAAATATGTAATCTCTCACATATTTTAACAGGTGTGAGAAATGGTTTTCCAATATACCACTTTACCCATGGCTACAACTATCTACACTGTTTTTCATAGTACGCTATTTTGGAGTACACTATTCAGAATGTAAATGTCCTTTACAGCGCTTGGAGTGGAACCACCCTGATCACCCCTATCAAACTGTGTTTTAGAGAAGCAGATTAGTATGTAGTTTGTCATAAACAGGAGCTTGCCGGCAAGATGGTTGACGTCCCATGAGTACCCACGTTTTACCTTCATCAATGTACCATGTGCTTTTGGATTTGGACTGGGCTGGGGGATCAACAGAGCTGCCATTTAAAGTATAGTAAAATTCAGACTTGCTTCTACTGCCACACTGGTGACCTAAGCCTGTAAATAACACAAGTACATGGAAAAAAAAAACACACACAGAGATAAGCAATAATCTGAGGAGTGGTGTGTGTTTCTATGTTTCAGCAGCATACCAAGTGAAAAATATTAGGGCAGAAAACTGGAGGAAAAGGGTCAATTAATCAGCAACTATACTCAGTTTTCTCTGTGAAAGGAACACAAAAAACTAAAACAAAAGAAATCACAGCAGTACCACATATCATTCATATCAAATCAATGCATCTGCAACTGGGATTACTCATATTTTGTGTAAAATAGAGGGAAGCATGTGGTCAGTTATTTTTATCTCTTTAAAGGGACTTTCCACCAACAGAGTTTTATCTGTTCTCATTCTTGGCCTTGCTGGCCAAAAATAATTCAACTCTGACCAGACTGTTGAATTTTAAGACTTATTTCTGCCTCAGAGAGATCATGATAATTTTGTAAAACCTGCAAAAATTTCAAGGACAAAAAGCCATTTAATTACTTTTTACATCCATCTAATCACATCCAGGAGATGTTGACGGAATGCCCCTTTAAGAGTTTTCATTACACCAAGATTTGGGTACGTCAGTTGTGTTTGTATCATCAACAAGAGCGCAGTACCTTTGCTCTTTGGTTTGCTTTGGCCAGAGGACGACTTGTCACTGTTGGTGCCTCTGGGGGCAAAACTGTGCTTTTGCAGCCTTTGGTCCTGCATGGAATATTCTGCACAGCCCAGAAACACATCCACATTAGAAAGCACCGCACCCGAATCAGCCTATGTTAAACTACCATGCATCAAATGTCTCACACAACCCACTTGCAATGTATGAAAATATACCTTGACTATTGTTTTTATGTTTTTGTTTTTTCCGTTAGTAACTACAGGTTGATTAACACACTCGAAAAAGAAGTCTCACAACTTCCAAATTACCGGAAACATAGTTTTAGTTTATGAAACTTTAGTTCAAGTCATCTGCCATGTCGATGGTGAGAAGTAATAATCTGGCTTCCAACATTATTATCATAAGCATGACAAGTCAGGAGCCAGTGAGTGAGTGAGTTAAGAAATATTGTTTAGGGTATACTCTAAGACAGCTCTATTTAGTGGCCATGTATACTCCGTGTAGCTTGTCTAGAGAGTGCAAAAGGAGACAAATTCTCAAAATTAAGAGTCATAATCTTCAAATCTTCGCAGTTGAGGGTCTGAATAGTCAGAAAGGCGGCAGTGGAACACAAACAAATCAATATGCCAATGTGGAGAACAAAGAGCCTGGGTATCTCACTTGACTTTCAAAAACAAGTGAGCCACCCGCACAAAAGGCTCTCTGTTCCCGCTGCAAGCAAAACACAAACTCACAACGCTCAGAAGGAGCTGGTTCGAGAGAGTGGCAGCAGAATGTTTCTCAGAAAGCACGAAATACTAGGTGACTCACCTGGCATTACGTCACAGATGGGGACAAGTCGAGTGTGCTCCAAACTTGCGAAATTACACAGCAACTTCCCGTCAAACACACCATCCCAGTCCCCGATAGGATTGTCCTGAAAGAGTTGAAGACATCAGAAGCACATAACCCTCCCAGGCATTCTTCATCTCTGTAGAACTGATCTAGCTGGTGCCACACGTGCTTCTTCTCCCACTATCTTCTTGGTGGTTAATAAGGTCTGTTGTCCTAGCGCTTTATTTAAAAATTATGTTAAGATTGATCCTTTGAGTTGTTTATCCTCTGTGTCCAAACTGCTCATCTAATCTCCATCTAAACAGATCTTCCACCTCAAATCCTTCCACCTAAGAGCTTTACTTTTTCTGCAAGCACAACCACACCATTCCTCTTCTGCAGTTTAGTATCCAGGATTCTTCTCCAGGGGGATATTTCTACGATGAGCGTGAAGCCAGTGCCACTAGCTAGAGAAGGCAGGGCGAGGCTGGATGCAGAGTGAGGCAGAGCAGTGGGCTCTCCTCAGCTGCCTGCTGGCCCCTTGCCACGCTGTTGGGTCATACAGCACTAAGTCTTTACCTCACTCCCCGCGTGACTGCCTTGCCTTTGTGTGGGTGGCTCAGATGCACTGAGTGGGCTGCTGCTGCTGCTGCTGCCGCCGCTGCTGCTAACGATCAGCAGTCAAATGCCTCAGTTATGTGTTTCAATCTCTCTATGACTACAATACAACTCCCGCCTGACAACAGTAGCCATAGATACCAGCCACTGTGATCCAAGGCAACAAGACATGTTCGCTCACAATACAGAGGAATAAAAGCAGCCATAACAAAAAGAAAAGGAAAAAACAATCAAAGAACCTGAGGCATTTTCTCTAATGAGTTGCATTACAGCTGCAATGTGTAACTTTCTACACGTTGCCACCCCCTGCTGAGGTAAGGATCATTCAAATCAAATGATCAAATTATAAATTTCTGCTTTCTGTATGTAAATGTCACGTTGACCAGATAACAAGGTTTTGTAAAGTTGATGTAATTAAACACTAAGAAGTATTTGATGATGTCGATTTTACAATGTCTAAGTAAGTTTTCCTCTCTGGCTGACAGTTCATTGACATTTTAAAACACTGTTTTAAGGTGCTAGAAGAAGCAGACATTGAATATTTGCTTGAAAGACAATTGATTTCCTGTCAAATGATCAATGAATTATTTCACTGTTATTTTGTGCAACATTATGTACTGTTTGTCTCTGTACCTGTGTGAACATACAGTTTGTACAATGACTCAGTCTTTAGAGAGAGTCTTACTTACCATGTCCACTCCCACATAATAGCCCAGGCTCTCATTCCCCGGCAGCAGATCACAAAAGATGATGGTGCCTCTCTCTGGCCCGTCCCTGGTCTGCACCAGGACCCTGGAGTTGATCTCCAGCGGAGGGAAGTCCTGGTCTTCCTCCACCAGGTTCACATGGTCCACCTCCAACTCGCCCAAGGCTTCATCATCATCGTCCTCCCAGAGCTCAAGTTTGTCCAGAGCCACAAACACACCGCACTCATCCTCACAGCGGAAAAGTTGGCGGCCCTGGTAGGAGCCCTCTGTGAAGCCCTGGCCCCGGCCCTCCTCCTGTGGGACAGGAGTGAAGGGAAGATGATGAAGCAAGTGTAGAGACTGAGACAGAACAGGAGCAAGAGGGATGAGCAAGTTATTGTCATCACAAGTAGGGCAGGTAGTGAGGCTGCTTGCTCAGCACTCTTTAGTGAAGGGAAGTCAACATCACAGAGCTGTGAGAGCATATGATCGATTACTGCAGCAGGAATATGACATGACTTACTGCAATGATAAATACATTCAAAAATCAGCACAGATACAGGATGCTCTGACAAACCACACTGTAAGATACAGAGCTTCCCTTCACACACGCGGACTTTAGATAAGGAAAGTGGAAAGTTGTTATGATTGTTGGCCAAGCAGCAAAATAGGAACACAGTAATCTTTGGTAAAGGCCATGAAATTAGAACTGTATCTGAAGCATATGTGCAAACTCAGAGGCCTTTATATTGAGCTGAATGCCTGAGCTCCATCAGCCCACTCAAGAGGACTACAGCTGGGCACAGCAGAATAAGCACAACATTGTGCTGCAATAGACAATCCTTTGTATTTTGTTACTTACTGAATGGCATGACATGAAATAATGAGATTTAGTGTAGAGATTAACGGAATAGTTCACAAAAAAGCCAAATGCTGTCATTATCTGCTCGCCCTCATGTCAGTCAAAACACTGCAGCTTTGTTTCTGCCTTCTCTAAACATTTGTAGCCGGTCTTTGAAGTTTCAGAAAGAGCAAAAATTGACTATAAACTTGCAGCATATGACCCAAGAACTCTTAAGTATAAAAAACATAAAGTATTTAAGTCCAACATATATTTATTTTAATCATGTTTTTCCATGAGTACGAACATCATGTATAACTCAAAAGTTGCCAAGATGTGTGTGTCACATAAATGTGAATATTTTGTTTTTCACTATGTCCAGACAGCACATGTTCTGTAAAAACATCTCTTTCTCATCACCACAGGAGCTCTACAAAACTTTGATTTATAAGGGTGCTATGAGTTGTGTTCAAATTTTCAACACTGCAAATATAAGCTGACAAGGCAAACAAAAAAACTCCTTTGTTTGTGTGCAGGGAGGATCTAGATGAGTAAATCTAGTGGCACTCATTGCATTTCCCCCCCTACTGTTGCGTATATAAAGTTAATTGATTTAAAAATAGCAGACTCATGCTTACAAGCACATGCATTGCAAATGCCATAAGCACTTTCACTAATGAAGTGGAAATGGTTGTACTTCCATTTCAAATGAAGGCCACAAGCGGTGTGTATGTTTTCATTAGCTGAACTATAGTTGTGTTACTTAGGTCAAACATAACCACCTGGTTTCAGAATGCTCTCAAGAACCAGGTCCTGATGGCCTAATTTGTTTCTGATAGGACTGGAAGTTACTTGAACAAGCCACAAAGATGCAATCTGTGTTTTAACTGATTCATAACTGAATAGTAAAGACAATGTGTTGCTGACTTATAATTATCAGATGTCTGCCAAACTGTTTCCTATTCAAATGTTTTCACAGACATGATGTTTATTTGCATTTTTTGTTTTGGTTCCTCATTTACTGTTTTCCAGCTGTGGTTCCACTGAAATTTTAAACTCTTTTTCTTATCTCTGTTTTTATGTTTGTCATGCGGTTATAAAGACAAATCTAAGACTATCTTAAAAACAACAATTCATTTCCAAATATTTTAAGAGGGAAATGTGTCCTATTTGTACTGTGTAAGTTAATCATTGTTTCCAACACTGAATGTTTCTACTACAGAGGAGTTCACATGCACATAGAGGAAACACAAAATATAAACCCTCTCCAAAAACTTAACACTAAATACAACTGAGCTCTCACCAGAAGCTCCACTCCAAACCAGATTCCAGAGAGGGCTCTGTCAGGGAGCAGTGAGCCCTTGAAGCGGACCACACCAGGTAAAGGTTCGTCTCCTGAGCGCAGCTGGACGCGCACCTTCGAACCACAGTCAATATCACGGACACGCTCCAGCCGGGGCTCATTGCAGAGCAGAGCATATCGCTCCTCACAGTTGGTGATGGGGAACAGCAGCTCAGCCAGCTTCTCATCCAGCTCAAGGACGTCCCGCTCATCCAGGCTCAACACCACGTTGGTCTGGTCCAGGATGCGGAGACTTTTCTTGCCCTTGCATGGGGGCAGTGTCCGGCCCAGGTTGTTGCGCTCCTGGCAAGCCTGACCGAGGCTGCCACGGGGGATCCTCAGGGTCTTCTGGGAGGGTTTCTCCACCGTACACTCCTTTATGACCATGTAGAAGCGCCAGTCCTCCCTGAAGCCCCCGCTGGGCTTCTCCTGGCTCCACAAGGCAGAGCTCATGGCTGCATGCTAGGCAGGATGTCCAACATCAAGGCAAGCTTGACCTGTGGTCTGCAGAAAGAAGAGACAAATGTTTATATGTCATTTTTTTAAGGACCACAAGACCATTGAAAAATATTAGTGAGAGCTTGTTTTTATCTTTTCATTTGATACATTTAAATACAATATTCCTTTAAAATAAGTGCAGTGAAATGTTTACTGTCCAAAATTTCCATTCTGTGTTTTAACAGCCAAAAAAAGTGAGCGCTTATGAATAATCCCAACAGCCCACCTGATGCATATCTTATGTATCTTATGTATAATCTCTCTCCTAAGCACAGTAACGAGCACAAAATGTTTCATCTAAAAGCAGAGCTCAGCATAAAAAGGTGGAGAGTTTCACATATTGGTTGTAAACAGGCTGGCAGGCGAATGAGTCATATTGAAATCAGAAATAAATTACAAACAGTGATGGAACATACGTTAAAACAGCCCTCACTGCACTTTAAGGAGAACAATTAAGATGTAGAAAACTAAAAAAATCTATACATTCAGATCTACCAGGTAGCTTTTCATTTGCTGACTGAAATGAACAGATCTGTAGTCAGTTTGTTGGGATGGTCTCAGTCACTTCTGTTCACTACACCTGTGACATTAGTCATATCTACTGATTTGAATAGTCTAAAAATAGACAGCGAGCAGACAGTTGACTTTTTACTAACACCCAGAACAAAACTCAAACAGCAGACAATGTGGATTTCCCCTTAATGACACCACCGATAATGATGAGCAACCATCCGACAAAGTGAGAAGCACACTCATTCAGAGCATCCGACATTTGGTGACAGCACACTGCAATATATTTCAATAAATGATAGACGTAATAACACACTAACTTGGGGACAGCACTGTTTGGTTAATGCTGCACAGAGCTGAGAAACAACACGAGTAGAAAACAGAAACCTCAACCTGACCTTTATTTATCGGGTTCTTTGAAGTGACAGCAGCAAAGTTTAATAAATTAGACTTTCGTTTGACGGTGATATCATAAGTGGTTTCCATGAACATTTTCCTCCCTGACAACCGGAGCAGCAGTGTGCCATCAGGAGACAGGAGCTGTCAATCAAAAGGCCCTTGAGAGAGGGAAGTGGCTCGTCGGCTATAAACGCACCAAACACTCATTTACCTTCAATGCTAACGACACAGACACCTCACCTTTGATACGAGTCGGTTCGCTTAGAGGCCACAGGTGACTGTCATGTCAAATTTCCGTCTCATTCAGATACAGGCCTCTGGTGAAGGAGCTGGGTTTCTCCCGTGATCACCTCTGATTAGCTAAATGTCTGGCTAATGCTAGCTTACTAACAGGCTAAGCATGAGGCTAAAGTTAGCCTGGCGAGCTGCTCCACAGTGGGCAGGCCGGCAGAACTCTGCCACCCTCCACAGCTTTCTACCAGCATTTAGATAAAGCTCTTCTCCGCGAAGAAACAGGTTAAATAATACAGTGTATCGCTACAGCTATTCGATATATTATTTACAGGAGACGACCTCACGAAACTTCATGCGTGACATCACAAGATTCTCTCATGGCCATTGGTTTTTCGCTTCATCCTCGAGCGCTGATTGGCTATTGGTCACGTTTATCTGCACGTCCCCCTCCTTCGGTCGGGGTTTTCCCATGACTGGCAGAGACATCTAGTTCGGTTGAAGTGCAGCTCTCTGGGCAGATGATGTCGTCTGTGGTCGACTGTAGGCAGTGAAGGTAGAAGTGTTTACTGAAGGATTGGTTCTCAAATAATTGTACAAAATTATTATGTAAAAAATACACTTATACAGAATAGGTCACAGCAAAATATCTTCCAAATTGGATTGTTGTCACCGTCAACATGTATTAAGAATCAAAAGTAAAAGTGGTCAATATTCAGATTGTGTCCTGTGTTATATTATATTGTACAATGTGATATGCATTTTACAATCGCGAAAGTATTGCACACACACACACACAATATATACATATCAGTATATATATAGTGGTGTGGAGGTATAAAGCAGCATATAATTGAAATACTCAAAGGACCTCAAAGCTGCATTTAAGTTACTTGAGTAAAGTTGTTTACTTCCACATATAGAAGGATGAATATGTGATCCTAAACACACCAACAAAACAAACTCAAGATAAAGGTGGATTGATTTTTGGATAGTATTTGGATAAGCCCCCAAAATAGAAAACCAACACATTTCACATTTTTAAATGAAATATTTCTTTTAATAAATAGAAACAGCAATACAATAGCCAGCTTAACACAAAATCAAAAGACCAGTCTTGATTCACACTGTGTCATCTCCTCAACTTCCTCTAAAGTGAGGTCATTGTTTCTCAACCTGCAGTGAAGAAGGAAAAAATTAAATTAATCAATGACAATGCACAGCTAGTTTGGACATTAAAACAAAGTTATAGCCCAAATGATACTGTTGTTCAGCCAAAATAGGATGCTGTGTCTACAACAATTTATCTTGGCACTGAAACCGGCAGAATGCAAACAACCACCAAGCACATGTGCTAAACATATAAGAAGCAGTGAGAGCTTTTGTATTTGCGAGTGTATGAAGCATGCTGTTTGTTACCTACCATATTGATTTCACATGAGTGTTGTGTTTGAGGGCTTCAATCAAACATTCCACCCCTGTTCTGGTTATACAGTTCTCTGTCAACCTTGTACAGGAAATGAGAGGGTGGAGCAAGTTAACCACTAGGGTGAGTACAGTAAGTGCCCGAATGTCAAATCAGCTATTCAGTTGACACAAAAGTCATGTGCATTGTCAATACAAGTATAACTTGTCTCCAAAACATACCAAAGCTCTTCCAGCGACGTGCTGTTCTTCACAATGTTGGCAAGAGCACATGCTCCTGCGTTCCCAACACCATTACCTACCAGGCTGCCATAACATAAACTAAGAATTAAATTCAAATAAGGTAGTCCACAGCTGTATGAATGCGTATTGCTAATAAGCAAACTGTACAGCGATATACATTTTTCACACATGTCCCAGTATTTAAAACAAAAAAATACCTAAGCCACACCAGAGTGTTGCTGTTCTCCAGGGCTTTAGCAAGGGCCTCCGCTCCTTCATCACCTATCTTATTGCCCCAAAGCCTGGGCATAAAAAAGCAAGAGTAGTAAATGGAATGGATCACCAACAAGATGCATAGAATATTGCAGGAAGATGTTTACCCCAAATACTGTAGTGAATGATTGGATTTCAGTCCCTCTGCCAGCTGCTTTGCTCCCTTTGCTGTTACATTATTATTGCCTAGCCTGAAAAAAATAGAGAAGCTCATTTATTATATCTTTTGCACTGCACAGAGTGGTACTACTGTCGTTCAATATTGGTGTCAAGTCTGAAGAGCGCCAATAATATCATATGTGCTGACCTTATAGCAAGAAAATCTTGCTTGGTCCTTAGAAGATGAGAAAAGTGTTGTGTGCAAGCATCAGTTAACTTGTTGTTAAAGAGCCTGGAGAGAAACAACATGATTATGGAAGGTAATTAATCAAACATTATTTGTAAGATTTGTAAGCATTATCTTGACAATACTTACGCAATTTTCCGGAAATTGTCACACTGAATCCCCTTAGCAATCAGTTTGCGTATCCCCTCATCCGTAATGTTATTATTCCTGAGGCTGATAAAGCAAAAATATTGTACACTTCAGCATAACATGTATTTCTCTGCTTATTATGAAAGATTTGTTCACCAGAATGAATGGATGTGTGGAAGAATTTGACCTTTTCATACTCACTACAGAGAATTGCAAATGTCCATGCAGGGAAGAAGCTGCTCAATTCCAACATCGCCCACAGAGTTGTTGTCCAGCTGGAGGCCTACAGGATTCCTTAAATGCTGGAGTACATAGGCTAGTGCAGTGCATTCGACAGGACCAATGTTACAGTATGTCAGTTTCAGGTGGTCAACCTCTAGGTTACTCATTGCATCTTTAGCGATCCTGCTCTCCTGCATTTCATAGATGCATTTGATAAGCCAGACAAAATCTGGCATTGCGTGCATGCTCTTCTTCTCGCCTTCGACTGGTTGAGGGATGGATTTAAAATGTTTCTGCATGCCCTTGGACAGGCATCTCACCACTTGTCTGACCCGCTTTTCCATTACAGCTCTAGGGCAGCAGTGGAGCCACAAGCTTTGATGGCGCTGGGACAACAGTCCAGACACAAAGGTGGCTGTGATTTGCAGATTCGGTCTTTCAGCTGCTGTTGCTTCTCCTTCTGAAACCCACTCTTGTTGGGAAGTAAAAGGCAAGCAGGCCTTGAAGCATAAGCTGCTCATGCCTGTCTCCCTCATGTCCTTCTGCCCAAAGAGTTTAGGGATGGATAGACATTCAGTGTTATTTGACAAAACAATGTACACAGCAGCAAAGAAACATTGTATAGTAACATGAAGGAATTCATAGTGTTTGCTTTGTACAGAAGACATATCTTTGCTTTGTATGAGAAAGCCCATGTAGATGTCTTTTTCAGTTACACCACATGTCTCCAGATATGTACATGAGAAGATGTAACAGGTTGTTGCTATCCCCTCAAGGGCAAGGTACCCTAGATGAAGGACTGTTTCTAGGTGCTCCTGAAGCCAACCTAACCCATCAGTGCTCTTCAGTGAGCTTTGATGCTGGAGAAAGTGCTGTAATATCATTAAGTAAACATCTGTGATTGTTTGTGGGCTACCTTCTTCACAGCCTAGTAGCTCCTTGTGGCACTGTGAGACAATCCAGCAGAGGACTGGACTATGACACAGTCCAAGTAAAGCAGTGTTTGTCTGTAGGGACTCCAAAACCCTAGCAGCCACAGCTGGGTCACTGTGATGTTTCCTCACAAAACAGTCGATCTCACTTGGGGAGAAGCCTTTCAGAAAGACTTCTTTACGAAGGTGCTTCTTCAACAAAGGGCCCACCGCCTCTGGGCGACTAGTTACCACTTTACAAACACCCTTCATTAGGGAACCCTGGATTAAGTTGAACAGTAATATGTGAACAGGTACACGCTGGGTTGGGCAGCAGCACCTGTGATCATCGGAAAAGCTCTGCTTGAGCTCATCCAGGCCATCGAAAGTGAAGAGAATGAGATGTGGGTGGTCCAAGATGAACTGAAATATCTCTTCCTGCTCCCTGTCTGGCCAGCAGCAGTGCTGAAACAGCAATTCTTGAACGGACAGTTCCTTGATCTCTGAGTTCAACCTGCGGCAGCTAAATGGAAACAGAAGGAGAAAGTCCTGGAGAGCTGCTCCCTGAGCCCAAAGCAAGTGCAGCCTCTGGAGTAAGGTGCTCTTCCCGCTGCCTGCGTTCCCAGACACCAACACCGTGTCAGCCTCCTTGTTGACCGTGCCTGCCATGCCAATTATGTCCTCCAGGCCTAAAGGTCCATGAACATCAGTACAGTCAGGAGCTAGCTCCAGCTGGCCTTCAGTGTAGATGTTATCCAGAGACATGTGGCTGGTCCCTCCGTAAGTGCTGAGAAAGCAGGACTGGGCAGACACAGAACTGCTGAGTTTCTTCTGATACTTCAAGAATTCTGTGACCAAAAGCATACAAGTGAGATGAACTACAATAAAACTGCAAAAACACTACAAAATTGTACATTTTGTACATTTGAAATATTATATGCTAATGATTTTTTTTTCTATTTTTCCACAAATTCTATTCCAATTTCATATATTTAAGACACATTATCCACAAATTTAAATAAGTTAAATAAGTGCGTGTATGTATGTATGTAGCGTATGCTATAGGTGATCTTGCAGAACCTCCCATTACAGATATTATTACATGTTAAGACATACCTTTGGAAGGAGACACTTTCTCCTGCTTCAGTGGGGATCCAGGCTTCTTTTTTTGCTGAATGTACTGCAGCACAGACTTTGCAGCTGATTCTCCTTTTGATCTGACATGGTCAAGCAAACGCCTTGCCTAATTGACATGTGAAGGGCAATTGATTTAATCCTTCAGAACATTTCTTGAAACACAATTGTTAACTGTCTTGCCAAGAGTTAGATGAGAACACTGATACCACTTTAATGTCTGAACACCCATCTTCACATTTCTAGGACAGTAACTTTCTGGAAAAGACCAGTGACCTTTAGAAGAGTTAGTGGGTGGATTTTGTTACTTTTATACAGAACTAGGCCATTTGTTTCCTGTGTCTTTATGCTAAACCGGCTTTTGAGGCCAGCTTTATATTGACTGTACAGACCCTCAGAGTGGTATCTGTCTCTTGGCAAGACAATGAATTTCAAACAGTTTCTCTAGAAATGCATTTGTACAACAAACAACAAAAATATTTTGCCTCTGGATATACAGAGCAACATTAACATAAAGAGAAACAGCTTCAGTTCCTGTATTATATCACAGTTTGGCAATATGTTTTTATTCCAGGACAATTGAACAGGTAAAAGACAATGACAGGAAGTTGCCAAGCTATAGTTCAATGATGTATAAAAAGCATGAGTCATTCACAGTACCTGCTGAGAGGGGGTATATATAGGCAGTCGCACTTCATCACAGTCTGCTGAGGTGAAGTTTTGTGATCTGACAAGATCTTCTAGAGCACCTTCAATACACCCCTGTAGCTCTCTGACCAATCTCGGTCTTTGAGTCAGAAGAGTCTGCATAGACGTGTTCTGGCATTCTTTTTTTTCCTCTAAGTTTGAACAGCATCCTGAAAATGAGAGGCTAGCTCCCTGCTCTTCAGGCAGGACCTGTTTGAGAGCAGCAATGAATATCCCACACGTATCCACGCCCTTTGTGTAAACCAGGTCGAGCAGCTGTCTTGCATTGGTATACAGCGCCCTGCCAGGTATCTGTATATTCTGGTAGTCCTCCCATATGAGCTCCTGCTGTGCCAACAGTATGTCCAGGACCTGTTCCAGAAGTTCAGCTGACCCACTGCTACACAGCGCATGCAGTATCTCTGTCCGTTGCTTCAGCACAAGGTCCTGGGCAAACATTCTTTTTGGATGTCAGCGTCCATACTCGGGGACATCCAACGTGTGATTATGCTGCTTCCAGAATCTCAACCTGGCACAATGAACACACACAAATCATCATGTGACCACAAGCTGTCACAAGTTTCATTCAGTGCCATGACTAACGCCCTAGCTTTTCTTTAGTTGTGTATTGATAAACACTAACAATTCTGTGGTATTTAAATGTTACATACTCATTTAAAACATACACAAACACACAGGATAAACCTCAGGCACTTAAACCACATAGGCATGCAACACATAGTAACGCCATTGTACCATTATCACTCACGTTAGAGTCTCGACAACAGAGAGCTTTCTTTCCTCCATCTGTCATTTGGTTTCAGACACTGCACCACTTGAGACCTCTTCCTCATTCCACAGCTGAAAGTGAAACATGTTCTGCGACCAAGTCCCTCCCGTTAAATGGAAAGTAAACCTTGCCTTGCTTTGCCTGTGAATTTAATCAAACTCCAACAAAACTCAAAACAGGACAAACCTACAACACACTCTAACACATGAATGAAGGTACAACAGGTCAACAGTCCATTTACTTTTGTTCTATTTTGAAAAACGGGAAGTGATTTTTCACGGATGGTTGCTTGATATTCAAACACAAGTTGCCTCATGCCTGCTGTCTATTGAGGTGTGATGACATTTCAACATCCCCTTGTCATAGGGTTTTACATACTCAGGTTCCAAGATTAAAACAACTTCAAGAGAAATTGTAGTTTTTAAAAAGCATGAGCTCTTTTTCTGTTCAATAGAAATAACTCATTTGACAAATTTGCAAGACAAATTGACATATTTTAAGAGAAACCACTACAAGTATACTGGTGAGGTCAGTTGTTCCTGATTGGTTGCAATTTTGCCATGCAACCACTTGATGGAACTATTGTGTTAACAAACCAACCTGTTTCTCCCAACAGGCTGAGACTCAAATTTTCTTCTCTTTTTTTTAAAAACATGTCTTTATTCCTGTACAATTTAATATGACTCATTTTCTTCAGAGAACAACAAATGATCTGGATAGATGTTAACCATTAAACCTTACACTTATGGGAAAAATCTATACAATTAAGATGGTAGTGGCCCCTAAGTTTAATTACATATCAGTGATGGTACCTATGACAATTCCTGCAGGGATAATCAGACAATTAAGGACTATCTATGGAATGGAAAGAAACCTAGATTCACCATGCAAACGCTTTATGAATCAAGATGAAAAGGAGACCTAGCCTTACCCAATGCAGAACTTTACAATATAGCATTTGAAATGGTAAATTTAGCTAAACATTGGGCCGGCTATGACTCACATTTGGATTGGACACAGATAGAAAATGGAATAATAGTCCCATTCAAACCAATTGAAATCTGGTCACAAAATGCTGAGGCAAATTCACAAATTTTCATTACAATGCACACTGTATATGTATATTTTGTTTTTACACTGTGCATTGTTTTTTAATATGGCTGATTTGTTTGTGCTGATGTTTGGTATCTTTTGTATATAAGAAATTGAATAAAAACTTAAATTACATACTTTAATCCTTTGCCGACTTCTTCCTATCATCAAGCCAATGTCTGAAACCCTCTTTTTGCGCACAATATAGAGTTCATCATCAGTTTGAAATCCACTGATAATTTCAAGTCATGATAAGTGGGTCTACAAGTTGGATCTAAAGATACAATGTGATAACCACGGTATGGGCAGGAATTGGCGGTGTTGTAATAGTAATAATCTTGTAGCCTCTGGGAATCTGCAGCACAGCCAGTATGCTCTATATCTGATGTCATTTTTTTAAAAATGCATATAAAACACATCCCTGGAAACAGCTCTTCTTATGATTATGCCTTACGACCCCCTTGAATGCTTTGATGTTAAGATAGAAATGACTTTTTGGATGGGAAGTCAGATGATTTATCATTATTGTTATTATAGCCCCCTCCTGAGTACCATTATTAGTTTATTGTGTTTCCTCACTGTGCCCTGTGGGGGGAGATCCTCAAACACACAAAGGCAGGAGTAATCAAAGACTGACTGGAATAAAACTTTCCAAAAGGAGTTTCTGTTGGGGTTTTTTTTCCATTCTTCCTCTTGTCTAAAAAACAGGCAACTCCACCAAGGGGAGTGTAACGCAGAGTGCTCTCTGTCAGGCATCCTACATGAAGCTCTAACGTGGAGTTCTGTCATCCAAATCACAGCAGGGGGTCCAGGCAAGTTTGGATGGATAAGAAAGAAGGTAAGAAATTGTCAATAAAAAAATACAGATATAATCCCAAAAGACTTTGAGTATTTCTGTCCTCTGTTGCAGCAGAATTCTTAACACTTTTTGTCAAAGCAAAGTAAATGTGTGGCTCCAACTTCATCCATTTGGACGTTATAATCCTCTTCATTATTAATGAAGAGATCTTTGGACCCGTTAGACTAGCCAAGAAACAGGCTTTTCTACATATGTGGCCAAGGACTGTAACTCATTAACTTTGGTAGAGTGTTAGATAAATCCTTATTGATTTTCTTCTGCTCTTGTATGTTTGGATTAACATCTGGAAAGCTCATATCTCAAAAGAGTGACAAGGAAGTGATATAAATGAGTTTGGATAAAATGGATCTAGGGGGGTCAAATTACTATATATCACCTATCTGGCACTATTGTTTATGGAGCAAAACAAGGTTTGTCCATTGTAACAGCAAAGGGTCAATGAAGACTGATTCTGTAATAGGCAACAGACTTTTGCTGTATAAGGCTGCGTTTGGTCTGGTCCCAAGACAGTTTTCAACATCAGGACTTTTGGATCAAGACAAAGAATTATCCTGGGTCTTTATGTTCCTCTAAATCACTTTTACAGATGATTGTGATAAGAGATAATATTCATTTTTCCACCGCAGACTCACAGAAAGGTTGAGTTAAACTTGGCATGGAGGATCTGGTCTTCATCCCACAGCTTCTTGGGCATGAAAGTTAAGTCTGGGTCCATATGGAGCCGGTTCAGCTCCGAGTACTCCACTGAAACTGTTGCCCAGCACTAAATAACCTTGTCCGCCTGAGTCAGTTTTGAACTGTATGTCAATGAATAACAGCGCGGTTCAGTGCTGGATCCACCCCTCTCTCATAGCGGAGATGGAATACTTTGACTCCAGTCATTTCATCACTGTGCATTCTTTCTGCGCAGATATCAAAAGCACATGTGGTGAGCTCAGTGTTAGGCCAGGTGCACTGATGTACTGCGAGTGTACTGATTGGTTTGCCAGAGACACAGAACTCCCAGAAGCAAATCAGCACATCTCATATTCGCTGAACTCTGAAGTAAATCCACATGCAAGCTGCAATTCGTACCCAATTGTCTTCATGTTGAGAAATTGTTATTTATTTTTGGATACAGTGTACAGCAAAATTATTTGCTACACAGAAAAAGCAGTACCTTAGTGGCATTGCATTCAACTGCAACACACACACAGTAACATACATTTAAATCACCAAAAAGATCCCAAACCGATTTATATACAGTGTGTTTGTACTAACCAAACTATGATTTTTAAAAGATAGGTTTGCTTTTATTTCAAGAGACGTTTCACTGTAAAAGTTACTGGTTGGTGTCCATACTGTGAATAAATGCCCTTCAATTTCAGTGTAAGAGAAGTATTTACTTGCCAGGTTTCACTGGACGGTACAATCACAATATGGAGTTTCCCTCAGTTGGACGAAACATGGACATACTGTATATGGATGATGTCATTCTTTCAGTTCTAATATCCCAAGAACAGAATGATTAAATAAATGATCAATATGAATACGTTTGGTTGTCAGAGGTGTAATGTCAACGAGTGAATGGTTCTATTGCGCAGAGCAATTTGCTATTTCAACATTAGATTTCAATTAATCAGCACTTATAGACATCTTTCACCAAGCAAACAACAGTGAGGAGTCTATGTTCCCTTACAAATGATCTAAAACAAATTCCCCATTTTTTCTTTTGTACACATGCATTGGGAGCTTTATGTTCACTACTGGTTTGTTGTAAAGATGTGAACAACAATGGCAACCAATTTATCAATGGAGAGTTATACATTGACAACCTGTAATCTAGCAAGACAGAAGGGTGACAAATAAAAGCGGATTACCTCACTTGATTAACAGAGACATCACAATCACAATTTACAGTGACACTACAGCGACGCAGACGTTCAAGCCTCAAACTGACTCATATATTGGAAGGATTAGTGCATAATTAGAAAAGGCCTCCCCAAGCCAGAAAGAGAGGCACACAACGGAAGACGTGGATGGCGTCTCTTTCAGACGAGCGCGTGTGCGTGACTGTGTGTGCCTGGGTGTGTGTCAATCGGGATTTAATTGACAGGAAGATTAAAGCCCACATCTGAGAGCCCCCTTTTTTCAGGAGCAGCTGAGTTGAAGGAGTCTGGTCTCCAGCGTCTGCCCAAAGTTTGGGGTGCTACGCTCAAGGTTAGCGCAGGCACCCCGCTGAGTGTGCGCTGTCTGAGATGGGTCCTACTTGTTGGACATTCATTATCAAACTCTGTTTGCTCCTTTCATCTGCAGCTCTCTGCAGCACTCAACGTAAACTACAGAGGCACCTTGCAGCTTGACATCTCTCCATTCACTCTGTACCTTAAACAGCATGCTGCCACATCAAAGAGCTGCGGCTGCCTTTGATGTTGCAAAAAGAAAGAGCTCCAATGATCTACTAAAAACCAATGCAACTTTCTGGAACCTTGTTTTATTCATTTGCTATCTCTAGAAGTCTGGAGTCAGTCTCTAGAAGTCCAGACATCAGACTTGTAATTTGGAAAAGTTGATCTGTGCTCTTGAAGTGAACAGGCTACTGCTTGTGGAGTTTGTGTTTACAGCATTACATTTTCTACAGTGGGTGGCATATCTGATTAAGTTGAAGGGGTTTCAGGCTTTAAGTGTGTGTAAAATTACACATGCATGATGCATACATCATCATATTGACGTGTTTATGGACAACGATGAAAAACATGGCTGTGGCTGGCTTTACTTGGAAGTGGGGCATGTGTTAAAGAAGTAAAGACTTTTCTTAACAACAAAAAGGTTTGGTTTCTATCAA
Organism: Terapon puta; assembly: GCA_028564955.1. NCBI lineage: Eukaryota > Metazoa > Chordata > Actinopteri > Centrarchiformes > Terapontidae > Terapon > Terapon puta. The sequence goes on along the minus strand of JAOXYL010000001.1, from coordinate 15,854,424 downwards.
CAGGGGCAAGCAAACATGCTAGCTTTAGTCAAACACTGATACACATCCAATGTCTTTGGATCTACTTTTGGCAGCAGATGAATTGTGTTATAGTTTGTATTTGTTTATGTGGAGTTGACTGTGGGGTTAACTCAAGATAAACCACAGTTTCTGTGTTCATTATATTTAAAGAAAACGTTAGCCAGTTCAACATTGTGGCTCTTATGTGTTTTCAAGGTTTGTGGACAACAATCTTTGGCGGAAAAAAGGAATAAAGATATCAGACTGACAAACAGTACTTCTTTGTAGGATCATTGTCTGTTTTGGAGACGTATAGAATATCATCAGACAGATCATGAGGAAGGAGGATCTGTGTCAGTGTTGTTAAAGATAACCAAAATATTTAAAATGTTTGTCGTTTTTAAGGATTGAAGGAGTTTTTAACACGTTTTTTTCAGTTTTTTTTTAACACGTTAAAAATGGGATGGAACAAAATTAGTTACATTGGTCCTGGTGCAAACCCAATATTAAGAAAAGTATTAAAAATATAAAGTACTAGTATAAATACAAAAATAGGCAAGATAGAAAAAACTTTATTCTCAATGTTTAAGTATTTAGCTTTTATCCTAAAACAACATTCATTTTCTGCAGATGACAGTACTTTTTTCCTTGCTCGTCCCAACTGTTGTGTGAAATAGCTTCAAATGGCTGGTGAAGATGCAGCAAAATGAAAATCCCTCCTTAACATAAATGGCCATTTTTGTGTTTCTGTCATAAACCTAGAACCTAGTAATTTCCCCAATGAGGGATTAATAAAGTTGTTAAAAAAATAAAGTTGACCAACAGATAAATAACCTTTAGCCCCAGGCCCCGGCCACCACAGCCTCAGAGCCTAAACAGAGAAGCCTCTCTCTCCACTGCCATTTAATCCTGCTAATTATAATTTCATCAGATATAACAAGGGAAACGTCGACAGTGAGAAGTGACATTAATGCAAATGGCTACTAGGTCGGGCACGCTGAACTTTAGCACTTTGTCAGCTTGTTTCCTAATTGAATGAACTTGACAATAATTGAAGTGTTTTATTTTTGCCCTTCTTTCCCAACATAAAAGACTGTCATGCCAATTAGCTGTAATTCTCCCTTTCCCCTCTTTCTTTTCATGTTCTTGAGTAGGCAGGAACCGGCATATTCCGATCATTTGCATTATCCAAAGCGAATCTGCTTTGAAGTTCTGAGATTCAGTGAGAAAAAGGATCCACTTATCCCATATGAAAAAAATGTTCAAAGCTCATAAATTCACTGGAACAGATGTACATTATCATTGGATTTGCCTTTTTTTCTCTTTGCTCCTGTATTGGTAATAGACTACCTCATGTCCTTCTCATCCTTAGCGTTTAGCATCTTGCCTTTACAGAAGCTCGCACCCTGCTGTGCCAATCCACACTTCAAAGCTCTCTGCCTATCTGCTGGAAACAAAGCACAGGGAACACATTATGGCAGCCTCTCATTTCCCCATATTTAAGTCAATATCATTGCTTCTTTTTTGCCACTGGCAACATGGAGATGGGGGTTTATATCCACCCAAAAAGACCATTCCCTGTAACCCGTTTCTCCCAACAACAGGAGACACATGCACAGGGACAGTTTATCCCGTCATAGTCCCGTCTAATGTTAATTTTTTTCCTGTGACAGTCACCAAGCCATTCATAGCTCTAAATATGGAAAAAAGCCGGCAACGTGGCTATTATTCCCTGGGAAATTACATTTGGCTAAAATCAAACTAAATAATTTAGTGTTTAAACTAGCCATTTGCATTTTGATTTCCTACCTTTATGAACTTGTCAGACACGTATCATTAGCTACACTATTTTTACCACAATACAAATGAAAATCCTCTTGGGCAGTGGCGGCGTTATTAGAGTAAGTGAATCAAAATTCAGATTATGGTCTTAAATACCTCTGTGCTGCGCAGTGCTCACCCTCATTGCTCTTTGTTTTCCTCAGTGTAAGGCGTACAGGTCTCTGGAGTAATTGCCCGCTGCAATTGTTGTGTGTAGAGTTCATCCATAAATTATCACATACGCTACGCTCATATCGCGACTTCCTAGTTCTAAGCTATATTGGCCTTTGTGTACTTTTCTGAGAATGAATGAATCCAGGCCGTTTGTCCTTTTTTTTATATTAATAGCTCTGAGCATTGGGTTCCCATTAGTTTTTCAGCTTTGAGGATAAATGTATATAAGTTAAAGGACGCGATAAAAAAGGGAATGAAACTTCACACTGTATAACCTTTAGAGAAGGCTACTAAAAGATGAACTAAATGGCAACATAAGAATGGAGTCACAGAGTAAAAAAACTTAAAGAATGAAGATTGAACTTAAATTCACCACCTCTAAACGATGATGTGACTCAGTGACTATTGGATGTGTAAATAGTCAATTGTTTGCATTTCTAACATAAAAGTTGATTGTTTGTTGTGACGTTACCCCATCATAAAATCACATATGTATGTTTAAGTAGAAACGGCAGTGCAGTACCAATGTATACTCCTTTTTCAGATAAAAGCTCTGTGTTCAAGTAAGTTAGTATTAATATTAATAATTAATAATATAATAATAATTAATTAATAATAATAATAACAATAAGCATTCAGATAAGCATTAAAGTACCAATATTTCATGTACACAAGACTCGCTGTGCATCCAACAACAACTGGTATTAAAGAAAAGAGCAGTGTTGAAAGTTTAATGATACAGTTTTTAAAAGCAGTAGAAATATACAGTACTTTAGCAAGCAGGTATAGAGCATGTTTCCTCAAAACTCCAAAGCAAACTTTGGTTTGAACTTGTAAAACATGTTCTACACCCCTCACTCTTTTACCTGACACACTTACGAAGAGTCCCCAACCAAAGAGATTGAGCAGCAGAGACGGGCTTACAGATGAGAGGAAGGACACTGTCTCCAGTGCTGTCATTTCAAAAGGCGTGAATGCATTACCCAACCGTTACTCTGCACTGGAGAAGAAAATCTCCATGAACACCAAGGCTATTACCAACATATGTGAAGAGTTGAAAGGAGTATAGATCAAAGTCAAAGTGAAAAAAAGAAGAGGAAGAAGAAGAAGAAAATGTCAAAAAAAAAAAAATCATGCCAGGCTACAGAGAAGAGAGGATGCGAGAGGATACAGTAGGAAATGGCCCCTTCGGCTATACTGCATCTGAGACTTGCAATGAAGATGCAAGAAAAGAAGTTTTTTGAGCATTTCTTTTTTCAGAGGACAGTGAGAATCCTGGTTTTATAGGGCACAATCTGCATTTCACGAACCAACAAGACAATGTGCTGCTCTGTCAGAGTCCTGTGATTCAGGCGGGAAACATCAAGTAAAGTAGGTTGAAACTCTGACGTAGTTTGGGATTAAGTATTGTTTTCTGAGAACTCTTATCTTCACATTACATCAGTACATCAGGTCAGGACTGCGGTTCTAACGTGAGTTTTCTTCTCCCTGTGGAGACTCAGCTGTCATGGCTTTCATTAGTTATGGCAAATAAGAGCAAGCATGGAATTTACAAGACTTGCCAAACGCTTATGAAACAGTTTTCTTTCTTTTTGACTGAATGCAGAATGCTATTTAATGAATTTCAAGTCATGTGTAATATTCTAACAACTTCAGTGATTGAGGAACATCCAAATGTTCAAAAGAGCTGATCCCATAGCAGCAAATAGAAAAGGCTAAACGTCGTGACTGGACTTATTTTTCTGAACAACTGCACCGTTTTGCAGGAGTTGATAGTCTTCATACTTCAGAGACACTTCTTTATTGTTTGTAATTTGTATGCAAAGGTACAACTCAAGCCAGAACTATACTTTCTCTTATGTCTTTGAAAAAGATAAATCCCTAGGATAAGCATAAGCCTGTCTCATCATAGGGGGCGACTTTGAAAGCGATTTAATGCCGATAAATGGTAAATCATAGTTTTAAGGCCTCTGTGTTCCTGATTGCTTTCTTGGTAACTGGTGTTTTAGCCTGTCACACACAATTAAATACTTTTGGATGAATGATACAGCAAGAGTTCACACAATTATTTGAAATCATGCAAATATATTTTCCTGTAATATGGAAACTACCTAAATTCAATGACTTTTCCCTTCAACCTTTGAAAGTACATATGCTATTATAATCGTAAACAACTTACTTTACACCTCTGATGTGGACACCTAATGCTGTAAATAGCTAAAATGTGTAAAGCAGTGGTAATAATAACCTGGTAAGCTGTGTTAGGATAGAAACCATTTGTAACGATGACACCACCTTTGAGGGGGTTACACCGCCTTGCTTACACAAATAGCCGTGTTCGTGAGAGGAAGGCGTATCACGTTGCCAAGGGGCAGACTCTCTGTGGTTGCCCTGACCAGAGATAAGCCGCTAAGCCGCAGATGAAAGTGTGTGTGCATGTAGAGAGTGTGGCGTGGTGAGCAGCTGTGGTCAGCCAGATTTGGGAACCCTCTGTGACACCGCAGTTAAGATACAGTGGAGAGGAGCTTTAGTTCACTATACACACACACACATTTCCACATACCCTTCACATCAATCCAGCTGGCTTCTTGGAAATTAAAAGGAAAAACAGTAGATAAAAGGAAAAGATAAACCACACAAAAGTTTTCAGTGACAAATTATATTAGAACCAGGCAGCAGTGAACATGTTGCCCCAAATACAGCAGTGCTTCTCTCAACCAAATCCGGTGTCATCTTTTTTGATCCCCTGGCCAATGGTTGCACAGTTCAGTGGATATGACACTTTCTGTGTGTACATGTTCTCCTCATGCCCTTGTGGGTGAAATGGGGCTTTATCGAGGGTGTGAATATGGTTTGTGACCTCTGCACAGGATAAACACAGACACGGGTAGATGGATCTTCTGCAACAAATTTCAAATAGGAAATACCTGATGAAAGCCTCAACATGATTTTATCATGAAATTATTGCACATGTTGTAAAACTTTTCTCAGAGGGCAGGTGAAGTTCATCACAGACTCCATGAGCCAATGAACTGTGTTCATACTGCCTGAGGAGCCTGAGATACACTCACCATGTGGTTTCAGAGCATGCAGAGCGTGTATAGTTATTTGATACTTAAAGAGCAAAAAGAGGAAAATGAGTGTAAGATGCCTGATTGGTACAACAACAATCTCGGTGGTACGACAGCAGTCTCTATTACAGCAGTGTCCTGAAGTGTCCATGAGTTGCCTGGAAACCTCGCGGTGGTGACAGGAGTCTAGACACATGAGAGGTATCAACCCTCTCAACCAGAAAGAAAGTGCATCTCCAAAAATGGAAAATCCATGTTTAGTATGTGATTAGTTTTTGTTTGTAAATTGATTTATAACTCAGACTTTCAAGTGATGTGTCGAAATACATGTGTATTGTGCAAATGTACAGTGTTACGCACACCCCACAGTAACAAGGAAATGATCCCACGAGCCAGTGTGTTTATAAGGAACAGGTTCATACTTTAATAAAAGGGTATTTTCCCTTGGCACAGATCTGCTATCAAATAAATAAAGCAATTAATCAAATACAATCTATATAAACTAAACAAAGTCATGAAAAAACATTAGGAGGGAGGGGGAGAAGGGAAACAGCTAGTGCTAAACAATTTTCTTTTACAACAAACACCAGGTGAAAGTGTGTCTGTGTATAGAGAGAGAGAGAGAGAGAGAGAGAGAGAGAGAGAGAGAGAGAGAGAGAGAGAGACAAGCTTGAGTTATAGACAGATAATTATCCCTCCCTGCTAAATGGGATTGGCGTGGCAGATATTGGAGTACTAGCTGACAGTAGGCAAGTGAGATAGCTTGACATTTTTTTATTATAAATAAGCCTTATATTCTTTCTACATGATACTGGTTTATCCTTTCTGCAGTCCACTATATACATCCGATTTTTAAAACATGTTGATACATGAATCTTACAAAGTGGTACGTTACATACTGCGTTAACATGGAAGAGTGGCTCTGAATACTGACAAATCTATACAAGGACAGATGATGGTAGATGTGCAGAAGTTTGACATGATTTGGAACATTTTGTTTCCAAGGAGAAAAAAACAAAAAAATGAAATAAAACAGATCAGACAGCTGGAAACCATAACATTATTTTTTGATCCCAAAATATGGATACATTGCCACAGAATAAAACAGAGGAGGGATTTTAACTGTGGCAGCCTAGAAAGTTCAAATGGTTTCAAAGTAAAGTTTCTTCCCCAAAGCTTCTGGTAAAGCCTGTGTGACAAAACAGAAGAAAAAACTGCTTTTCCAAACTCCCAACCAATACTGTCGATGTGCTTTTGAGCAATGCATGTGGCCCCCAGTTGCTGCAGTGATGCTGCTTTGAAGTCAAAAGTATGAAAGTGTGTTTGTAGTGGGCAGCTTTCTAGTTTGAGTTCAGGTAATTGTACCAATGTGAAGCAGGGCATTCACAGAGGGAGTTCTGTCTGTTCAGTAAAACCCTCTCAGGGTAAAGGAAGTTTAAAAATTGCCACCTGGCTGTGGGTTTGACTGAGCCGTCCACCCAAATTCCTTCAGAAGCCCTCGCTCACCATGTCGAATCAGACCACCCTGCAGGACGAACAGTCGCCTGCATGCAGTCCGTTCACACAACCAGACCATCATTTCCACACTGCTTATATTTGGAAAGTCACACTGATATCAACACTGTTTCAAGTGAGGGGGGAGGCATTGACAAAGGAGTAACAGTGCTACAAGGGCTCCAGTGGTAGCGGCTTGTTGTCCATGAAAAGTAGCGTGAGGTGAGGAAGCTGAGGTATGGGGTGCAGCTGTGATCCCCCTCAGGGAATGAGGTGGCCCACGAGATGGCCCGTCTGACTGGTGCCTCCGCTGAAGGGACGGCCTGCAGCTGTGAGAGGACGCCGCAGGGCCGAAGGCCAAGTCTGGCATACACCGCATACTTGCTCATCACAAACACATGCACACACTAATAGCAGACTCACAAATCAAACACAGTGGATACAGTTTGAACACCAGTGGGCCATGCGGTCTGTTTAATGTAATCCAACTATCATTTTTCCTGAATGGATGAGGAGCCCTGAGCACGGCACATAAACCCCAACAAAAGGCTTTGTATGCATAAATGCCAAGTCGTTTAGAAATGCAATGCAAGGAGGACACAGTCAACTTCCAGGTGATAAGCACCTTCATATTTGCAGCTGTCAGTTCACTGCCTTGCATGTTGGTGGCACCAACATCTGCATGTTTATGGCAGAGCCCATAGAGCATCATGGAACAGGATGAATAAACTGTCCCCGGTGTTGGCAGGGGAGCAGCAGTGGTGAGTTATGGGTCTGGTGGAGACTGCGGGCCGGGCCCAGTGTTATCCAGCACCAGAGGAATGGGACAGCTGAAAGAGCCTTCGCCCCGCCACACCACAAACAGAGCCTTGTTGGCTGAGCTCTGAGGACACATGGCGGCACGGTGAAAGACCTGCTGACAGCTGGGGGACAGGAAGATGCCATGGAAACAGGGAGCAGCCGCATGACCCTGGGATGGGCCAAGGACTGGACAACAGAGTGGTTAGAAAAATGGCTAGTCTGAAAGTCAGAAGTCCAAAAAAGTACAAAAACTCCCAGGTGTGGGTGAAAAATTGCATGCATGCTCAGCAAAACATTCCCTGCATAAATAACTAAAAAACAAACTCTTCTTAAAGGTCAAACTCCATTCTGATGAATGAGCACACCAAACTATAACTGGCTGGATGAAATTTCAAGTTATGCAAATGGGACGAAAGGCGTGAGCCAGGACAGGAAAATTGGACTGCACTGATGCCAAGATCACACAGTTTGGTTTTTAGATGTATCACGGGGCCGAGGACATGTGATTTAACTGCTGACATTTTGGACATTCAAATACAAAGAGAGAGCCCGTGTCAGACTTATTGTTTTGTTCCTAAAACCCTGCCTGACTGGTCTCCAGAGAGCTTTGTAACGTATTTTAAAAATCCAATTCCTGTTTGCAGAAACACAGGATGAGTCCATGATATCAGGCCTATCACTTGCAGTGTGAATTGAGAGAGTTGGGATTTTAGTCATCCAGGCATAATCACTAGATCACAGTTACGCATCTAACCACACGGTGAGGGAGCTGAAGCAGAGGGATGAATGAGGCTCTAGTGGTCTTATAAAACGTAATCATGAAGGAAAACAAAAGAAAATGCTTCAGATAGTGAATACAAAGATATCACATTATCAATAAAGCTTATAAAATTGATAACAATATATACCTTATGTACAGTAAATGTTAGTTAATAAAAGTAAGGAGCTTTTTCGACACTTCAGTACTGCAGAACGCGAGTCGATTTCTCTTCTTTCAAAAAAGTTTCCAAATAATTTGAAAATAACCTCTGAACGCTTAGTCAAAGTCACCATTACATCAACAATTAGGATAAAATTAGAGGTAGCAGCGGATTTGGGATCTCTGTTCGTTTTTTTAATTTCATCACAACATAGCAACATTTTCCTTCCCATTTTTGCTGACGGGGTATTGTGTGCTTGAATCAGAATCTTCATTTTCATCTTCAAAAACTTGCCTGACAGCCTGCTTTAAATACTCACGCACCCAGGAGCGCACTTCAAGTGGTTTTCAACAGACACCAGTGTCGTGACACTCACACTCACACACTCACTCACACACACTCACATTCTTGCTACACACACACACACACTATGCCCTGCTCTCCTATCACCTATATTCCTTCATATATTTTCATCTTTACATCAGAGTCTTTCTTCGTCTCGTCATCCCTCCTTTTCCCTAAAAACCTTTTGGCTTAGTGGTCTGGAAAGGTTGTGCTGCTGGTTTGGAGCTGTAGAGTTCATCAGGGAGAGGATAACAGGGTCAGGGAGGAGAGGAACTTCTGGGTTGTTTCTTAAATTGTCCCTCTGTGCCTGCTCTCCAGCCCCAGCCGTGACCCTCAGTCCTGGCCTTACTCTGGCCCTGAATCACCGTCCTGCTGCATACCCGAGCTTCTGTATGTCTGACCGACCTCCTTATAACACTGATTAATAACCTCTCAGCGCTGGGAACCACGACCCTCTTCTCCTACCCGTGTCCACCACAAAGCCACCACAGTTGTGCTTTAGGTGGCCCCGTCAGTGTCCGCTGGTCTGGCCGGGTTTTTTTGTGGGGCCGCAGGAGCGCGGAGCTGTCCCAGGCAGGGTGGAAGTTCAGGACTGGTAAAAGTGGTGGTAGTGGTGATGGTGTTCGTGGTGGTGGTGATGCTCGTGCCGCTGCACCACTTGTGCCAGCCCCCCTTCGTAGAGCAGCACACTGGGCAGGTCCCTCACCTGCTCCTTCTCCACCACTGGTCCCGGAGCAGCCAGAGAGCTCAAGGCCCTGTAGCCCTGACTCTCTTTGATCCGCTGCTTGTGCTTGCGGTAGGGGGCTGTGGACTGGTGAGGGGGGGTTTGGCTGGGTAGTGCCGGGGGAGGGGGTACACCTCGGCTTCTCATCACCCTGCTGCTGATCTGCGCAGGAGGTGTGCGGCTGTGGGTCTTTGGGGAACGGAGGGCGTGTTTCCCTGAGTCTTGGCCTCGCGTTCGGGCGGGGTGGAGGCTGTCCGGAGCGACTGTGTCCACGGCAGTCTGCACACGGCGGTGGTGGGAATGGGAGTGGCCGTTTTCTGGCTCGTGGGAGCGAGAGCGTGCCTGGTTGGATGAGCGGGTCTGAGGCTCGGCCTTCGTCGGCTCTGCGGTGGGGGCTGTGAGGGAGACAGACAGCGGGAGACTTAGTTTATACGAGGTTAAGGTTGCAGAGAAACGACGATTCCATCAGAGGACAAGTCAACGTCAAAAATTCATTACACTGGCACTCCAGACCCAGGAAGAAAGACCCATAACGTGCAAATTATTGTGCCAACAGCTCAATAATAAAGATCCACTAAAAAGCTCTACAATAAGACTCTGGCAGCTTCGGGTTCTTTCTTCTTGTGGATAACCCCGACACAATGTGACACAGAGCAGATCTCTGTTAGCACTTTCCTACCAGCACCAACATTAAAATAATCACTTGTCATCACAGAGCATCAGATCAAGGCTGCTGCTTATTAAACCTAATATTTCACTTCACAACCGCCCGTTCTGTTGATGGGCTTTAGCCTTGAACACTTGATGTATTGTGCTTGTGCGAGCCCAGATGTTTGTACTGGCGAGGAGCACGGTGGGCTGGTAGTTCCACCTAATGGCTCCAAGCAGGTGCCGCAGTAATGAGGGCCCCTGGACGCAGCTTCAAATGGCCACGTCTGTGTTTCTCCCACCCTTCTCTCCCTCGTCCACAGCCCTGGCCCCACTCCACTCACCGGCCCCGAAGCGGGATGTGTAGTTTTCGATGCCTGCCAGGTCCAAGTAGTGGTTCCTGCGTTCCAGGTTCTCATCCACACAGTGGCGCTGGCAGCCCGGCTGGGTGTGGTGGTCACTGTGGTGGCGCCTGCGGACACAAGCGGCACCTCTCATTAGGTACCAGTTTGGGCCGGAGAGGTTCAGTTTGGTAGTGTTTGGAGAAAGTAAAACAAGTGTTCCTTATGATCAGGCAGCAGCAGAGTAATTGTTAGAGAAGTGAGATTGTGACTACAAAATCACAGGTTTAAACCTCAACTGGGAGTATTTACACTGTGCAGTCAGAGGGCTAACCCCCCCCCCACACACACTCTTAACTACTAACGAGTCCCGTGGAGGTAAAATTTGGAGAAAACTAATTAAAGAGTAGACAACTACTGCAGCTCCCAGGTGTGAATCCTTCCTCAAACAACCACTGCCCTGAGACACTCTAAATAGAAAGCTTTTTACTTTTTAAAGCCAGTGTTATAATCAGTGACGTAATAAGAAGTACAATAACAGTCAACTTGAGATTCTTCTTCTTGTAGACGCCTTGTAGCTTCGACAACAGAGACTGAAGTGTAAAGGGGAGGTGGGTTTACCTTAGGAGTGCTCGAGTCTTCTTGTCTGCACTCTTGGGGTCCTCTATGCACTTGTCATTTTTCTCTCTGGGGTGGGACATGTCTGTGTATGTGTGAAAGACAGGAGGCTATTATCAAAGAGAGCTACACAGAGCAGCCACACACACACTCACTCACACGCATACACACACACACACACACACACACACACACACACACACACACGACAACAGTCACACAAGCCTCAGAAGAAAGAAACCTTTGTTTTGGGGTTTTACTTTGAAGATCTATAGAAAAGGAAAAACAACAATGCTTCATTTATTCTATTTTCAACTCCCAGCCTCTTATAAGGCATGGAATGAAATAAAAACATGCAGACTTCAGAAATAGTTTATTAAGGACGCGAGATCTGATGCAGTTTCAAATTAGCATGAAGGCAAGGGCGATATTTTCAAAGCCCGCTCTGTTTGAATCTCTTGATGGATATTTATAGCCAAAACAATAGGACACAAACACACAGGAATATATACTTTTTGAGATATTTTTCCCTGACTACTTGTTTACCAAGTTGTCAGTGAGAAAAGTTAAGTTGAACGCAGCTATATTTTCCCGGCAGCACTGAGAAGGTGGGGTGTGTGGGGGGGGTGAAGAAGAGGGGAAAAAAAGGGAACTTTGGAGAAAAGAAAAATGGCTGTGGTTATCAAAAGGACTCTGCACATCTCTTAAGGTTTCTTTCAGAGTATTTGAAGGCGCTGAGGGAGGGGGCCCTCTTAGCTCTGTCAGCCCTCCCCCCACCCCCCACCCCATCATTAAAAATGAACCCCATTGAGTGGGAGAGATGGAGCGACGCAGAGACTGCGAGGAACAAAGCTCTGACAGGCCTGAAGCAGCCGCCTTTCTGCATGACAACAAACACATCTCTGGGTGAGCTGACAGCAGGCAACACAAGGGGGACCCCGAAATGCCCTCTCTCCTCCTCCACCCCCAAACACCCCCCCCCACGTCCACTGTGTAAATGCGAGGTTTACCTGCCGCGCCCTGTGTGCAACTCCTCCACCGCTGGCTGGAGTCGGGAGCCACGGAGAGCTTGACCCGCAGTGTTTTGCTGCTGCTGGGCGAGTGGTTGACGGAGGCGTCCACGACCTCATAGATGGTGTGGAGCAGGCTGGTGATATCCTGCAGGACACGGGAGGTGCAGGTGAGTTTAAAGGGGGTTGGTGCGAGGGTTCGATACGCATCTCCCACTTAAGAAAGGTGAGAATCGTTTGATCACCAAGCAGAGAAAAAACAAGATTCTTGGTGACATTGGTGCAGAGAGACAGCTTTTCAGAGCACACATTTGACAAAAAACTCCAGACAAAAAGGAGCAAAGGAGACTATTCTTATCACAATGATATTTGAATTCGATATTCTGTAGCTTTGTGCATTAAAAGTCTGTATCATAATCTTCATGCTAGCTAGGAATTTAAAGAAGTGACTCCGACAACAGAGAAGAGAGAAGCACACAGATGTCAGTTGTTTTAGTTCAGCTTTCCAAGTGAAGCGATCAGACAGGGTGTTAAGACAAGTTATAAATTCATGAAAAGAAACGTCTTGGCGGGAGCAGAGGAGGCTGACTGGGATGTCAGGCTCGATACAAGTCACTGTGCCGTTGTGTGAGCTCAACACTTCCTGGATCTAATTCCTCATTGTCTCTTAAAATTACATCTGCACAGGAGGGGACACGTGTGTAGACTTTCATCGTTACAAAGATCTGACTTCAGGTCAGTGGAGGCAGAGGAAATGAAAAGATTGCAGAGAAATAGAGAGAAAAATGCAGGAACAAGGGAAGTAAAATAATGTTTATACTTTCAAATTAAAAGTGATCCCATATTCCCTTCCGAACAAAGGAAAACTGCCCACATTTGGAGTGCTTAATTTGCACATAAAATAATACAGTCTCCTGTGGCTATTTAGAAGCTATATTTTGCACCGGTGAGTGTTTTCGTGCACCACACGGAGCTAATGACTCCCTCTTGGGTGTCTACAACTGCGCTGGATCTTTTCGTAGTGAACCAAATTCTAATTGTCCATAAAAAAATTCACCTGTACTGATGTGAAATGAACCAACTCATGCAGTAGCTCAAATCTCATTAGTGTTTTACTTCAGAAGGTAACACAGCTTCACCAGAAAGGCTCCTTTGACAAAACTGCTGAGAGTTAAACCAATGCCACGCAAAGCATGATTTTCACTCACTATGGCACTGAAAAAGGACTACTATGAATTCTTCAGGGGACCGGTTTCACATACTACTTTCAGATGCAGACGGGCGGTAAAAAAATTAAATAAAATAAAAGAACAGCTTCCTGTGACAATTTTGGTCTCCCTCTGTTTTTTTGTGTGAAAGGATAAAAAAAAAGAGTTGGAGAAGAAAGCTTTTCTTTCCCCCCTCCAAACCGCCGCCTGCCATCTCATGAGCCATAGAGCCACAGGCAATGCCAAAAAAACTGCACAGCCAACCACACAGAGGACAGCTCCAGTCTCTTTGCGCCATTTCAAGTTGTTTTCAAAAAACACGGGCCTTTCTGGATGTTCTCTCAGATCTGTACCAGGCAGACACAAGCCACAAGGTACCTCGCAGGAGCGGAAACATACAGATGAAGCTGGATTTGGCTCTTTGGAGTGAGATGGGGTTAGAGGTTTGTTTCGCCTGTCATCGCTTTCTCTTTGAGGGGTTGTGCTGATGGCACAACAGGGCTAAATTTGTGGCTCAATGGGCGATAGAATAAAGGAAGATCATTTATAGCTGTGAGGCGCTAACATAAACATTACTGTGATAGTTCATATCTGTGTATTCAGACAGGTTTGTTTCATCTCATTTAATTTTTGCTTCTGATATATGACTGACGGAATGACATTCGTTAAGTTGTGCGACAAAGTAAATTAACACTTTTTAAAGGATTTCTTACTACAGCTGCTAGTTGACAGATGCTGATAGATGTCTGTATACTGTATTTATTTACATGTTCATTCATGAAAAGGTTTATTTATTAAGAGTAATTATTCGTTATTACCTCTCTGGTGACTTTGCCGTTGTTGTCGAAGTCATAGAGGGTGAAAGTCCACTCCTGCCTGTTATCCTCCTCCACAGACACGGCGCACTCCAACTCCTGAAACAGCGCAGCGTTGAACCATCAATAACCATCCAGTGTGTGCCAGCGTGTATTTGTGTGTGTCCTGCCGTTGCCCTAGTTTCATCCAGAGGGGAAGTAATAAACGTCCTGTTCGGTGTTGACACTCACTTCAAACTGGAGCTGTTTCTGTGGCCCTGCGGGAGATTGGCTGCCCCTCTCCTGCATCTTCTCCTCCACACAGCAGCTGTCTGTCTTCTCTGGGGGTAAAGCCACTGCAGTGACACACACACACACACGCAGACAGACACGCACACACATACACAAAGATAAAAGAGAGAGCCTGAGGATGGAAACGTTGGGTGCAGTCATAACCTGAGGATATGTCGTCGCCTTCAAGTGTTCCTTGTAAGCTCCTACTTCCGAGTTTGGCAGCCGCAATTAAGATGTGTCACACATTCAAATGCTCCTGGTTGGAAATAAACCTACACACAGCCAAACACCTCTAAGTTTCTGTCTCACTACCTGTGTTCTGAAACTGTATTTTTATATCTATATCATATCAATATCTAACAATGTTAAAAATGTCATGTTTTCAAGGCAGGAAAGGCTCAGCATGAGTAAAACATGCACAGCATCACCAACTTTTAATGCTCCTATTTTTTTTTTTGTTCAGCTGCTCAAATGCACTGATCTTTGGGGGGGAATTTGAACGGAATCTGTGATAATACTCAAAAGTCACTGAAAATGAAAGCACAGTTCAGCTTGAACAGTCAAAGAAGTGCTTTTTGGAGCATGTCACATTCAAAACACCACTAGGAAGCAATGAGCGCAAATCGATCTGTGGAGGTTTGGGGTCCCATCACACCAGGATTCAACAGAATCCAAAAATCTGATGTCTTTGTTTCTTTCAAGTGTATTTTCAGCACTGTTAGAAGCACCTTAAAATGCCCTGTGCCATCAGATTTTGAGAAATGACACTACTAAATTGAAGCAGTAATAGCGACTGTGGAGCTGGAATGCAAAATGTCAATCCAATGCAGAAAGAAAGAAATGCTGAAACTGTGACAGCACCAATTCTCCAATGATAAAAGCTCTTCTGTCAGTCACATATATAGAAATAATTTTTTAGCTCTTTGCAATAGTGTATATATATATATCCCTCTGGGTTCACACTGAGAGGGGATGTCAAACATGAAGCTGAATGACATTAACATGTCTAAAACATGGTGGAATATTAGGTGGCATTCAGATATAAATGGCTGAAGATCAAAAGGCCCATAGGAGACCCCTGAGTCCCCGGCTCAGTGCAGCAGAGCTCATCATTTTATGGAATGACATTCACCGCACATTACCATCCAGACACGCAGTAAAGGCAGACAGTCCAGAGAGAGTGCTAATCTGTCATATGCACTTAATCCGACAATTTGTGTGGAGCCTGACGGCATTTCCTATAATGTAGAAGTCAGTGGTAGTTTCACTTTACAACACAGGCTGCCCCCAGGCTGGATTCAAGCTGAGAACATCCTGGTAAGGTCAAAGACATAACACAACAGCAACACCTATATAATCCCTTACAATAATCCAGATGTGTGCAGCCTTTAATCGGTTATTAAAACCATCACACAGGGGTTAATTTAAGATTATGTTGATGTCTGCGCCTACAGTTATTGGTGGTGTATTTCTGGGTTGTACACCATTGTAAGGTGGTCCACCGGTGAACAAAAATAACACAACTGTCGCTGTCTGGTTTGATGTTTGAGTTGCAGTGTTGGATGCTGGCCCAGATGTAAGGTTACCGGATATCCTTCCCCGCTTTGAAATCCAGCATTTGTTTGACACATGAGACCGCAGACACATAACACAACACATAACTGAAAGCTGGGAGGCGTACGTGGCGGCTTCTTTGCGAGCCGCTATGACTTACAGTTACCCAGACGCCCCCCCCCTGCTGTATCCTCATATATGTTCATGTTGATCTTGCTGCAGCCTTTTCCCCAGACACAGCCCCTGTATGTGTCACCTCTGGTCATTTAGCTTTGCGTCAGCGTCCCCCACCCCACCCGCCCTGCCCCCCTCCACCTCTCCTCCTCCAATCACAGTCCTGAAGGCTGCATACACACCCATAAACCCACGCAGACCACACCCCTCTCCCCCCACCTCCCCTGCTCCCCCTCTCCTCCCGCCACACTTTGAAGTCCCATTCTCAAACCTTTTGGAAGAGGATCAGACCGGCTGTAAAACAGAATCACTAATTAATTAAGCCAAGTCAAATCTGAAACACTGTTTGTTTGCTCGCCAACGGAGCAGACACAACAGCCCAATTTCTTTCCTCCTGATCCAAAGCAGATCAAAGCAGACCTGTCTCATCCCTGGGTAGGGGAAAATGCCAGAAATGAAAGGCATCATCCCAGGGAGCTTTTACCAACTTTTTGGAGAGGAGCAGCATTTGGGGTCCCGCTGTTTGATCATCTGAGGTGCTCAAAGGGAACATTGTGTGCGAGGGCAAATCTGTTCCGTAGCAGGCTCAATATGGTGGTGAGATGCTTATCTCGGAGCTAATGAAATGCCGGGAGGAGTAACAGTAATCTGCTATCACCCTCCTCCCCACCCCGACCCCCACCCCACCCCACCCCATCACCACCAACACCACAGACATAAGCCGGCTCTTTATGAGAGGAGCTGAGCCAGCGGATTGGCTGCACATCAGATCTGAGGGGCAAGACGAGGGCAGCCGAGGCAGGCACCCTCCAAGCCGAGTCTGTTCCAGCGGCCCCCGCTACACACACGTGCGTGCGTACACTCGTACGCACACGCACACAGAAGTCGGGAAAGCTGCCACACACTGTGAGCAATCACACCCAGCTTAGCTTGGCTACTGCGGTACATAGAACTGGGCCTGCCCCGCCTCGTACATTTGGACAGATCAGTGGCCTTTATGGCGATGGTGACTTTTCAAAAGCCAGCAGTAAAGTACTCATGAGCAAGGCATTAGTGTAGCTACTTTGTCACCAACAATACTAGACTGTGCTGGTTGTATTATGATGTGAAACAAGGTATAGATAAACAAGAGTCTTTAAAAAAAAACACAAAAGGTTAAAGAAACTCAACAAAAAGCTGTTGTAGGCCATTCTTCCTGTACACTATCTTAAAGACACTTTCATCACTTCTTCCCTCCTTTGCAGTTCATGCCAGCAAGTTCATGCAGGGGACATCACAAATCCTCCACAGTTGTCTTTATTTGGGGATTGTTGTGCCAGAGGAGGTAAAAAAAAATGTCTCACTATGTGAATTTATTTCAAACTATAATTGCAAACTGTTTAGATACCAAATTGTTTTCATTAGAGGACATTAACACAGTAGATGCAAATCAAACATTTGACAATTCCCCTCCAAGACTAAATAACTTGGATGTATCCACCTCTGGCTCACAAATTAAAGTCTGACACTGTTTTCAAAAGTGTGGAGCTTGAAAAAAAAAGCCTGCTGGTAATGAAAAACTGTTGACTGAGCTCAACTCCACTCAACTTTGCCTGCACTTCTAAGAAAGGATACAAAACTGTGCCCCATTCTTCACAACAAAGACCCCAAATTACCCCACTAAATTTCTCTTCTATCGTAACATTTGTCCACCCACAAACGTGACACAGTGGCCCTTCTTGTAAGCTGTCAGCAAATGAGTATGTTTGAATAACTTGAAACTGAAAAACAAGTTTTAAGGGTCTTGTATTATTTGTATATATTCAAATAACCTCTGGCAACACCTCGGCTTTTTAATCAATGAGAATAAAGAGAGCAGCATGTTCTAATTAGGGACATTTGTCTTGGTGGGACGACAGCCTCTGCACAGACTCCGGTTCGCCTAAAAATCATTTCATACTTCACTCATCAGTCACGTTAACTCTTTTTTCCCCCTGCTTTGTCTATTATCTGGTGAAGCTGAGCTGAAATGAAAGGTAACTCTCTGCCAGGCTTCCAAATTCTGGGCTGGTTCAACTCTTCGTTTCTGCCTCCACCTCACGTCCAATCCTGTCTTTAAATAGGAGGGAGAGACTTTCTCCTCCCGGAGCTCTTAATCCAGGATCACATCACACCGGGGAAAAAAACATGGAGGAATGGAGGCACTTTGCAGAGCACCACAGGGGGGAGGTGGGGGGGCGTGCGTATGAGAGACGGAGGAGGTGCAAAGGTGGGAGGGAAGGTAAAGGGGACCTCATCAGCACATTGTTGGGGCTTAAAGAATGGGTGTGGAGCAGACAGGAAAGGATGAAAAACAAGTAACACTGAAGTGTCTGGAGGGAAATTGTTATTTTTGCACGTTGTATGAAGGAGACCCGTGATCAGCAATATGAGCTGGGGAAACCACTGAAGATAATGGCAATGATGATGATGAAGGGCAGAGGGGGCCTACCTTCTAAACGGTAGTGTTCATCACCAAGCCGCTCCGCACACGTCTCATCCATGGAGTCCTGGGAGAGAAGAAAACAGAGGCACATATATCACCGTTTCAAGTCACATAATGTAAAAGTATCATATTTATGTCACATAAAAACAAACATCTTTAACGGTGCAAATCCACAGCGCAGCTTTCCAACGCAGAGCGATATGCCCGATCTAAATTACAGCATTTATATGTCTATATATGAACAAAGTTTGACAACTGCACGCTGAGCCTTAACAGCAGCGGAAACTTTAAGAGGACAGTAATTGCAGGACCGAAAGAAACCGAGCGCAAGGCTGGCAGTCAGAGACGAAAATCTGAAAGAATCTGAATCGCTGCGACCGGCCAGCTGGGAATTCTGAGAAATAGGGCTGGTAGTAGGGCTATTTCAGTGGCGGGCAATCGTTGCAGCGATACGCTCAGAGGCTTGTTTTTATCCCAGGCTGTTTTCACCCGGCCCCCCTCTCCTGGCAGTTCTGTCTGTTAGTGCATACCACAGAGACTGGAGGGACATGTGATCCCCGGGCTTCGCTCTGGAAAAGTCTGGCTCAGGTATCCATGTGGCATTACAGTCATCTGGCCGAAAAACCATTACTCACAGGCTGACAAACGCAAATACAAGCACACATCCATACACTCATGGTCCAAAAGCACGCACACACACACAAGAAGATTCAGAGACATATCCGCATGACGTTTTCCACTGCACCCAAACTACCACAAAAAAAAAAAAAACTCAGAACGTATTAACTGCAATCTTATTGCAGGTGTTGATTATTCTTAACAATTTATAATTAACTTTCAAACAATATGTGTGTATTGTATACACAAGGATGTGTTCATAGATGTGTGTCTGTCAGAGGCAGGGCTGTGACAGCGTGAGAGGGGATTTCTGTGTAATCCAGAGAGGTAGAAGGTCAGATGGTGTGATCCTACCCTCCACAGACTAGTGCCGGACGGGCCACAGCGCAGTGGGTGGCCTCAGGAGGAGAATACAGCAGACCACAGGACCCGACTGGCTGGCTGGCTGTCAAACTGATACCCCCAAAGCGGGGTCCCGGGATAAACCTGTGTTTGTTGTTGGTATGAATGGGTCAACACACTTTCCGATCTGGCTTCATGACCCTGGTCCTGAGCCGGTTTTAATACGGTCTGCTCAGCTTTGGTATGGCCGTGGGGGAAGTCAGTAGCTTCTATGAGAATTGCGGGATTACATCAGGGTTTCTAACTTTGCTTATACTGACAACCTGTGTAAACACAAGCCCAAAAGTGGTGTTTAACTTCACCAAATGTTTTTCTACAAGTTCAATAATATACAGATAGATGACAGATTCCTAAGACTTGAGCTCATGTATGTAGTATACCATCCCAGGAAGAACTAATTTCGCACATTAGCCAGCTAAACCAACCATTAAGTCATACTTAATGTAGCATTTTCAATGGGCAACTCATTCATTATAAATGGAAAATGGCTCCTTCAACAAGTCTTGCCTCTACAGTGCTTATGGGACTTGACAGATCAGACAGATCTAATCAAAAACTTGGGTTTTCTGCCATTTGTTTAAAATAAACTTTGTAATATTAAAGGAAATTCCGATTGAAACATGATTTTTTTCTGTCCTGTAAAGTTTCAGCAAGTTTAACTGGGTTGAATTTAACTGCACAACAATTTAACATGCTAAAAAGTGTGAAGAATACCACTGAAACACTGTTTCCTGGTGAATGTTTAAGTCTCTTCAGAACGGTCAAAACTTGACTGCAGTTCTGCTGCATGTGTCTGCATTGCATAATTACTGTTACTATAGATTTAACGTTGACCTCTGTCTTCCCCAACTCACGTTCAACCAAAGTGAGAAGGATGGTTAGAAAGAAGGGTTAGTTGGTGCGTGCTGACCTCTTCGAATAGATTTGCTTCATATCGACTGTGGCAACATTAACACTGGTCTCCTCAAAGCCTTGCAGAAAAACTCACAAGCATTCCTTCAATTCCTTGAACACAAAGGCAGGCGCGCAGATACGGCATCTTGAATGCATTTCTGGTTTTTGATGAATGATCCAAAATTATTGAGGGGTTAGCCAAGAACATGAGAAAAAGGGGGAAGAGGAATGTGCTAATTGGTTGTTGTCTGTGGTGATGGATGGGAGCCGTATTATTAGTCCTCTAAGGTTACTCTGGGGTTTGCTCTGGTCAGTGTTAAGAAAAAACATATCCCATGCTTTTTCTTTTTTTTTTTTTTTACTTTACACACACATTCACATGCACTTCCTCCTGTTCTCATGAAAAGACTCTGACCACTAAATAGTAATGGAAATACAAGGAAGCAGAAAAGTAAACAGACTGGGGCAGAAAAAGCTGTATTTCCCATCGATCGTTATGAGTGTATTTTTCATTGCCCCGTGACGGCTCAGTGATCATTTCTCAACCTGAAACCTGATTTAAAAACCTTAAAGTTGTAATGATGTCAGGAATAAATCTGTTTCATTAAAATAAATGGGAATATCTGCCCTTTTTATCTGCTAGTATAGCTTTGAACCAAAGTCTGTGTCCTTTTCCATGATACTCACCTACACACGCGCTTATGTTCTTACAATCTGATCTAATTCAGTTTCTAAAGAGCACCTCAAGACTGTGACCCCATCACATTGTCACTTTTCAGGTAAGTTTTCTAGTTTCTAGCTTTGGCAATGTTTTGGAAAAAAAATAAGCAGGTCCTTATGGCTCTTCTCTTTGAGAGCAAGAAATCTTCCAGAACACCTGCACTGACGTAATTTGTCTATGATTCGTACTGTGATCTGACTCACAAAAACATTATTTTAGATAGTGAAATATGATCTTAATACAACAAAGTGCAGGCTATATAGAAAGTTCAATAAACTGACAGTAAAGTAAATTAAACTGGCATGTAAAGGACAGAAGTCTGAAACAGGATTACTCTCTGACATACTAAAGAAGTTAGAGTTGGCGTAGGACAAGAAAAGTCAGTGAAATGAAATGAAAGAGTTTAAGAGGATCTGACCAAAACTGCAATGTTGGTCATCTCCCCCCGCCTCCCCCCAAGAAGTGATTTCTCAACTGATGAGTAAAGACGAGGCTCAAACTGACGCAACATTTGCAAACTGTTGTGAAACTTCAAACTAGGCCTTACTAAATTCTAGCACGTGGTATGCAGGCACGATATATAAATATATGTAGGTAAAAGCACATTAACCATGAAAGAGCCATCAATCTGTTTTGGTGCAGCAGTGAGCCACTGATGGGCTTTTCTTGAGACCCTTGCTAATTCACAGGTCAGAGGTCACTGTGGGAGAGCATTTCAGGCCAAAGGAGATGCCACCCACCCTCCTACTTGCGGTGCCTCAAACACAGCATTAACTACATGACTGAGTGACAATATTGACAGTGGTACAGGTGATAAATGCAATTAGTTTTATAAAATCTGCAGCGAGGTGTTCCTTCCCCTGCAGGACTCGGTCGAAGGTGCCGACTTCGGGGCACAAACAAGCATCTCTCTACTGCACTTGGGGCCGGCTAAAACAATTTTCCAGACATGATGTTAAATGTTCTGTGGAAACCAGCACATAAAGCATTTTGCTTTCAACAGCAGCCAGGTCCTTCAGAGCTTCTTCAGTGCCTTTAGGACAAGGGCTTGTATGGCCCCCGTGTGTTTTAAAGTTGTTCAAGCCCCTTCACAGAAAGTGATTTATTACTGGACTCCAACACAGAACACTGTGTGCCTGCCGCATTACACCACCACCTCTACATTACTCAGCCGCCCGAAGGCCTGTTTGGTTTGGCCATTGGAACTATTTGGCAAACCTCATCAATGGCACATTTTAAAAATATGAATTTGGATATACCCATGACGGATTAGTATATTAAAAAATAATAATATTTACTGAGCTAACATTACATCGAGTTATTTCTTTGAGAGTGGTGGCCACTCCACTCCCTTCAGTATGTTTTCCGTACTAATGAAAACATCAGCTAAGAAACATTACAGCGGATAGTGCTAATTCAATCGATTAATGTCAACTATAGAAAACTTGTCGTCAATAACAGCTCAGTTAAGCTCCATTATAGAAGGCCAATTATAATGTGAGTAAATCAAGAGGCAACGCTTGAACTGCAATACTCAAGTCACATCTGTTTGATTTCTGTGCTTTCCACAAACTTACAAAGAGCATTAGATCTCACCATTAGGGCACAGAAAAATATATGTTTAGACAGCTGTTACATTGAGATAAAAGGCGATATAATAACTTCCTCCTGCTTTAGCTTGGTGTTGCCAAAGTAATATATGACATGGTGAATGGCAATAAAATGATTACTACATTTATTACAGCCACATTTATTGTAAGTTGCCAACATACAGTGAAGCCGTGACTCTTACATCCAAATATGCACAGTTAGTCTGAAGCCACATTCTTAAGGAAATTAAAATAAAAAATACACATTGCTATTAACACCGGCCACATTCATTTTGGCTCGCAAGTCGAATGCAACAGCCCTGAAGAGGTAACTAACCTCACAGACTTAACATTATCAACAAAATAGCATGACGATGTGAAGTGACCCAACTCGTCCCTTAGTTGCTTGCATCAATGAATGTAAATGATGAAAGTATTATTTGAGTGCATCTTGAACTAAAGGTGTGGCTGAATAATACTGAGCATTGTATGCAGGTATTGTATTGCAAGGTTTTCCTTTATTCCTCTGGATAGAGAGAGGGAAAGAGCGAGAGAGAGAGAGCGAGTGAGAGTGAGACTGAAAAAGACAGTGAGCGCATGCTGGCGCAGGACTGACTTGGTGAGTTGAGACATAAAGTTGCCTCCAGCGTCATCCTTACTCTGGCACTGCACACACGGACCCACTGGGCCAGTTTTTTTTTTCCTTGGCTGCAAGTCTGTGTTTGAAAGTAAAAGGCAACATTAAAGTGCAAATAATATGTACTTGTATGTGATTGTGGGAAAGTCCCACAAGGCCTCTTGGTCTCTGCGCTGTCTGCCTCCACGACACCGCCACACAGGCTGACAATTTATGCGGCCGACGACAGCTGCCCCTGATCGCGCGCCAGGGCTCAGCGGAGGCAGGCCTCTGGAGCAATGGCAGCGCTACTGGCACTCCATCAAAACGCAGGAAAAATCTCATTAGGACTGCGGCTGGGTGCCTCCTGCCCTGTCCCCCACCCACCGCAAGAAAACACCTTCAGGACTGGGACGTTCGGAGCAGCAGTGCCGGCACAGAGCAGGGAGTGACACACATGAAAGGCCATTTAGCCAAGTGGGCTGAGGCAGGCAAAGTGACAGAAACAAGGGAGAATGTGGGAATCGCAGCGAAGCTCCTCCAAGTACATGTCTGCTTCCCCTGGGCCTTTCAAGGAAGGTCCCTGACACTCACTTAGAAGCTGCCCCGCACTGAAGCAACGGAAACAGACCATTACAGAAAGTGAGACCTGATTATTCTCACTTGTGCCATGTGTGTCACCACGACAGTATCGCCTGCATCTGTACGTCTGTAAAGCGATATGTATCGTAGACAAACAAAGTATCATGAAGCACAAAAGGGACAGAGCGAAACGTAGTGTCTTGCTGTTTGCGTACAAGGTGTATTAAGATGCACTTAACTTGTCATCATGTCTCTGTACTTTACTCTGTCCCTTAAATTTAGTGCACTTGGCAAGTAAAATGATTTTGACTGATTGCGTCTAACCTGGATACCAGCCACTAGCTGAAGTTTATGAATTACTAATGGTGAAAACAGCTGTGCAGCATGGGAATTTTCAAAAGCCCCAATGTTGAAAACCAAGAAATAAAACAACAAAACACTCTTATTGGTTTTAGAGCTGCAAATTAGCTTATAGGTGTAGTGTTACTCGCAGGAGACCTCAGGAGAGGAAATACCCATCCCTCTCCACCATCCCAAAGAGTAAACTGAGATACACCGGAGGCACTTTCAAAAGGGCCGAGCAGCACAACTCCTGGAATCTGGAGCAGCGCCGATCCTGCAGTGTGTGGTGAGATTGAGGAACGGAGAAAAAAAAAAAACACACACACACAAAAAAAAAAAACTAAACGGACCACCAGTCATCTTCAGACAGACGTTTAAACCTGGGTCCGGTCTCTTTTGCAGTTCTTAACGCTGGAGTGCTCCTCACCTTCCAGTAACATTAAACAGCCTCATTCAAAGCCCCACGCAGCAGTAAAACATGACGCCCCGAGATGGAGCCAAGATAGAGGGTGTTGATGTGAGGTAGTGAAGCGCTGTGCTGCCTCTGACTGAGGCTTCAAAGGGGATCAGCTTTCACACATGAAATAAAGATCTCAGATAAGCATATAGCATAGCAAAGCTGACGCGAGACCCATTTATGGAGGAAGGGGAGATGGGGCCAATTTTCATACAACACCTACAGACTGAGAGACGTGCCAAACTAATGTCTCTGCATTTTTCCCAAGCCAAACAGGATAGGTCTATTTTTTTGTTTTTAATCAGGCTCATCATCATCATCACATGACCGAGACAGTCTCTTGAATCCGCTCCAGTGGAACAGATGCCTGGGTCTTCTCGAATGTCGGAGCTTTACAATGGGGGGAAAACAAATGCATAAAACTGATCTCATGAGCCGTCTGCAGTGCCAAGAGGAAGTCATATCTGCTGTGTTTTACAATGCAATTTTATGCCTTTGATAAGAAACTCAATGCCTTTCCAGAGGTCAGAGACTGTAAATCGTTTGATGTTCAGCCCTTCGCATGCACCATTAACAAAACATAAGCTATCTGCTGGATGCTTTTAATCTGAAGCACGGCGCAACACATTCAGCACACACAAGTCTTATTTTTTCAGTACAAATATTACACAGCTGAATAACGCTTAGTTAGCTGTGCAACAAAACACTCACAGTTTAGGGGTTCGTCTGGTGGGAAAATTGCACAGATATCATCGAGCGGTTACAACACCACACTTTAAAACCACACGTAGGCCCCAAATGTTCACTCAGGCTTTCTCTCCTGTGTCTCAGCCGCTTTGTCTGCCTTGATTTGTCACCACCTTGGGAGACGGAGCGATATTGGAGTTGAGCAACAAAGTGGATAAATAATTGGACAAGCAAGTCCTTAAACTCTGCTGACCGAAGGGGGCTAAGGTGTAATTTGACGGCCCCGAAGGAGCATCAAAGACGTGCACCTCTTCTCCAGACTCTGCGGCCCCATGCCAGACACCCCTCAGTCACGGCACACCCACTTCTCTTCCTGCACCCCAGGAAGGAAATTATAGCCACGGAGTTGGGATCCATCACCAGGCAGGTTGGAGGAAGCTGCTCTATGATTAAAGTGTGCATGGTCAGCAACACCAAGGCTGGAGGGGTTTGAAGAGGCAGCGCATGCCAGAGGGCTTACCGTGTTAACTCTAGTTCACGACACGGGTCATGCGGCGATTCTCCACACGCACACACTAACACACACACACAGACCAGAAACACTTAACTGAGGTTGAGGAAAAAGCCTTGCACATGGGATGAGGTGCGGTTAAGTGGAGTTTTGTGTACCATACATTAAGTCAAATTATACTGTGTGCTCGTGTAAATTAACTCTGTGACATTGCTGGATGAGAGGCTGCAAAGTCACATGTCACATGTGCAGTGTGAGAGCACGCCTGTGTGTACATTCATGTGGACGTTTGAATTTTTTGCACACGTGTTGTTTGCTTACTCAGTTTATTCTTTTTTTTTCATTTGCAGGACCAACAAATGCCGTGATTGGATGCCTCTCTTTTGTAGAGCGACAGTGCACCGCCACATGTCATTTCTCCGTGTCAGATTAACATTGCAAACACTGCTGGTCACATTACCTCACCCACATCAAAGGGTGCCTCCTGAAAGGCTCAGTGGAATATTAGCAGAGATTTACAGCCTTCATCTCTACGCTTCAGAAACATGCTGATCTGAAGTAATCTCCCTCCCCCTCTCCCTTTTTGTGTTTTATGTGTGAAGTTGGCCAACACTTTAATGACCCATTTACAAAACTTTTACACCTGCAAAGATAAGCTTTTACAACTCAGCCAGCCCCTCGGGCACTAAACCCTACCTGTTACTCAAGGTAACAGCCTTTATTAGCTTTTGAAAAATACATAACCACAGCAATTAACATTTATCACACTGTTTATCAAAGCCATATCTCACCAGAGAAGAGGGGAGGGAGAGGATACAAGGTGTCAAGATCAAGAGTCGAACCACATGATCACCCCTCCAGCAATTCAGAGGCACCAGAGAGTGCTTTCATTTTCTGCAACGGGAGAAACACTGGGCCTCGATCACAAAGGTTCTTACTTTCTCTTAAAAATTTAAATCTGACAGAAAAGAACATTATCTCTAATGCATAAAATCAATGCAAGTTCTGGAAACTAGCAATAGTTTGCAGCTGTGTAAGGGTACTTATATATATATACTTATAATAATTCAGACTGATCCTACTACTGTTGCAGGTTAATTATTGTCATTTTCAGTCATCTTTTGCTGAGTTGGCTGCACCTGAACTCCTGGGCAAGGGCGCTCATAAACTGCCAGTCACACACAGAGGCTTTAAGGTGAGACAGGAGCAAACGGCATGAGCGAAGCCACCTCTGGTTTTATCCTCAAGCTTCCCTGGGAGTCAGCGAGTTAACGGGGAATCTGAGCTAGAGGTGAATCCTTAAAAACGCATGCTCCACCAGCCAATGAACTCCACTGTGGGACCTTGCATTCCCGAGAGGAAGCTATGGTTTGGAAGGGAATGGAGACAGCCTGTCGCTTGGCCTTGATTTACAGGTGCTCCCTGCCTGCCAAGAGTAACAAATCACAACATTATGGCCCTCTGAATTCAGAGTAGACTTCCAAAGAATGGGAAAAAAAGAGAGGGGAGAAAGAGAAGAGAGGGAGCCTTATGCAAAATGACACACCTCATCTCCGTGAGCTTGTGTGGTTGTTGCAGCAACAGGATAGCTCACCCTACATGAAGGAAATGAGTTCACTTTGACTTCCTTAACTTAAAAGTCCTGCTGAGGTGACATGCGTTTAAAGAGTGTGTGCATGTGCATTAGTCATTTCTGCAAAAATAGGATGGATTATACATTTAAGACAACCGGCTGGCAACACGCCTGCTTCCATGCGTGTCGTGTTTAACAGCAAGTGTGCTTCCCCGCGTCTGCAGGGTCTTCGTAATTAGTCAAAGCTCTCTTTGAGGAGAGACAGTCCTTCACTCGGCTGGGTGGCTCCAGACGCCAATCTCAAGTGCTGCAAAGTGTGGGAGGGACGAGATTTTAGTCAGGAAGTCTACCTCGAGGGCAACAAGAAAGTGACAGGCACTTTAACCACAGCCACGAGAGAAGAAACACCTTTGTAACCTGTCATGTCAGGAGTCGCGGCTTAAGGAGCTCTCTCAAAAACAGAACACAGTCATGCTGAGACAGTTGATCCTTGATGTTTCCACAACACCGAATTGTATAAAAAAAAAAAAAAAAAAAAAAGATTAGATCAATTTTGCTTTCTTAGAAATGAGACAATAGACATTTTTTTATAAAGGACGCCTTCACTTACAATTAAAGTCTTCTTCCCCTAATACTTTAAAATCTGATCCAAACATGTTAGATTACAAGGTTTAAATTACTACCTGATTTATACGATCTGATTGTGAGTGTGACTCTGCAGCCTGGGCGTGATGAAGCAGACATACACAGTGTCGATGAAGAGATATTATAAAAGTTGATGTTTATAATCACCTCTCCGCACTTCCTCCAAATGACAGTTGTCAGCAACATCTAAAACTACCAGCCCATCTCATTTCGTTCAAAACCCGTAACTGAAGCTTCTCACTACAATCAGCTGCGGATCTCCGTGCGGTAGGTGGCAGTTACGAAAACCTCTGACGTGTGCGTGTTGACCAGATTTAACTGACCTCAACACCAAGGTGGCCGTTCTTCCTCTCTGCCTATACACACACATATCCATATGCTCACACACACGCAAAGCATGTTTGGAGCAGACATCCTGCCAGCCACAAGCCACTACCTCTAAACATCCCCCACATCTGACCTTTTAACTGTGGACCTAAAATCTCTGTAATTACAGAGAGTGTTTCAACTTTGCAAGTAAACATAGCAGCAGAAATAGACACTTCAACTACTATATACATGTGTGCTGGTGCCAGGGGCAGGTTTCTATTCATAGATGACTGGAATTAGTGGCTTGTGTCACTGCTCACCATAATGAACTTGCAGCAGAGTAGGTTTCACAATTGCCAAACTGCTACCAACTCGTACTACAGATGCTCATAGACACATACAGCACACATTGCAAAATAAGAAATACTAAAATACTCACAAACCAGGAATTGGGAAACAATATTTCTGAGAAAGATTTTTGGT
>JAOXYL010000001.1:15803828-15824131 GCA_028564955.1 Terapon puta | reverse complement strand
ACACACACACACACACACACACACACGGTAATGTCAATCCCTGAATCATTCAATCAAATCATCTTGAAAATGAAAAACATAATAAACTATGACGCTGTCTGTTCCTCTCCACACTTCTCTCGCCTCTTCATCACAAGCACGGTTTTAGTCAACAATCAGTTGCTGTTTTTCACTCAGGTTTGCTCAGTCCTGGTACTGTGCAGGCTGAATCATGGGTCACTGAGACACAACCAAGTCATTATGGATGTTTTTTGAGTTGCAAGTCATATTGCCTACAGTGAAATAGGTTTATACTGTGATGGCTGTGTACTAATAGAAAAAGTTCCCCATGTTATTTGGTATGTGCAGCCTGAATTCTTTCTCTTCAGTGTAGTGCTGTAATAAAACTAATATGCTAACTGACACGTGGTCTCTCGCATTTAATGTTGTGACAGATGAAATATATATAACCACTGCAGCCGTGATCTATCAAACAAATCACATAAATTGTACACGCCTGGCAGTAAAAGCCTTTGATCTCCCATATTGGCTGCATGCAACTCGCCATTATCTATCAACTGAAATATTCAACAATTAATTGCTCTTCTTTCTAACTTAATATTTGAGGCCAAATGTGGAAAAGAACACTTTCCTGAAGCTTTTCAAAAAGCTATTAGCATGTCTAAAGCATCCGCACACATCAAAAGGTTGAAGATATGTAAGCATTACGGCAGAGATGCTGATGTCAGTTAAATGAACTCTAGACTTAGACGGGTTACGTGCTCAGGGTATCCCACTTTTTATACAAGACACATGATTGGCAATTTCAAGCCATGTCAACCTCAGTCCAGTCTCCTAACAGGGAGAAACTAAATAGCCAAACAGCCTAAAAATCCAACTCTCTTAAAATTTTTAGATAAACGCCGCCCTCAAGTGTGGAACGAACCCCTCCAGCTTTAGTGTAACTGTGAAAGGGTGGTGAGAGACACTTTGATCAACAGCTATCCGTTGCTCCAAACTGAGCATATATTTGGGGAAACAAAGCGCAATCTCAGCTGCTAATCCCCTGAGATTTGGAGCACATTCCCCCCAGAAGCCTTTGATCTCTGGAGTGGAGTGCATCCGCACAGCTGACTCCAGACATACTGCACACTCATATGCATGAGCAGATTTGCACACACATGAGGCGCCATTTCACTCCACACCAAAGACACGGTTTCGCTCCCAGTGACACCAACAAGTGAAGGTCAGGCTTTGCTTTCACAAACTTTAAACATGTTACGGTACTAGGACACGCACTACAGAGACCTCTGCAACTGCACTAAAAAGAGGTCTGATACCGCGTTTCTTAATGAAATCAGAAAATACTTCAGGACTTGTGTGTGCGTGTGAAATACACAATGATATGGGGAGATTGGAATTTTAAAAAAAGAGAGAGAAGGTGGATAAACCTGATCAAATGTCAACATGCCACTAGAGCTTCCCTTTACTCGAAACCAGTCATTCTTTCAGGGAAAAAAATCCTTTCCAGAAGCCACCATTCACAGAGAGCTCTGCTTTGTCGCACGGGGGGAAAACTCCTCCAGCTTTTCCTAATCTATGTGACATACAATGTCGGATGTGACATTAAAGCCACCTGCACGTCCTCAAACCTCCCAGACCCCCGGCGACGTCGACGTCAGCCCGAGACTTCCACCCCGTCTCCTCATGGGAAAATTTGAAAAAGAAATCACGGAGCCCCTCTATGGCCAGGTGCTACCCCTCCTCCTCCAAAGGCTATGGGCTTTTCTTCTCTTTAGAGTGTGGCTCCAAACTTTTCTCCCAGCCTCTTCAAAGAGCAACAACAGGCCCTCGGTCCCTTGGGAGCACAGAGGGGGTAGAGCCCGGAGGGAGAGGGGCATACGTCACACAGCGTGCACAAGAGGCCAGCCGGTGGGAAAAAGAAAACGCATAGGGAGAGGACAGAAAGACGGAGAGAGAGAGAGGGAGAGAAAGAGAGAGAGAGAGGAAGAGGAGTCTGCATTTGAAAGGTGCTTTCAGCTTCCAGACAAGGGCCCTCGCTTTGTGAAAACGACAAGGAGAGAAAAAGCACAACAGCAGAAGCGAAAGACGAAGGGGGCGCAAAAAACCTGCCATGTCTTTTATCAGACTTGGAGGCTGAGGGAATGCGTTTAAAAGCTTTAGGCCTACTTCCAACCCTAAAAAAAAAAAAAAGAAAGCTTTCTACTCTCAAAAATAAAAAAATAAAAAAAATCAAAGAGCTGGCAGCCAACTGCGAGACAAGGGGGTTGGGGGCAGAAGTTTCACTCTGATTCACTTTTGAGTTGCGCTCTGTCGTCAGATGTACCTTTGCTTTTTGTCTGCACTTCCACACAAGCTGACGGAGGCTCAGTTCGAGAGAAATAAGCAAGCAAGTAAATAAATAAAGAAATAAATAAATAAGAGCAGCAGCCTGGGGAGACTGGAGGTGGCTTTTACTCCACAGAGGGTCGGGCTTCACAGCGGAGGAGGAGCGATCGGTGTCACTACAAACACCTCCCTGCGTGGCCCACTTCAAATGCAGTCTCGTTTCATCAGCCACAACCAACACAGGGCCAAGGGGTAAACGCAAGAAACAGATGGAGCCTGGGAGGGGAGAGCCTGAGGAGGGGGATGGGAGCGTTAAGAATAGAAAAAGGGGGTAACTTTGAGAGGAATAACCATTAGAATAGATTATTTTTACATACACGCTACAAACACGATGAACTTTTCTTTCTGATGAGGCTGAGAGAGGCAACCCAATAAGCCAACCAAGAGAAATCTGAACTTCCGCATCACGAGCGGTGAAAACCTTGAGCCCTATTAATGCCTATGTCAGCGACTTAATTCTGCAGAGCGCACGTAAGCTATCAGATTTATGGGTAGATGTAGACACAGCGCTGTATGCAGGGGAGAAAGTGCGCAGGGGCTCACTTGACCTACAGATCCACCTGCCCTCACCAGTCACTCACCGTCTGCCCGGGTCAGACACACTCGGCATCCCACCGCAGGACTCGCGAATGGGTGGAAACATCATTAAGGCCCTCGAGTGCATCTTTCACTTACCTCTCGGCTCATCTGGGCAGACACAACCGCACCCTATTAATGAAGCAGCTCTACAAAACAGCGACTTGTATGAAACCGCCATTGTTCCCACTGGGAATATGGTTTGGAAAAAGGCCGGATCAAAAGAATTCCAAGCATGGACTCCCTACTGTTGACACCCGACCCACATTCTCCTGGACCCTGGTTCAGCTGGGAGGGGGGCTCGAAGAACAGCGGCTATAAATAACTGTCTCACCAGGTACTCTATACAATGTGGACAGCTTTTAAGGCTAAGAGAGTTGACTCGCATTCTGTCTCACACAAGGGGTTAGCTGCTGTTTTCATCGGACAGAGCTCTTACACTCCTTCTCGTTCAGACTTCTAATACAATTAAAGCATGTGATACGGTGAACGTCTTCTTTGCAGAGCGGCATGAATGCGTTTTGAAGAATAATTCAGGGTTCAGGATTTGGGGTCATTTATAGTTACTAGAGTGCATATTTTGAATGTGGAAAAAAAGCAGCCAGGTTAAAAAAAAAGACATTGTTTACATTACAAATGTGAAAAGTTCAACATTGAAGTTTGACATCTTTTAACCTTTAGGAAAGCATCTATGAGCAACAACTTTTTTTGCACCAGAGTCCCGGACATTTGACTGTTGCTCGGATGTCAAACCATTTTTTTTTCTACCTTCCGCTCGCTGTTTATACAAACCTCAATTTCGTAAGTGTTCGGAAATATGATCTACGACACTAAAAATATGGAGAGACACAAAGAAATGGTTTAAATCCTAAAAATTAAAGACTCACTTTAAAATCACAAAACAAAAACGGAAAAGCATCCAAATAAATATTGATGGTGAAAGACACCTTTCTTCTTTTATTCATTATCCCTCTGAGCTATAAAAGCCATTAGACACCCAGGCTTGAATTATTCATACCAACTGAGCTCCACTAACTCCAAATTTTTCAAAAACATCCAACCATTTCAGCAGGGGCTCCACTTCCATCCTGGGCCAGATCTTCACACACCATTACTGCTGTGAAAGAAGGCACAGGAGTGTTTCCAGGAACAAAGTAATGGATGCCTGTTTTTTGAGGTAATAATATATGCTGATTGCATGGTAATAAAGTGAATTTGAATGCTTAAATTGCCCAAAGTCATATTAAGCCCACTCAATGCATAAGCACCGATGTAAATCGCTTCACTTAAAATAAACATGTAGTTTTAGGTGTTTCTGATGGAGCCAGTCCCTCCAAGAAAGGCCTGCCGTGAGCAGGATCCTGTTACCATATGAAGAAGTTTACTGCAGCGTTGGGCACATGTCAGCATTAGTAACTGTGACACCATGTGGGAGCAACATGTAAAGCCAGCTCTAAACTTCCCAGCACTCAACCACACTCGACTGGTCGCACGTCACCTCAGACCGGGACGCAGTAAAAAGGATCACCACAGTGCCTCTTTCACCGCTGCACTAACCAACCATGCAGAGCCGCGGCCGCCCTCGAGGAAAAGCAAAGCTATCA
The DNA here is from genome assembly GCA_028564955.1 of Terapon puta. Taxonomy (NCBI): domain Eukaryota; kingdom Metazoa; phylum Chordata; class Actinopteri; order Centrarchiformes; family Terapontidae; genus Terapon; species Terapon puta. The sequence continues at coordinate 15,819,563 of JAOXYL010000001.1, read as the reverse complement.
GAAGTACCTTGCCGCAGAAGACAAAACAAAGGCGGACTTTGGACCTGACTTAAGTGGGAATCCGTAGATATTTCAGTTACCCGAGACTTCCTCAAGCTTGGTGTTTGCTTTCTCCTCACTACAATGCCAAGACATCCTCAAACCAACAGCTCACCCACCCCCCCCCACACACACACACAAGAATCCAACCCAGCGTGTGCACATGTGGTCCCGTTTGCAGGATAATCTGTTTAAATGCATGCTGTTACATGAACGTCACACCAGAACTGCTGCGCGCTGAAAGAGCAAATGCTTTATCGTCCCCAAAAGAAAACGAGATAGGGTGTTTATACCACCAAGCAGCTACACGCTGGTGATGATGGGATTCTTCTTTGGGCAACTAAAGGAACTGTCAGGTATCTGAGAAAGGAAAACGATGCCAAACAGAAAATTACAGCGGGTGCTCGAACATGTTAGAATACGAGAAATCCTGGATTCCGGGGCTGCGTTGAACAGATAGATGCGTTCCTGCTCAGATTGTCTGGACCGTGGGTGGGGGAACTGATTTGCCTTTTGTCTGGATGGGCTCCGATTCCTCAAACCCGCTGCCTTTGAGGAAGGCATCGCTAACCAAAAGAGGCTTAAGGCTCTCTCTGAAGCAATTCCAAAGGATTTCCTCACTTGACAACGACGGCACCGTGTTTACGGCGATGCCAAAAAAAAAGAATAGAAACACACAAAACAAGCGTGACCTCCCAGCATTTCTCCTCAGCCTTTCGCAAATCCACACTTGTCACCAGACTGTCACACTGCATGCAGCGATCAGCTCGGGCTTCATCTATTGTCACAGCAGAAAGGCCCCTCAGATCAGTGCATAGGATGAAACCAGCACTTGTCCCCTTACAGGAGGAGATGAGAGGTGTGGTGTTAAAATCCATCCTGTCTCTTTGTTTTTTGTTTTTTTGTTTTGGTTTTTCTCAGTCAGAATCAGGGAGCAGACACCAAAATCTGATTTTTGTAGTTCACTTGAAAAGTTTCCCAGCTTGTGTCTCTGTTTTGCGTGTGTGTGTGTGAAATCGCAGCCCATCACTGACTGACTGGCAAAGAGTGGCAACACACTTAAACTGTACGGGCAGGTCCATCAGCAGAGGTTTGAGAAAGTTCGGGCGCATTTGGAGCGAGGCTGGAGAGCAAAGCGAGCCTCGTGTAAACCGCAGACGAAACGAGGAGCCACAAAAAAAACCCACAAAAACACTCGTTCTAATTAGAGTAACTGTCTCAAAGCAGCGTTTGAGTCCACTCACACACACACACACACACACACACGCCTCGTGGGGCGGCCTGACTCACCCGTGGGCTCGCGCCGCAGTTGTTCTTGTGGTGACCGTCGCGCGGCTCGAGGCGAGAGCTCGCGCAGTAATACTTCTGCTTCACGAGCCAGTCGTCGAGCCCCTTCCTCGCCAAGCAGGCATTGACTACAAAACTGTCGCCTGGAAAACACAAAGAGGTCGCGTCGTTAGCGGGCAAAAAAAAAAAACATCTTTAAAGTGTCAAACGTGAGACTTATTAAAGAGACGAGGAGGGGAGAAAATGAGCGCGCTTACCTTCTGGGCTCTCCCTCGGTTTACAAATAGCGGCTTGACGGGGGGAGAAAGTCAGAGGGACAATAAAGAACAATGTTACTGGGGAAGTATCGCGGCACAGAAGAAGGAGAAAAGGAAGAAGAGCAAATAGCCGTGATTCTCTCTCAGGAGCCTTACCATGTTTCGAGTGCAGTTTACCCATTTCTATGCATCGAGGTGGAGTTGAAAACCATCAGAGGGGAATAATCCAAAGAGCAGGAGACCAAGAAAAAAAAGATGTTTTTGAAAAATCAAAAAGAGGAAGGTGACGATGAAGGAGAAGAAGGAGAAGAAACAGACGAGCTGCGATATCCAGACAAGAGGAGCGTCCTTTGAGACCGTGAGAGCAGACTGCGCTCAGTGCAGGACCGAGACTGCGATCAGGAGCGCACACACATACACACACACACACACGCGTACATACACACACGGCAGTATACGACTTCTTGTCAACGCTTTCACAATAAAACACTTTACTGACGAGTCCATAGACTGGATATCATTTTAATACAGTCCATGGATTTACTTCACAAAATGACAGGCAGAAAAATATCAGCGCTGTATGACACATTGCTCTAAAGATTTTTTTTTATGAACAGGTAAAAAGTGTGTTATTCGTGGAGCCAAAGTTAACATGTTCAGGGAGTTTCTTATTTGGAAATGTATTTTTAAAATGTACATTTAACTTACTGTAAAATGAGCTTGTTGTTCTTAAACCACTGATTGAAACAGCTGAGCTCAGCTATAAGCCTGCATGAGCTTATGTCGTGTCACTTATCCAGTTGCGTTCTTTCGATACATTTATTCTGAAAATTTATGTCATGACTTCCGGTATTGTTTGAATTTTTCTGGCTGACTTGACGCAGCGCGCGCAGCTTCCCTCTCGTCTAGCCTCACTTCAAAGCGTGGAAGAGGCGTCACGTTAGAATAAACAAACAAACAAACAACTTGATTTCCACATCTACGCTACAGACGACAAGTGAGGGCATTTGAACGCACCAGCACTGTCAGCGGTTCCCAAAAATGACAGTCAGGGACCTCCACTGGTCCCTGTGGAGGTCCCAGAACTTTAGCACGTTTATAACAAACCAGAGTCCAAATCACAGGATGTTAGACTGTAGCATCTTACTTGAGAGCAAATAAAATACACAAAACGCCACAGATGTGTGCAGGGAAGTTATAAAAAGTTTGCATCAGTGGAGCAGGACTAATGATTCCTCTCTAATGAATTAAAGAAATAATATTTCTAGACCTGTTCCATAAATTTAGAGTGAGAACACAAAAGACCAACAAAGATAAATGACTGTTTGGATAAGTTTTTCACCAATAAATTGTTCATTTTTGTAATACACCACACCGGCAATAATCCTCTAAGATGGTACAAATATCATAATCATGTTAGGGTCTGTGGTCTCTGATGGGGTCTTTCGAGGTGAGAATAAGGTTTAGAGATCAGAGTCTTATCGCACAGAGGCTGCAGATGAAAGCAGGCCAAGATTCTTTTGAAGTCTTCGGCGATATAATAAAAGACAGAAGCCACTGTGCCATGTGTCGTGCCAGGCTCAGTGCCGTAGTAAGACACACACAGCGTGAGCGTCACCTTGTGAGAAAGCATTGGTAAAGCTTCAGAAATACCTCTATCAGGAGTCATCGATGAATGGTCCAAACATGTTTAAGAGTATTTTACACTCATAGCTGCAGAGGGTTTTAAAATCTCAAATGATCCAACCCTTTACCCAAAATAAAAATATGCTGCACTGTAATTAGGTTTTTTAATAAAACTGCACTCATTTGACATCTTCAGAGTTTAAATAATACAGTCAGCAACTGTTTTTTTATCAAAAAGGTTTTTCTGATGGCTGTCAGCTGGTGCAGGTTGGTAGTCCTGCTTAAAAGGTGGTGTGTTTTTTTTGTGTTATCAATCATGTTAAAAAAAAAAAAAACTTGCCTTGTTTTTCAAATGTTGGGAGTCTAATTTTAGATCAAAACTCTTCTCTTGTCATTTCTGTGTCATGGCATATTTTCCCTTTCAAGTCTAAAAACAGCAGATTAAAATCTAAAGGGAGTCTTTGTTCAAGTTTAGGACACAATCTTCAAACTAAATATCTGTAAAAGCAAATGGACTTGTTGAAGTGCTGCTCCCTTTCAAAATATATCACCATTTTATTAGATGGCTCCCACATGGCTGAGTGGTATAGCCTTGAAATGATCAAGGGCCTCTACAGTCAAGGAGCAAACAGGCTTGTTTGCTCTACTTCTACCTATCTGTTTATCTATCTAGGTATCTAATTTTTCACATTTGTATGTCTTATTTCCGTCATATGGAGGCTGTATTTATGTGCCTCCGTACCTGCTGGGGCTCCAAGAGTTACATTTTTGAGGAGCCACAGCTATGTAAAACCTTAACTGCAAATCCAGTTTGAGTCTTCATAGAGTTTAATACACTGACGACCTGCAGAAGTGGTCCGATAAATTCCTGCAGACAGTTGCACAGCTAATAGCCAAAGGTGACATATGCAAATATAAAAGAGTTGGGATGATTTCTGGCAAAGTCCAGATCAAAAATGTAATCTGACCCCAATTTTCAGGGAAAGATTTTCACATCTTTAGGGACGGGACTATACACTGGACACACATCTCTAATGCAGCCCTCCAGTTGCATTTCTACTAAACAGTGGTTTCCGCATCCTGACTCTATCATCACATGTTGTACCAAGAGGAATCAGGCTCCCCTTTGAACTAGTCTGCCACAGACACACAGATGAGCTTGTTATTATAGCAACTCGCCTGAATTTGCTGGGAAAGAAGGCCTGTCCCTCTGACACACTTCCTGTCCTTTGAAGAGGCCAACGGAGAGATGGCTTTGCGGGCCCTATTTCCAAGCTTCGCCTTTGATGCCTGCGAGAGAGGAGGTGGCGGGGGTTTAAAGCCAGAGATCCATCTCATGGACGTGAACCCCCCAAACCTCCAATCAATCCCCATTAACATGGGATGCAGTTATTTTAACTTGGCACCTCATCAGATCAGAGCAGAATTGAAGTCAATATTTGGCTCTTATTGAGGCATTTGTCACGTCCAATGGAAATCTGCCCACTGATTGCTATTGTGCTTCTTCTTTTATAGTTCATAGAACAAAAGCGAAATTCTTTAGACACCTGCCTGATTGATGTAGGTATTTATTGACCTAGGGGAGCTCCTACCTTGGTGGCCAACTTGAGCTCATTCCATCATAAAACTCGGCATTCTCCCTGGAAACAGGCATAATGGGGGGCATTCAGACAGCCAGATTCAGGGGGATCTAATGGTTTGTCTGTGTTTATGTCCTTGTAACAATGTTAGGGGCCTGATGCCTGGAGAGCCCACCACCGCAGGGAATGCTGCCTGGTGTTGGGGAGGGGGGTGTGGAGCATATAGAGGGAGAGAAGAGCAGCTGCTGGGCGCTTAAAGCCCAAACATGTGACTGTTGCCTTTATCTTGAGGAACAAAAGGGCATAGATGTTGTAAAGGGCAGAAGACAATCGTGACTGAAGTACAGTGTTGATTCCTGCAGCGGTGGTGACTCAGCCCATTGTGGTGGCCCAGCATGTGATGTGTCAGGCAAAGGGTCTGGAAGGAGGGAAAGACAGCCTGGCATGCGTTTGCCGTTCTGCATATTGGCAGTAATGGAAATAACCTGCATTAACAATATTCTTGGGTTTTTTTCTTTCTTATTTTGTGTGTGTTTTTGTTTTTTACAGTATTACGCCTACTTTACACAAACACTCTCTTGGTTGCTAAATGGAGTTAAATTTAATGTCAAAGCAGATGCAGCTGCATTCTGCTAATAGCACCTTTGATGTATTTTGACAAACACACTGGCAATCACTTTATGTGCCAGTGAATGCAATAGAAATGATATGTAACAAAAATGTGATTTAAAAAACGATTTTAAATTGTTACAGAAATCTTTTTGTAAAATGCAAAAATCAAACATAACAAATCTACAAAAAAAGTTGAATTAAATGAACTCTATGTGCACAGAGTTTTAGTATAGTATAGATCTGTTTTTATATGAGGATAAAAATTCAATAAACTGCACAAAATTACAGTGAAAGCTAAGCGATTGCAATATATGCAAACATCCTCTAAAATCTTGCAGATGGGACCTTTCATTTTATGTTCGTACTGCTGATCCAATATTTTTGGTTTGTAGTGTAAATAGGGAAATCCTTAACACCGCACTTAGAAATTCCTTTTTATCTTAACAGCAGCATATGAAACACTGGCTGAACAAGCCAGGATAAACACACACACACACTTGTGTGGACTTTCAGGCGTGCCGCTGAATTATTCCAACGTCAAAAACCCTCCAAATTTAGGCCTGTATAATCAATACTTTCTGCTTCTGTACTTCTCTTTACTATCTGCACTCGGCACTGGCTGCTTTTTTGAAGCGGTGGGGGTGTAGCCCCATCCAGAACGAGGACACAATTAGTGTATTCAGCCGAAAACAGTGGGGTTCCCCCTTTGATGTGGGGATCAAATGAAGGAGCTGTGTGTTTTTGTCCAAAATGACAGGCTTGCCAGGTTTACTAATGGGTAGCTAATAGAAAGAGAGGTTTATGATGCTCATTAATTACACAGTCTGTCATGTGTTGGAAGGGTAGAATAGAGGAGATAGGGAAAAAGAAAAAGAGAGTGGGGTGCAGCAGAGGGAAGAGAGTGGGGGTGGTTGTGGAAAGAGGAATGGTGTTCTCTGAAAGGGGGAAATGAGTGGAGTGAAAGAGCAAGGGCAAGGAGAAGATCTCCTAGGAGATCCACGTAAAACCTGAGTTGATGGAAAGCTAGAGAGAGAGATAGAGAGAGAGAGAGAGAGAGAGAGAGAGAAGAAGAAGAAGAAGAAGAAGAAGAAGAAGAAGAAGAAGAGAGAAAGGAACAGGAGGAGATAAAATAATCCTTTCCCAAGATAAGAGCAGCCACCAAGACAGGAGCTTCAAAGAGCAGGAGACACTCTCATGGGAGCGTGCCATAAACCTTTTCCTCATCTTCAGAGGAAAATTCAGTCCCTGATCCAAACACGCCCAAGCTCTCAGCACCCACCACTCTGCAGGTGTCCGAGGCCCGGCGACTCCTGGGGTGGCGCGCACACTTCCAAGCAACGGCGCCTTTGAACTGCTCGGACTCATGTTGAGTGGCGATGGTGATCTGCACATAAGGTGCAAATGTGAATAGTTAATGAAGAGAGAAGAAAAGGAATCAGAGCCTGTCACTCCCACCACAGGGAAGACCAGTGATCTCTGCTATCAGCTTCAACCAGCACAACTCCTATGAACCCTCTGTAGATGCAGTTTGTCATTTCAAGCTGAGCCACTAACAATGGCCTGGCCAACAGTAGCCTATCCTTTGTGACAGACTGGAGGTGTGACTTGTGATGTTGCTAGTGGATGTAACGGTGAGTTTAGGGTAAATGAGGCTGTCATTAACACTGAGCCCATCCAGTGACCTGTGAGAGACCAGGCTGCACTCGTCCCCACAGGGTCGGGCACCAGTGGGGCCACTCAGCCAGACAAGGTTTATTTAGCTAAGCTCTGAATCTCCCACACCTAGAGGCCCGCACAGCCATGGAATTCATTATCCTGGGCCGTTAACGGGACGCTGGTGTTTTGAATAGTTTCAGCAAGCTTTGAAATTGCACTCTGTGCTTGGGTTCAATCGCGGAGGCCATGATCAAATTGCACAGAGTGCTATATCATCTTCAGGGCATTCGAATTGAGACGTAGGGCTGAGGTCTGCGCAGGAAAACAATGGCAGGCTAATACCCAAATATTTAGCAGCACTTTCCATAGCGAAGAGGCCCGTTTCAGAATAACACAGCTACGGCTTAGCACAGTGAGCCTCTGGGCTCTTGTTGCAGAAAGGCTTCCTGTCCACAAACTTGTGACCTTTCACCTACAGAGCCACAGGAAAATAAGCAGGACAATTTCGCTTTTTTGCAGGGTTGGGGTGGGGGGGGGGCATGGAAAATCAAAATACATACCTCTGCCAATAGCAACCAGTACATATCACCATGGATGTCATGAGTCATCAGCTTTGCTATAAAACACTTAAAAGTCAGTCTCCTGCTGGGAAACTTTGAAAACAGTCCCTGTTGTAAATGATGGAGTCAACAATGTCCCACCACTGTGTCCTCCAAAGCAACATCCAGTGCAGCCCAAATCTTCTCAGATTTTTTTGCAGACATAATCAGAATCAAGTGCTTGCTCAACATCTGCACTTTCTCACAGATGTAAATTTGCTGGGTAGCTGGAACAAAATCTGAAATGTCCAAACAATTACTCTCAAATGCATGAAGAAAATTGCGGAGCTTCTACAATTACTGGAAATGTCAGATAAGACAGAGATTTTTAGGCAACAGGCCAACCACAAGTGTGAGATAGACGCCCTGAAGGTTCATGCTGCTTTAAAAATTGTATCTTTACAATATTCTGTATTGTATATTGTTAGATATGGATATACATATAGATATATACAACATACTACATTGTATATCATTATACATCCACTGAATTTGATTTCATCTGGTGTTATTCCTGCATGAATTAATCTAACATGACACTCTTGTGTTTTGCTGAGAGGTGATCAGGTATATTTAAAGGCTCATTCATTCTCTGATCTTGCTCAGTAGAAAAACACATCATATGGAGCACTTTCTGAACAGAACTATTCCAAAGAATGTTCACAACAGGCTGTTTTGACAATGTTCTTTTTATGTGTTTACTTTAAAAAAAATCTTGTAAAGCATATCATTTAACCAGACAAAAGCTTCAGAGTGCTGTCAGCAGAAGCAGGCATGCCTCAAGCAGCATTGTAAAGCAAGTACTTAAAATAATTTTTCCACAACAATAAAACATTTCTGAGTTGGCTCATAGCCACCCCCACAGCCTGTAGCTGCCTGGCAAGAAAGCAGTGAGGATATTTCAGAAGAAAAGCAATAAAAGCAACACTAATTCTTAACTGGCTGGTTTTTACCTCAATAAAATGTTTCAGCGACTGTATGTTACAATTAACAAATAAATAATAAAGAATATTGATTCCTTTTATAGCACTATTTCTGGCACAAGTCAAGCTATGTATTAGTGCCAACCTTAACACCTGAATATGATTGGCCTGTAATGACAGAACAAGGTTTCACGTTTTCATCTCGCAGAATTCTTTCACAACAACCTTCATGGTTTTGATCACTTGTACGTCAAAAGAAATTGAATAGAAATTGAGAGTGTCAAGTTTTTTTTTCTATTTTTATTTTTCTCATTTCATTTTCCTGTTGTATCTACTTCATGGATTAGTGATTGCACTGGCATGGTGGTGTAGTGGTTAGCACTCACAGCAAGAGGGTTTTGGGTTCAATTCCCGTGCCGTGGTTCTCTCTGGGTACTCCACCTTCCTCCCACAATCCAAAGACATGCAGGTTAGGTTAATTGGCTTAATTGGCGACCAATCCAGGGTGTACCCTGCCTCTCGCCCAAAAAGACCCTGTGACCTTGCCTGGCAGGACAAAGCAGGTATAGAAAATTAATGAATGATTGCACTGGATTTGTGATTAACTACGTGAATATGTGCTTTGGTATACTCACCAATTTGCCTCTCTGCAGCTTATGTTCCCTTGTTGTGTTTTTGGTCTGCCTCTTTTAGCAACTAAATGCTCCACTATTTTCACCATCTAGTTTCTAGCTGTCTCTGTCTTCTGTTTGATGCTGAACAGGTGGTGCATTGATGGTTTTTGGAGTCTTACTTTACTGGAAACAGTTGTGTGCTGCAGCTGAAAATTATGCTAAGACAGCAGCAAAAGTGAACCAAAACAGGGCAGGAAGTTAGACAATGAGCTGACACTGACTATCAAGTCAGCAGTTTCAAGTGATACTTCATTCTTGGTTCCACTCATATTATATTATCATTTTTTCCACATTGTAATTTGATTTTATTATTATAATATATTGATTATAGCAGCTTTATTTTTTTAATTTTTGCAGTATTGTGGCTATATGTTTATGTTAGCTATCCAATTTACGTGTCAAACATGAACTGTGTCCTCTACAGGAGGAAACTCCTGCTTCCTCCAAAAGCTGATCAAACACTTTTCAACCAGACCGACTCTTCATAACTTACCCGACAGATGTCTGCCACCAAGGGCTTGCGTGTCTACTGCCTACTTAGCAGAAAGGGCTGATTTTCCATACATAGTTGATAAAGCAGGCTGGACCTGACAGTGCACATGCCTTGTGAAGAAACTGCCCCTCTCCTACACAATGGTGACCAAGGTCAGCTGTTAGTCTTCAAATAGACCAACATCAAAGACATTACATTCTGCCTGAGCCAGTAAATGACATCCACAAACTCTTTTCATCATGAGAGGGGGCAGTACCTTCAGGGTCACACTGAAGAGAGAAACCAAAATCAAATTCAAAGTGCAGGAATTAAACAAACGCTTAACAATAGTACATGGTCAGAAAACGATCAAAACCATTATCTGAACCCCCCACCCCCAAACTGTTTCTTTCAGTAACACTCAGACATCCTACAAGTTTCACATTCTTCTATAAGGTTAACAAACCAGTCATTTTGACATTAAAAAGTAATGTTTTAGATATTTGTGGTGTATTTTAGTGTACTCTCTAAGAATTGTAAGGGATGGACAAAGATGGTTAAAGTGTTGCTGCTTGGTGTGGCTATGCGAGGGCCCTCGGCTGAGAGGAGGGGGCAGTCATCCAGTGATGCGTTACGTGAGATGCTTTTCAAACAGTGGGTGAACTGACCCTTGAAGCCAGGTCACCGCATGATGCCCCAATGTCCAGCGAAACTCCACCCTCTCCTGCAAGAGGGGGCAGTTGGGTCCTCACAATAAGACAATTCATCTCTGTAATGAAGTCGTGTTCCCAAAGAGAGAAAGGATGGCTGGACGGATGACTAGCAGGCCAACGACTGGCTCCGATGGTGGTGCTGGGGGCGAAGGTAAGAGGAAAGGGGGTGGGGGCTCCACAGAGGCCAGTGATGTCATCCTTTTGGAGGTTGCGCCTTTTGTTGCCTCCGGGTACAAGGAGAAAATTTGGAGTGGAACTGGAATGGGATCCAGTGACTTTTGCAAGACAGGACTTATTAGAACATGAAATGAAGTAGAACATTGATTGACTGTGATTGAATGCATTCATATGTTAAGGCTGTCACCTTAAAAATAAAGTTTGCATAAATTAAAACAAACATAATTTGCCTGGACTGCATGGCAAAATAAAACAAATCTCTGATGATACTGATAAAGCTAAAATTGATAATACTGGGAAGAGACCGAAACTTTGAGGTCCCATGCCCTTCCTCTCCACTGTGCTACATTTGCTTGGTCACTGTTTTTCTGCCTTACATCCAGAGTTAGGGCATGCACAGTGGAGTGAAGCCTACAAAGGAGCAATAACTGAAGCGCCGTCAGATTGTTCTGATAAGTTGTTTCTGACCTCACTGTGGTGGATTCCTGTCAAATAGCTTTAATAACGCCAGGTGAACCTGGAGGAGCCTGATACTTCAGGACAGTGACAGTATTAGCAAATATTTAAAGAGTTACATTATCACAACTCTACAACACAGGCAATCAACATAATACAAGGGTCCCTACCTGTGGAACACTTTTGTACAGCCTGACGGTCAGTGTTCACAGGATCCAGCCGTGTCACTTATGGAGACAATCTGTGAACATTTAAGCCATTATGTGTGTCCATAAGCAGTAACTATCACACTCTGCCTACAAAAGCATGAAAAAAAGCAAAACTAGTTTTTCATGTTTGTACTCACTAAAATGGAGAAAGCAGCAGGGGCTATTTCTACTGTTGATCGTGTATTTTGTTCCCTCCTGCTCTCTGTGATCTCCCATACTGTGTTTCAGTGCAGCCAAATTTACTGTATAGTTTTTATCTAAATTTATGAAAAAGCAAACAACTGAGAGCAACTTATACTTCCTATGTTGACCAACAGACATTCCCAAGCTCCTTAAGTAAAAATGATTAAATAAATTTGAGCACTGTTGGATTGGCTGTAATTTTAAAATGAGTCATAACAGACCTGGGTTCAAATCTCTTTGCTGCATGTCTTCATTCTCTGTCTCCCATCTTTTTTAAGACTTTAAAAAAGTTAAGGATAGTATTCAGGTATGGACAAAACATTATTGTAAGTTGGAAATGTACTTGAAAAACACAAACAGTGTCAACAAAACAACCCTGAACTCTGTTATTAATGAGCAGCTACAGATAACAGATGCTTTGCTTCTGAATCGTTACTAGTGGATACTAAAACTGCAACAGCTGCATGCAGTGTACCATCAGTGTAATGCTCCATTGCCCACAGTTTTTTGCTGTGCAGGTGAGTCAGGTTTGGCAGGTGAAATGGAGGGTGACTGTGCTCTGTTCTTCCAGGCTGCCTCAGTTGAGAGACAAGCTTATGTCACAAGGCTGTGGCATTTTACAAAGTCAGCAAATAGACACTTCAAATAAAACAGTTGTTTACAGATTGAATGTTTGAAAAATTACAGCACTTGTGTGTGTAATTTGAAACAAACCAGGATTAAAATTTCCATCTCCAAAGTTAATTTGTGGCTTTGTGAATATTTGGCAAAGGAATGTGCTCTGTGAGTGCTTTCTACTTTTCAGATGTATCATATTGGTGGATGGAGCAGGGTCAGGCCCGTCTCCCTTTGCATGTTGGGAAACATCTGGAGAGCGTATGGGTCACAGCACAACCTCTCACTGCAAGACTCTCAATGTCAGTGACCTTCACAATCACCTGTGAAAACATTGTGTGTGCCAGCTACTTGATACAGACTCATATTGCCTCTGTGACTCTTATCGGTGCCGAGCCATCACACTCTCATTGGCTCTGATTTACACATTTTAAACACATGGGTGGTTCCTCCTGCAATGAAGGCACCAAAGTCTTGCCGTGTTCAGCGTGTTTAGCACGTAGCTTCATGGACTCTGATTTATAGATACAGAGCGAGAGTTGGATGGGTAAACAGTAGAAACATGCCAGCACTGCACACTTCAATGTGCGTATAAACATCTAAATCACATTTTCAGAATGTTGTTTTAGCTAAATGTGAATTTCTCTGTTGGTTTGCCAGGCAATGCGATTCTTCACAGGTCTTCCATATTTGGCTGTATATGAGTGTAAAGAAGGAATTGAGATCTTGCACCTGACCTATTTTATAATGCAAGTCATTAAGTCAGTGTGAAATTTCAGCAAATTAACTCTACACATTTTTTATTTAAACTGCGGTATACAAATTTTACCTGTCTGATCAACTAAAAATGTCTTTTACAGTTGATAAATGGAAATTTAGCAATACATCGATATATTTGTGTTGCAACAGAGAAATTAGTTCTTATGTTGAGTCAAGCTGTTACTGAATAGCTGGTAGTTTCCAGATGTAGTGTTATCAAACAAAGGTAACTGACAAAGCCAGAAAAAAACTACATTTACATATGATGATTTAATTTTTATGGATAATTTGATCCCTTAAAACCGTCCCTTTTGCAGTTATAGCTCTTGATACAGTGGCTATCCACACTATTACCTTACCTTGAAACCAGTTTACACATGAATAAATTCTTCACTAGCTAGGAGATTGCTTAAGTTTTAATGGTGCTAACAGACTTTGTAAATTACTGTTACATAGTTTGACACTAGCTAGTAGTTGTTAAAAACTTAGAAAGGACTCATAAACCCTATGATGGATTTACAAATAGCTAGTGCAAACCCAATGAAGAAACCTGCTAAGTATAGCTTCAGTATAAAGTATGAAAATGGATATATCTAAGTGCAACCATGATGTGCTATCTGTGTTGTTTCTGCTCTACTGTATCTGACTTTGATGCATGATAACTGCTAGTGGACCTCTGACCTTAAAATGGTAGTGCAGCTTAATCCAAGATTAGACATGTTTTCTCTGTACGAAGAACAAATCTCCCTCCATTTATCAAAGCAGAAATGCTCTTGAAAAATTTAGAAATGGTCGAGGATAAATCTGTGAGGATAAGAAGATGTTGACACTGAACCAAAAACAGCAACAAACATGAAAAGGCCATTTGTGCCATTTCATTTTTGACCTCTCTGGATTTTAGGGCTTCCTGCAATATTTGGCGCAGGACAAGCCTGAGGTTCAAATACAAGTCAGTCGTACTGTCCAGTTTATCCTCACACAGATTCAGAGGGAATGGGAGGACAAACAACACCATACTCCCAGTCTCTCTGCAGCACATCCAGATCCTGTGTCAGAGCATCTTACATCTCCACATCCACATCTATGAGGCTGCCTCTGATGGTAAACCCTGAGCCCTGCTGATGTCTCAATCTGAAGCTGAATGTCGTCGGATGATCACACACAGATGCACACCTCGCCAGGCCTGCTGGTGGCGAGACCCATCACCGGCGTGTTTTCTCGAGGTTTCAGGTCGTTCCTCTCAGTTTCGTAACAGTCTTTTCCGTGGAGGAGTCTGCGAGGCTGTAATTGGGAGCAGATGAGGAGGCCCCTGCGTGCCTCCGTGGTGATGTCAGCCCTGGTGTAGGGGAAAAGCATGGTGGGATGGGGGTGAGAGCCGGAGGAGGGGGTGGGGTGGAGGGCGGGATACGTGGTGAGCCAGAATGTCTGAAAGGCGGCTGACTCTGTGCAGGTCTACAGGTGGACAGACTGGCAGCAACACACAGTCGAAACACAGCCAGAGAGCTCACGAATATATCCAATGTTAGGAAACTGTTTGTTTGTTTGTTTTTAATCCCTCACAGAACATCTGAAAAAAAGTGAATGGGATGTGTATATTACACACAAAACATGAAGGTGAAAATGAAAATTATAGCCTCATTATCTGGTGCTGGAAACTGAAGAAAAGCCGTCTTTGTAATAACAAGTTATATTAATATGCTGCACAATGTTTTCAGCACCCATTATCTAATCAAAGAGACTTGTGAAGCCATTTTTCATTTTAAGCATTAGTGTGGCTGCTTTTTGTTGCGCGTGGCTTGTCGAGATTCTGTGATCTAAAATGTAAATTCGTTAAGCACTTTGCTCTTATGCTGGTACACACAAACTGTGCCCACCTAGTGCTGCCCTGACCCATTTCGCTGCACGCAGGACATTTGCATGAAAGGAATGAAACTCGATGCCAAAATAAACATCAATTAAAGCTGTCAAACACCACCAAAAACAGCTGCAGCTTTGAACAGCTCGACCAGCAGGCTTCAAAAGCGAGCCGTCTTTAAAGGGCTGCCTCGTGAGTACGAAAGGCCAGGATGGAATTAGCATGGCCTAGGTTAAAACAGAAATTACCTCTGCTAATGAAGGGAGGCAAGATGATTACAGTGACTCCTCCATTAAAGTACAAGATTTTCCCTCTGTCATTGACCATTTATTATAATGTGCATAAAGAGGTCGCAGAAAAACAGTGCTGCAAAAATATCTGTTTTTTAAAGAAAATCAAAAAGGAATTGTTATTTTTCAGGCAGAGAGCACAGTTTATTACAGAAGCTGAAGGAGGCATTAACAGAACATACAGGTCCTCAAGAGAAGCACAAAAAAGCAAACAGGTATTTGTTCCCTCCTGGTGATTCTGCTGAAAGCGCAGGAAGAGCTGCAGCGGTTTGTCAATACAGGTTTTTGTCTGATTTTAATCTATTATGGCTCCTCTCCTCTTGTCCATTTGCTCATACAGAGCTCCCATTGAGTAACTGCCACGGCTCATTACTGCCTCAATACGAGCCCACGTCTGCCTGGGCTGGCTGGGTGAGGTTGTTCCTGAGCTCTCTCGCTTCCCTTCCACTAAACTCATGCTGGCGGTGAGAGAGGCAAGAGGGGCGAGTTTCTCACCTCAAGAAGGTGACCGGACTTCGAAATCAGTTTGAAATCATGACAGGGATAAGATCAACAGCACCTGAGAGCAATGAAGTTGACATTTCTGAAAGACAGATTATTATTCGATTAATCTACAGTCATGCTTGCAGCTCTTAGAGGCTGCTCTTTGGCAGAGCAGTGTGTTGAGCTAAATGCAAATGTGTGCTAACATGCCCACAGGAACACTGCCATAGCAGGTATAATGTTTACCATGTTCACCTCTACTACAAGTAT